>CM071933.1:22072664-22672664 GCA_016081115.2 Rehmannia glutinosa | reverse complement strand
CAAAAAGATAATCATGGACTAAATCCAACAAATACGAGTTTAGAGAAAACATACACTCGAGAAAAAAACGAGATTTTACGAGTAGTGCCCTTTTGAAAAAATTCACAAAATCATTTAGTGACACTTAAGGGGATGAAATGAAATAGTTTGAAAGAGAAGTGCATAATCATGACATGAACAAAATATCGAGTTCTAAAAATAATACGAGTGAACATACCTCGATGGTTTAAGTATCTCTTGATGAAGTAATGGTAGATAACCAATGAATGAGAGATATATAACCTACACAATTCTATAAACAAATCTTGCACAAGACATAATAGCACAAGTATAGGCCAAGCAATAAGAGATATCACAACAAAATGCTTATGCTATAGAAATCCGTAAGAGATAAAAACACATAAGTCTAAGTAAGTTCACAAGAGTTTAAAAACAACATGTAAGGTCTCATTTTTCAAAGGATTTTAAAAACACAAATATTTATAGAAGACCTTAATTAAAAATTTGAAAACTCATTTTGCAATTAAGGCACAAATAAAGACATGCATACTAAAATAAAATGCATATATAAGTAGGGAAATACGGTTTACCAATTTCCCCATTTCCATGGGTTGTGTCGTTCCCATTGTCTATGATATCTTCCCCTTTGAAAATCGTCTTGTTGATAATGATTTTTCCAATTGCTCCATTTCCAAGCATTGTGTCCTTCCCATTTTTGATAATGTCTTTCTCTTGGAAATTCATTGTGGTGTTGTCTTCTCCTTTGATCAAATGAAACGGTCATTTGATGTTTTCTTGGCGGTATGAATTTTCTTCAATTATTATTCCGTCGGGTACCTAATATGACATTGTTTTGTGGTACCCTTAAGTGTTTGGGTCCTTTGGGATTAGCTTTGAGACTCTTAGGTCTCTAACAATAATTAGAGCTATTTCTAGCCCGACAAGTATTTATGGCGTGTCCCTTCTTACCACAATAAAAACAAGTAATAACACTAACATGCATAGGAGCTTGATTCTTTTTTAAGCTTATGATCAAGTTCACTATTCAAATTATCACAACCATGAACATTCACAACGTTGGACATTTTATTGGTACTCAAGTTGGATTTTAATAAATCCTTTTTCATACAATTAATATCCTCAACAAGAGTACTATTTTCTTTTTCAAGGATTCTAACCATATCAAGAGTGGTGGTGTGAGCACATGATAGTGATTCATAGGAAGTAAATAAACTATCCTTATCATTTTTCAAAACATTGAATTCCTTTTTCAAATTTTTGTACTTAACAAGTAAACTTTGGAATTCATTTTGAAGGTCATCAAAATCATTTTGCAAATCACTATAATCATTTTGTATAACAATATCATAGGAAGTAGAGGGTTTAAGACATACCTCGTTTCCTTCTTCGATGCCCATAAAACATTGTTCGACTACTGCATAGTTGGAAGTTGTAAAAGGCTTGTTCCTTAGATTTGACCTTTTATCCCTTTGAGAAGTAGATGCTTTTGAGTTGATCCTATCATTTGCATATACTTCATGAATGTCTTCTAATTTTTGCCATACTTCATGAGCCGATCAAATTCCTACAATAAGATCATATTCCAAATTGGTTAGTGAACAATATAAAATATTGAGAGCTTTACCATTTAAGGAGATGATTTTATTTTCTTCATCATTGAGCTCCTTGAGAGCTTTGGAGGTGTATGGCGTGTCTTTCATCGGAATGGATTCTCCATTGATGATGATGTTCCAAATATCGAACCCGCAACCTTGTAAATAGCATTCCATTCTTTCTTTCCAAAATGCAAAATTTTTGGAATCAAATCGAGGTGGCTTGGTGGTGGAGGTGCCGGAAAGGTGAGATTCATTCATAGCCGACGATCGTTCCTCTTCACTCGCGATGTAAAATAAGCTTGCCAAAGAGTTTGGCTTTGATACCACTTGTAAGTCCAGCGGCTACGATAATCTCAGAGAGGGGTAAATAGATTATCTCCATTTTCTCGATTACGCTCTCTTTTTTGAATCAAACAAGCCAAGACAATAGTAAATGTGCGGGAAGTAAACAACACGCGTTGATTTATAGAGGTTCAACCCACCTAGGGCCTAATCCTCTACCACCCCAGTATATCCGGGATGGATTTCAAAAAGAAAAAGATTTTATTAATTACCACAATTAATACAACACCTTACAACATCACCTTGAAGAGCACCACACTCTTCTACAACACCACCTTTGAGATTACCACAATCTCTCTTGAAGATTACCACAATCTCCAACGGCACCTTGGAGGACCGGTCCCCCTCGTTGCAAAAATAAGAAATGTCGTTATGTTTCAAAGCAAAGCTCCCAGGCACTGGTCGCACTCTGGGCGGCCGGTCGACCTGCTCAATATTTCCTTCGTCTCATTTTCTCGCTTCAACACGAAAAACCATTGTTGAACTCTTTGACAACATGAAAAAACCAAAAGCTCGCCTCCCTCTCTATCTATCCAAGGGATGGAAGGGCGGAGGCCTTTGTGTCCCTTCCATCAAGAATTGGGGCCTCACAATCACTAGCCAATAGGCTTTTCTCTCATGCCTTTCTTCGTTCATGGTTCGATATTCTCGGTGTCCTAGGCGTAGAGGAACCACACCAATCCATCCCGAACTTGGTGGTTAAACTCTCTGCGGTGACGATATCAGGGGGAGGTCCTGCGGAAAAATAGCTCGACGCCAGGATGATAAAAAGCTTAACACCTCTCATTCTTATTACTTTTTCAACGAAGAAAATGAAAATCAAAAGGTCGTCTTATTCAAAACCCAATTATGACATCTCTTCTCTCCCACTTCACACCTCGGAGCGCATCCGTTCTTATAGAGATAAACGCGCTTTCACATCTTCTTAACCCGAAATGGGTCGGGAGAGGAAAGGTTCCTTTTTTTGAGGGTACTCCCGGGAACAGATCCAGTGGAGACGGGGTGGGGCCTGTAGCTCAGAGGATTAGAGCACGTGGCTACGAACCAAAATTCATCTTTAGGTACGGGTTGCCCTATAGGGCGACCGGTCGACCAAGAGACAGAAATGTTGTCCAATTTTTGTCGAAAACCTCAAGAAATACTCCAAAAATTTAGTAAAAACATTTTAAACCAATCGAGAGTATTTAGACAACATTTAGGAACCTTGTTTTGATGTAAAAACTTATTAACATAAAATCATTAAAAGTGTTGTCCAATTTTATCTAAAATAAAACTTGAAGAAATACTCCGAATGAATAGTAAAAACATATCAAATCATTTAGGAGTATTTGGACAACAATTAAAAACATTATTTTGGTGTAAAAATAAAATCATCAAAATTAAGATAAAAACATGTATCAAACAGATACGTGTAAAATATACATGTATTTAGGGGCTTAATTTGATATATAATTGATGTATTTACGCCGTATATTTAGTGTATTTTACTTGGTTTCCTTAGAAGGGCATAATGCTATGTATTCTTGTAATTTTTACAGAAACGGAGATAGAATAAGAAAATATCGCTTAAAAGGCTCGGATAAGAATGCCGAATGCAAAAAGACGATCGAATACTCGAAGAAAATGACGATGAACAAGCCGCATGGTTGAACTCAATCAAAAATGACACGACCGTTTGTTTTGTTCGTATAAAAACAGAGGAGAAAACCAATTGCACGGCCTGGCCGTGTGAAATCACACGAGCCTGTGAAACTGCTCTGCATCTAATTTTAATTTCTAATCCCGTCGGGAACTCTATCAGTGATCTCTCAAAGTACCTATATAAAGGGGACAAGGCTTGGACGAATTAAACACATCTTACATAAGAAAATACACCAAAATACACTTAGATTTAGACAAATCTACATACTTCTGAGAGGAAGGCATTAATCAGAAAGAACACCACAAGGTCTTTCGCATCTACGGAAGCACAATGGTTCGAAGGCTGAATTATGATCCATTTGACAAGAAGGGTTCTATCTTTTTAGTTTAGATCTCTTGTTTGTATTTAAACGATGTCAAACTATTTGATTTCAAGTTTGTCTATGAATTTGTTGTCAAATATGTTAAGCTAATCCTTCTGGTCCTAGGGCATAATCAAAACTGTGAATTCATGTTAAATCTATATTGATTAATTTCTTAATTGGTTTATGTGTTCTATTATATGAATTCAAATGCTTAATTCTTGTAGATTATATG
This sequence comes from Rehmannia glutinosa, assembly GCA_016081115.2. Lineage (NCBI taxonomy): Eukaryota > Viridiplantae > Streptophyta > Magnoliopsida > Lamiales > Orobanchaceae > Rehmannia > Rehmannia glutinosa. The sequence goes on along the minus strand of CM071933.1, from coordinate 22,668,468 downwards.
ATCAATAATTTGCATGTCATATGTGTTAGTTCATAATCGGGAGATGAGTTCTAACTTCTAACAAACAGAAATCGAATTCAGTCATAAGCGGGTGTAACGTGTCGGGAGACCTACAACTGTTTGTGGGGAGTGCTTCAGTTCAAAGATCTTTTGGAAGTTACTTAATAGTAATTGTTGAGTATGGATACTAGCAATATTGATCAACCTGCTTATGTGCCACCCTAAGGGGGAATAAACTAATTTAGGAATTGAACCCATAGAAACACATAAATTGGTTTTGGTGAAACATTAATTGGATTTAATATTGAAGAAACATGTTGAGATTATGTGCCTATGGTTTCTTTCGTATTTGTTAAAAACTTGTGGAGTTTGGGTTTATAAAATTATAAATATTTTACTTGTTAATTTAGGGTTTAGATTAGATAATAAATAAACTTGTGATTTTTGACTGCTTCAATAAAATTGGAATACGATATTTACTATAGCCTAAGTGTTTCGTATTCAATCCCTGAGGAATACGACCTTGCTCACTACTATCTGCTAGAAACGTTGTACACTTGCAGTTTAGTGAAAAGATTTTCACGATCATTTTCACGATCAAGTTTTTGGCGTCATTGACGGGGATTGAAAGATTCAACTTAGATATAGTAATAACTAGTTCAATATTAATTGAAGCAATATTCTTTTATTATTTTATTTTTTTATTTATTTTTTTTGATTTTTTTTGTAAATAATATTTTTTATTTGCTTTGGTAATGTTGCTTTTGTTGAGTGCGATAGTGCGTGATCACGCGTTCCCGGATCTACCCAACTAATTCCCATTGACTTAAAGATTGAAAAGACAAAAAATATTCAAGAAAAAGATATAAAGCGATGGCGGCTGGGAACAATCAGGACATTTTGAATAACAACATCAACGAGGAGTGCCTACCTAGGCGAACGGACGGAACCAGATTGAGGAAAGGCCCGAGAAAGGGCGATTAGGGACTACTTCCAACCAAAAGTTAGTCAAAAATATGGGGTGTGGCTCATCTGCCGATTAACGCAAACAATTTCAAACTAAAACCTGCGTTAATTCATATGGTTTCACAAAACCAATTTGGAGGGAGCACCATTGAGGATCCAAACGCGCATCTGGCATAATTTTTAGAAATCTGCGATACTGTTAAGATGAATGGTGTTTCTGAGGATATCATTCAATGCTGTCTTTTTGCATTCTATCTACGTGATAAGACGAGGGATGGTTATGCTCTTTGACACCATCGGCAGATGATTAAGGTTAAACTAAGTCAACGGTTTCTACGGCTAAGTATTTTCCCCCAAGTAAAACACTGCAATTAAAAAGTGAGATCGCCCATTTTAGGCAGTTAGATGCAGAGCCACTATATGAAGCATGAGATAGGTTTAGAGAGTTGTTAAGGAAGTGCTCTCAACAGGGGATATCCCGATTACCAACAGTATAGTATTTTTATAATGGTTCAAGTGGCAACATGAGAACTATTATAGATGTTGCATCTAGGGTGCACTTACTAGGGAAATATCTCGAATGAGGCACTAGAAATATTGGAGGATATGGAAAATAATAGTTACTTTGGCCATCCGAGAAATCTAATGTCCGACGTGTGGAAGAGGTCCAGGATGAAGATAAGGTTTCCATGCTCACAGAACAAGCATTCGTGCTTAATATGAAACTAGATACGATATACCAAGCGACTCCTAGAGATTCTGTAGTTTTTGAAGAAGAGGCAAACTTTGTGGGGCAAATGAACTTCAACAATAATTATCGAAACAATCGACACCACACATATTACCATCTCTGGGCTGCAAAACCATGAAAACGTTTTTCATGCTAATAACAGAAATGTTTTGCAGCCACCGCTGGGTTTTAATGCTGGTAATCAAGGCAGAGCGGAGTCTAGTGAAAAGAAAGCATTTGTGGAATGGATGTTATCCTCGTTTATCGGAGAAACTAGAGCTAGATTGAATAAAGATGAAGCAAAGATAGACAAGATAAAGGAATAGGTTACTCAGCTAAACACAAACGTTAATGCAAAATTGAAGTCTTTGGAAACACAAGTAGCCCAAATCGCTAAAGTAGTGGGAGGCCAGCACCAAAAAGGCAAGTTCTCAAGCGATACTGAACTTAATCGAGATAACAATCAATGCCATTCGTCCGATGAGTGGTAAAGAATACGAGGCCCAAAGACAACAAACAATGTGACAAAGAGTAATAGAAATCGATGCCTGGTCAACACGTAAAACTTAGCGCTTTGTGGGGGAAGCAACCCAATTTAATTTTTAGTTTATTTTATTGCCTTTGTTCAATTCGGTTTTGATTTTATTATTAACTAAACTTTTAGTTTTGTTTATTTTTGTGAGTTGTTGTGTAGGAGGTGTCATGACATATTTCGGTTATATAAAAATTATTCGAAAAATGAAAATACACGGCTGTGTGAAAATCACACGGTCGTGAGAAATGCAAAATAGAGACCAAACACACGGTCCGGCAGCAGTGATTTCACACAATCGTGTGTTTGGTCACAAAAAATAGAACAACCAACAAGAGCCATCTTTGCACAACCCGTGTAAATTTACACGAGCCATGCGAATGGTTATGTCGAAAATCCTACTCTTTTTAAACTCTAACACTCCAAATTTATCCCACTTTCTCCCTTCCAAACTCCAAGGACCGAAAATCTCCCTACAAATACCCCATTCCATTTTCAAATTTCTTCAAATTCAACTTCAAATCTTCAAGCAAAAACACAAATACTTCTCCCTTTCAAGAAACCCACCACAAAAGTCTTCCAGTTTCTCAACTTTCCCAAGTTCTTCTTCAAGTTTGAGTGGTTTTTATTTCAAGTTTCAAATTTTCTAAAGCTTCAAAACCCATATCCATGGTTTCAAGAGGAGGAGAAAGAGGAGTTAGGAGGAACACAAGGAGAAGAAGGGAACCAACTCCGGATCCCGAACCCAAATATGAGATGAACCAACTGGAGTTTTCCAATGTCATCATGCCGAACGAAACACACTGGGCTCGGTGGGAGGCGCTCTATATCCGAAATATGCTTTCGACAAGGTATTCGATGAACCTAATCTTTCTAATTTGGGAATGTTAGATGATTTTTGCGCCTTGTGTGGACGAATTGAGTGGCATGTTTTGTTGATGGTCCAAAAAAGAAATTTGATCGGTATTCAATTTATACTAGCTAATGAGCCGACGGAGTTGTCGATTGATGATTTAAATATAATTTATCAAACTCCGGCTTATGGGGTTGAAGAGCATGAAGATTTTGACATGCTCGAGTTTTGGAGGGAGATTATGCGGCAAAGAATTTACACACCGGGTACCTCTAAGGCATCTAGTATTAGGAATCCCATTTTTCGTTATATGCAACGCACATTGACGGAAATGGTGTTCGCAAGAGAGGATAAAAAAGGGGCCATTCAAGTTGATGAATTGATTATATTATGGTGTATGGCCTCGGGATCTTAGGTGGTGCCCAATGTCAGGCATTCATCCTGACAATTTAAAAGGGTGAAAAGCAAGAAAAATGGGGGATATGCATTGGTGGGCTAATTATAGCTATCGCCGATCATTTTAATGTGAATTTTCAGGGGTATGCGCATGCGGATGAGGGGCAAAAGATTGATTTGACTGTCTTAACTGCAATGAAGATGATTAGATTTGATGGGCATGATTATTGGTTACTTCATGCGGAGGACCAAAATTAGGCTCCCAAATTTGGACGCTACCTCGATTAGGGATAGGGGTAATTGGTTGATAAGGGAAGAGGAAGGGATTGTTGCTCAAGGTGAGCAAGATGAGCCTAGGACTGAGACGGATAGGCCGGAATCCTCTAGGCAATGAGGTAGTCGACACGGGGACTTTAGTGATAGGCTTGAAAGGTTCGAAGTCAATATGGGCTTATTGATGGATAATACTTATCAGTTGTCGGCTACAGTTGATGAGTACCATACTGAGTATTTGCAGTTTGACACCATCACACAGCAGCAACAACAACAGATGAATGAGATGATGTCTCGTATGGACCAGTGGCACATCCAGCAAGGCCACTATCCTCCACCTCCTCCACCATAGTGAGCTCTGTAAGTACTTTTCATGCATTCTTTTTTCTTTTGATAATTCCTCATATGTTCGCGGGATGAATCATAATTTAAGTTTGAGGGGGTTGTCAAGAATGCATGATTAAGTAGTGTTGCATTTTTGCATTGCATTTAGGATTACATGTAGAAGCATACAAAATTAACATTAAAAAAATTCAATTTTTTGTTTTTTTGTTTTAACATGTTTATCGCTTTAGCACGTTCACTGTTTTTATGTGAGTTAGGATTAAAAATTCAAAAAACTATAAAAAAAATTCCTTATGATTTTACTATGAGCACTTGGTTTCATGGAAAGAAGTATTTGATGAATTATGTGATGAACTATTAAGAAGATATCTTTTGCATGTTCGACATTGATTAAGAAAGTTGGGTATTTGAGCATGATACTAAAACTAAGCATGTGAGCTTTTGTGTCTTTAACTTTGCGCTTTTATACTATGCGGTTTATTTTTTTTTCTTGAGTGTGTCATTCATGATCGTTAGAAGTCTAGAACTTGCATTGATATCTATATTGAAACCACATGTGTGTGTACAATTTTGAAAATGATTTAAGGCCATTTTTGCCTACTTAGCCTAAAAAGTCTACCTATAAACTCGTGATTCCCTAGTTAGCCACTTTGAGCCTAAACTTTTATTGTTGGCCACATTTTGAGTTTTAAACTTGAAAATAATTTTTATCCCTAAAACTTGAGCTTATAGAGACATATTTTGAGGAGAAGTGGTTGAATGTTGAGAGAGAAAGTTGGCAAGAAAAAGGGATGAGCAAAAATAGGTGAATGAATGATAAAGCTCAAAAAAAGCAAATTGAACTAAAAAGAAAAGAAAAATCGAGCAAAAGCAAAAAAGAAAAGACAAGAAAAGAAAAAAATCTGAAAATTGAGAAAATTTGAGAGCTTGAGGTAAAAGAAAGAAGGAAAAATGCTTAAGAATGAAAAAAAAAATGAAAAAGGGTGGTTTATCAGGCTAGGATGCGAAAAAGGCCACGCCTTCACCCGCGCGAGAGACTTCTATGCCAGTCGGGAATAACGGCTTCTTTGGTTTATGTTGTGAAAAGTGGAGTTATTTTTCCTATGGGAAGCAAAGCGGACGGAGTGCCTATTTCACATGGAAACGTGTCTAGTACAATCTCTCGATCCGAGTCGCCATCCTTGGTTCCTTAGGAAAATTGACTTATAGTCTGCGTTTCTAGGCTTGATCGTCGGATATCATGAGAAAGAAATAGGTCTTGAATCGGATTGCTCGAGCCGCGGTGAGAAAGGGCTCAATGGCAAAGGGTTCCACTGTCAAAATGAAATAGATTTCTACGACGGTAAAGGTTTAAAACTCTTCTCCTTCGGACCCTCGGGAACAAAGAAACTCTAAGATAAAGTGGTTCCATTCCTTCTGGACGAAAAGAAAATAAATTGAAAGAATGAGTTTTGTGATGCAATTGGGTTGGTGAATTGAAATATGTGTACTTAAATTCTATTTGCTCACTCAAGTCACTTAATCTAAATTTTTCCTACCCTTACCATAGAGCCTACACTACAATCAAATGAAAAGTCCTTTTGATTCTTAAATTGTGCATACTGAGTGGCAGATGTTAAACGATGTGCAAGCTTATGGTAGTTCTATTTTATTGAATTGATTTAAGCGTATACACGTCCCATCTACTTTGAGAGTTGAGTGATACACTACTTGTGAGTCGCGATGTCGAATACCCAGATGAGTATTAATTATGACAAACTTGTAATTGATAACTTTTTGATGATGAGTTGCATATTTAATTAAAGAGATAAATACACTTACCCATCCGAACTATACTGATTTTTACACTTTACCCTCCAAACTTTAATTCGTAACACTTTGCCCCCCTCGAACTATGAAAATCGTTACACTTTACCCTATATGGACAATTTTGCCCCTAGGTTTTATCCTTTTTAAAACAATAGTTCAAATTATCCCTTTAAACTCTATTTTGTGGCAATCTACTACATACTAATAAATTTATTGCATTAATCATTAAACATGAAAATTTTACTCCATAATCAATTTGTTTTTCTGATTTTTCGAGAAACGAGAATTCTTATTTTCTCGTCACTTATTTTGTTCGTGGCATTGTTAAATCTACTTAGATCCATCTCTATTCGAGGTTTTAAATGGATCATGTCAAAGTTTTCGCCTATAAACTTAACAGACATACTTCAATCAAAATTCTCATTACAAGTATAAACCGTGATACAGATTAGGTCTATAGGCTGAAAATGAACATAGTCCATTACGACCATATCAGCCCAACATGCTTCCATAAAATTAATAAATCCCTTAAAATTCATACCTTCTTTGACCGAAACAAAGACCGGTGAAATGGTTCGCAACACCACCACTCGGAAAATTATTGCCCCGGATCGTTGACAAACAACTACTCATTGTTCAACCTCACCTCAGGGAAGATGATCTCGCAAGTTATCCGACTCCTTCAAGAATCGCTCAACACAACCTTGGTTCGCTTCCTACTCCAGCGTATAAGTAATTTTAAACGGGATGAATTAATGGAACATTATGAAGACATGTTGAAGCAGAAAGCCTCTTTTTATTAAGAACTTATAGAAATATTCATTACATTAGTAATCTCCTTTTGGGAGGAGAATACTAGTTTAGCCTCTCATATACGAGGCTTGCACTCGAAAATACATAAAACTTAAAACTAAAACACTCAAAATCTTACAAATTTTTCACTCGCATTTTATTGTAAGAAAACTAAGGAGAATGTTCGATGTCCTCAGCTTCCTTCAAATCCTGCAATTTATAGAGGTAAGTTCGGACTTGAAAGGCGGACTTCAAATCTTGTTGAAACTTATGACGTCACTACTTATGTCATATCCTGCATTATTGCCTCGCCAACCGGTTTTCTTTTTTCTTCCGCGACTCAAATTTCCATGTGATGTTTGTCGGGAATCTTTTAAAATTTGGTTTACGTGGTCCGCGTCTTGTGAGTCAGGCCATTGTCTTTTCTAGTCGCATGATCTTGTCGATCGGGTTTGGGTCGAATCCTTTCCCAAACTCGGTTCTTTCTGCTCGAGAACATGCTTGTGGATCCTGTCGATCCAACGGCCAACATGCGCCATGTTACGCAATTTCCTGGTAAGTTTCTTTGCTTGCCCGAATCTTGTTCTCCTGAGAATTCTTCTCTTCGTCTCGAAAAGCTCCTCCGCGAATCTCGTTGTTGATCCAAATCATTGAATTCAAGAGGAAAGATCCATTTGCTCAATTTTGGAAAACGTAAATGGATATTTGACTTTGTCCATTTCATTAGACAAACCCAAAGACCCCATGCTCGTTGTGTGTAAGCTTCGTCTTTGGAAATTGCTCCTACTAATATCGGTCCTTCTTCCTGAAGCTTCCTTTAATATATTTTAAAGCATTTCCATCCTGGTCTTCTTAGTTTGATAAAATGAAAAGCTTCATTAAAGCCTTTCTTCGCTGGTTCGAGCCGCTGACCGATAAAATACAGCCTAAAAATATCTCCTCCGCCAAATGTGGATTATTGGCCCAAGTCTCGTAAATCGCTTCCCCAATCCATTTCATTAATTTTGAAATTTAAGGGAATCCGGTGATACAAGATAAATTGAAGCTAAAGCTCCAAAAGTAAACCATTCTTGATCTTCATTTGGATGACTTCCTGGTTTCATCCAAACTCTGGGATACTTGCCTGAGATATCAACTATAGTTTTTTCTGGGTTGATATCTCTTCTTGTAACTAGTTTCTCCCATTGTCGTTGATATACCTGCATATGAGAAATCTTAATCTCGTCAGTTTGAACCTTAGATTTTCCTCCTGCCTATGGCCTAAGATTCAACTCTCCTCTTTTACCCTGAGGTCTTTGGGTTGACTTGAAGACTCGGGTTGTGACACCGGAGCTTCAACATTCGTTACAGTTTGTACACCCTCAGGGGATGCATCACCTGCAACACTTGTGATTATGGTACTTGAATCCATAACCTCCGGGTTAGAGCCCCGTTCTCTATTCGCCCCTTTTTGCATCGTAGGAGATGCGGCCTGGAGGAGAGGCCCTTGCAGCGCTAAGAACAATTGTTCTTGAGCGAACTGGCATGCTCGTATTTGACTAGAAACGGATTTCTCGTAAGCCCGTTGAAGTCGCCCAAAGAATCTCTGCATTGAGACATAACGTCCCAAAATCTCATTCTAGACTCTCCAGGTTTTCCCTGAGATGTCTTACTCATTTAAGGACCTCGTCAGCAACTCGTCCTTCCATCTCGTGTCAAAAAATCTGCAAGAATATTTTCATGAGATTTTATAATGACAATATCATAATCATAATATTGACATTCAGCTTGCCATCTAAGTAATCGAGCCTTTTCTGGTTTTGATTCAATTTTATTTTTCAGAAAAGCCTTGACACTTGAATGATCAATTTTTAAAGTAAACTTTTTAGCCAGTAAAAATAGAGGCAATTTTTTAAAAGCTTTTCTACTGCAAAGAATTCTTTCTCGTTGATATGCCATCTGTTTGCTTCACTGGGTGTGAATAAACCGCTGCAATATCTGCATGACACTTCTTCATTTGGTGTGACCTTAGTAAGAACTGCTGCCCACCAATCATCACTGACATTTGTGTAAAGAACCAGTTCGTCCTCGTCTTGAGGAATCGCAAGCTTTGGAAGCTTTTTACAAACTTCTTTTAGTTGCTTAATTCCTTCTTGATGTTCATCTTCCCATTTGAATACTGCATCTTTTTAAAGCAATGGGCTAAACACCTTCCTGTAGTATGCCGATTGTTAATGAACATCCCAAAGAAAATTAACAACTCCAAGAAAACTCTAAGTCGCTTCTTGTCTTTCAAAGGTATCCGGAAATCCTTGTATCTTTTCCACAATATGACTCAGTGAGAATGATTCCGTATTCATCGATTTCAATTCCGAGGAATTTAATCATTCTTATTGCGATCACCGCCTTCTTTCTCGAAAGCACTAATCCTTATTTGTAACAAACATCTGAAAATATTTCCAAATGTTTGAGATGCTCCTTCATGTTCTTTGATGCGATCAGAATGTCGTCGATATACACGAACATAAAACTGAAATAATCTTTGAAGAGATTATCCATCTTTCTTTGAAATATCTGGGGTGCGTTAGCCAATCCTATAGGCATCACGTTCCAAATATAATGTCCTTGTGGTGTAGAGAAAGCTGTAAACTTCTTACTTTCTTCCTCCATCTTAATCTGGTAGAATCCAGCTTTGGAATCGAACTTTGAGAATATCTTGGCACCTTTGATGCAGTTAACCAAATGTTCTCTACTTGGGATATAGTATCCGTCGAACTCCAAAATATTATTAATCCCCTTGTAATTAATAACAAGTTTTGGCTTTTCTCTTTTGATTTCTCCATGATTTCTGACTAGAAATCCTGGACTGCTGTATGGAGAAACTCCTGGTGAAATTAACTTAAGGTCAAGATGTTCCTTAAGTATCTTCTGCATATCCTCACGATCTTCCTGATTCATAAGGATTGGTTTGAATCTCACGAACTCGTACTCCTTTCCAGGTTTAACCTTTAACGAAGCTTTAAGCTCGTTCTTGTCCCACCATGCCAAAGGATCTTCATTATAATTCCTTTGGATCTTCTTCTTGACATCCTCGAGTGATATTTGTTCCTCAATGGTCACGCTCACTGCGGATTCTCCATTAGACCCATCCATAATTCTCCGCAATGGCTTCCGAGTAACTCGCTCTTCTCCTTGTACTGGAATGAATACAAGTTATTATCCCATATCTTCTTATCCTTTCGGCTTCCGAATTGTCTATAGGATAATAACGCTTCACCAAATTTTCTTCGATCCACCATTTTTGGATTACGAAGTTTGGCTTCATCACCACGCTTGCTATGAAAATTAATAGGCATTTTTATGTAAAAGGCTTCCCGCAGTCTCTGAACAATAATCTTATGATCACATAATGTTGTGAAAATAAGTCTTCTTGTCTCATTTTCCTGTGTAAATCGCTTGAATGTTTGTAGGAAATTATTTCCTAGCAAAACATCTGCACCTGTATCATGGAAATAGATTGGTGGTGTCTTCATTTTGTACCATGGGGTACCGCCTGCGCCTCCGATCATGATTTCTGCTTGTTTAATTCCCTTATTAAGGATAAGAATCCTTTTAGAGAAATCTCTTCCTGCAATAGCTGGTAAATCTTCTCCAATTTCTTTAGGAAAACATCCGGCTTTGCGACATATTCCTAAGACTAATCAATATAGGCGGCGAAATACTTGGCTTTGTATTCAGCATATAACATTCCAATAGAAATGTATATGGAGAATGGACTAGTGGTCATTTGATTCTGTATCTTTTATTAGCCAATGTGAACTCCATTCCGTCTTGTAATCTTTCCCAAGGTTTATGGTCCTCAAGAAATTCAATTCCCGGATTAATTGTTCTCGGGATTTTTCCCGCAACTCCCGTGATAGTCACCAATTTTACCTATCTTCGGCTTCCTTTATACCATCCAACTATTGGTTGTTGGAGATAATATAGAACATCACAAGGAAAAATATTATCCTTTTGAGTGATGTCGAATATTACTTCAACTTCTCGCCATCCTTCTGGACATTTTAGCTCTCCTGCTGTTTTGAAAACATCTGGGATACGCTGAACTGTACTTGGTCTCCTTTCTTCCCAACGGCTGCTACTCGTCATTCTGTCCTGTTGGAAAGACATCCTTCTTGGCTCAACTCTAAGACTTCGGCTTTTGTTGAAGATTGGTTGATCTTGTATTTTCATATCGATCTCCTTGATAGTTGGAGACTCAATAATCTCTGGTAAAACCAACCTGGCAAAGTCCTCGAAAATCCTTGGGACTTCAATAAATTCCTTTCTCAAGAATACTTTTGAATGATGTGTATTCGAGAGAGCATATGATATCTTGTATGTGATCGAGTAGGGTCTATTCCCTTCTTTCATCAAATCATCTCTTTTGAAATCTTGATGAAGGGTTAGACTCTACTTGAAATCTCGATCTCCCGTGATTGTATGCAATTCTAGGATAGACATTAAATGCCAATTTCCCAAAGATACAAATTTCTGAATCGCTCCAAGGCATGAATCCTTGAGGTTTGAGATTCGCTTGTCAAAGATAGCCAGATTGAGTGGCGAATCTATCCCTTCTTTGAATGTTGCTTTAATAATGACTCTTATGGCTCCAATATGAATCCATGAGAGTGTATTTGCAACTTCTCTTTAACTCGCTTTTGATCTCCTGGATTTCTTTAATAGGGACCAATTGCATCTCGATCAAAGCTACCGTAAACTCCATCCAATAGCAAATTCTCCTAAGCAGTTACCCCGTGGATAATTTGGTGTTTTCTGTTACGAAACCCAATTTTATCTAATGCTTTTTCCATAGTTCCAATTGTAAATCCATCATAGACTTGAAACTTTGGATCTTCCTTCATGATTCTCATAAGAGTTTTATGAGAAACCATCGTGTGAGAGAGGAATCCTGACATATCCTCCCTGACTGTCTGCTAAAGAATTTCTTCTTCACTCTGATTCTGAGCTGGAGTCACTTCCATCGTCAGAATAGATCTCTTCTTCATAGATGCTTTCATCTGAGGGTATATCATCAAATTGATACACATGTATAAGATCTTGATAATAGACATCTTCCTCGATTTCTGGTGTGGCCTCGAACTATCTGACTCCTCGTTTTTGATTGTCTGGGCAATCCGTTGAGATATGCCCTCTTGCTCCGCATGTCTAGCAATTACAGTCTTTGAAACTTTCATTTGCTCTGGTGTGAGCACGCCTGAAAGTTCTCCTTCCTGGTGTTCTGCTGGTACTTGCTTAATTAGACCCTAATGAAGAGGCTCTACTCCTGCTTGGTGCTGGTCTTTGCCCCGTTTTGTAACTTTGGGCTTTTTGTTTTGACCAAAACCTTCTAGGTCTCCATGAAGACCTGATTCTTTTGATGTTGCTTCCTCGGCGGTATGGATGGCTTCGCTCCTTCTTCTTTCTCGTGGCGCCTTGGTTGACCTCCCACAATTGTTGGGATGTTATCCACGCAACATGAGGAACCGCTTTGTTAATTCCTCTTAATCTCTTGTAATTCCCGTATAGAGCCGCTTGGTAACACCATTCGTATAACTTGCCTTTAGGAAAGACATTTTTCTCGCTACGCTTTCTACTTCCGCTCCATCCTTGTATTCCCGATAAGCATTTCTCTCCAGGGACTCGGAATCTTGGCAAAGAATAGTCATGCAACTTTCCTTTTCTTCAATCTTGACTTCCACCTAGTATTCGGTGAACAACTTGATATATTCATCAATATGACAAATATCATATAACTCAAGGCTATAGAGGGCTTGTTTATATCTCTTTCTTTTTTTCATCCTCTAATCCCTCGAAATAACTCGTGTCTTAGATGAACTGGATTTTGAATAGTTTTGCCATACCATCGACAATTCCTTTAAGTGATTCTCCGATGTGACCGAACCTTTTGTACTAAAGATCGGTCATATCCTGCAATCTTCACCGATCCTTCAAGACTAATTTCAAGGAGTAAAATGAATGAATCCTTTGTAAGATCGAGGTTCTCTTTGAAATTCTCATAGTCAAGCCCATTCATCAATGAGAACTTCTCTATTTTTAAAATCGGGATGTCTAGATTTAACATCAACCCATATGGATGTATCGGGTCGAGGTGCGATCTTCCATAAGGCGTCCGATAAACATTCGCCTTCCAAAGAGGTTGTCTAGTTCCCGCAAGAGGGTTTCTACCTCCCGTCCCTCGAAAGTGGATCACTCCCGGCCGTGAAATCCCAAATAGCGTGTGGCATCCTCTCATCCCGAGCTCCATGATTCGAACCCGTACTTTCTTCGACGTTAGGATTAACTCGTGGTGGTGGTGAAATTGGTCTTCCTGCTGGATCATAGGTGACCAATGTTCCATCTCCTGTGTTCATCTTTAAATCTACAATTCCTAATCCTGCGAATGATTCTGCAAGGTCATGTAGATCTTTAAGATTCATCTTTTCCATATCCATCTTTTTTAATTTTTGATGGATTTTCCTTTGATTAGAGCAATGAGCTTCTCCTCATTTGTCATTTTTCGTATAACTTCGGTTGGTTTCCTTTTTTGGTGTAAATAGGGTACATCGTCCCAAATCTATACGCTTCTTTCTCCTAAGAACTCGGCCCCCTCCGGTTCTTGACTCATTTTTGAATATCATGAAGGAGTTCAAGAGTTTCCTTCTGATGTTTCACCATCGTCTCCATCTGGTTTTGGATCTGATGAACTTGTGCTGGTAGATGAATATGGCGGTTGCCATAATTTTGCACCGTCTTCTGGACTTCTCTAAGATCTTCGAGAACTTAGATTTATCTCGAAGTATCTCGTTCCACTCGTACTCCATCAGAATCATTGTTCGATGGGAATTTTCATGAACCGCTTTTGAAGGTTCATCAAGTGAACATATAAGTCCGTTAAACATCTCGAATCGCCTAAAATATCTCGCCGCATTTTGCATTGCTTTAAGGTTTCCCGACTCGACTTCTGTTTCTTTTTCTTCATGTTGGTATTCCCAATATGAAACCTGGTCAAGTGTTCTTGGCATACATCTTCAATATTTGACGATATGTCCTGTAAGGGGTACATCTCGACATCGGTCCAGATCCATATTCTCGGAGAGATTCTCCTCACCAATTGTTAATTACATAAATATAATAAATATAACTAAAAGTTCTTAATAAACCTAGACTTAGAAATTGTAATAACATTTATAGAGGATGGCAACTTCAAAGTTTAGGTAAATCGAATTTTAGGCAAAGTGTAAAATTTCGCGAAGTTGAGGGGGTTAAGTGTAACGCTTTTAAAGTTCATATGACAAAGTGTAAAAGTTTGAATAGTTTGGGGGTTAAAGGTATTTATCCTTAATTAAATAAGAATTTGAATGAGATTAAGTATTCATAGTGTTCTTGTGTGTTCTATTTGCCCCATATGATTATTTTTCTTAGTTTTGCTCAAAGACGAGCAATGATTTATGTTTGGGTGTTGGGAAATTTGTTTATTAGATTTTGATGAATGCCATGTAAAACTTAGACTAGAAAGTTGGCACCCCATTTTTCTTGTAATTTGCATTATAATAGATAGGGTTGTACGATTTAGCCGAGTTAAGTCACTATGCCGGATACACAAGAAGTCAATCAAGACTTGAATGAAGACTCATCTGCGAGGCACCGAGTGTGGCTAGGAAAAGAAGTCAAGAACTCGATCAAGGAGTATCAACTATGATACACTGTGAAGTGTCACTGTCAACTCCAAAAGCCAAGTCTCAAGTTGAAGTGATGAGACTTTCAATCATTGGAGCAGACTTAAGTCACCTGGGAAAAGGCAAAATCAAGTCAAGACAATCGAAAAGAATCCGTTGCACGTAAGTCAAGAATATTACCTAAAGAAGTAATACTTCCATGCCGCCATGTCTTAAAGTGCTCACCCCGAAGCGTGCAAAATGAATAAACCAATGGGAAGCATCGCACTTGTGTCGACTCAAAAGCTGAAAGTTCATTTAATACGAGGAAATGTCAAGATCAAGGATCGCAACAAGACAAGCCAACGAACACAAGTGACTTTTGAAATCGACTATCTCTTCAACGGGCAGATTTTTGAAAGTTCACTATAAAAGGCTGAGGAATCACTTTGAGAAAAGGTTACCTGAACCACGAACATTCAAGTTAACATTCGAGCTGTAACCTGCAAAAATATTCTCAAGTTATTCAAGCAAATCCTCAAGCCTAAACTTCAAGGAAATCAATCCAACACCTAGTCGTGAAAGGAAAGACAACTTCATCTCACTGTTGAAGAGGAAACTTTTGAAGAATCAAAAGGGGTCTACATTCCAAGGAGGATTGTAGAAAGGTTCAAGGTCGAACCAGTCTCAAGTTATTGGAGGGCTTCGTGATCAAATCCAAGAAGCTTGAGCATGTGAGCTGTAGTAGCAAGGCAACTGCCCTGTGAAGAAGTTGAGTCGTACGAGAAGCCAACTGTGTGACCACGGCATCTCCAGACTGAGTCCCAAAGGATCAAGTCACTGTGTGTGATCAAGAATTGTATCTGGGTGATAACAACTTTGTACTCGATCAATACTTAGTGGATTCCTCCAGGAGTTGGAGAAGAGAGGATTAGAAGAATCACCCCATCTTCGAACCTCTATAAAATTTATTGTGTCATTTACATTTCAACATTTAATTTATGCATATCATTTTATGTTGCTGATAATTTGCTATCCAACGATAATTAACAAAGTGCTAAAACCTAGTGTTAAAACAAACTTAAACCAAATTCAAGGGTGTTAAGTCTTCCTAAATAAAATCTCATCACAAAGGGTTAAGTATTAGACTAAACAAATGAGTTATTCTATCAACAAAATCGAAATCAGTCATTGAGTGGCTAACTCTGTTGGTTAACTAACTTAGTTGTCCATCAAGGACATAGTTGTGAAATTAACTTTAAACTTATTTAAAAGGACTAAATTCGAAAAGTTGGTAAGGTTTATTCAACCCCCTTCTAAACCTTACTCACACCCCTTGGGACCTACATTGGGGATTTGATATGTGAAAAATATACATGCATTTAGGGGCTTAATTTGATATATAATTGATGCATTTGCACGTATATTTAGTATATTTTACTTGGTTTCCTTATAAGGGTATAATAATGCATATTCTTGTAATATTTACATGAAACGGAGCTAAAATGAGAAAATATCGTTAGAAGGCCCGAAAAGAATGACGAATGCGAAGAGACAACCAAATACGCAAAGAAAACAACAAAAACAAGCCACACGGTTGGACCATGTGAATTCATACGACCGTGTGAATGGCGTTCCTATGGTTTTACACTTCCGCAACTTGTTCGAGGAAGATTCAGAGACGAATCACACGATTTGACCGTGTGAAATGACATGAATGTGTATTTGTTCATGCCAAGAATAGAGGAGTAAACCAACCCCACGGCCGATCGTGTGAAATCACACGGCCCCGTGAACTTCTCTCGATTTTAATTCCTAATCCCGTTGAAACTCTACCTCGTGATCTCTCAAAGCACCTATATAAAGGGGACCAAGGCTTGGACGAATTCAACATATTTTACATCGAATACACCAAAATACACTAGGTTAGACAAATCTACACACTTCGAGAGGAAGGCATTAATCTATGAAGCATACAACAACGCCTTTCACATCTACGAAAGCACAAGAGTTCGGCGTCAGAAAGGAGGATCCATCCCGACAAGAAAGGTTCTATCTTTTTAGTTTAGATTTCTTGTTTGTACTTAAACGATGTCAAACTATTTAATTTCAAGTTTGTATATGAATTTGTTATCAAATATGTTAGGCTAATATTTCTGATCCTAGGGCATAATCAAAACTATGAATTCATGTTGAATCTATATTGATTGTTTTTCTTAATTGATTTTATGTGTTCTATTATATGAATTCGAATGCTTAATTCTTGTAGATTATCTTATCAATAATTTGCATGCCATATTTGTTAGTTCACAATTCGGGAGATGAGTTCTAATAAATAAAATTCGAATTCAGACATAAACGAGTGTAACGTGTCGAGACCTACAACTATTTGTGGGGAGTACTTCAATTCAAAGATTTTTGGAAGTTAATAGTAAATTTTGAGTAGGGATACTAGCAATTATTATTAATCAACTATTTATGCGCCACCCGGAGGGGAATAAACTAATTTAGAATTCAACCCATAGAAACACATAAACCGGTTTTGATAAAACATTAATTGGATTTAATATTCAAGAGATATGTCGAGATTATGTGCCTAGAGTTTCTTTCGTATTTGTTGAAAATTTGTGGAGTTCGGGTTTATAAAATTATAATATTTTACTTGTTAATTTAGGGTTTAGATTAGAAAATAAATAAACTTGTGATTTTTGACCGCTTCAATAAAATTTGAATACGATATTGACTATAGCTTAAGTGTTTTGTATTCAATCCATGAGGAATACGACCTTGCTCGCTACTACATGCTAGCTATGTTCTAGCTATGTTGTACACTTGCGATTAAGTGAAAAATTTTCACGATCAATAGTAGTTTTTGTTTTTCAGTTACATTCTTTTATCGAAGATCTGAGAGAGAATAAAACAAGTAAACACAAGAAGTATAAGAATATAATTAACCATTTATATGTTTTTCTAAATTGAATAATGGTAACAAATAAAATAATAATATTATGCTGAATTTGGTAAAAAAATAATTTATACAATTTTAATATATTTTCTTATTCGACAACTTGTGATTTTATTAATTTTAGTTTATGAATTATAAACTAACTTACTTAATTAACCATCCATTGCCAAAAAAACTTCCAATATCAATCAAGAAAATACTTTTTTATCCAACAAATTAAAATAAAAATTGATGAATATGATAACAAGCTAATACAAGGGTGAGTTTTACCTTAAGAAGGGGTCTCTTATAAGACCGCTTTCACGTATCTCTAATCCATGAGGCGGATCATCCGACCGGTTCCATCATACCCACATATCACTACCCCGTTCTCAATTTTTTAAAAAAAAACTGGTGTGTTCTTTGAGCCTGGAAAAAAAACGTTCAACATAAAAAAGTGGTAATCCTCCATCACAAGTGCAAATCACCGCATTAATTTTGAAATTCTCGATCTCTCTCACTCCGTCTCTAAAAAAACACACATTGCTATGTGAAAATTTAAATTTTCCATTGATATAGCTTGCCAATTTTCTGGTACAAATATTAAGATTACACCCACAATGTGTTTAATGATTTGACTATGTGAAGAAAGGGTGATAAGAATTGTTGCAACTCATATACTTGATACAATATTTGAAAAACAAAATCATTACTTATAATCCATATAATACAACTTTGCATTGTTCATCCGCAATGGAGAATGATAATTAGAACAACATATTGATGAAGGAATGTGAAATTTTGGGTACATTAATTGTTGTTTCCAGTAGCCATTATTGAATAGTATACAAAGAGCAACAAATCGAATGTATTACATTTTACATCGCAAAAAGTATCACATTTCACCGAAAAAGTATACCTTTGATAATTTGATATTTTTTAGTTTAAATTCTTGACCAAAATATATAATAGCAATAATCGAAAAGTATTATATTTTACTTGCAAAAGTATTAATTTTCACCGAAGGAGATTCGTCTTCGTTGATTGGTCATGAGATGAAGGGAAGATGGAAAGGATGTCAATAAGACTAATGAGTTCAACAAGGCAAAATTAAGGGGAACTATAGAAAAATCGTACTTTTCTTGTTGTCTACTAATACTTTTTTAGTACAAAAACTATTACTTTTCAAAGGAATATTAATATCCATATAGTTACTTTTAAAATATATACTTTTTAGAATAAACGCGATACTTTTGTTAATAAAAAGCCATACTTTTAAACAAGGTTGTATATCGTTTTTCAGGTAAATAATATAAATTTTGCTGCCTTGAACATGTATATTTTTCAGAGTAAAACATGACACTTCTTTTAATAAACATGATACTTTTCGATTATAAAGTGATAGTATACCACCATTTAATATTGCAAAAATGACACCACCCCTAATGATATTGTCACTCCCTTCCCGACCAAAAATTACTTTAGAAACATATACTTTTTAAAGTAAATTATAGTGATACTTTTCGCGGAAAAACTAATAATTTTTAAATATCATCACACCTGTCTATTCGCCTGATATTTACAAAATTGCCACCGAGTCATACCTGTCTATTAGCTTGATATTTACAAAACTGCCACCGAATTTTTTGGTTGGGACATGGGTCATGGGGGATTCGTCTCACAAAATGCAACCTGTGAGACGGTCCTATATAAGATTTTATCTTACCTTAATCGGTTTTAATGAGGCCCTACTAAGCTAGATGATCGGTCATGCGATCAAGATTTTCTTTTTCCATTTATATTATTCTTACTTATTTAGAAAAAAAAAAGCTAATATAAGAACTTGTTTTGTTGGTATACTAATTATGCAATTTTTGTTGGATTATGTTTCTCAAAAATAATTATTTAGTATTTAGTTGATATTTACTTCTTTCTAAACAATAAATTAATAAATACTATAGTTTATTAAAATCAACGAAACATTATACGCCTTACTAGTCTATAATCTATAACTACCCTAAAAGGACAAAAGTTTCATCAATTTTACATATGGCTAAAACACCCTTCTAATCCAATAATCACCAAGGCAAAAATACTAATTAACAATTAAGGGGGAAAAATTAATTGACAATTAAGGGGAAAGAAAATAGGCGTTATGGGAGTACATCTCAATGGCGTTATTGGTGTTTTTCATAGAAGCAAATAGTTACACAATCCTACTTTTCATCTTCCTCAACCAACAATCTCTTCGATAACTCAAGCAACAAACTCTTGCGAAATCTTCTTCAAGTACAATATCACCTCTCAATGAAGGAGAGACATTTAATCGAGGCAACAATACATATATCTCTTGCGAATTGATCTTCAAGGAGTAGATCGATGAACGAAAGGAAGGAAGGATAAATCTACTACCAGAAAAATTTTGCCGGACATCATTCATGGAAATATGAGATTCTTCCTCTCAATTCCTCGCTTATTTGGTGCCACGATTTGGCATGTCTTTATTTAATCGGTTAGTGCTGATTTCAAGTTTTTTTTCTTAAATTTTGTTTAATAATCTTGTTCATATCATTCTGTATTCATTGTTTTCTTCTTATTGTTTACTTTAAATTAGGATGTCTTCAAAGTTTTTTATGGTTTACAATGATCATCTCACCAATGTTTATAATTGATTGTTTTTCTGAATTTTTTTCTTTGATAAGTTCATTTGTCTCTATATGTCTCAAATTTTTTGATCTCGGATTATTACAGTTGAAACGGCTTTAATCATTTTTTATCTACTATTATTAAAACTTTAAGCAGAATAGGAAGAAGGAAATGGGCGGGTTTTGAGCTTTTTTATTCAGATTGAAAACAAACCTAAGAAAACCCTTAAGCAGATTCAACAAGATTTATTTTCATAATTTTATTTGATGAAGGTTTTGTCTATGTGTCTATTCTGTTGGAGTATTTGGGTTGAGCTGAGTTGCTAGAGTATTTGGGTTGAGCTGAGTGGCTGGTCCTGGTTCGGTAGTCATTGGCCCGGTTTGGTTATCAGTTGGATATTAGTTGGGTTTCTCTATCTCTTAGTTAGTTGTTATTTTGTGTTTTACGTTTTTTCATCATTGTAGCAACTTAGCAGTTATCTTTGTGTTCCTTCTATATAAGCAAACGCATGCAGTTGTATTTGCTTAAGATGAATAAAATATATTTTGAATTTTCTCTCCCACGAATTCTTCATGGTATCCAGAGCTCCAGGCTTTGAGCTTTTATGGCGGCAAATAAATGGGGAACTTGGAACACTATAGTTGCTGGTGGAGGATGGAATAATCAAGGACAAATTCAATTCGCGAATCAAATGACTGCGAATGAAGCAAAAGAGGAAGATCTGTATCAGCTTCATGGTTCAGATCATCCAGGTTTACTTCTCGTTTTGGTTTAGTTTACAGGTAACAACTACTTGTCTTGGAGTCGATCTATGGGTATTGCATTAGGTGCAAAGACAAAGCTCGGTTTTGTTGACGGAACAATTCCTATGCCTAAAGTAATTGGTGAGTATGACCACCGAGACGTGTTGATCTAATGGTAACTAGTGGATATTGAATACTATAGCTAAAGACATTGTTGATGCATTTTTATACGTCAAATCGGCACATGAACTTTGGGAGGATATTGCACGAGGTTTGGGAATGTAATGGCACGATCTTATATCAATGGCAAAAGGAAATTGTTAATCTTACTCAAGGATTGAACTCGATCTTTGTTTATTTTACAAAACTATAGAAACTCTAGGATGAGTATAGCGGTTTAGCTCCTGCTTACTTGCAATTGTGGTAACAATAAGGCTTTTGTAGATCGGACAATGTCACTAAGTTGAACCAATTTCGATGGGTTTGAATGACTCATATGATCATATTAGAAGTCGATTTTGATTATGGATCCGCTTCCCTCATTGTTAATAGTCAGTACTTTCGATGGTTCAAAGAGTTGAACGACAACGGAGTGTTAGCATAAATGTTGGAGAAGGAACGGATGGAGTATCTTTGATGACTAGGAATGTGATTTGGTTCCCCGCATCTGTTGGCAGAGGCCATGTTTCTAGATGGAGCAACAACAACAACAACACTAACACTAATAATACTTGGCAATCAGGAGGAAGAGGTTTTAGAAGAACAAAAGAGGAGAAGGCTAAGCTCACTTGTGAACATTGTAGAGCACCTGGTCATGAAATGTCTGAATGTTTCAAACTCCATGGGTATCCGGATTGGTTTAAAGACTTGAAGGAGTAGAGGAGGAGAAATTCTGTGAATATGGTGGGAGATAGTGGTAATATGCAAGATGAGATGGCTCGGCTCACTGAAGGAGCTACATGAGACATGGCTACTCTTATCCAAAGAGATTGCAAAGTTTTGGCAAACACAAGAGGAGTTGAAAAATCTGGGGGTAATGGTGTTAACATGAACTATGCTCACTTCGTGGATTATGCTGGTAAGGATACGGTTCATGATAATTATTGTGCTCTGTCTACTTTTGATGAGAGCAGCAGACACAATTGGATTATTGGCACAGGAGCTAGTAAGCACATGTGTTACAATGAGAAGCTACTGACTAATCTGCACCCTGTTCATACTAAGACTACTATATATTTGTTTGCCTTATTTTTAGCTTCATCGCAAGTGTACGGTGTAGTTTATAGAATAGGGTTAGCAAGGTCGAATCCACAGAGACTAATAAATTAATGTACTAAGTATTGGGATTGTAATAGTCTTATTTTTATCTAGATGATTGAAATTGGATGATTGGTTTTGTAAAACTAAAACAAGAATTTAGCATAAAAAAACAAAGTAAGAGTTGATTGAAAGATCAAGGAGATGAATGGATTCCTGAGTTATGGTTTCAGTTAATATCCCTTTTTGTCATCAGATTAATCACAAGCAATGTTATTATTATTCTTCCTATAAGACAATCACAAAAAGTATTTTACCCTCTCTCGAGATGTATGTAAAAACGTTGATTGGATTATCTATGCTAGCATATCTACTCAACATAAGGTATCCAACTCTCAAAAGCACAAAAGATTATAAATCCTCACAAATATTCACAGACTTCTCAATCTTGCAAATATTTATGTCAAGTAATCAAAGATCTAGTATTGAAACTCATCTCTCGAATTATGAATCAATACATCAAAACAAGTTAAACCAATGACCATTTGATAAAACAAGTAATAAAACAAAGTACTCGAATATGATCTGCAAATAATAACTTCAATTGCAATTAAACATCAACAAAAATATCCATTAACCTAATCCTAAACCCGAGAATCACAAGATGTTTAGCCGTATACATGGGAAGTAAATAATTAATAGACAAATTATTCAAGTTCATATCTAACTAATCGAAAATAAACGATACTATGGAATGAGCAAACTCAGGGATGTCGATGATCTCTCGATCTATCTTCAATCCTCAAGCGTGTGGTTGCGACCTCGATCAATCTCTCGAATCCTCTAGTAGAAGGTTGCTCTTTTCTCTGCTTTCTAGGGCAAAAATCAGTGTGTCTTTGTTTGGAGCTGCCTCGTCTCTATTTATACCCCGTTTGGGTCAAAATCTCATAAAAATCAAAACCCTATTTTCACCGCACATACGCACGGGCCGTGCGCCTCGCGCACGACCAACCTGTGCGTCAGGCCGTAGGATGAATCTCGCACTAAATTGACGCACGAGTCATGCGTTCCACGCACGACCAGACCGTGCGTCAGGCCGTGGGCTTTGTTCTGCTCTGATGATGGCGCACGGGCCGTGCTATGGACGCACGCCCTGCCCGTGCGCACCTGCTGGAGCTGATTATACTTCATTTCTTTCCGTTTCTTGCCCGGTTCGTCTGACTTCTTCTCGGTTCAACTCCAAACATCATACATCAACTCGATTATTGGCGGTCCTTTATCGCAATGCTCCGAGTTGTCGCCAAAATGCTACAAATATTGATTAATTCCTACAAAATGAGCAAAGCGTAATACCTTTTCCACTATATAGGAATATCGCCCATTTTACTCAAGTAATGCATGCATATCAACTTATTCTAGCCACAATTAAGCCCAAAATGCATGCAAAACTCATACCAATCAAACCCCCAAACTTAAACTTTTGACAGTCCTGGTCAACGCTTTATAAACAAGACAAAACAGAAATGGGAGTAATGAAAGGCAAATCAAGAACAACACATCACAATTCATGCCATTTATCCATAGACGCAAGCAATAAGTCAACCAAGCCTCAAATATCTAACACAGAGCACAAGTTAATTAAAACCATGGCCAATGCTTCAAATCACGACTCTCACAGATCAAGTGTATACTCTTCTCTCAAGAATAATAAGGGACGTGTATTCGCTCAAATCATATCAATGTTGAAGAATTTACATAGGCTTGCAAATCGTCTCACATCTCCGCCACTCGAATGTATGCAATTCATAAATCAAAAAGGACTTTTCTTTTGGTTTTAATGAAGGCTCTTTGGTTAGGTAGGAAAATATGGAAAAAGTGACTCAAACTCAGCGTATAGATTGGTAAGCACATCTTTACTCAATCAATTATTCTCATTGAAACCAAACATGCTATCCCAATCACCTTTTGTTCTTATCAACTTCTCGTCTCTCTCTTCTCCCCTTTTTTTATACAATCCTCTTTCTTTCACCTCACATCACAATTCTCACCTATAAGTTCATTCAAGGCCAACTCACTTATACAAATGATTTTTTTTTCCGACTCTTTTGTGAGTATATATCCTTTTTTTTCCTCTTTTTCTTTCTTCTTTTATTCCCAACATCCAACATGCACACAATTATCTAAATTCTATATCCTCCCATTTAACCTTATTCAATCCCCTTACTCAATGCTATGTTTGATACATGTTTTTATCTTAATTTTGATGATTTTATTTTTACACCAAAACAATGTTTTTAATTGTTGTCCAAATACTCCTAAATGATTTAAAATGATTTTAATATTTTCTCGAGTATTTCTTCAAGTTTTATTGACTACACTTTTAATGATTTTATGTTTATAAGGTTTTAATTCAAAACAAGATTCCTAAATGTTGTCTAAATACTCCCGATTGGTTTAAAATATTTTTACTAAATTTTCGGAGTATTTCTTGAGTTTTATTTTCGACAAAATCGGACAACATTTATGTCTCGAGGTCAACCGTCGCCGTAGAGGGCAACCCGTGACCAAGATGAATTTTGGAACAAAAATGAGATGGAAGGGAAATTGGCCAGGTCGACCAACCGACCAGGGCATCGGCCGTGTGACTCGGCCGACGGCCGACCGCACTGGGAGCAAAAATTAAAACAACAATTGATCTTTGAAAATCCATGAGGGGACCGTTGGGATGGGCGTCGACGCCGTGCATCTATGTTATATTGTGTGTATTTTTCAAACGTCTATTTATGTGCACCGGTCGCGCTATTTTGACAAAGAAATTCTCGACCGCTTTGACAATGACAAACTTTCCTTAAAATGTGGGATTGATTTCTAACAACTATATTCTTGATTTTAATTGTATTTTTCTCAGAGATTTGCAACCCCAAGAGGAGCCTATGCTTGATCAATCATCTCCTATAAATAGAGGAAGTTTTGGAACAACCAATACAACAATTGAGAGACAACACAACAAGATACACTTCAAGCAAATATTTGTTCTTCATAGTTATTATTCTTGTTGTAATTTTGCCTAGCTTATCACTTTTACATCTTTGAGGTCTAGGCTATTCTTGATTACACTTTGCACTCATATTGTAATATTCATTATTGAGTTGCAATCTTGATTTTTGGTCATCATTCAACACAAGACATCCTTGTGAGTATTCTTGTGGTAAGAATACACTTGGGTGATCTAGGTGATAGGTGTTTCAAGAGTGTGGTGCTCTTGAGGTGTTGGAGAATTTGGTATTCTTCAAGATTGAAGATTGTGGTGATCTTCAAAGGTGCCGTTGAAGGAAGATTGTGGTAATCTTCAAAGGAGATTGTGGTAATCTCCAAAGGTGGTGTTGAAGAAGAGTGTGGTGCTCTTCAAGGTGTTGTAAGTTGAGTTTGTATTAATTTTGGTAATTAATAATATTCTTTTTCTTTTTGAAATCCATCCCGGATATACTGGGGTGGTAGAGGATTAGGCCCTAGGTGGGTTGAACCTCTATAAATCGACGTGTGTTGTTTACATTCCGCACCTTTATTATTGTCTTTGAGCATTCGGTTTGAAAAAGAGGGCAAAATCGAAAAGATGGAGATAATATATTCACCCCACCTCTAGATTATCGTAGCGCTTGGAATTACAAGTGGTATCGTGAGCCAAACTCTTTGGCAAGCTCGCTTTCACATCGCGAGTGAAGAGGAACGATCGTCGACTACGAACGAAGCTCATCTTACCGCACCTCCACCACCAAGCCCCCACTATTTGATTCCAAAAATTTTATATTTTGGAAAGAAAAATGGAATGTTATTTACAAGGTTGCGGGTTTGATATTTGGAACATCGTCATAAATGGAGAATCCATTCCAATGAAAGACACACTACACACCTCCAAAGGCCTCAAAGAGCTAAATGATGAAAAGAAGAAAATCATCTCCTTAAATGGTAAAGCTCTCAATATTTTGCATTGTTCACTTACTAATTTGGAATATGAACTTATTGTAGGAATTGATCGGCACATGAAGTATGGCAAAAATTAGAAGCCATATATGGAGTATTTGCAAATGAAAGGAGTCAAACAAAAGCATCTACTTCTCAAAGGGATACAAGTTCAAATCTAAGGAACAAGCCTTTACAACTTCCAACTATGAAGTAGTAGAACAATGTTTTATGGGCATCGAAGAAGAAAACGAGGTATGTCTTAAACCCTCTACTTCCTATGATATTGTTATTCAAAATGATTATAGTGATTTGCAAAATGATTTTGATGATCTTCAAAATGAATTCCAAAATTTACTCGTTAAGTACAAAAATTTGAAAAAGGAATTCAATGTTTTGAAAAATGAAAAGGGTAGTTTATTTACTTCCTATGAATCACTATCATGTGCTCACACCACCACACTTGACAAGGTTAGAAACCTTGAAAAACAAAATAGTACTCTTGTTGAGGATATTAATTGCATGAAAAATGATTTATCAAAATCCAACTTGAGTACCAATAAATTGCCCAATGTTGTGAATGTTTATGATTGTGATAATTTGAATGGTAAATTTGATCATGAGCCTAATAGTATAAATCATATGAAAAGGAATCGAGTTCCTATGCATATTAGTGATGTTACTTGCTTTTATTGCGGTAAGAAGAGTCATACGGTAAATACTTGTCGGGCCAGAAATAGCTCTAATTATTGTTGGAGACCTAAAAGTCTCAAGACGAATCCCAAAGGACCCAAGCACTTGAGGGTACCACGAAACAATGTTATATTAGGTACCCAGTGGAATAATAATCGAAGAAAATTCATACCGCCAAGGAAACATCAAATGAACTTCTCATTTAATTAAAGAAGGAGAAAACATTTTCAACAAAGTCAATTTCCAAGAAGAGGATATAATCAAAAATGGGAAGAACACAATCCTTGGAAATGGCAAAGACATCATCAACAAGATGATTTTCCAAGAGAAAGACACTTTCGAAAATGGGAAGGCCACAATGCTTGGAAATGGAGCAATTGGAGAAACCATCATCAACATGAAGATTTTCAAAAGGGAAGATATCATCAACAATGGGATCGGCACAACCCATGGAAATGGCGAAATTGGTAAACCGTATCTCCCTATTTAAATATGCATTTTATTTTCTTGCATATTTTTATTTGTGTCTAAAATGCAAAATGATTTTTCAAAATGAGTTTAAATATTTATTTTTAAAAAATTTAAAGTCTTCAATATATTTGTAAGTTTCAAAATATTTTTGAAAAGAAGACATTGCATAATGTTTCTAAAATCAAGTGCATTTACTTAGACTTATGTGGTTTATTATCTCCTATGTAATTATGTAGCACAAGCATGCTTAAGATATCTCTTATTGCTTAGCCTACACATGTATTATTATGTTTGTGCTAAATTTGGTTTAAGAATTGTGTAGGATTTACATATCTCTTTCAATAGTTATCTACTCGTAATATATCAAGAGATGTTTTAACTATCGAGGAATGCTCATTATTGTTATTCATCTCATAGACTCGATACATGTTATGCCATATGCCTAGTCCTTATTTTAATAAGTCATGCATTTTATTGCACATATAAATGCCATTATTCTTGGATGCTTATGTCAAAGCTTTTGTTCATATGATTCTTGTAAATGAGGTCTCAATTATGTGCTCTCGTATTTTCATATTTCAAAAGATACCTTATATAGCTTTCTACAAGCTTATTTGAACTTACATGTTGTATTATATTCTTGATGATTTTCTTTAAGCATAGTATGTGTGACTTGCTATAGTATCTCTATTATTCGATATTACTATGCTTTTGTGCAAGATTCTTTGTTGAGATTTTGCAGAAATATTTGGTATTTCGTAACAAGTTTGATGAACAAGGCAAGATTAGTAATTCAAAGGTATTGTCAAGAAGAAGGTATTGATTTTGATGTAATATTTGCACTCATAGCACATTTAGAAGTTATTTGCACTTTACTTGCCCATTCTTGTTTCGAGAAAATTTCAAGCTTTACCAAATGGATGTTAAATCCAATTTTCTAAATGGTTTTATTCAAATAGAAGTCTATCGGAGTTTAAAATTTTAGGCCAAATGATTTTTATAAAAGGCATTGTACGGTTGATACAAGTATCCCGTATATGGTTTGATAGAACTTAGCTATTTTTGCAAAATGATTTTACAAGAGGTAAAGTTGATACTACATTTTTTTGAAAAAGGGCAAGATTGTTTACTTGTGCAAATTTATGTTGATATTTTTTGGTGCTACTAATGAATATTTGTGTAAAAACATTTTTCCAAGTCAATGCAAGGTGAACATAAGGTGATCATGATGAGGGAAGCTCAATTTCTTCATTGGAATTCAAGTTCAATAATGCCAAGAAAGTGGTTATATTCCACACTCAAAGTATAGAAAAGAAGAAATGAGGCATTGAAAAGGAAATAACCATTTCAACCTATATGACTACAAATGCGAAAATTGACAAAAGGTTGAAGTAGGCATGTTGATTGACAAACAAATTTGAGGTATGCTTATCTTCGTCTATTACTCCTTAAGACTCGACATTTTATATACCTTATGTCTATATGCTCGACTTAAAACTATCCCAAAAATCTCATTAAAGTGCCGTTAAAAGAAATTTTCAAATATTTAGGCACTTTTTCTTATGACTTGTTGTATCCAAAGTCTTAAAACGTTATTATTTTTCGGGATAACAAGTCCGGTGATAATAAATATTCAAAATATGGTTCGTCATAATCGAACTAAATATATTGAGATTCGATATTTTTTCAAAGGGATTGCATGTTTAACAAAAACTTGAGATGTGTTTAATTCCGTCTCAAGGATAACTCATGGAATCTTTAATCGCTCACCATCGAGTATTTTACCTCATTTCGAGCTTGATTATGACATAATGTATATTGAATGAGGTCTACGTTTATAGTTTGCACGTTTTTAAAACTAAGGGGCGAAAAATCGGATTTTTGGATCAAACTTGAATTTGCAAAATAGAAAAAAGCAAATGGGCTGAAGAGCCGAGGCCGACCGGTCGCCCTAGCCTCCGACCGGTCGCCCAGCCTCCAACCGCTCGCCGCTAATTTTTCGTATAAAATGCGTCGATTTCCGTACTTAGCCATTTTTGGCTCTTTTGGCCATTTTTCGTCCCTTCGCAAATTGCACACAAATTTCACTTCAAATGAGTTTTGTTGCATAAATTTCATATTTTGGGGATTATCTAGCTCGATTATCATTATCATTGCTCGTCTCTACCGATTGAATGGTAAGAACTCTACTCCTTTATCTCAATTGGGTTGAACCCTTGAGAACTTGGCTTATATGTATAGCTCTTGATGCAATTCTTATATATTTGTGATGAGCATGATTATTGTTGATGGATGATATTTATAAAATTGCTTTTGGTGATGAAAAACTTGGCTTGATTACATTTACAAGGGCTATATACATTGTCTTTATTATTTGACGCCCGCCAAGTGTTCGATAAAACGTTTCAATGAAAAATTCATCACATACATGATTCTCTCATTTTCAAAAGTCTTATATACTTATAGAGATCATGTTTTTGCAAATCAAATGAGTTTTCATAAGCCTCTACAAGTCGTATGATCGACTTTTTCCCTCCTATTTGATCTATAAGCTTCAATGTTCAAATAGCTCGATACATCGGTTTAGTTGCGCACTTTGATATGATTATATGATGTTTTTATCGTGCTAACATTCTTTTTGATGATTCCAAAGGGGGAGAAACAGGATATTGGCTCGTTAGCTCAAAGAAGCTAATAAAAGCTTGTTATAAAAGCTATAAGCTATGGCATCTTAAAAGCCATAAGTTGTGAATTATTCTTATATACTTGTCTAATGATGGTTTGTTGACAGGGGGAGCTTATAAGCTCTTGAACAAAATGTAAAAGCTAAGCTTTTAGCTTATGGTCAATTGCTTTTACATTATTCTTGATGTGCTTGTTGATAGGGGGAGCTTGTGCTTATTATTGAATATATTTACTCCCTTACTTGGTTGCTTATGTATTTTGGAAATTTTGGTTGCTTCTATACGGTTAGATGTTTTTACCGGAAAATTGTTTTTAAAATTGTCCTCCTAATATTTCTAAAAATTGTTTTTGGTTTGTAATCATCAAAAAGGGGGAGATTGTTTGATACATGTTTTTATCTTAATTTTGATGATTTTATTTTTACACCAAAACAATGTTTTTAATTGTTGTCCAAATACTCCTAAATGATTTAAAATGATTTTAATATTTTCCAGGAGTATTTCTTCAAGTTTTATTGGACTACACTTTTAATGATTTTATGTTTATAAGGTTTTACTTCAAAATAAGATTCCCAAATGTTGTCTAAATACTCCCGATTGGTTTAAAATATTTTTACTAAATTTTCGGAGTATTTCTTGAGTTTTATTTTCGACAAAAATCGGACAACATTTTTGTCTCGAGGTCAACCGGTCGCCGTAGAGGGCAACCCGTACCAAGATGAATTTTGGAACAAAAATGAGACGGAAGGAAATTGCCAGGTCGGCCAGACCGACGAGCGTCGGCCGTGACGTCGGTGAGTCGACCCCGTCGGCTTCGTGACCGCACTGGAGCAAAAATTGAAACAGAACAATTGCTCTTTGAAAATCCATGAGGGGGACCGGTTGGGGTGGACGTCGACCGGTCGAGGTGTACGTCGACCGGTCGCCCTGTGTTATTTTGCTGTGTATTTTTCAAACGTCTATTTAAATGCGACCGGCCGCCTATCTTTTTTGACAAAGAATTCTGACCGTTTGACAACAGACAAACTTTCCTTAAAATGTGGGATTGATTTCTAACAGCTATATTCTTGATTTTAATTGTATTTTTCTGTAGATTTTCAACCCCCAAGAGGAGCCTATGCTTGATCAATCATCTCCTATAAATAGAGGAAGTTTTGGAGCAACCAATACAACAATTGAGAGACAACACAACAAGATACACTTCAAGCAAATATTTGTTCTTCATAGTTATTATTATTGTTGTAATTTTGCCTAGCTTATCACTTTCACATCCTTGAGGTCTAGGCTATTCTTGATTACACTTTGCACTCATATTGTAATATTCATTATTGAGTTGTAATCTTGATTTTTGGTCATCATTCAACACAAGACATCCTTGTGAGTATTCTTGTGGTAAGAATACACTTGGGTGATCTAGGTGATAGGTGTTTCAAGAGTGTGGTGCTCTTGAGGTGTTGGAGAATTTGGTATTCTTCAAGATTGAAGATTGTGGTGATCTTCAAAGGTGCCGTTTGAAGGAAGGTTGTGGTAATCTTCAAAGGAGATTGTGGTAATCTCCAAAGGTGGTGTTGAAGAAGAGTGTGGTGCTCTTCAAGGTGTTGTAAGTTGAGTTTGTATTAATTTTGGTAATTAATAAAATTCTTTTTCTTTTTTAAATCCATCCCTGGATATACTTTGGGGTGGTAGAGGATTAGGCCCTAGGTGGGTTGAACCTCTATAAATCGACGTGTGTTGTTTACATTTCGCACCTTTATTATTGTCTTTGAGCATTCGGTTTGAAAAAAGGGCAAAATCGAAAAGATGGAGATAATCTATTCATCCCCCCTCTAGATTATCGTAGCCGCTTGGACTTACATGCTATACGCTCAAGTTTAGGGTAACATATATATCTAGTGAAGGCTTCAAATGTGGTTATCAAAAAATCAAGCAACAGGCTCAAATTGGCTAACTAGGGAAATTCAATGTCATTAGGTAGGCAAAAGGCTTGAAAGTCTTAACAAAAATGGCCTTAAATCATTTTCATAAATTTCATACAACATGTGACTTTGACAGAGATACCAGAGCAAGTTCTAGAATTCATATCAACATGAATGACACACTCAATCAACAAATAAGACTGCATATAATGAAAGCAGTAAAGGCTCAAAGCTCACAAGCTTGCAATTGCGTAATTCAAAGCATAACAACCATGTTTTCAATATTTACATGCTCCATATCATCTATTCTCAATCCGATCAACTCACGCTCAACACCCAATTCAAAACAACACAAACTGTTCCAACGAATTCTCCCATGATCACAACAAGCATCACAATAGCGGTTAACTCACTCCCTAAAAACCTAAGAAAGCAATAAACGTGCTAAAGCAATAAACGTGCTAAAACCAAAAACAACCGTCTAATGCAATGCAACCTATATGCTCTAAATGCAACTATATGAATGCAAATATATATATATATATATATTTTCTCGTCACAGCCTTCAATCAAAATAACTACCTCTCCCCCCAAACTTGAATGAAGTTATAGCGCATAGAAGAGAAGATAGAATTTCAAAGAAAAATGTGGAATGGACTCCGACTCATCATGCGGGGTGGCGGCGGAAAGTGGTCCTGGGAGATGTGCCACATTTGTATCGATGCATCACT
The DNA here is from genome assembly GCA_016081115.2 of Rehmannia glutinosa. Lineage (NCBI taxonomy): Eukaryota > Viridiplantae > Streptophyta > Magnoliopsida > Lamiales > Orobanchaceae > Rehmannia > Rehmannia glutinosa. The sequence continues at coordinate 22,636,051 of CM071933.1, read as the reverse complement.
GCAGATCTCCGCCTCCCGTTCGGGCCTCGGTACCTTTGCTCTTGTTCCATCCCCGAAAGTACGGAACTCATCTTGGTGCTTGGGAAGTCATCCCGATGCTACCTCATGCTCTCCTCAAGAGCAAATAGTCCGTCCCGGTAAGCCCCCCATGCTCCTCACCTTGGTGAGAGCTTTCAGTATGTATGGCATCCCTTGTTGGAACCCTTGCTCAAAACCCCTCTCATGTCGGTCATACTCTATCGCCTCAACCGCCAACTCCTCCTCATCGTGCAACCCTTCGACCTCGCGCCTCTTTCTCGCAAGCATCGCGTCCCATAACTCGAATGCGCCTCGAGTTCATCAACCAATTGGCCTAATCATTCATGTTAACCACAGATGTGAGTTGTGGGTTAGGAAGTGGGAAGGCGGTTCCGACTCCTTTGTTGGAAGAGGGTCATGTCCTCTTCTTCTCGTTATGATTTTCATTTGGCGTAGGGCATTCATGTTAATCTTCCTCTTTGCCTTCAATGGGCTCCAAGCCTCTCAAATCGACACGAAAATGCCGAGCAATGGGGGTGATCATTCCTCCAATCAATATCGTGCAGTGGCCGCCGGCCACATATTCGGCGTGTTCCACAAAATGGGCCCGTGTTGTAGGGGTACGAGTTAGCATACACCATAGTAGGTATAGCTCCCAAACTTTCATACCCCTATTATTGTGTCGGGCGAAGACCGAGTGAGCCGTGACCTTTTGAATATAGTGGGAAATGGGGTTCCCGAGTGATGAGGCCTTAGACGAGCGCACCTCATAGAGCATCGGGCCGGTCTCCGGCGTCAAACCAATAACCGCCGAGAATTCATATCAAGCTATAGTGCTCATGCGTTCTTGTAAGGGCGTCGAGGGGTGCCCCAAAGATGGCATTGAGTCAAATGCGATAGATAAATGCCTTTGCTCGTTGCCCAACCGAAAATCGACCTCAACGGGCTCGTAGTTCTCTCTCCTTTCATATATGTCAAGTGTGCTTAGGAACTCGAGCGCTATTTTCTTATATGTCGGCCACCGCCTTAGATGAATGCGGTCCACCCAACCCGTTCAAATAATTGCCAAACATCGTCGTGTATCCCAAGGGGCTTGGGTACACTCATCGTCGAAAGATATCACGTCGTGTAAATGAGCGGGTAATCAACTTACCCCATCGCTCCAGATCATTATCCTCGGTCGAACAATTCCATAAGCCGTGGGCTATCTGGATGTACCTCTGCCTTGTCTTGCGGCCGCGCCCCCTTGGGCGTCTACCCATACCCTGTTGGTTTCTTTGTTCGCCTTTAGTTCGAGTCTGTACCTAGCAAAACAAATATGAGATTCCGAACATGCCAAGTATAACAAGAACAAGACGAATTCAAGCCAACCAATTCATATAAGGCATAATGTATTTTCCCCACAATTTACTCAACAATTAAGCTCCCAAGCCTAAACAACAATGTAATTGCAGTGAATCATAGCCACTAACACCCTAATTATTCAAGCTCATGCAAGATTCATCATTATATCAACCACATATACCTCAATTCATCAAGCCCACAAGGTGTTCGATAAAATTCCTCATAGAATAATTCAAGTAAAACATGGAAAATTCATCAAAACATGCACCACAAATTTACCCTAATCCATAATCTACAAGAAATTCGAACAAAAACTTGAAGTTCTTACCGGAATTCTCCAAAATTTAGCAAAGGGGCAAATTTGAAACCCTAGGTGCTTCCTTCAACCAAAACCTCAACCCAAAGCAAGTGTGGGTGCTAAATTCGTGTGTGGTTAGTGTGGGGGATGAGTTTTGTAGTGATAACCAAGTGTAATCGTCGAAAATAATGAGGTGGGGAGAGAGTTTTTTTTCGATTGAGGGCTCAAGGAATTTTTGAGAAGTGAGAAACTCATACCTGTTCGCGTCTGTTTCTAAGTCCAGCTGAAGGACGCACAGGCCATGCGCCTCGCGCACGGGCAGCCCGTGCGTCATGTTGTAGGTTCAATCCCAAAATCGGCACGCACGGGCCGTGCGCATGGCGCACACCCATCCCGTGCGTGTTGCCGTACCAAACTTCGAATTTTTCAATTTTCTTTTTTTTAAAGGAAAGCAATTAAAATCCTAACTATCAAAGGGAAAAAAAAACAAAAAACAATACAACAAACCATTGGGTTGTCTCCCAACAAGCGCTAAATTTAACGTCTATAGCTTGACGCTTGTATACTCGATCACGGTTCTCGTAAGGTGAGACGTGTCACCTCTTCCTTTTGAGCTCTATGACTATGAAAGTAGTGCTTGATCCTCTGGCCATTCACCATAAACGTCTCCCCATCCCGGGTCAACCATTCCACTATTCCTGGAGGATTTAACACCTTCTTTATCACAAACGGCCCCGACCACCGAGACTTGAGTTTCCCGGGAAAGAGTTTAAGATGCGAGTTGAACAAGAGAACTTGTTCACCCGGTAAAAACTCTCTTTTCTTTATCATTCGGTCATGCCATCTCTTGGTGCGCTCCTTGTAAATTCGGGAATTCTCGTAGGCTTTATCTCGGAACTCCTCCATCTCATTCAAATGCAAAAGCCTCTTTTCATTCGTTGTTTTGAAGTCAAAATTTAACTTCTTTACAGCCTAAAATGCCTTGTGCTCTAATTCTATGGGCAAGTGACACGATTTTCCGAATACTAACTGATAAGGCGATGTGCCTAATGGTGTCTTGAATGCAGTCCGATAAGCCCATAACGCATCATCTAACTTCATAGCCCAGTCCTTGCGATTTATACTCAATGTCTTTTCTAGGATTTGCTTAATCTCGCGATTGGCTACCTCTGCTTGCTTGATTGCGGATGATATGATAATGCCACCTTGTGCCTAACCCCATACTTCTCAAGCAATTTGCTCATCAATTTATTCACAAAGTGTGACCCCCCGTCACTAATTAAAGCTCTCGGGGTTCCAAACCGAGTGAATATATTTTTCTTTAAAAACCGCATCACTACTTGCGCATCATTAGTTTGTGACGGAATCGCTTCAACCCTCGAGATATATACTCCATTGCAAGCAGAATATACTGATAGCCCGAAGAAGATGGAAAGGGACCCATGAAGTCAATCCCCACACATCAAAAAGCTCGACTTCCATCACATTGGTCATAGGAATCTCATGTCATCCGGAAATGTTTCCCATCCGCACCTATCACATCGCTTCACAAACAAATAACAATCACTATATAAAGTAGGCCAGTATAACCCACTCTGTAATACCTTCGCTGCAGTGCGTGTCGGATCAAGTGTCCCCTGTAAGCGAAGAATGACACTGTTGTAGAACTCCCTCCCACTCTTCTTGAGGCACACATCTTCGATGATCATGTCTCGAACCTCTTAAAGAGCAAGGGTCGTCCCACATATAGAACTTGATGTCATGGAGGAACTTCTTCTTTTGATAAGAGGATAAATCTGGAGGCATAACTCCCGCCACCAAATAATTCACAAAATCTGCGTACCATGGGAATTTAACCTGTAATAGCAAAAGCTGCTCATCGGGGAACTCCTCCTTAATTACATATGTACCCAATTTCTCATCCTTCTTGTACTCCAATCTGGACAAGTGGTCTGCTATGACATTCTCACAACCCATCCTATCTCGGATTTCCACATTGAACTCTTGCAACGAAAGGATCCACCGAACCGCCCTCGGTTTGGCATCCTTCTTGTCGAATAGATATTTGATTGTCGCATGGTCTATATGGACTATTGTCTTGGTTCCAATCAAGTAAGATCGAAACTTATCAAATGCAAAAACGATTGCCAGTATTTCCTTCTCAGTGGTAGTGTAGTTCTGCTGGGCACTATCTAATGTTCTGCTCGCATAATGAATGGCTCTGAATAACTTATCCCTTTTCTGACCCAGAACAGCCCCAACTGCAAAATCATTGGCATCGCACATCAGCTCAAAGGGCTGACTCCAATCCGGAACTACAAGAATTGGTGTTGTCACTAACGCCTTCTTCAGAATCTCAAATGCCTGCAAACAATCATCGGAAAAATTGAAAGCTGTATCTTTTTCTAATAACTGACTCAAAGGTTTGGTGATTTTATAAAAGTCACGAATGAACCTTCTATAGAATCCGGCGTGCCCCAAGAAGCATCTGATGGTCTTCTCATTTGTTGGAGGTGGGAGTTTCTCAATTGCTACAATCTTCGCTCTGTCCACTTCTAAACTTGTAGAAGAAACTCGGTGGCTCAATACAATGCCATCTCGTACCATAAAATGACACTCCTCCCAATTCAAAACAAGGTTAGTTTCCTCGCATCTCTGAAACACTAAAGAAAGATTATCAAGACAGTGATCAAAAGAATCTCCAAATATAGAAAAATCATACATGAATACCTCCATTATTTTCTCAATAAAATCATGAAATATAACCACCATACATCGTTGAAAAGTCGCGAGTGCATTACATAGTCCGAATGGCATTCTGCGGAATGCAAATGTACCGTAAGGACATGTAAATGTCATTTTCTCTTGCTCTTCCTAAATTGCAATCATGATCCGTTGTACCGGAATAACCATCGAGAAAATAGTAATAATCAAATCCCGCTAAGCGATCTAACATCATATCAATAAAGCGGAGGGGAAAGTGATCTTTACGAGTGGCTATCTCTTACCCTTTCTGTTCTTAAATGCAAAAATATCCTACATATATATATTTATATATATATATATATATATATTATACACTTTATTAGTATTACTATTTTATATAATTATTAACTATTATAATAAATAAATATGTATTCAAATTATATACATATGGTTTTGTACGGATGGGATCTTCTATTCCATGAGATGTTTCATCTCATGTTCTACCGCACAGATGATTGACACGTGTACATAAGTTACTATATTAAAACCCCATAATTTAGCCTTGATTCATGCTCCAAAATTAATATGGTAACTTCTATACACGTGTCAATCATCCGTGAGGTGGAATAAGAGATGAAACACTATTCTGGAATAGATGATTCCATCCGGGTTTCGTAGGTCTTAAATGTGTTTTTAATAGGCTCAGGCCATACTTATCTATTAAATAGGCTAGACTTGGGCTGGAAAAAAAACCTATGATGTATAACATCGCAGACTTAGTCCCAACATATCCACGAAAAGCCTAGGCTAAGCTGACCTATTTTCAGCCCTACTCTGAAGTAGATAAATGATGAGAAATTAGGAAGTTATATCTTAATCTACAACATCGATTGCGAGCAGTTGGAGTGTTTACCACTGAAGATTAAGTTGTTGCAGAGTGAAAACTTAGTTATTTTTCAGAATTATAGATACCCCCATATTTGTTTGTGTTTTATGAATTACATCCTCAATATGCGGTATTTGTTAAGTTAATACAAATATATTTGTAGTATTTGTAATTTCAATTTTTTTTTTTATAATTAGATCAAACCTCAAAATTAGTTTTTGTAGATGCCCCTTATATTTATGTACATTCTTAGATTGCCATATGTTTGTTTTAAGTGATTTTCATTTGTAAATTGTAGGAAAAGTAGTGACCTAAATGATCCATGCCTTTCTTTTACGGAATAATTTTTTTGTTCAACATAATCGCAGCGGTTGTGGATATAATAGTATAACATCTATAGATGAATTACTAAATATAATGTAATGATCTTTAATTTAATTTGTTAATCCTAATGTATTTTGCAATTTTGATTTTTGCCATTTGTTGGAGTGAGAAATATGGATTTTGCCGTATACTTAACGGCTCCAAGCCCAAAATGTAATGAATGAATGAAATACTTTATATATATATATAGATATATATATATATATATAGGAGGTTAAAATGAGACCACATATTATAGTGAGACAAAGTGTGGATACATCTCAACCCTCCCTTATCTATATCAATAGCTAAGATAAATAGGGGTTAAAATTACATTAAACATTTAATTAATGCAAAAAGGGTATAATTGTCAAAACAAACATGTGGGGGACCATCCAAATATGAAACCGATTCTAGGAGAGAAAAATCACGTGGGGAGAGAGAAAATCGCGAGAAAATCGCTACTGGAGAAAAAAATTGCGCATGTGCTCGCCATGCAAGATCTTTGTACACTTATCATATATTTGATGTATACTTAACACTATTTTACTGTATGTTTAACATAATTTTACTGCATATTAAAATGGTCAAACAAAAACATGTGGGGACCGTGAATCAAGGAATCAGTTATATATAGAGAGAGAGAATCACGTTCATTAACATGTGGGGACCGTGGATTAAGTCAATCAATTGTAGAGAGAGAAAAAATCACGCACATTATTGTACTGTATATTTAACATATAATTAATGTATATTTAACACTATTATGTTGTATATTTAACATATTTGTACTGCATATTACAATTGTCAAACAAAAAAATAAGTATACAACAAAACACATATAAGTGTACATCAAAACATATATAAGTATACAACAAATAAAATAAGTATACAACAACATAAATACATACATCAAAAATTAACTACTTATATATCAAAACACATCTAAGTATACATCGAAAAATATCTAAGTGTACAATAATCTCCACTGCCTCCTAGTAGGCCCTCCTTTTCTCCACGTCAGCATCGTCTTCTTCACCAATCCTCCAATCCTTTTCATTCCAGAGGATTAGTAAGATCAAAAGCAGAGATAAAAGCGGTCTCCTGATTAATTTTCATCTACATATGCCGCACGCTAATTTTCACCACCACGGCAGCGCGCGGGAGATGGGAGGCGAGGAGCAAGCTTGGAGATCCAATCGGCGAAATCTAGAAAACGATGTTAGGTTTAAGGCTGTATAATAGGATTTCGACTTGTTCGTACATGGCGTCGAAGGCTATGGAGAGTGGATTTTTGGAATAGTTAGCAAATGGGTTTCGATTGAGGGTTTTTCTTTTTCTCGCCACTTTTTTGTTGAAATTGGCAAGATTATTTGCTCCTTGTGACAAGAAGATGGTTTTTCTTTTTTTTCCGCCATTTTCATTCTTCATTTGCGAGGGATAGAGTTTTCGAATTTGGCGAAGAATTGGGGGAGATGATGGGGGACCCACCAACACCGTAACAGCTGATTACGGGAATGAAAATGCTAATAACAAAATTACTATCTTACCCTTTATTGATTTAAAAAAAATAAAAAAGACTATTAAATTGGGTAAATCTCAATCATCTAAAATTTGAGATTTGTGGCCAGGATTAGTCCACACTGTCTCACTCTAATTATCTGGTCTCATTTGATCCAATCCCTATATATATATATATATATATATATATATATATATATATAGGAGAGAAGGTTATATGAGGCCACCTCATAGGGTAAGTCCATAGGGACCAATCCTAACCATATATCTAGATTTTTCAATGATTGTGATTTTAGAGCTAAAAATTCGATTAAATGTTGGTAATTAGAGAAATGGGTAAATTAGTCATCCTACAAAATTACCCAATATTCATGGGATTCTGTTCACATTATGATCACACAATCTATCCAAATCTCACATCAAATTCAACGTGAACAAATCTCATATTCCTTAATCATCCTCCTTCTTCTTCAACTCACTACTGTGAGAAATCATTCATCATTTTTCTTCAACGCACTATTGTGTGAAAAAAATTTGCGTATGACGATTTGTCATAGTTGCTAGAGCTTGACTTGATTCAAGTTTGCTTATGAAGATGTAATTTGTTGCATGTGTAGATTTGTCATTGTGTTTTTATATACCATTAACTACATAAGCAAGTCATAAGCAACAAATCCATACTACATAAGCAACAATCCTATACTACATAAGCAACAAATATACACTACGTATGCACCACGAATACATTAGCTACATAAGCAAGTCATAGCAACAAACTCATACTACATAAGCAACAAGCCTATACTACATAAGCAACGAATATACACTACGTATGCACCACGGATACATTAACTACATAAGCAAGTCATAAGCAACAAACTCATACTACATAAGCAACAAGTCTATATTAGATAAGCAACAAATAAATACTACATATGCACCACGAATACATTAACTACATAAGCAAGTTATAAGCAACAAACTCATACTACATAAGCGATAAGCATATACTACATAAGCAATGAATATACACTACACATACATCACGGATACATTAACTACATAAGCAAGTCATAAGCAACAACCCTATACTACTTAAGCAACAGAGAAATTTTTTTGAAACTAAAACGCTGGAGAGAGAGTATGCGTGATGAGTGGGTGAAATCGCGTGAATGAGGGAATGAAATCTTAGTAACTGATTCTAAAGTGTCAAATTACCACCCGACCCTTTTTAATCGTTGAAACAAAAAAATAAACATAAAAAAGCCTAAAAATTTGAACCACCCAAAATTATTGATCTATGGTTAGGATGTGTCCCCATGGACTCACCCAAAGTAGGAGGACCTATTTGATCCATATCCTATATATATATATATATATATATATATATTGTTACTAAGAAAATACCGCATTGAAATCTATCTTAATTATACACATCCAATCATCTTTTTTCATTCAATAGAATTCATCCTATATATAAATCAATTCGATATTTAAGGCATTCACTAATTAGTTTGAACTTCAAACAATGAGTTTCTTGGTTTGGTTTTTGTAATTTCGGAAGAATGAGAATTCACACTTAATCAAATACATTAAATAATTCCATTGGTAACCTCAAACTAAAACAAAATATTTAAGTGTATTGATTGTAGGGGCAATCTCTAACAAACATGAAAACCCAACCCAAGTTGAATAAAATATAAACGGGTTAGTGTCGACCCATTTGGGTCATAATCGTTTTTGACCAAAAATTAGCCCGAATAATAAATGGAGCAATTTCGAGTTGACTGTATATGACTCACTGAACTGTTTTAACCCTTTTGAAAAAGTAAATTCTAATCAATCTAATTTGATATTTATTGAGTTAATTACTTGTCCTTTCATTAATGTTTGCATCATAAGTTTGTGTTTTATTTTAAACCTTAATGGTCTATTTGTATTAAATTTTGATGGATTATAGGAGCAACTTATTTGGAGTTTCTCCAGATTCCTTTGAAGGACTAATCTTAGAAGTTTATTATGAAGCTAAATTATATTTTTCATAATTTAATTGTAGTTCATTATATTTTTAGTGTTCTACATATAAATTAATCAAAATTCCCATTTATCATAATAAATAGATTGCTTATTCAAAGCTATAATAAAATACAGGTCATTTTGGGTCGTGTTTAAGTTACCCGTATTAAACATGACGTGTCGGGTTAATCAATCTGATTCAAATAATTAAATGGACCATGCTCGAGTTGCTAGATTTTTGTAATTTTATAAAGTCGGACTTGCATAGATTTAATTAGTGTTTGCTCGGGACGTATATAAGATTCCATATCTTATAATTTTTCCATGATTTTCATGATCTAAAAAGCAATAATTTTTATTTTTATTTTTCATTTGGCATTATTTTTTTTATTTTTTGTCACTATTATGCTTATACATATATTCAACCCAACCATAGTTTGCATACGTTTCCAAAATAAATGTGGCTTTCAAAACCAAAGATTTAAGAAAACTCACTATATAAGTCATTTTATGATTTGTGAATTGATATATTTTTAAAATAATGATTTACCAAGAATTCAACTCATGGTCTTCAACATATGGAAATGCAAAGTGAAGATTGTCCACATCAACATCGGGTAAACTTGACTCAATATTGATTTTTTATTATTTAAAACTTTAGAACATTTTTATAATTATTTAACTTTTCAATATGTATGATGACAATTTGTAAAAAGAAATTAATTTTTATGTTGCAATGAAAGATGTATATCAACAAAGGAATCTTGATAGAATGAAAAGAAAATATGATAATCTTAATGTCTTTGCACGAGGCAAGAATATATTGATAAAGTAAAGAAGCATAAGAAAAACAAAGTTCACAAGTTGCATTTCTTTTCAAAGATCAAATTCAATGTGAATCACAAGGTTGGTAATTTTAAATTATTAGATAAATATAATATTTTTTTACTTAATCAAAACTCATAATTTCGCTCCAAATTTAGCTTTAACCCGTCATATTCTTGTAAGAACCCGGTTTTCAAAAATACAAGTAATTCAATAAAAGAGTTATAAAAGAACGTATTTTATAAAACATTACCTACTTAATTTTAACCAAAATATTTATTCTCCAAAAAATAAAATACTCCAAAAAAATAAAATACTAACATTTAACAGTAACTCAATATCATTAACAAAATGAGTTTTCCAAAAAAATTTCAATTAAATAAAAATCGTTGACTTCGCATCCACTGCCTCTAATCCTCCCTACCCTCAACATGAAAAGTGTTAATAAATATAGGGTGAGCTTTTCAACTCGCTCAGTGGGAACACGTTTGTCAAAATTAAATACAACTATAGGCATAATCGTAAATATTCAACATGTAACTTTTCCTCTATAATTTTTCTCTGACTGGCCAGTTAATAAATTTAGCACGGCGGGCTTAACCCGAAGATCAACTTCGATCCCGGACTTATTCATGGTCCGTGGATCGCCGCTTAATAATTTTAGCATTTGCGGGCTTCCCTGATGATACATTTGATCCCGTACCTATTTACGGCCCCTAACTAACATGATTTCCTCTGTCACATTGCACATAAACGAAAACACATATACGAAGCATTTAATAATGACAAAAATACTTGAAAAAAATATCCCTACCTCTAAATAATAGTTTCTTGATGCGATAATGAGAATTTGAAAGTTGATATGCCGTAAGTTCTAGATTTCTAAATTTTCTTCGTTCTCGATGACCAAAATAGAATAATTTATCTTAGAACATTCAAAATCTTATAATATAAGAATAATAATAAGATGTTAAAATATCTATAAGAATATTATACATTATAAATATTGAGAAAAATATAAAAATATTAAGAATATATAGAGATCTTTTAAAAATAAAAATTAAAGAATTTTATTTCTTGAAACAAAACACATACTAAAATTGAAATTATTAATTAAAAATACATCCACTCACGCACATAGACACACACACACACACACACACACACACACACATATATATATATATATATATATATATATATTGAGATTGGATCAAATGAGACACCCCCCCTTATTTGAGACGGTGTGGATTTATTATAGTCATTGGATTGATATTTTGTATGGCTCAGATTAATCCCTTTATTTTAGGCAAGTAGTTAATGCATGATTTTTAGGGGGTCAAATAAGTAATTTATATTATTTTTGGATTTTCATTAGGGACAAATCTGTCTTTTTATTTGAGTGTAGAAGGTAAGTTTTAATTTTTCTTTTTCGGTTCCCTAGTTTAAGGGGATTCAAATCTTACCAAAGTAGCCGTGAGTCCAAGTTGCACACAAATGTATGAAAAATCAACTATTTTATTCAAACTCCTAAAATAAAATAGAATAAATAATGAGTGAAAATGATAATAATTACTTTTATAAAAGAGAAAAAAAGGGGGGAATAAAATGACGCCATTATTTTCAAGCAATTGATTGAATGATGTTTGTCTTCGGCCGCCCTCTTCAACGTCGTGATGGTCTTCTTCATGGTGGGTCTCGGCAGCGGTGGATGGCGGTGGCTCCGCGATTTTGGCGCAATGGACGGTGGTGGCCGTGCGTAAAGGTTGTAATACGCCATCGCACCATCTTCCTCCATCGTTCGACTTCGCGACGGTCCGATATTGCCTTGCTCAAATTTTATTTTTTATTAATTTACGGACCTGGGCAATTAAGACGATGGCGATGGTGTAACACCAGCGGTGGGTTATCATGGCGGGCAATTAAGTTTCGCACATTTTGTTTAATTTCTTGGTATGTAATTTTAACCCAAATCTTGAAAATATTTTTAGAAGTAGTTTGTGTAGTTTATAGGATTTTTGTCTTTTGATTGTTGGGGATTTTACGGAGATTTCGATTTCTAGTAATTTCATGGTTGGGTTTGTATTTTTGACTTTCGACTTCAACTTTTCTGGATATTATTCTACTGTACTCTTAGTTGAGTTTTGGTGGTTATTTAATACATTTTTGATGTTTACTGCAATACATTTTTGTGTATGTCTTCAATATAATTCAACTTCAATTGTAGTTGTATAATACAATTTTAATGTATTTGTCATCAAATGTTTGTGTAGTGTTATAATAATTTTACTGTATTATGATGATATTTTCTTTGTCTTCTTAATTACAGTTGCTAATTTGTGAAGATATCTAGAGGACAATAAAAAAGGCAGCTTAATATTGGTGGCACGAGTAGTGGGGCGGGGGAAGCAAATGCTCAGCCTAAGAAAAGGAGAAGGGGCAGTCATGTTGTTAAGATTTTGTGAATGATGTATAATTAGTGCAGTTTTACTGTGTATATAGTATTAGAATGTTGTATAATTAGTGCGGTTTCTTTATGCATAGTATTACAATGATGTATAAAGTGCAGTTTTACTGTGTAATTAGTATTAGAATGTTGTATAATTAGTGCAGTTTTACTGCATGCATAATATTCCAAATAATAATGTTTATTCACTTTAACATTACTGTGTGGTTAAGAGCGTTGTATTGTATAAATGTCGAAATATCACTGTACTATATATTTATTTAACTGTGTATTGAAGTGCATTTATTTTATACAAAAATAAGAACATGTTTAATCCTTCCAAATAATTTAGGATGATATACAGTATACATAGTAAGTCAATAAGAACGTGTTTAATCCTTCCAAATAATACTGTTTATTCACTTTAATATTACTGTGCGGTTAGGGCATGTTCACTGTATAAAAATTGAAATTTCACTGTAATATATATTTATTTCACTGTGTATTGAATTGCATCCTACAATTTAGGAAACGTTGACTACATGGGTTCGAAATTTTCGGTATTATCTGCCATTTTTTGGGCTCTATTGGGTTTGATTTGGTAAGATTTTGTTGCCATTATTTTGTGTTTATCACTTCCTATAATTTAGGAATGTTTGACTTGGTGGTTGGTTATTTTCTTAATTTGTCTATTATGCCCTTACTACTTATAATTAATGATTATTAATATAAATATTATACATTAAATCTGGACCCTTAATAGCAATATTTCAATGGCTTGGATAAATCCCCACTGTCTCATATAAGGAGGGGTGTCCCATTTGAACCTTCCCCTATATATATATATATATATATATATATATGGATGGGATCTCATGTGCCAGCCTCTTACCATGTGGCAGTGTGGACAGATCTCATCCACCCATCCTAATTAATCAATGGTTGATTAGGCAGTTAAAAATACACCATTTTACATTTATTTTATATGTAAAAAGGGCAAATCGGTAACTATCAAAATGGAGTAAAATAATACCATAATTACATACCTATAATCAAGGAATATATTGATTATCAACTTTCCATAACAAAACGCTGAATTAGGAGCAAAAATAACGGATTCATGATTCTTCTCACCCTTCATTGACGAAAAACAACGGAAAAAAAAATTTGCCTCAAAATCATAGAAACAATCCTTTCCGCCATTTTTGAACAACAAAGAAGGTGTTCGACATGGGAGATATGCGTATTTTGGTATACAAATATTTATAATATTGTGCTTTGGATGCATTATTTCGTGTATAAACATGTATACTTTGGTGCTAATATAACACGAAATATGACGTGTTTTAGATGTTTATTTGAGACTAAATATTGATACTTAAATTGGTATAAAAATACTGACAATATTGTACATTGGAAGCGTATTTTGGTGTATACATGTGCATACTTTGGTGCTTTATAATCATAAGAATATGATATAAAAATAATTCCATTACGTACCAAATCATATTTTGGTGTACACTTGTCCAATATTTGGTGATAATGTAAGTATTTTGTAGTGCATTGTTAGATGTTTACTTGAGAATATTGTATACTAATATGACAATATTGTATATTTTGAAAATTATTTTGTGTATACATTTGACTGATTTGGTATACAAATATGCAGATTTTTCAACACGCGCTGCCTGATAATACCCACGTGCTTGCAAAAATCGAGAGAACATATTCAACTGAAAAACACATAAAACAAAATTCTTTGGGAAAAAACAATGTTAACATCAAATAAGTCAACCAAAAATTAAAGGAAAAAGATGCAAAGAAAATGCATTTGTGTGTCGTATAAAAACTAATCGTATACGAACAATTACCTAACTATATACCAATCTATAGCTAAGTTTTCATCAATTCATATCCACAATTAAAATAAAAAGTCAACTAATTGTATGCCAACTATTTACTAAATTTATACCAACTTATAACTAAGTTTACATCAATTCATTTCCACGGGTACAATAAAACAAAATGAGCCAAAAAAATATAAGCTACAATTTCCTCGGTTTGGGCATCGAAGATTTCAAAGCGATTTGGCGCTTTGAACCTCTTGTTAACATTACGCGCACCCTCGCTCGGCCCTGGAGATGCGAGGTCTTTTCATGTTTCCTCTTGCCATTAAAAATTATAAACCTAGTATTGAGAAACATGAACTATATTAAAGAATGCGAATTCAAGCACAATATATAAAAAAATACACCAATTAAACTAATCAGGCCTTTGTATGAACTCTAATTGTATACGAAAATAATGTTATTTAAACATCATTCATCATTATGCATTGCATGGACATTATATACTCATTACCAAACTTATCAATGCATCAAAACACATATTCATGTCGTTATAACAATGCTAAATATGCACCAATACATATATCCATGGCTCTTTATTTTCTGCTGCGGGGGTTAAACAAAACACCATAATAGATTTAACTATATACCAACGATAAGAAAACATATATCATTCCTAAGTAAAATGTACACCAAAATAACAAGGACTGATTCACTAACAAATACACAAAACAAAACTAATTTAGCACTGCATGAACTTTAACTCTATACCAAAATAATATTATATAAACACTATTTGTCATTATGGATTTCATGGACAGTATATACATATATCCATGTCTCTTTTTTTTCTAATGCAGGGGTTGGACAAAAAATACCACAAAAGATTTAACTACATACCAAAAGTAATATAACATATATAATTCTTAAGTAAATGTACACCAAATAAACGGGGAATGATTCCCCCAAAAAAATAACTAAAACCCATTTTCCTACGAAATAAGAGATCAACAAAATCAGCAAAAACAAACCACAAACACGCACGTTACACTCGTAACTTTCACTCTATATCTCAACTTACACCATCCCATATCAATAACAAAAAAATTACATAACTATTAACTATATGTACATCGTTTTTACCTAATTTTATACCAACAATATCTCTACCAAATCTGTACTATTTCGCACAAATATAACTCCCCGAAGCAAAAAAGAAAAAGAGAATTATGTAAAATTCAAGATCTAAACCCTAGGTACTTCAAAATAAAAAACAAATAAAAAATTGTCTACTCTACTTACTGCAAATTACTCCAAAACCCATCATTCTCGCCCACGCTTTGCACAAAAATCTTTCCATAAGACAAAAACAAATAGAGATTTTGTAAACATCATCATGATTTCGACGAAAAATAAATAAATAAAAAAATACAAAAACACCAAAATCCTAGGAACTTCAAAATAAAAAACTTCAAAATAAAAAAAAATGCTCTACTTATCGCAACTAACACCCGAACCCGGAAAAACATCATCATGATTTCGAAAAAAGTGAAGAAAAAAAATGAGGGATAAACCCTTACTACAAAAAGTACACTAAAAAATTGAAAAAATTGGGACAAGAATCGACCTTTACCAATACTACCGAGGTCATTTGGTACTTTGATGTCGGAATAAAACCCGTTAATCTTGAAAATCACACATCCTCTTATTCTCGGCGGGGCGACGAGAAAAGTGGAGGAGGAAAAGAAGAAAACGATGGGTTGGAAAAGTGAAGAAGAAAGAGAGGAAAAGAAGGGTTTTGATTTTTCTCAAAAATTGAGATTGCAATGAAGGGGGAACCGATTGAACGAAATCCCAAAAAAAAGGGGTTATGGGGGTTACCAAAAACGGTTGTGTGATTATGTGTATAAAATGTCCATTATGCCCTTAAATGGGCTGAATTGAATATAAAAATAAATAAAAAATCGAAAAAACAAGGGCCTTAGGATTAAACAAGATAATGACTTAGATTTATCTACACTGCCACATGGTAAGGCCCTTGCCACATATGATCCTATACCTATATATATAATTTATACACAATATGCCAAAGCACAACACATACTCACATCACACTTATAATACACACACATATATATTATATAAATAAGAACACACTATAATAATTATACATATATATACATACGTATACATGATCACATTCACTGCAATTACAATATATATATATATATATATTATACTAACACACTGTTTTCCTTATTTTTAGCTTCACCGCAAGTGTACGATGTAGTTTATAGAATAGGGTAAGCAAGGTCGTATCCACGGAGACTAATAAATTTATGCACTAAGTATTGAACCAAAATAGTATTATTTTTATTTAGACGATCGAAAGTTGGATGATTGTTGTGGAAGTAAAGGCAAGAAATAACCACAAGAATACAAGATACTAAAAATAATGGAATTATCAAGAGAATGAAATGGATTCCTGAGTTATGGTTTTAATTAATATAGCTCTTGTTGTCCGATTTAATCAAAGCCAAAGTTATTATCAATATTCCTATAAGACGATCACAACGGTATTTTATCCCCCTCTCGAGATGTATATAAAGTGTAGATTGAAATATCTATGCTAGTATCTCTACTCAACATAAGACACACAACCCCCAAAGCACAAAAGTTCAATTGTCCTCACAAATATTCACAAACCTCTCGATTATACAAACATTCATGTCAAGTACTCAAGATCTAATATTGAAACTCAGCTCTCGAATTATGAATCAATATATCAAACAAGTTAAATCATTGGCCAAGTGATAAAACAAGAATAAGAACAATGTACTCAAATAGGCTTCAAGACAATAACTTCAACTAAGATTAAAACATTCAAAGAAGAGTTCAATTAATCTACTTCCAAAACCCGAAAATCACAAGAAGTTTAGCTACTCATTACAAATAAACAACTCATAGACAAATTGTTCATATTCATGACAAGCTAAAATGAAGGATTAAAGCACAAAAATGAGAAAACATAGGGATGAATAATCTCTCGATTAATCTTCAATCCTCAAGCTCCGATTTGACCCGATTCTTCCCTTGATTCTTCATTGATGATGTTGAGCTATTTCTTGTGTTCTTGGGTCTTTTCCAGACTTTTCCTCCCCCGGTGTGCGCCCCCAAAAGTGGTATTTATACCCCTTAGAAACCTATGTCAATGTCTTTGTTAGATTTTAGAGTTTTCTCGCCCGAGAACACACGGCTACCCGTGCTCAAATTCGTAGGCATTCTCCTGATTTTTACCAACCACGCACGGGTCGTGCTCCCACGCACGGGCTACCCATGCTCAAAGTGCGCATCGGTCGTCTTCCTCGCACGGGTTGCCCGCCGCCGCGCCTCCCAAACGTCTGAATTTGCTTATGGGGTCTTCATAGGAGTTGTAGCTCTCTCTCTTAACTTTCCATAGCCACTTTAATTAGCTCAATATCAATTTTGTAGAGAGAGTTATGGCCAAAATACTAAACCCTGCTAGTGCTGGAAATTCCATACGCGTTTGGATGTTCCTTGAGATAAATCTCCTCGTTGTTTGATCATCCATGCTTCTTTTGACACACGACTCATCACTATCACTCTAGACTCCATATATTTGGCTTTCAATTGGGTGTAATCGCTCGGTTCTTTATGATTCTAGGTCGCAATGCTCGTATTTGTCACAAAATCACTCCAAATATCGTTAAATTCGTACAAAACGAGCAAAGCGTAATACTTTTTCCACAAAGAGTGATTATATACCATTTCATATGAGTTATTGCATGTTTATAAAAAATTATAGCCATAAATATGCCCTAAAATACATGAAAAACTCACACTGTTCAAACCCTCAAACTTAAACTGTTGGCCGTCCCGGTCAACGCTTTTAAAAATAAGACAAAACATAACTGGGAGTAATGAAAAGTAGAACGCACAACACTCCATAAAATTCGTATTGTTCATCATAGTTGTCAAGCAACGAATCAACCAAGCCTCAAATATCTAACATAGAGCACACATCAAATAAATCATGGTAAATGCTTTGAATCACTTCTCTCAAGATCAAGTGTATACTCTTATCTCACATGAATATAGGACGTGTTTATGCTCAATTCAATTCAATGTTGCAGAATTACCTTAAGCTTGCAAATCATCTCATATCCCCGCCACTAGAATGTATGCAATTTGTGAATCAAAAATGACTTTTTCTTTTGGTTATAATGAAGGCTCTTTGGTTAGGGTAGGAAAATATGGATAGAGTGACTCAAACTCGAGCATATAGACCGATGAGCATATAAATCATCTACATTAAAGATCAATATGCTACTAAATTCTTCTCTCATTTTCATCAACTCTTCTTATCTCCATCCCCTTTCTTTTGTAAATATTATCACCTCACATTACAATTCCTAGCCTCCAAGTTCATTCAATGCAAACTCACATCATAAAGTCGATTTTTTTTTGCCGACTCTTTTATGAATTTTCAACATTTCTTTTCTCCTCCTTTTCTTCCTCTTTTGTTCCCATCAACCAATTTTGCACAATTATCCAACTTTTCAATTCCAACCCATTCAACCTCATTCAATCCCTTTACTCAATGCTATACGCTCAAGTGTAGGGTAACAAATATATCAAGTTAAGGCTTGAATTGCGGCTTTCAAAAAAAAATCAGTCAATAGGCTCAAATTGGCTAACTAGGAACTTCAACATCATTAGGTAAGCAAAAGGCTTGAAAGGCTTAACAAAAATGACCTTTAATCATTTTCACAATAGCATACAACATGTGGCCTTGACAGAGATACCAGAGCAAGTTCTAGAATTCAAAACAACATGAATGATACACTCAAATCAATAACAAGACTGCATAATATGAAAGCAGTAAAGGCTCAAAAGCTCACAGGCTTGCAAATACGTAATTCAAAGCATCAAACCATGTTCTCAATATCCACATGCTCAATATCATCTATTCATGGCTCAATCAACCCCTACTCAACACCCAATCATAACAATACAAATGTTTCAAAATAAAGCACGAGAATCTCAACATCGGTCAACTCACTCTCTAAACTCTATGAAAGCGAAAGAACGTGCTAAAATAATAAACGTGCTTCTAATGCAAATGCAACCTAAAATGCTCTACATGCAACTATATGAAAACACACAAAAATGCAATTTTTTTCTATCCACACATTTCATATCAAGATACTATCCCTCCCCCAAACTTAAATGAAATTATATCGCACGTAAGAGAAGATAGAATTTTAATATAAAACTGTGTGGATTGGACCTGATTGTGGGGGTGGCGGCGGATAGTGGCCCCAACGTCTACCCGACATTGTGGTCACCTTATGAGCGATCTCTATAGCATCCTCATGCACTTCTCCCCGATGTCTCAACTCGCATAAACTTGTATCCCTCTTAGCGGATGGACGCACGGGCCGTGCGTAAGCGCATGGGGTGCCCGTGCGTAGTGCCATAGCAACATCTCTAATTCTTTAATCATGCACGGGTTGTGCATTCACGCACACCCTGCCCGTGTATGGCTACGAAGTAAAATCAGGTAATTTTTTTTAAGAAAACAAACAAAAACAAAAATCACACCACAAACCGTTGGGTTGCCTCCCAACAAGCATTATATTTAACGTCTTTAGCTCGACGCCTGTTAATTTCAATTCGTACCACCTTTGAATGCATATATTAGCTGCTTTGGGTCGTGGTCGAGAACCATTTTTGCATTTTTTGCATCTAATAATGCATAATTAGGATTTCCAAGAAAGTAGTGGAGTCCTGGTGTTGGAACACTTTGATTTGAATTACGCACATATTGTTCATGTGCATACGCATAGTTCGTGCTTGTCTCATTCTGGAATAGTTTTCTTATGATATCTTGCACGCGCTGCACGAGCGTACACACATGGTTCGTGTGTTCCTTGTCCTGTTTTTGCTCCTTTTCGGTACCACACACGGGCTGAAAGTGCATAGACATACAATCCGTGTTTGGTTCCGAACTTTCTTACTTTTCCAGGATCTTCGGCTCCTCGTATTCGGTACCACTCCTTTGATGAATGGCACTACATTGTTCCTTTGAGTTGGCTTCAGTGGTGCTTGAAAATTGGCTCTTTTGTTGTTGCCTACCAACAATTGTAACTAATTGGCCCATTTGAGTCTCAAGATTTTTCATCGTACTGACCAACTGTGTCACTTGTAGCTCCATCTTGTCCATCCTTACGTCTTGACTTGTGAAGCGGCTCTTAGTTTCACTCATGAATGAACTTGATTAGTTTATGAACGAGGTGAGGGCATCTTCCAAAGATGATTTTGCCTCTGCATTGGTAAACCCATTCGTTACATTGAAGCTTGATGGTGGTGGAATCACATTCTCCGTGTTAGCATATGAAAAATCTTCGTAATTCTCCCAATCTGGATAATAGCACGTAGGAGTAGGATTATTCCAATAACTGTAAGAATTCCAGTTATTGAAGTAATTGACTTTCTCCATCCGAGCGAGTGTTCTTGTACTACCCGCACCAACTCAAAGAAACAAATCAAACATTGTAGAGATAGAATTTATAAAAGAAAAATGAAATAAAAAAATGTCAAAATTAAAAATAATTCTATCTATCGCAATATTAGCACCAAAAATTGTATTAGTCCCCTAACGGTGCCAAAACTTGTTCGCCTTATTTTTAGCTTCACCGCAAGTGTATGGTGTAGTTTATAGAATAGGGTAAGCAAGGTCGTATCCACAGAGACTAATAAATTTATGCACTAAGTATTGAACCAAAATAGTCTTATTTTTATTTAGACGATCGAAAGTTGGATGATTGTTGTGGAAGTAAAGGCAAGAAATAACCACAAGAATACAAGATACTAAAAATAATGGAATTATCAAGAGAATGAAATGGATTCCCGGGTTATGGTTTTAATTAATATACCTCTTGTTGTCCGATTTAATCAAAGCCAAAGTTATTATCAATATTCCTATAAGAGGATCACAATGGTATTTCATCCTCCCTCTCGAGATGTATATAAAGTGTAGATTGAAATATCTATTCTAGCATCTCTACTCAACATAAGATACACAACTCCCAAAAGCACAAAAGATCAATTGTCCTCACAAATATTCACAAACCTCTCGATTATGCAAACATTCATGTCAAGTACTCAAGATCTAATATTGAAACTCATCTCTCAAATTATGAATCAATATATCAAATAAGTTAAATCATTGGCCAAGTGATAAAACAAGAATAAGAACAAAGTACTCAAATAGGCTTCAAGACAATAACTTCAACTAAGATTAAAACATTCAACAAGAGTTCAATTA
Source organism: Rehmannia glutinosa (assembly GCA_016081115.2). NCBI lineage: Eukaryota > Viridiplantae > Streptophyta > Magnoliopsida > Lamiales > Orobanchaceae > Rehmannia > Rehmannia glutinosa. The sequence continues at coordinate 22,614,430 of CM071933.1, read as the reverse complement.
ATCTACTTCCAAAACCCTAAATCACAAGAAGTTTAGCTACTCATTACAAATAAACAACTCATAGACAAATTGTTCATATTCATGACAAGCAAAATGAAGGATTAAAGCACAAAGAATGAGAAAACTTAGGGAAATGGATAATCTCTCGATTAATCTTCAATCCTCAAGCTCCAATTCAACCCGATTCTTCCCTTGATTCTTCCTTGATGAAGTTGAGCTATTTCTTGTGTTCTTGGGTCTTTTCCGGACCTTTCCTACCCTGGTGTGCGCCACCAAAAGTGGTATTTATACCCTTAGAAGCCTGGGTCAATGTCTTTGTCACGATTTTGGAGTTTTTACGCAACACACGGGTCGTGCGCCCACGCATGGGCTACCCGTGCTCAAATCCATAGGCATTCTCCTAAATTTTACCAACCACGCACGGTCGTGCTCCCACGCACGGGCTACCCGTGCTCAAAGCCGTAGACATGCTCAAAACCTTCAAGTGCGCATGGGTCGTGCGTCCACGTATGGGTTGCCCGTGCGCCTCCCAAACGTCCGAATTTGCTTGTGGGGTCTTCATAAGAATTGTAGCCCTCTCTTTAGCTTTCCATAGCCACTTGAATTAGCTCAATTTCAATTTGGTAGAGAGAGTTAAGGCCAAAATACTAAACCTTGCCAGTCTTTGGAAATTCCATACGCACTTGGGCGTTCCTCGAGATAAATCTCCTCGTTGTTTGATCATCCATGCTTCTTTTGACACACGACTCATCACTATGACTCTAGACTCCATATAGTTGGCTTCCAATTGGGTGTAATCGCTCGATTCTTGATGATTCTAGGTCGCAATGCTCGTATTTGTCACAAAATCACTCCAAATATCATTAAATTCCTACAAAATGATCAAAGCGTAATACCTTTTCCACAATGAGCGAATATATACCATTTCATATGAGTTATTGCATGTTTATAAACAATTATAGCCATAAATATGCCCTAAAATACATGAAAAACTCACACCGATCACACACACTCACACACACACACTCACACACAAACATATATATATAAACAAATGAACACACTCTAATATTTATGGTTTAACTAGCATAAAATATAAAATTTAGAATCCTCTTTTTTTTTTTGTTCCGTCAAACTTTTCAAGTAGGATAGTTTATATATATACGACAAAAACTCATGTCGACGGTCTAACCGCCAAAAACGGATCCAAAACCGACCCGTGGCATTTCCATAATATTAGCGGTGGTGTTTTAGTAGTTTTCGGGGATCACCTGTATAAATCCTTCTAAAAAAGTATTAGCCGTCATTCTAAAAAGTATTAGCGATTCTTTTGAAATGTATTAGTAGTTCCCGAGAGTATTTTAGTAGTTCTATCAATATAATTAACATTTTCTCCGAGAAAAGTATTAGTAGTCCCTCGGAAAAGTATTAGCAGTCCCTCGAAAAAGTATTAGTAGTTCCTTGAACAAGATTTTATTAGTCCTTCTAAACGTATTAGTTTTATCTCAAAAAGTGTTAGTAGTCCCAATGAAACGTATTAGTAGTTCCCCTGAAAAATTTTAGTTTTGTCCTCGAAATGTTTTTAGTAATTTTCCCCGAATAGTATTAGTTTTTCCAAGAAATCGTATTAGTATCCCCATTTGAAAAGTATTAGTTGTTACCCCTAAAAGTAGTTTTTCTAACAACTAAAATAATAATCTTCAAATTCCAACTTTCGTGAGGACCGAAAGAAGAAAGAAGATCTCCAACCGACACATTATCAATAATACATAATAAGAAGAAAGTCACAAGATTTTAGGTTGGAGTTTTAGCAACACGAATTTTTCGCTTAGTGAGAGGTCGATCACTAGGGGTTTGCCAAATTTCGAGCTTCCACGTACTCTAACTCATAGAACCGCAGGTTTTATTGCGGGTTTGATATCGGGGTTTTGTTTTTCGTCATTATTTGTTCTTTGTTGCATTCTTGTTGATTAGAAGGAATAGAAGAATACGAAAGAAAAGGAAGGAAACATAAGACTGAGAATTGGAGTATTGGCCCCATAGATTCACTTATCAAGAAATCAATTTATGACTTACTGGGGTGATGGAGCAAATCAGGGTGATGGAGGAAAAAGGCAGTTGTGATAAATGATGATGGCGGGTTGGGGTTGGGGTTGGGGTTGGTATTCGTCTAACGGATTGGATCCATTAGACTGTCTGACAGGAGACTGCTCTATATATACATAATAGAAATTAAGTTGAGGATACTTAATGTAAGTATTAAGTTAAGTATTTATTATGGTATGTTTTAATTATGTATTTAATAACGTAAGCTTTAACTAAATTCAAATCAATGCAGATATTAATTAATGTACTACACTTTTTTTCCAAATGGTTTTTTTTTCTTGCATTATTGAAATAATAAAAGTAATCGTCTAATTAAGAAAATATAAATATAAATTAGAAATTTGTTATACTTTACCTATATATACATATATATAATTATTATTTATACTAAAATAATATTGATAATATTATTATAAGTGGGTGGTTATTACAAACTCCCCACTTAGAAAAATTTAATCCTCGAAATTTAAGTTACTAACCTCATTTAAGAAATTCATGATATTTAGCTATGATCTCATCCTCCCATCTACTATAGGTATCATAATGTGAAATGGTAATGCAACAAATGATAGTTGAAATATGTATTGTTATCATTAAATCATATATATCATGACTATTGTATCGTGGAGTGACTGTTGAATTACGAAACCTCGTACCTTATTGAGCCGGCGAGCGAGGTAGAGGTCGATGACTTGGGGTAACTATTTCTTTAAATTTTTCTTTTTTTATAAGAAAATAAAATACCTATTTCTTTTCAAATAGCACTTGAAAATTATTTCAATATTTTTTAGCGGTCTTGGGAAAGTAGACCCGCTCGATACCACTTGTAACAACCAGTTTTAAAAATACAAGTAATTCAATAAAAGAGTTATTAAGAACATATTTTATAAAACATTGCCTATAATTAAAAAAATTCATCCAAATAAACAAAAGTACTTTAATTTTAACCGAAATATTTATTCTCCAAAAATAAAATACTCCAAAAAAAATAAAATACTAACATTTAACAAGACCTCAATTTCATTAACAAAATGAGTTTTCCAAAAAATTCAATTAAATAAAAATCGTTGACTTCGCATCCACCGCCTCTAATCCTCGCTCAGGTACCTCAACATGAAAAGTGTTAATAAATATAGGGTGAGCTTTTCAACTCGCTCGGGGAAATAGAATATTATACATTATGTAAACATTGAGAAAAATATAAAAATATTAAGAATATATAGAGATCTTTTAAAATAAAAATTAAAGAATTTTATTTCTTGAAACAAAACACATACTAAAATAGAAATTATTAATTAAAAATATCCACTCTCTCACACACATAGATATAAGAACAAGTTAGGCTACCGCAACAAAATGACTTAGCATGCTTATTGTCTCGAACATAAGAACAAGTTAGGCCACGAAAAGACGGACGGACTTGGCTGACGGGGCGTTGAAGAACTATTTGAGAATTATTGCGGCTCTACTTCTCAATTGGAGATCTCGGTATTGCCACCGCAATGCTCGTAATAAAGCGCAGCGGCGGATTAAAAGCGAGGCTACAAAGCCAAAGGGAGAAGGCAATCCGTGCAAGCATGAAATCAAGAGGAAGTGTGGCACATGTGGAAAAATTGCATCTCACAATAGCCGAACATGTCCCGATCAACCTACATAATTCAACTACACTTTCTCGATCATTTCCAAATTTCGCCAAGAACAACGCGTTGTCCGAATGTTGGTTTTTGTTAAATTAAACATCATTTATATTATAATTGAATGTCATTTGCATTATAACTCAATGCCATTTGTATTGTAATCTTACATCATTTTTTTAGTCATTCGACTACACTTTCTCGATCATTTCAAATTTCGCCCGATCCACAACGCTAAGTTGTCTGAATGTTGGTTTTTGTTAAATTAAACATCATTTATATTATAATTGAATGTCATTTGCATTATAACTGAATGCCATTTGTATTGTAATCTTACATCGTTTTTTAGTCATTCGACTATTACTTAAAAAAAATTCCGTGTAACCCGAACACAAAATGCTTAGGATGACTTGAATGAGTAAAAATAATTGTAGTACTTCAACAAAAAATCAAAAAATATAGTGAATTTGGGGATTATTGTGGTGTATATATATCAATACTTTGGTGGTTTATACTCGATATAGTGATGTTTAAATAATTATATTTTAGTATTTTCATCTATTATTTTTGGTATACATTTGCCTGTCGTTTCGTGATTAGTGTAACATTCAAGAATACATTTCTTACATGAAGTTCCAAAAATAAAAAGCAATACTAGTACTGAACACAAACTAACTTAGTATTGTGCATACACGTGATTCGTTAAAAACATCTTCAAAAACGGAAAAAACCAAAGATTTTGCATATGAACGTGCATATACCAAAGCAAGAAGGAACATATTTTGCATATTGACGAAATGTGCACTTTCTACACACTAACAATATGCATAACACACGAAACATGTTTGCTTGAATATTATTCATAAATAAGTAACACATAATGTTATAGAAATGCACGGGGTGAAAAAAAAAGGTTCTACTCTAAAGTAATAAATAAAGTGTACTTAGAAGCTCCGTCTAAATGAACTCCTCAATCGATTAACCAACTACTTTCCCCTAACAAACGTTTTGGCCAAACCAAGCACCTTGTACTTTTCTTGGTTCAAGTCATGCATCGAGGATTTCGTGGCGTCTGACAAAGATCCTCAAATGTGCAAACTCCGAGGCGTCGGCCTTGTCAAATCCACGTTCCATTTCTTCAATGGTCCCCCATGTAGGTCTCCATGTGACGCATGGCATAGATCCCACAATCGATCAGGTGTTTTCCGCCACCCTCCACGGCATGGCGAGTCTTATTAGGCGACATTTTTCAACATTGACAAACCGATGGGTGGCACCCACGTGCTTGGAGGTATCTAGAAAATAGCTCCAACTACAAGATGAAAAATGAAAAAAAAAAAGAATTAAATCACCAAATCAATAAATCTTACCATCAACTAAGACAACCAAAATAAATAGCAAAAAGGTTTCAATCATGTCCGTCTGTATGTTATACTACTACTAATTGTATACCACACAAAACGTATGTGTACACCAATTCATATCTATGTTTTCATCAAAATAACATGCCAATTTAAAACATGTAAAAATTAAACTAACCATATATCAAGTAATTTCTATCTGTATACAAAGTTAATAGTATTCTATCACCATATATTATCCACGTGTAAGAACAAAAAATATACAGGAAAATTAAAAATATAAATGTGTTTTACCAATTTCTCCTATCCTTGCGTACTTGCCGCAACCGGTACCACCATCCAAGAGTCATGTCCAAAATGTGACAAGATTTTCTTCTTTATGTTGACGCAAATCACGATCAAGTGCCATCCGTTTATAATAGGGAAGAATAACTAGGTAGCGGGGAAAATGTATACTCGTTAAAATTTAGATAGGAACAACAAACACGACGTATATATTCTACAAAGGTTATACCATCTCAATGGCTGCAAATTCCGAGTTGGGTCCACAATCTCCGGTCAAAAGCTTCCGAAAATAACGCCCACCTCATTTCTTCCGGCAATTCTTGTGCGAAGAGACGCAATAGAGTATAATAGCGTATGTCGTTAAAAATATTTTTAACAAACTCCACACAAAGACACGTACGACATCAATGCTTAAAAATATTACGACATTCCATAATTTTACGTATGCCAAAATGTAATAAATTAGCTTCACATTAATAAAAATTGAATGGCAATGACTAGTCCCCACTAAACTCAATGTCAAATATTCAAGAACACATCTAGAATCATTATTCAAAACACCCCTGCAGATTAATTATGTGTGGTAATGTAAATAAATCGGCGTCATGGTGTTCAACACCACAATTAAAAAGATGGGTCATACCGTCACCAAATTCGTCGAAAAAACCTCGGGGGAAATGGCATCCCTTGATTCCTCTATTTCGTTCAACATTTTGGCCCACACGTCAATGACGCGTTCTGAAAATGTACTCCCCATGCCTCGGGTCTCCAAATCTTCTCTCGTCAAGACATTGTCTCCCATCCTAAATAAAACATCGGTTACTGTGTACATTGAAAAAAAAAATAAACACAATTAATAATAACAAAAGATTATAGAGAAATCTTGTTGAAAACCACATATTAAAGAAATGCTTAACCTTGTAGCGCCAACGTTGTCAAAAACCCACTTCGTCACAAAGATTGTGGATTTTATTCATCTTCTCGGGCGAAGTCGACCCATCTCAAATGGAATGGAGAAGACAACTTGACTGCTTTTTACGTTGCTTCCTAGTGCTCTTACGCGTTTGAGTAGCTCAGCCGTCCGCTCGGTCGCATATCCTTCCACCGGCTCCTCACTTTACGACATCGTCACTGTGCCAACCCCAATCACATCCTCCCGCCCTTCAACACCTTGCCCCACGCCAACATGCCCCGACAAAACCCGTGAAAAATAAAAAAGAAAGAGTGTAAAATCTACCACACACATGTAACCAATACAAAATATGCCAAATTGTAACTATCTCGAACATTTATCTTTCACTACCGTTATACCATTTTGCAAACAAGAAAATCATGACAAACTTTTATGAACTAAAACCAAAAATTAATAAGTTAATCAATATACCATTTAATAGCTAATATTATGCACCTTTGTTGTCATGTTATACCAAACAAAATGATACAAGACCAGTAAATATTACAAACTAAAAAATGAGTATTCTTACACCCTCTTCCTACGGCTCCCCCACCGGGTGTTCCTCTCGAGTATTAACGTGATCTCTCAAGAACGCCTCTGTCAATCGCAACATTGGGATCCCGTCAAACCTAATACTCAAATTCGGCATATCCTCGGATACTTTCGGAACTCTTCTCGGCGACGTGTAGCCTCTTCAACCTTCTCAAGAACGGCTATGTTTTCTGGGTTACTCCATAATTCATTCATCTGCTGCGATTCAAATGACAATAGTGTCCGCGATTATTGAGCAACCAATGCGCCGGATAAAACATTGGGGATGGATCTGGTCCGAGTTTGGGCAACGGGCTTTGATTACGATTTAGCGCTCTTTCTGCTGGGGTTAACGCCACTCGGACCTCGCTTGGGACCGGGAAACAGTCTCTTCCTATTACCTCTTGCCATTTAACCTGAATTTAGAAAAGACAAATAACATCACATTACGTACATAATACGAAAAATGGAGAAAATGGCAGGGCACAAAAACACAAAATTCATACATTGTGCAAAAACACCGTTAAAAATAGAAAACAAAAACCACAATACCCTATGCACCGCTTCACCATACTAGTGCAAAAACACAATAACCTATGTATATATACACCAAAATTAATAAACAAAACACCAAAGTATGAATGAAAAACCACAAACTTCATGCATTCTACAAAAATATGCATCTCTCGATTTCAAACATAACTCACTTGAGTTTAATTGGTTGTCGTTTCAAATTAAATTCGAGAAAATATTATCTATCGACCAATATTAAGTTTTTTTGAACTTTCAAGTTATTTTCATGAAGGAAAATGTTATTCCAGATAGAATTGTGAGAGAGAATCCATGAAATTGAAGAGTCCTGAGGCACAGAACTTGATCACTGGGCCTTTTTGAAATATTATTTCCTCTTATTTAATGAAAAATACAAGATAATACTACCAAACTTAGTAAATGGATATGCATGTAGTACTAACACACAAAGAACCTACCCCATATTCATAGTTATGCCATAAACACAAGATTACCAACCAAGCACATAATAAGCCATGCTTTCTGAAATGGCATATTGTATTCCTGAACCACAATACCCCCATGCACAGTTCACCATACTAGCGCAAAAACCACAATAACCTATGTATATATAGACCAAAATTAACAAACAAAATACCAAAATATGAATGAAAAAAACAAACTTCATACATTGTGCAAAAAGATGCACAATAGACTAACCACATTACCCCTATGCACGCTTCACCATACTAGTGCAAAACCACAATACCTATGTATATATACACCAAAATTAACAAACAAAAACACCAAAATATGAATGAAAAAAACAAATTTCGTACATTGTGCAAAAATATGCACAATAGTACCTGAACCACAATGCCCTATGCACAGTTCACCATACTAGTGCAAAAACCACAATACCCTATGTATATATACACCAAAATTAACAAACAAAACACCAAAATATGAATGAAAAAACACACACTTCATACATTATGCAAAAATATGCACATCAAATTGGTTATGTATATACCAAAAGCACAAAGAAAAATGTCATGCTTGCGTAAGATTACACCAAAAATATGAATGAAAAAGCACAATTTAACGGATGGATTATACAATTCGTTATCTATGTGTATATCATTTTGTCGTAAACTTATACTATATGTATTGCAGTCAAATACATTCATTGCTTTGTAATTTCACATACCCAAAATGCAAAAAGGACGTGTGTAGAAAAATCGATTACGAGAACCTTAGAAAATTAAAAAAATATATGAAATAGAACTAGGTCACACAAAAACTAAAGAAAACCCATAACTAAACCTCTTTAATTGGTATAAAACATGTAGTCGATGTAGGGAAAAAGACCTTGACCGTCATCTTCATCCACCCAAAATAAATCGAAAGAATGGAATCAGGGCATACCTCTGTGAAGATTTGCGTAAACGCTTTGGAGGGTTTATGCCCAAAATAATTATGCCCGCAGACCGATGACTCCTGCTCGGGTCGCTTTTTTTAGAAGAAGTGTTGTGGCCGGGCGGTTTGTGGTCGATTTTTCCATAGAAGAAATGTTGTGGCGGGTTTGGGAGAAGTAATTTTGAGAGAGATGAACAAAGTGAAACGTGTGATAGTGGGTTTGTGGGGGTGGACGAAATCTTTGAGAATATTGTGAGAAACAAATGGCCAAAAAAAGCGGGAGAATTATTTGGTGATTGAATCCCTAAAAATAGGAACAATGTTTGCGCTTACCATTTTAAACGTTACACACAATTTGTAATTTGCCTAATTTGCCCTTAAATGGGCTGGTTTTGATTTTATTAAAAAAAAAGGAAAAAATCGAGGCCTTTGGATTAAACATGTTAGTGGTCTATATCTCATTCACACCGCCACATATTAAGGGGGCTTGCCACATATGATCCAATACCTATATATATATATATATATATATATATATATATATATAATTTACACACAATATGCCAAAGCACAACACATACTCACATCACACTTATAATACACACACATATATATTATATAAATAAGAACACACACTGTAATAATTATACATATATATACATATGTATACATGATCACACCCATCGCAATTACAATATATATATATATATATATTATACAAACATACACTCACTCACACACACACATATATATATATATATATATATAAACAAATGAACTTTAAGTCCAAGTGGCTACGATAATCTAGAGGGGGGAGGATGAATAGATTAAGCCCATTTTTTCGATTATACCCTCTTTTTCGAAAGTAATAAGCCAAGACAAGAATGAAAGTGTGGGAAGTAAACAACACACGTCGATTAAAGAGCTTCACCCCACCTAGGGACTACGTACTCTACCACCCCAAGATATCCGGATGAGTTTCAAAAAGAAAAAGAATTTTATTAATAATTACCACAATTATTACAACATCACCTTACAACACCTCTTTGGAGATTACCACAAACTCCCTTGAAGATTACCACAATCTTCTACGGCACCTTTTGAAGATTACCACAATATTCCACCTTGAAAAACACCAAATTCTTCAACACCTCAAAGAGCACCAAACTCTTCAATAAGAAGATTACCACAATCTTCTAACACCTAACACCTAAGATCACCCAAGTGTGTTCTTACCATAAGAACACTCACAAGGATATCTTGTGTTGAATGATGACCACAAATTAAAGATTATAACTCGATAATGAATAATACAATTTTGAGTGCAAGTATAATCAAGAATTAAGCCTAGACCTCAAGATGTGAAAGTGTAAGACCTTAGGCTATTACAACAAGAATATTTTTTTTTTTTTTAGGGATACAACAAGAATATTGAAAATGAAAGAACAAGTGTTTGCTTGAGTGTATCTCTTGTTGTGTTGTGTATAATGGTTGTCTTGTTGCTCCAAAACTTCCTCTATTTATAGGAGAGGTTTGATCAAGGATAGGCTCCTCTTGGGGATTGAAAATCTACAAAAGAATACAATTAAAATCAAGAATATAGCTGTTAGAAATCAATCCCACAAATTATGGAAAATCTGTCTGCTGTCAATGGCTAGAATTTTCTTGTCAAAACGTATGGTGATCGATCGCGTAGAAATGAGAAAACATGGAAAATACTGAGATTTTACAGGCGGCCGGTACACTAGGTCCGATCGTGGCCGACCCTGTGTAGACTAGTCGATCTTGTTATTTTACAAAATAGAGAGGAAGTTGTTTGCACAGACAGCACCCGACCTATGTTGACAAAGTCGACGCCACCGGTCGGCCTATAGGTCGACCGGTCGGCCTTCTCTGTCGAGTGTGTTCGTTTTGTTTGTTTCTAAAATCAACTTGGACACGGGATTGTAAGTCCAGCGCCTACGATAATCTAGGGGGGTGAATAGATTATCTACATTTTTTCGATTTTGCCCTCTTTTTTCAAACGAATGCTCAAAGACAATAATAAAGGTGCGGGAAGTAAACAACACGCGTCGATTTAAAGAGGTTCAACCCACCTAGGGCCTAATCCTCTACCACCCCAAAGATATCCTGGATGGATTTCAAAAAGAAAAAAAGATTTTATTAGTAATTACCAAAATTATTACAACAAAATCTTACACCAACACCTTGAAAGAGCACCACACTCTTCTTCAACACCACCTTTGAGATTACCACAATCTCACTTGAAGATTACCACAATCTCCAACGGCACTTTGTGAAGATTACCACAATCTTCACCCTTGAAGAGCACCACACTCTTCAACTCCTCAACAAGAAGATTACCATAATCTTCTTACACCTAACACCTAGTTCACCCAAGTGTGTTCTTACCACAAGAACACTCACAAGGATATCTTATGTTTGAATGACGACCACAAATTCAAGATTACAACTCGATAATGAATAATACAATTGAGTGCAAGTGTAATCAAGAATAGTCTAGACCTCAAAATGTGAAAGTGAATAGCTAGGCAAATTACAACAAGAAATAAGACAATGTAAGAACAAGTGTATTCTTGAGTGTATCTTGTTGTGTTGTAGTTTTCTCTCATATTGTGTTGCTTCAATTCTTCCTCTATTTATAGGAGATGTCTTGTACATGATAGGCTCCTCTTGGGGACATGAAATCAGTAAAAATTGCAAGACAATTGAAGAAAAGAGTCAATTAGAAATCAATCCCTTAAATCAAGGAAAAGTTGTCTCAAACTCAACGGATAGTTTCTTTGTAAAAGAGGGGTTCGACCGGTCGCGCAGAGATAAGATTGAAATTGAATTCTCACGAATTTTTACACAGGGGGACCGGTCGCGGGGGGTCCGGCCGTCGCCCTATGTTGGACCGGTTGAGGAGATCAAAATAAGAAACAGGATGTTTACGTTCTTCGAGAGTACGTTCGTGCACGGCCGCCAGGGTCGACCGGTCGCCCTCACCTCCGGTCGACCTATGGGTCGACCGGTCAGCCTAAATTTTGTCTCCGTCTTTTTTTCGTCCCAAAACTCAACACAGTGCGGGTTGCCCTATGGGGCGATCGGTCGAGCACGAAACATAAGTGTTGTCCAATTTTATATCGAAAATAAACTCCAAGAAATACTCCAAAAAATAGTAAAAACATTTTTAGACCGATCGGAGTATTAGGACAACATTCAGGGACATAGTTTTGATGTAAAAACAATTTGACATACAATCGTTAAAAAGTGTTGTCCATTTTAGTCGAAAACAATACTTAAAGAAATACTCCTAGGAAAAACCATTTTAAATCATTTAGAAAGTATTTGGACAACCTTTAAAGAACATTGTTTTGGTATAAAACAAAATCATCAAAATCATGATAAAACCATTTATCAAACAATCTCCCCCTTTTTGATGATTACAAACCAAAACAATTTGACAAGGCCGATTTTGAAAACAAAACAATTTTGAGAGGCGATTTTGAAAACAAAACAAGTTTTCCTGGTCAAAAATAAATATCCGTTGAGAGTGACAACATTCCACGCAATATAAACACGAGGATGGGAGTAGAGATATTCAAACACATATAGCAAATGCTCCCCTATCAACATGAACAACAAGAGTATATAGAAGCACTTAAACATAAGCTAAAATATTAGCTTTTCGATATTGAGCTTAAGTATCAAAAACTTAAAAGCTCCCCTGTCAAAGATACAACATTAGAACCGTATATAAGTCCATACTACAACCAATGGACCATGATTCATACATAGCCATAATGCACCAAGTGGACTAAATATGATCCACAACTTATGGCTTTATGAAGCCATAGCTTATAGCTTCTTTTCGTTAAGCTTATCTTAGCTTTTATGAGCTAATGAGCTTATAACCTGTTTCTCCCCTTTGGAATCATCAAAAAGAATGTTAGCATGATAAATACATCATATATTCATATCAAAGTGCGCAACAAAACCGATGTATCGAGCTATTTGAGCATTGAAGCTTATAAACCAAATAGGAGGGAATCATTTGATAAGCAAAACATGTAGGTGAAATGTACTCATTTGATAAGTAAAACATGATCTCTATAAGTGTATAAGACTTTTGAAATCGAGAGAATCATGTAGGTGATGAATTTTTCATTGAAACATTTTATCGAACACTCAGCGGGCATCAAAAATTGAGAAAAATATATATAGCCCTTGTAAATGAAATCAAGCCAAGTTTTTCATCACCAAATGCAATTTAACAAATGTCAATCATCAACAATCAATAAGCTCATCACAAAAATATATGAAATTGCATTAAGAAAAATACATATAAGCCACAAACTCAAGGTTCAACCCAATTGAGCTAAAGAGAGTGAAATTCTTACCATTCGATCGGTAAAAACGAGCAATGATGATGATAGTCGAGCTAGATAATCCCCAAACTATGTAATACATGCAACCAAACACATTTGAAGTGAAATGTGTGTGCAAATGACAAAGGGACGAAAAAATGAACCAAAAGAGCCAAAATGGCTAAGTCCGGAAAAATGAAGCATTTTAACCAAAAAATCCCTTAGGGCGACCGGTCATGGGCAAGGGCGACCGTGCTGCAGTGTGGGCGTGGTCGCCCCGCCCTCGGTTGCCCACTGTTCGTTTGATTTGCAAAATCCAGTTTTGATCCGTAAAATCCGATTTTTCGCCCCTAAGTTTTAAAAACGTGCAAAATGCAAACGTAGACCTCATTTAATATACATTATGTCATAATCAAGCTCGAAATGAGGTAAAATACTCGGCGGTTAACGATCAAAAAGTCCGCGAGTTATCCTTGAGACTAATTAAACATATCTTAAGTTTTTGTTAAAAATCACAATCCCTTAAAAAACATATCGAATCTCAATATGTTTAGTTCGATTATGACGAACCAAATTTTGAATACGAATAACCGTATAATAGATACCAAACTTGTTATCCCGAAAAATAAGAACGTTTTAAAGCTTTGGATACAACAAGTCATAAGAAGAAGTGCCTTTCAAATATTTGAAAATTTCTTTTAATAGCACTTTAATGAGATTCGTTGGGATAGTTTTTTAAGTCGAGCATATAGACATAAGGCATATGGAATGTCGAGTCAATAGGAATAATACAAGAAAGCATACCTAGAATTTGTTTGTCAACCGACATGCCTTTCTCAACCTTTGTCAATCTTTAGCCATAGAGGTTGAGATAGTTCTTCTTTCTTCAATGCCTAACTCTTTCAAGAGTTCTTTTGAAATATAACCATCTTCTTGGCATTGAATAGTTTGAAGCCCAAGCGATAAATTGAGCTCCCCATCAAGCTTATCTCGAGTTCACCTAGTATCAACTTAGAAAAATATCTTGCACAAATATTCATTAGTAGCACCAAAAATATTCTCATAAATATGCACAAGTTTAAACAATCTTGCCCTTTTTCACAAACAAAGAGAGTAGTATCAACTTTACCTTTTGTAAAATCATTTAGCAAAAATAGCTAAGTCCATCATACCATACACGGGGTACTTGTTTTAAACCATACAAGGCCTTAAAAACAATCATTTGGCCTGAAAAAATTTTAAACCCCTGGAGGTTGTTTTACATAGACTTCTTCTTGAACAAAACCATTGAGAAAATTGGATTTAACATCCATTTGGTAAAGCTTGAAATTTTCTTAAAACATGAATGGGCAAGTAAAATGCAAATAGCTACTAAATGTGCTATGAGTGCAAATTTTACTTCAAAATCAATTACCTTCTTCTTGAAAATACCTTCGAGCTACTAACCTCGCCTTAGTTCGACCAATGTTGCCTTGGTCATTGAGTTTGTTCCTAATACCCTTTTTGTCTACTTCATTACTATCATCATAGGGCATCCAATTTGTCTAAGGTGTTCACAATAGAACATAAACATCCAAATGTTTTGAGGTAACCAATATTTGGAGTACTTCATTTCTCATCTACACAACTTAACAAACTCATTAACGGTACGCTTATTTAATCAAGAATAGAAATAGCCCAAGTGTAAAACCATGTCTCAATCATCAATCACAAAATATCTTGCAAAAAGAGCATAGTAGTAAGAGACACTATATATAGAGACCATGAAGCAAAAACACATACTATGCATTTAGAAGATCATCAAGAGTCTAATAAATCATGCAAGTGCAAATAGGCTTAGGAAAGCTATAAAAGGTCTCTTTTGAAATTTGAAAATCCGATAGCATATAATTGAGACCTTATTTAAAAGAAGTAT
This sequence comes from Rehmannia glutinosa, assembly GCA_016081115.2. Taxonomy (NCBI): domain Eukaryota; kingdom Viridiplantae; phylum Streptophyta; class Magnoliopsida; order Lamiales; family Orobanchaceae; genus Rehmannia; species Rehmannia glutinosa. The sequence goes on along the minus strand of CM071933.1, from coordinate 22,599,344 downwards.
TTGAACAAAAGTTTGGCAAAGCAAATATGTGCAATCAAATATCGAATAGTGCCTTTAAAAAAATCTAAAAATCCTCTTAATGGCACTTGTATGAACTACTATGAAAAACAAGCACATAGGTATATGGCAATACATATATCGAGTCTATAAGAGTAAGAGTAACACAAGTAAACGCATTCCTCGATAATTTATGCCTTTCTTGACAAAATGGCCATTTGTGAAAATATGTAAATCCTACATAATTCTTAAAACAAATCTAGCACAAATCATAATGATAAAAGTGTAGGCTAAGAGATATCACAAGTAAGCTCATGCCATAAAAATCCATAAGAGAGAATCATACACTTTAGTCTACAAAAATGCACAAGAGTTTTAAAAACATCATATAAGGTCTTCTTTTTCAAAAATTTTAAAAATACAAATAAGTTTTGAAGACCTTAATTTAAAATTTAAATACATGAAAACTCATTTTGCAAGTAGGACACCAATAAAAACATGCATAATAGACAAATAAAATGCATATTTAAATAGGAGATACGGTTTACCAATTACGCCGTTTCCATGGGTTTTCCCATTGTTGATGATATTTTCCTTTTGAAAATCTTCATGTTGATGGTAATCTCTCCAATTACTCCATCTCCAAAATTTTTATCCTTCCCATTGTTGATGGTCTCTTCTTCTTTGAAAATCATCTTGTTGATGATGTCTTTTTGCCATTTCAAGGATTGTGTTCTTCCCATTTTTGATTATATCCTCTTCTTGGAATTGGCTTTGTCGAAAATAGTTTCTCCTTCTTTGATCAAATGAAACAGTCATTTGATGTCTTCTTGGCGGTATAAATTTTCTTCGATCATTATTTTGTCGGTACCTAATATGACATTGTTTTGTGGTACCCTTATGTGTTTGGGTCCTTTGGGATAAGTCTTGAGGCTTTTAGGTCTCCAACAATAATTGGAGCTATTTCTAGCCCGACAAGTATTTACCGTATGACCCTTTTTACCGCAATAAAAGCATGTAATAATTCTAGGAGCATAATGACCAATGTGCTTAGAGACTTGATTCTTTTTCATGTGATTGACACCCTTAGGCTTATGATCAAGTTCTAGTTTCAATTATCACAACAATCAACAATATTGGTCATTTTATCGGTACTCAAGTTGGATTTAAATAAATCATTTTTCAAGCAATTTATATCCTCAACAAGAGTACTATTTTCTTTCTCAAGGTTTCTAACCTTGTCAAGAGTGGTGGTGTGAGCACATGATAGTGATTCATAGGAAGTAAATAAACTATCCTTATCATTCTTTAAAACAATGAATTCCTTTTTCAAATATTTGTATTTAACAAGTAAGTTTTGGAATTCATCTTGCAATTCATCAAAATCATTTTGCAAATCACTATAATCATTATCATAGGAAGTAGAGGGTTTAGAACTTACCTCGTTTTCTTCTTTGATGCCTATGAGGCATTGTTCAACTTCTTCATCATGGGAGGTTGTAGAAGGCTCATCCCATGTTGTTGGATTTGATGTTGTATCCATTTGTGAAGTAGATGCTTTTGAGTTGCTCCTTTCATTTGCATACACTTCATAGATGGCTTCTAATTTTTGCCATGCTTCATGTGCCGATCGAATACCTACAACATGATCAAATTCCAAAGTAGTAAGTGAACAATACAAAATACTAAGAGCTTTACCTTTTAAGGAGATGATTCTCTTCTCTTCATCATTGAGCTCTTTGAAGCCTTTAGAGGTGTGTGGTGTATTCTTCGTCGGAATGGATTCTCCATTGATGACAAAGTGTTCCAAATATCAAACCCGCAACCTTGTAAATAGCATTCCATTCTTTCTTTCCAAATATAAAATTTTTGGAATCAAATAGTGGTGGCTTGGTGGTGGAAGTGCTTAGGATGAGCTTCGTTAGTAGCGATGATCGTTTCTCTTCACTCGCGATGTGAAACGAGCTTGCCAAAGAGTTTGGCTCGATACCATTTGTAAGTCAAGCGGCTACGATAATCTAGAGGGGGTGAATAGATTATCTCCATTTTTTCGATTTTGCCCTCTTTTTCGAACCGAATGCTCAAAGACAATAATAAAGGTGCGGGAAGTAAACAACACGCGTCGATTTAAAGAGGTTCAACCCACCTAGGGCCTAATCCTCTACCACCCCAGTATATCCGGGATGGATTTCAAAAAGAAAAAAAAATTTATTAATAATTACCAAAATTATTACAACAAAATCTTACACCAACACCTTGAAGAGCACCACACTCTTCTTCAACACCACCTTTGAGATTACCACAATCTCACTTGAAGATTACCACAATCTCCAACGGCACTTTGTGAAGATTACCACAATCTTCACCCTTGAAGAGCACCACACTCTTCAACACCTCAACAAGAAGATTACCACAATCTTCTTACACCTAACACCTAGTTCACCCAAGTGTGTTCTTACCACAAGAACACTCACAAGGATATCTTGTGTTTGAATGACGACCACAAATTCAAGATTACAACTCGATAATGAATAATACAATTGAGTGCAAGTGTAATCAAGAATAGCCTAGACCTCAAAATGTGAAAGTGAATAGCTAGGCAAATTACAACAAGAAATAAGACAATATAAGAACAAGTGTATTCTTGAGTGTATCTTGTTGTGTTGTAGTTTTCTCTCATATTATGTTGCTTCAATTCTTCCTCTATTTATAGGAGATGTCTTGTACATGATAGGCTCCTCTTGGGGACATGAAATCAGAAAAAAAATTGCAAGACAATTGAAGAAAAGAGTCATTAGAAATCAATCCCTTAAATCAGGAAAGTTGTCCAAACTCAACGGATAGTTTCTTTGTAAAAAGAGGGGTTCGACCGGTCGCGCAGAGATAAGATTGAAATTGAATTCTCGAATTTTTACACGGGGGGACCGGTCGCGGGGGTCCGGCCGTCGCCCCTATGTTGGACCGGTTGAGGAGATCAAAAATAAGAAATGTATGTTTTGTTCTTCGGGGGGTACGTTCGGAGTGCCGGTCGCCCTCACCGGTCGCCCTCTGACCGCGGCCGCCTTCCCCCAAATTTTTCTCCGTCCCTTTTTCTGTTCCAAAACTCAACACAGTGCGGGTTGCCTATAGGGCCAGGTCGAGCTGAAACATAAGTGTTGTCCAATTTTATATCAAAAATAAACTCCAAGAAATACTCCAAAAAATAGTAAAAATATTTTAGACCGATCGGGAGTATTAGGACAACATTCGGGGACATAGTTTTGATGTAAAAATAATTTGACATACGATCGTTAAAAGTGTTGTCCATTTTAGTCAAAAACAATACTTAAAGAAATACTCCGGAAAAACCATTTTAAATTATTTAGGAGTATTTGGACAACCTTTAAAGAACATTGTTTTGGTATAAAACAAAATCATCAAAATCATGATAAAACCATTTATCAAACAGGATGCCCTATAGGGCGACCGGTCCAACACGAGACATAAGTGTTGTCCAATTTTTGTCGAAAATAAACTACAAGAAATACTCCGAAAAATAAGTAAAAATATTTTAAATCGTTTGGGAATATTTGGACAACATTTAGAAACATTGTTTTGGTGTAAAAACACATTAAAACAAAATCATCAAAATCATGATAAAAATATTTATCTAACAAACTCCCCCTTTTTGATGATTACAAACCAAAACAATTTTAAGAAAATATTAAGAGGTAGATTTTGAAAACAAAACAAATTTTCCGGTCAAAAATAACTAACCATTTAAGCAACAAATTTTCATACAATAGCCACAAGGATGGGAGTAAGATTTTCAAGAAATATTTTGCAAAAGCTCCCCCTATCAACATGCACAACAAGATAAAAATAGAAGCAATTTAAACAAAAGCTAAAAAGCTTAGCTTTTACCATGAAAGCATAAGAATCATGAGCTTAGAAGCTCCCCCTATCAAAAACAACCATAAATCAAGTATAACAAGTCCAGGATACATTCAATGGACTAGTTTATATACACAACTTTTGGCTTTAAAGAGCCATAACTTATAGCTTCTTTCGTGAGCTTATTTTAGCTTATTTGAGCTAAAGAGCTTATTTCTGTTTCTCCCCCTTTGGAATCATCAAAAAGAATGTTAGCACGATAAAAACATCATATTATCATATCAAAGTGCGCATTTGGACCGATTTATCGATCTTTTCGAATAATGAAGCTTAAATTCCAAATAAAAAAGGGAAAAATCTATCATTTGATTTGCAAAAGCTCATATGAATTGCAAAACATGATCTTTACAAATATATAAGACTTTTAAAATCGAGAGAGTCATGTAATTGATGAAATTTTCTTTGAAATATTTTATCAAACACTTGGTGGGCATCAAATAATAATGAAGATGTATATATCCCTTGTAAATGTAATCATGCCCAAAAAAATCAACAAATGCTCACAACAATCATATATCAACATGCTCATTAACATTAAGACAAGTTTCTCAAGGGTTCAACCCAATTGAGATAAAGAAATTAATCTCTTCAACAAAGATGATAAGCAATATATGTAGAAAGGCATTACAAATACCACCAAGCAAAAATAAAGAAGCACTTTTACCATCAAGTACTCCATCAACATTATACCATTTGAGCAAAATAGCCAATCTAAACATCAATTATACATCAATGCCAACATGCACAAAATTAAGAAGTATTTTTACCATCAAATACTCCAACAATACCATAGTCAAAATTTACCATTTACAATCACTTTGCTACTAGCACTCTTGCTAGTTCTTTCCCTTAGAAAATCAAACAACCAAATATCATTAGCAAAATAAGAGAAGTATTGTCAAGATAGTACATTACAACTTTTAAAGAAAAGACATGAAAATAAAGCAAGATAAAATAACAAGGCGTCACTCTTCATCGGAAGAGAAGCAAGCGGTGGGGACGAGGTCTTTTATGAACTTCTTCAATTTGCCAATGGACTTTTTGAGCTTCGAATTTTCTTGCCTAAGCTCCTCGTGACTAGCCCTATGAGTATCATAGTTAATCCTTTGTTCATCAAGTTGGGCTTGAAAATACTCACGAGATGCTTGATTTGGGCGGGCACCGGTATTATCCTCCGGATTGCATTGAACGTCCCCCGAAACCAATCTTGCGGCTTCCTCATCATCAAAGAAGTCATTAGAATTTTGGGAGGAAGATCCTTGGTGTCTACCTCTAGCCGTTTTTGTAGGGCGAATTGGTATATTTCTACGCATTCGCACCATTTGTTGTACATTGTCATTATCAAAGTCATCGTGGATAATCTCCGAGTTAACTTCCGATGACGGTAACCGAATGCAAGAGAAGCTTGCAAATCCAATTCCCCATGGCAAACTTCTTATTCCCTTGAGTGATTGACTCAATGACGCATTGAATCATAATTGCACCAAAATTAAGCAATTCCCTTTTGGCAATCTTATAGGTTAAGAAAAGTCCATGTTGCTTGGCAACTTCACAGATTTTCCACAAATGCAATATGCCACAATTGTAGAAATAATGCGACGCTCAAGAGTCATAGCCAACAAAGAATACTCCGGCCAAACGCCCAAGTAAGTTTTAATCGTCTCTAAAGAGACCAAAAACCTCATCACTCCAATGAATGCAACCAAAATAGTTCCAACCTCCTTCCCTAACGTTCAACAACTGACAAATATCATTAGGAGTCCACCTAAAATGACGCCCCTTAATAAAGAAATTCATAACCACTGGCTTTCCTTGAACATTATATTCGATCCATAGATTCGAATAGAAATGCAATATCAAATCATCATCATACATAACATACAGATGCTCCCATAAATACGACCATCCTTGATGATCAAAAAATCCTTTAATATAAGGATATTCACCGGAAAAAGTACCAAACCGACACGTCTTAGTTAGGCCAATCGACTTATTACTAACTTCCAATTTTTCATAATAATTCTCCGCATGCTTATTAATAAAATTCAACAAATTTGCGGGACGGGGAGCTTGAGAAATAGGAGTTTTCTTACTCTTGGCCCATTTGACGTTGTCGAGTGTAATTGTTCCCCGTAGCTCGGCAATTTGGGCCCGGGTGAGTTGGGGATTTTGATTTTCGCTGTTTCTTGAGCCACATTTCTTTGGGTAGCTCTAATTTCCTGTTGTTCGGCCTCTTCTTGGCGAGTATTCTAAGTTCTCTCTTCGGCTCTTCTACGCTTGGGGTTTGGATTACGACCGGTAGAATTTATTGGAGGAGCCATGAATGTGAAATCCTTGTAAAATAGAAGAAATTAGCAACAAAAATCCAAAGCTTTGGTGAAGAAATGAAGATTTGAGAGTGAAAGGGATGATATGCGCTGCTACAAGGGTTTTGGGAGAGATGTGTTCTGTTTAAAGAAATAAGGGCAGTCGCGATTTTAACTCAAAACATGGGCATAGCGACCGGTCGACGGGGCCTTTGACCGGTTGATGTCCAGAGCGACCGGTCGGCCTCTGCTTGACCTGTCCAGGCCCATTTTTCTGGACAAAAAATTTGTTTTTCTCCCAATTTTGATACTACACCCCAAAAATGCAACGAAGATGAAAATATAAATATTTTTCAAATAAGCATTGCATAACTGAGCTCGAATTTTTTTATCAAAACAAAATATAATCCAATACGAGACTCGAATATATCAAGGTTTATCGAATAGTGCCTTTCAAAAAACGAAAAATCCTTTTAATGGCATTTTTGTGGGATACTACGAAATAGCTTGAAAAAATGAGCATATACACATATGGTATGAGGAATGTCGAATGATAGTAAGAATAACACAAGAGAACGTACCTCGATAGTTTATGACTCTCTTGACAAATTATGAGTAGATAATCATTGATGAAGGTATATATGTCCTACACAACTCTTAGAAAAAGTTCTTGCACAAAACATAATGATACAAGTGTAGGCTAAGGCAAAGAGATGTTACGAGTATACTTATGCAATATAAATCCGTAAGAAACAATTAACATATAAGTTCTTGTCAAAACACAAGAGTTTAGAAAAGCAATATTGTGAAGACCTCAAATTTTTACAAAAAAATTTGAAAAATCATTTTGACAATTAAGACAAAAATACAAGCATACATAATAACAAACAAAATATGCGTATTTAAATGAGAAGATACGGTTTACCAATTACGCCATTTCCACGGGTTGTGCATTTCCCATTGTTGACGATATCTTTCTCTTGGAAACTCATTTTGTTGATGATGACTTCTCCAATTGCTCCATTTCCAAGGTTTGTTACCTTCCCTTTGTTGATAATATTTCCCTCTTGGAAATTCATTGTGGTGATGTCTTCTCCTTTGATCAAATGAAACGAGCATTTGATGTCTTCTTCGTGGTATGACTTTTACTTGATTATTATTCCACCGAGTACCTAATATGACATTGTTTTTTGGTACCCTCAAGTGTTTGGGTCCTTCGGGATTAGCTTTGAGAGTTTTAGGTCTCCAATAATAATTAGAGCTATTTCTAGCCCGACAATAATTTTCCGTATGACCCTTTTTACCACAATAGAAGCATATAATAATTCTAGGAACATAATGACCAACATGCTTAGAGACTTGGTTTCTTTTCTTGTCCTCAATAACATTAGGCTTATAACCAAGTCCTAGTTTCAAATAATCACAATGATGAACATCAAGAATTTTGGTCATTTTATCGGTACTCAAATTAAACTTAGTCAAATCATTTTTCATGCAATTAATATCCTTTACAAGAGATTCATTATCCTTTTCAGGGTTTCTAACCTTATCAAGTGTGGTAGTGTGAGCACAAGAAAATGATTCATAAGAAGTAAATAATCTATCCTTATCATTTTTCAAAACATTGAATTCCTTTTTCAAATTTTTGTATTTAAAGAGAAAGCTTTGGAATTCATTTTGAAGCTCATCAAAATCATTTTGCAAATCATCATGCAAATCATTACTAAAAGAGGTAGACGAGTTAGAGCTTACCTCATTGTCTTCGTTAATGCCCATAAGATATTGTTCGACTTTTTCATCATCGGAAGTTGTGAGAAGCTCATCTCATGTTGTTGGATTTGATGTTGTATCCAATTGAGAAGTAGATGCTATTGAATAGCTCCTTTCATTTGCATACACTTCATAGATAGCTTCTAGTTTTCTCAATACTTCATGTGCCAATCGAATTCCTAGAATTTGATCATATTCCGAAGAGGTAAGTGAACAATAAAGAATATTGAGAACTTTACCGTTTAGGGAGAGGATTTTCTTTTCTTCATCATTGAGTTCCTTGAGGACTTTGGAGGTGAGTGGTCCGTCTTTCATCGGGATGGATTCTCCATTAATGACCGTATTCCAAATATCGAACCCGCAACTTTGTAAATAGCATTCCATTCTTTCTTTCTTTCGTAGCCAATGATCGTTCCTCTTTACTCGCGATGTAGAAAGAGCTTGCCAAAGAGTTTGGATTTGATACCACTTGTGAATCCAAGTGGCTACGATAATCTAGAGGGGGGTGAATAGATTGTGCCTATTTTTTCGATTATACCCTCTTTTTCGAAAGTAATAAGCCAAGACAAGAATGGAAGTGCGGGAAGTAAACAACACACGTCGATTTAAAGAGCTTCACCCACCTAGGGACTACGTGTTCTACCACCCCAGTATATCCGGGATGGGTTTCGAAAAAGAAAAAGAATTTTATTAATAATTACCAAAATTATTACAACATCACCTTACAACACATCTTTGGAGATTACCACAATCTTCTACGGCACCTTGTGAAGATTACCACAATCTTCCACCTTGAAGAACACCAAATTCTTCAACACCTCAAAGAGCACCAAACTCTTCAATAAGAAGATTACCACAATCTTCTAACACCTAACACCTAAGATCACCCAAGTGTGTTCTTACCATAAGAACACTCACAAGGATATCTTGTGTTGAATGATGACCACAAATTAAAGATTATAACTCGATAATGAATAATACAATTTTGAGTGCAAGTATAATCAAGAATTAAGCCTAGACCTCAAGATGTGAAAGTGTAAGACCTTAGGCTATTACAACAAGAATATTGAAAATGAAAGAACAAGTGTTTGCTTGAGTGTATCTCTTGTTGTGTTGTGTATAATGGTTGTCTTGTTGCTCCAAAACTTCCTCTATTTATAGGAGAGGTTTGATCAAGGATAGGCTCCTCTTGGGGATTGAAAATCTACAAAAAAATACAAATCAAGAATATAGCTGTTAGAAATTAATCCCACAAATTATGGGAAATCTGTCTGCTGTCAACGGCTAGAATTTTGCTGTCAAAACGGTATGGTGACCGGTCGCGTAGAAATGAGAAAACATTGAAAATACTGAGATTTTACACAGGGCAACCGGTCGACTAGGGGTCCGACTGTCGACCCTGTGTAGACCAGTCCAGTCTTGTTATTTTACAAAACAGAGAGGAAGCTGTTTGACAGTAATCGGTCGACGACTATGTTGACCAAATCGCCGACGCCACCGGTTGGCCTATATAGGTCGGCCAAATCGACCGTCCGGCCTTCTGTCAGAGTGTATTCGTTTTGTTTCTGTTTCTAAAATCAACTTCAGACACGGGATGCCCTATAGGGCGATCGGTCCAACACGAGATAGAAGTGTTGTCCAATTTTTGTCGAAAATAAACTACAAGAAATACTCCGGAAAATAAGTAAAAATATTTTAAATCGTTTGGGAGTATTTGGACAACATTTAGAAACATTGTTTTGGTGTAAAAACACATTAAAACAAAATCATCAAAATCATGATAAAAATATTTATCTAACATGAACACACTCTAATATTTATGGTTTAACTAGCATAAAATATAAAATTTAGAATCCTCTTTTTTTTTTTTTTTTTTTTTGTTTCGTCAGAAACTTTTCAAGTAGGATAGGTTATATATATACATAATAGAAATTAAGTTGAGGATAGTTAATGTAAGTATTAAGTTAAGTATTTATTATGGTATGTTTTAATTATGTATTTAATAACGTAAGCTTTAACTAAATTCAAATCAATGCGTATATTAATTAATGTCTTCGCATTTTTTTCCAAATGGTTTTTTTTTCTTGCATTATTGAAATAATAAAAGTAATCATCTAATTAAGAAAATATAAATATAAATTAGAAATTTATTATACTATACTTATATATACATATATATAATTTTATTTATACTAAAATAATATTGATAATATTATTATAAGTGGGTGGTTATTACTATTCTATTCGAAAAGAGATCAAGGGATGGTAAAATTTTTGCCTCGAACCAATTCGGATCATCTCTCTTGAACAATTCATATTGTTTTTTCCAGAATTCATCTTCAAACCTTCATTTTCTATATAGAAAATGCCTTTGGGGTGGCCAAAAAGTTGCATGTACTCAAACCAATTCAAATCGTCTCTTTCGAGACAATTCATATTGTTTTTTTTTCTCCGATCTGGACCAAAGAAGATGAAAGATGTGACAAAAGAATTGAACATACTTCCGAAATAATTCAGACTGTGTTTTAGAAAACTCTTCAATCTTGATTGAGGATACCCAACGGGTATGGGTTGGAAAAAAAATTCAAACTTTCTCGGTAGACTAAATAGTAAAGGCAAGAAATCAAAATATCTCCAACATTCTCTATTAAGGAAGGAGTAGTGGCCCAAGCTTCTTTCAGCTGAATTGGTGAAAGCAGATAAATATAATATATTAAAATCAAGCTTTTCAACTATTTAATCTATTATTTTTTATCTTTTAGATCCAATACTTTATCAGCCTGTATGTTTGGAGATACATGAACTTAAAATATGCTCAATTGCATATATTGTGGTGCTGCAAGGTTTGAGCATGAACCTCCGACTTTTTATTGCGATAATGGAAAAATTAAACTTGCACCAATTGAAGTTCCCGATGAGTTGTATATTTTTTTTTACCTCATTCGGAGTGAAACTAGATAAAGAACTCGCATATGCACGCCGATGGATTTATACTTTTCGAGCACAATGAATGGTGTATCATGATCTTCCAGGATTAATACCAATGATGCCGGTCCTGGTCATTTTCAATTATATTTTGTGGAGGCAGAAAATGAGGTTTAGAATAGGATGAACATTCTTGAGAACTTCACGTTGTGTGAAGTTACTGTAAATAAACTTATAAAAGTTCTCGAGGTTAATCCATATGCAAAATTTTCAAAAAATTAAAGGATTACCCTTCAATAGATGATGTTAAACTCCATATCTCAAAAGATGTGAAGTTAGATCAACGAATTTATAATTCTCCAACAGCGAATCAGAGCTGCTATATGGGTTGAAGGAAATAATATTAACATACAGTTTGAATATGACATTGTCGGCCATGCACATTCAAGAGATCACCATAGAATAAAGCATTATTATGGATGTTGTGATCCGTTACAATATCCTCTTATTTTTCCAAAAGATGAGACGGGATGACATCAAAATATTAAAAAGATTGCTACTAAGAAATCGATTATTATACATAAAGAAGGTAAATAACTCTTATATTATAAGCATGCTTTATTGATTTAATTTTTAGTAATTCATTCAAAATAAGAGATTACCCTCATGAATAATATAATAAATTTTGTGATTGATGCCCCACTCTTTATTTTGTACTTTTGCACTTGTGATTTTTCTAGGATATAGATAATTGATATAATGTCCAAATATATTAAAACAATTATTGAAACCTTATTTTATTTTGATTGCATTGAATTATGTTTTAGGGAGTGATCCAATTGTTGATGATGTGTCTACAATAACAAGATTTTCTTCTACGAATGATATTTTTTCTAAAGAACAAGAAGGTATGTATAGTTTACAACTCTGAAACTCCTCTCAAAATTATAATAGGCACGCCCGCACTTCATTAACATATATATGTTGAAATTACTAATTTTGTATTTATAGCATCTTTTATTATCGATATTAAAAGATTGTGCTCTTTTATCAGTTTATATTATATATGTAATTTCTGCAATCATATTAAAACTTTTAAATAAAAATATCTCTTACAGGTATATTTCTACAACAATCTTAGTTTTTATTATTTCATAGGAGTTTTGGGTTCGACAATGTCTTCACTACATAACATAGGAACAATATTTATAATAAATTAAATTATATAATATAATATTAATATTTTTTTAATAAATTTATAAAATATGCTAGTTTAATAAAAAGATTATATATTCAACGAAACATTTTTATACGTGTAACGCACTGATACAGAGTACAAGATGTAATACGAAATTTCAATAGAAAATCCAAAAAGACGAAGGTCAGGTGTTTCTTCATTAAAGAATCACAAAACTACTTGGTATGGATAAAACTTGAAAGTACGATTTTGCCCTTCAAACTCACGAAAATGACCAAATGGGATGAAGATTCGTACACTTTTAGTCAGAACAAACCTTGAATCGACCTAACCCGGATCAAGATCAAGGATACTAAAGCTATATATATCAATCGTATGATCATTACTGATCACCAGATGATGACATGTGACAAACACGTGTGAAGACAAACTCCCTACAAGTAGACTAATAAATATATATACACCAAATTTATTGGAAAAGGGAGAATGTTATTATTGCACTCCCATCGTTTTTTTTTTTATCTTGATTTTTCTTCACAACATGAACTGACTTTAGCATCGGAGAGTTTTGGTTGGATCCAACCCAGTGAGCCTAATGTTTGTTCCTTCATGTCATTTCCCGAATCAAAGTACCAGTGTTTGCCCTACCGAAGCCAATCCGAGGTACATCGATTTTGTGTTAGATCATGCCTAAATCTGCAAAGCCCTATAAAAACCATCTCATTGATTCAAATTGCTTTCTAATACACATGATATATAGCTCTACTTAATTTTACACTCAATAATTAGCCGATAAAACAAAATTAGTCCAAACAGAATGTCTATTACATAGCAGTGGAGGGACAAGAGACCCATGGCGAATAAGAAATCATGAGGACATGCAACAACCAGCCTTTTTGGCGTTAAGATCCGATTCATGACCAGGAACAATAATCCTAGTATCCTTCAAAGATGTCGACTTAGCGTAATCTGATCCCTCGGTAGCAGCCAGAGACTTCTTGCTCACGATTCGATATATTTATGTCAAAATTGTCAGGAATGCGCTTTCGACGTTTGTCGCCTGAAGTGCTGATGTCTCCATAAATTCTTGGGCATCCTCGGTTGGAACAGCCCGAAGAGTCCCTAAATCGCACTTGTTGCCAATGAGCATTATGACAATATTCTTATCGGCGTGTCCTCTCAGTTCCTCAAGCCACCTGGCCATGTGATCAAAAGATTGACGTTTTGTCATATCGTAAACCAACATCGCACCAACTGCACCACGGTAATAAGCACTTGTTACCGCCCGATACCTAGCAACGAGCAAAAAAAAACTTAAAAGGCCAAAAAAGCTCAAAGATAATATCATTGTTGAAATAACAACTGATTATGGAGGAATTATGTGAGCACCAAATTACAAACAATCCATTGAAGTTTGTATTTACTTAACAAATATCTCCTCATTATGTGCTACTTGTAAAGTAGAAATAAATATCAAAGGAGTATCTGTAATTTTTTAAGACAGTTGAGTTTTTTAGTAACTAGACTAAACATCAAGATTATTTTTTGTAATTAGTAAATATTTAAACTCTTAGCACCAAATTTATGCAGATCCGCTAGTCAGAAAACAGAAATCAAGAAAGTAGATGTTGTGGAAAAATGAACCAACATTTCCCATGAATGCAATAATTCTACTTTGGTAAACCTATTAATAATTGGGTTTAGATAATTCTCCCAATGACTTCATTAATTACTGAGAAAATATCCTTGATGGAAAATTTCATGACAAATATATAGATGGTTATATCTGAAGGGACCTTCAATAAGACAACTTCTTTTCAACAAAAACGCTCAATATGAAGGACTACATATCTATTATGATATACATACCAAGTAATTTAACTCCTTTAGATCAATCTGTCTAATAGCAATTTTCGGGAATCAAGAAAACATCTCCGAGCTCATGAAAACCAAGTGTGTGAGATATTTTGAGAAGGGAGTTCAACAAAAGATCCACGGAAAAAATAAAACAAAATTTATGCATCACTTAAGCCACCATGTCCGACACAGATATGAGACATTATGGGAATGGGATGAACAAGATACTTGATCTGCTGAATACGTTCAATACACAAACATATAAAGGACTTATATTGTGATATCTGGTTAACTAAGGCTGTTGAATTGATACTTATTTTTGTTAAGTTATGCAGCAATGATGCAACAGTTTCAGAATAAATTAGAAGATGATAATTCCTTCAACCTATCATGATAACATAGAAAGCGGCACACACTGATTAGCATGCACTGACGGAGACGGGGGGGGCATATTTGGCCCGGGCCTAGGCATGTCTTCGGCCCGACAGTGTTATAAGAAATAAAAATAAATAGTTATAGCTTAAATGATTTGTTTTTAGTTTTCCATCAGGCTTGTGCAGATTAGGAATAACATGCGTATGACTGTAGATGACTCTCAAATATATAACAAATCAATCCTTAATAACGATTTGCTTCACAATTTAACTGTTTATCCAACTAAATATTCGTCTATTATCTATAAAAATAGGATTGGAAAAAAAAGGAAAAATCATAATTGAACAAAATAACTTTAAATATTTCAAGAAAAAAGAAAAGGCAGGGGCAAACCTTTCTTGACCTGCAGTATCCCAAATTTGTGCCTTAACAGTTTTGTGATCAATAACAAGAGTTTTGGTCTGAAATTCAACCCCAATGGTGGCCTTTGATTCCAGACTGAATTCATTTCTTGCAAACCTAGCTAGCAGTTGGGATTTTTCGACAGCAGAATCTCCGATCAAAATAACCTTAAACACATAATCAATCTTCTGATTAAAATCCCCACCGTATAAATTAGACATTGTCACAACCCTCTTTAACCAAATGCTCTTCTTTTATTACCCCCGGCCTTTGATGAAATCTTGAAAATGTTCTAATTTTCAGAATAAAATCTAGGAAATATGACAATGTCCATGAAATATCTACAATTTTGTGTGTGTGTGTGTTTTTTTTTTCTTATTGTTTCTCACAGTTTTGTATCCTTAACGGATCATTTGCAGGCTGAGAAATGATCCCTTGTGTCGAGTTTTCATCCAAAACCAAGAAAATTGGACATGGGAAAGTTCTCGGATAGCTGGATCATGATAAAGGAATAAAAAATCTCGGTTACAATTTTTTTTTTTAAGGAAAATATTTGGGTTGGAATTGAGAGAAATTAAGCTGTTAATGGAGTTGGCTAATATTGGGAAGAAATAATGAAAGACCAACGACAACGGCAAGTGCGGGACCCATTAACGGTTTCTGGAGTGAAATTACCCTTTTGCTATATCTGGCCTTGGGATAGAAAAGGGAAAAAATGGGAGAGGAAATTTAATCAAGAACATTGACCATTACATCAATTTATTTTTTAACAAATAAAGATAAGTGTTGTTCCTTAAATTTGCAGATTACTCCAAGTTAAGTTTTTTAATTAAGTGTCCAACTTCTTCCTCAAAGTTGTAGTTTTTGAGATGGAAACTTGTCGTGACAATTCAACAAATATTAGACGGGCTTTGGGGTTGTCCTAAGGAAGTCTTTCCGACGCTCAAGTAAGTATAAGTTATCTGCAGATCAATCCAAGTTAAGGTTTCTAATTAAGTATCTAACTTCTTCTCCGAAGCTAGTAATTCTTGAGATGGGAACTTGCTTGCAACAATTCAAAGAAATGTTAGACGGGCCTGTTGTTTTCCCAATGAGGCCCCTCGATCTTGTAGTTCTTGAGATGGGAACCATCTGCGACAATTCAACGAACGTTAGATAGCCCATCCGCGCTCAAAGTCCAAGTTGGAGAGAAAATTCGAACAAGTACAACAATTGAGAGTAATGAATTGTGTATAATTGCAAACATTGCTATTGGAGATTACATCCATATCTATTATATTAGGAAAGATATTGGGGATCCTAATTGATTAGCATTCATCTTAGGATTGCATCTAATATGGAAAGATCCAATTATAATAGGGATTGAGATATATCGTTTTACATTCTCTCCCTATATTATTAGTAGTAGAGACATTAGACGTCTCCTACAAAATACTAGAAATCTCTCTCCTACAATTTCTCTCTACGATTTTCTTCTTGGAGCATCACCAAAGTTCTCCAAGGGTTTAAGGTATGCACAACCAAGTAAATGACTCTAGTAGTTATTTACACAAACGAGAAAGATGGTTCGTGATCTTGTCTGTAGTTCAATCAATCTACGAGGTTCGTTAGTTGCTCGTGGTTCAATCAAGAGAAAGCTTGTAGATGGCTTAATCATAGATCAAAAGGAGGCTTGTAGATGAGCTCAATCCTGGCTATGTGGATCGACGATTCCGCTGTAAATAGGTATACTTGATCCACTTATATGTGCAAATATGTGATTTTGATATTGACCCATATTTGCTAATAGTGGTATCGAGCCATTAGGGCTCGACCTCGCCATGCTGATGTGATGTGCTTGAGTTTGATGATACATGTGATTTGATTTTTATTTGAAAAATTTAAATCTGTACTTTCTTTTTATGCATGCAATCGGTGTCGATTGTAGATCTCGGAGATGATTAATTTGATATATTATGCATGTAAAATGGATTTGAAAAGAATAAGTTATACCGAATCAAAGTTTTAAGAGACAAACTATTGTTGCACCTTGGAACTCGTGCAGAGAATTGTTTAGGTGAATTCTCAAATTGTTGCTTTGTTTCTATCCGCATTATTTACATGAATTCTCAAATTACTGGACTTTGTTTCAGTCCGTGTATTGCGTTGCACGGCAACTGCCAACAGGGAAAGGCGGCTGCCATGTGTTGGATGGCGTGGCAGGCGATGTGGCACGACTGATTACGTGACACTGGCTCACGCCACATGGATGATGATGTGGCGCTGAGTAGCTGCCTAAGTGGTGTATCTCTTTGATATTAAAAAATTAGAGGGATTATTGGTCTCACATGGATTTGAACCCAAGACCTTTTAATGCATCTTATGTATACCCACCACTAAGCTAAACATGTTTTGTATTTGTATAGAAGCTGGATAGCAAGTTTTTATTTGCGCGTTGGGACGCTTGCAAAATTATTTTTGTGCATTTTTTTGTTATAGTATTAATGAATGTAAAAATATTTTGCGCAATTTAGTGCTTGCAAAAATTATTTTTGCGCATGAGAATGCTTGCAAAATTATCGTTGTGCAATATGATACATGAAGATTTATTTTTTGTACATACGCATCAATGATATTTTTTTCTTTCGCATTAGGTGCATGAAAAAAATTATTTTTGCGCATTAAGATGCTTGCAACAAATTAATATTTTTTGTGCATTGTGATGCATGCGAAAATTAATTTTGCACATTGGTGCATGCAAAATATTTGTTCGCATAAGGTGCGTGAAAAAAGTTATATTTTTTGCTCATTGAGGTGCAAGCAAAAATTTTCTATATGATTTTTAATTTATGAGTTGCATGTTTTATTAATCGCTTATGTGTATGCAATTTATTTTGTGCTGTAATTACTATTGTTGATGTGATATGAATTATCATGTGTTGGGAATGAATGGACATTGGCGGAAAGAATTATCAATTTTGAAAAAAACGCTTGAAGTTGATGATTTTCCTCCCTAAAAATCGGGTAACTGAAAAGGTAGGATTATGTTTCCTTAAATATAGCTAATAACCGTCCAATTAACATAACTAATTAAATATAAAGTACAATTATACCCTTATATGCCTAAATTAATTAAAATGATCTACACCATCCAAAATTTTAAATCAAGGGTCCATAAGTGTTCTTATGGACTAACCTAAAGGGATTGGTCTCATTTGAACCAATCTCTCTCTCTCTCTCTCTCTCTCTCTCTCTCTCTCTCTCTCTCTCTCTCTCTCTCTCTCTCTCTATCTATCTATCTATATATATATATATATATATATATATATATATATATATAGGGAGCATCAAGTGAGACCTTGTCTCTGGTGAGACACAATGGACTAATGTCAACCATCCTCACTATTAATCAACGGGTGTGATTTAATGGATAAAAATTATATTAAAATATTAATTTAATCAACATAAGGGTAATAGCGTAAAATAATATAATAAGGTAGTTACAAAAATAGAATCAAATATCTTTCTCTCTCATGCATCTCTTATCTCATGTGTCTCTCTCCCTCCCTCTCTCTCACGCCTCTCTCTCTCTCTCTCTCTCTCACACACACACACACAATTCCATCATTAACGCAAATTTGAAGAACTCGAATCAAAAATAAAAAAGAAGAAGAAGATGCGCTTATGTTCGAATCATGATGCATGATGAATCATCACCATGGAAAAACTCTACCCAACAACATCAATGGTGTAGACATCGATGGAGAACTCGAAAACCATTAACATCAACTCTTAAAAAAATACAATTTTCACGAATAAGACGATGCATAGATACTTATGAAATGATGTATAAATACTTATAAAACGATGCATAGATACTTATGAAATGATGCATATATCTGTAGGATATTACATATTTGAAAATATGCAACAAAAATCAACTAAATATGCATTATCTGAAAACTGTCTATGCATCATAAAAAAACTAATATGTAGTATAGTATACCCCAACTATTCAAGACGTCATAAACTATGCAACAAAATCAACTAACTATGCATTATCTAGAAACTATCTATGCAGTATGGAATAACTAAATATGCAGTACATTATGTAACATCCCATTTTTATAATTTCCAAAAGCAACACCCCATTTTCATAACTAAATATACATTACATTGAACATATTTATGCAGTGTAGAATAACGAAATATGCAGTACATTATATTCAATAATGTCTTGTTTTCGCAAAACAGTGCCAACAAAACAACTAATATGCATTATTTGATATCTAATTATGCAGTAGAAGAACCCTAACTATACTGTAAAATAAAAATATTTGGAAAGAAAACGAACTTTCTTAAATTCCGCCACAAAAATCCTAGCTTTCATCTCGGCCTATAAAACCCGGTGGGACCACTAATTTGAATTACAAAATTACAACCTTACCCTTAAAATCAGCGAAAATTAGGAAATGATTAAAAAAACTGAATTAATCACATCCCTTCATTTTTTAAGATCAATGGTAAGATGAGTCCACATTGTCTCACTTAGGGAGGGTGGTCTCATTTGAACCAAATCCTATATATATATATATATATATATATGATTTAATTTCTCAATCTCTTTGTAAAACATGAAAAGCAGTAATAGAACTCTTCCCAAATTATTTAAGACGTGTTCATTTCAGATTTATAGAAATCTAAAAACCATACCAATTTTAATTTGTATTTGTTAGAATTAAAAAAAAGAAGAAGAAGAAGAAAGAAAGAAACTAATAAGAAAAAACAAATTATAAAGTAACAGGGTTTGACCCGGCCTAAATGATGTTCCAGATTGTAATCCAGCATATTGTTTGGGTCTTTGACTATATAATTGGTCTGCAATGCTTGGGCCTAACAAAAGCACCAAAACAGAAAAACAAAACAACCCAAGAAATGTAAATTTTTCCCTTCCCCCCCTTTCATTTCCCACAATAAAAGATAGAAAAGAAATGACCAATTTAATAAATCCATTTACACAGAATTATAGAATTTTCGATCCGTATAAATCATTTGATTTGAGTTATTATTACTAAATAAAGAACAAACTAGAAAGTCACCACAATTCAAAACCATGTCTTTTATTTGATTTTAATCAAGTTCCATCCGTGAAAATGAAATTAGTGTGCACAAACGCTGTGTTCTTTTCGGACAGAAAACACGTGAACTCTTGTTAGATTAGAAATCCGTGTGAGCTAAAAGCCCAAAATCATTGCAGTGGACCAATTTTGTCTTGTACCTCCACTTTTTGCTTATCACAAAATGATTCATGCCATTCCTACCAAGTTACATATACTTTTCCATTCTATTTCTATCAATTTCTTTCTCATCTTTAATACTATATGGTTCAATCACTAGAAGCCAAGCAAAATAAATTAAAGAATCTCACTTATTTAGTGTAAAATTATGGGTTTAAATGGATCGTATGGTTATATATCATGCTACACCAAATGAATACACTCCTTTTCATTATTTTTTAGAGGTACGGAATTATTTGCATTCTTTATGAAATTTCAGTGTATTTCTGTTTTCTTCTAAGTTGAGATTTCAAATTATTTTCGTCAAAACAACCCCAACTCATTAGACTCCTCTAGTGACTTGCTAGTGACTTGCTATGATATAAGAGCTAGTTAAGAGACTACAACATAAATAATATTAGGTAACACAAATTTTGTAGACTTTTTACATAAGCTTAATTTTTAGATGAGATGAACACTTTTTAAGTGTCACTTTTTTTGTTATTTCTTTTAACGCATCATATGTAACGCTTATATGATATTATATAAGTAACACTTTTTAAGCTAGTTTGTTTTTGTTATTTCTTTTGTAACATAGGTATCATTTATAGAAGCACTATTGGCAACACTCTATTTTATTGATTGTAACACTTTTGAAGCTATATTTTAGTAACACAAAATTATATAACTATCATTAAATCATGTCAAAGATTTATTTAATTAATTGATGTCATCAATCCTAAAAATTGTATTCATCGGATCTTCCTTAAAAAGGTTTTGCTTTTATTTTTTTATTTTTTACGGCAATTAATTCCGGCTTAATACCGGAAAATGCCTATATAAATTATTATTACTTTGAACCACTTTCAGAACTTTTTTTTTTTTTATTTTTTTACTTTTTTAAAAAAAAAAAATTACCAATGAAAATATTTTTTTTAGGAATTTTTAGTATTATATTTTCGTTATTTTTTTATTATTTATTTTTTTGTTGAACTTTTTTATCTCTGGCTTCGGTAAATTAATTTTATATTTTTATATATTTTTTATTTTTATTTGAATATTTTCGATAAATTTATTTTATATATTGTTGATATTTTTAATTTATTTATAGTTTTTTTAATATATAATCATTTAAACAATTACTCACCAACATCTCAACACCATTTGTAAATACTATTATTGATGAATTTTATAGCTTGGATGCTCGTTAAACACAAAATATTCTTCAATCAATATTAGAAAAAATGTTGTACAAAAGCTCATAAAAGGTTGACATTTTCTTTTCTAGCCCACCATATTGTCAATTTATAGGAACAAACTTCAATCAATAAAAAAACAAATTGTCTAAATTTCATGGTTGAGAATTTTTTTTTCTAGCCCACCATATTGTCAATTTATGGACCAAACCCCGATCATTAGTTCAAATATCGATAGAGTATTTTTTTAGTATTAATAATCGTTCATCCATGTCTTGAATTTATTTATAGTTTTTTTAGCGTGTTACTATTATTGATGAATTTTATAGTAATTAAAATATAAAAAAACAAATTGGCTCACCTCTCTAACATATTAAATTTTTATGATAATGGTATTAAATTTTTAGATGAGGTGGTCATTCAACAATTATTTACATAATCTCAATAATACTGTAACTAGAAAAGATTACCACAATAGACTAGCCCAATTGGACATTTTTGAATGCAACATGAACTAAAGACCCATCTGCCCGATATAATTCTCTTTTAAGGTTTAACCTTAGTGTAACATTTTCTTGTGTACTAAAGTAAGAATGTCATTATTTAGCATAAAAACAGGTATGGAAATAAAAGTGGATAAGGTTGATTTGGGGACACACTGTGACAAAGGTCATCAATGATGTTGGGAGGTGTGAGGGATACGGGCAAGATATAAATACACTATAACATCACTAACAAATTCCAAACATCACCATTTTGGTAGGCCAATTTCTAAACCGCAATGCAAGTCAAACAACATGATTTTAGGTAGGCCCAACAAACAAGGGGAAAAATTCCAAAAAAAAAAAAATAAATCCGACCTTCATTTTTCAGTTGGTAAACCAGATAAGCGCTATAATTATTGCTAAAGAAAACAGCAGCAGCAGCAGCAGCAATAATAATAATAATAATAATAATAATAATAATAATAATAATAATAATAATAATAATAATAATAATCCATAAAATAATAATAATAATAATCCATAAAGTAAGAAAATGTACATGAACACACTCCTGTACAGTTGACATATACCTAGCTTTCCCCCATGGACAATTGGACATCCAACTTTATTGGTTTAACCTACAGTAACTAATATCTTGTCCTGAATAACATGTAAAAAAAAGAAAGATAATTACAAAAACTACCCATGAGATTTAGCCTATTAAAAAAAAAATCAGTCATCTCTCAAGGGGTGTCTTGTAACACCTTTAGGGGTATTCGTAATTTTGAAAGATAAACAGAGCTTTTTTTGTAATTAGGCTAAACCTCGGGGTAGTTGTCTGTAATTATCCCAAAAAAAGGACGATTCCTTCTTCTACTCTCCTTTCTTCGGGACGTGGAGAATATTGATCATCTTTCAAACTTACATTTCTCTCCGTAAAATTTTCTCGACTACGAGCCACAAGTTGATTAGTGTGTTTGATTTAAACATATCTTCTGAGAGGCCGAACATTTGCAATTTGCTCGACTATCACTAAGAGTCTGCATTTTAACAAGAAAAAAATCAATAAGAATAAAAAGGAAAGGACAAAAGATTCATATTATGAGCATATTATTGATTTATAGCTTTTAACCAGGTTGTTATTGAGAAATACCTTGTACTGTTTCTGGAGGCCTTTTATGTAATCGACAGCCAAATCCAACATGTCTGCTGTGTTGGTTTGCTGCATGCCAAAACAATGAACCTTATTTTTAAGAAAATTCCCAAAAGTGGATAGAAAAAGACTGCTAGCATGTTGTGTGTAAAAAGATGGCCATATATAATATATTATATATACCTTATCCATGTTTGGAACAAGCTCCTGCAATTTCCTCATTCTTTCACTGATTCTAGTCCTTCTTACCTGTACCATGACAGAGAACATATATAGTTTTATATTGCCATCTTATTCACAAGTAATCATTGGGAGTGTTTGCAAAAACTTATGCTTTTAGAAGAAGTGATTTATTGTAGCAGAAGTAAAAGGAGTTGAGAATCAACAGTTGAGCATCTTGCTCAGAAGTTGAGAGTGTTCAGTGAAAAAGTTGTAAAAGTGTTTATCTGTTTGTAAAAGTCAAACCAAAAGTAGAATCACTTCTGATTCTGCAAAATTTAATCAGAATTTAAAAGCAATGGGAGGGGTTTTTAGATTCCGGTTGTGCTTCTGGTTTGGCTTTTAACACAAATAAAACAATTTTACAACTTATTCATCAAACACTCTCAACTTATTCAGCTTTTAGCTTTATATTTGCAAACTACAAACTCCTAATTCTCAACTATTTATTGTTTCTACCAATAAATCACTTCATCTAAAAACAGAAATGTTTGCAACCACACCCCAAGTATTTGCTACACGAAGTAGTTTAAAAATCAGATTCTAGGAACAATTCAGGAATTACAAACTAGTCAATGTAAGAATGATAACAAAAAATTTACCCTCTCGGCTATGCTTCGTGGATGAGTGGCACAACCACGCTTTGCACGAATCTTGCAAGGAACCGTATCTTGAAAATGCAACAATTTCTCCATAGCACCCATTTCACCTGAAGTCTTAGGTAGACTTAAGTGGTGTGACAACATATGTGGCCTATTTCCAGGCTCCATATTCTGTTTTTTTAACACACATCAATGATTCAATATCCCAATCTACATATGTAACATATTTAAGATTGCAATAATATCTGATCCATATCCAAGATTTCTTTTACCTGAGTGTTAGCAAATAGCTTCTGATCATCATCCAGCTCCTTTTGATGCTACTAGTGAAATTTTCCGCATAATAGGAAGAATCGTTCCAAGAACTAAATGGAAAACTAGAGCTGGAAAATAAATTGTCACCACTGCTATTTTCGACTTTTGCCTCATCAAGGCCATTTGGCCTGCCATTTTCAAGTATCGACCTCTGTGATTCGAGACAACATTCCTAAGGAAGAGGGCATCTCAGATGAGAAGCTCACACGATTCCTTAATCTACTGGACGATGTACTTAAGTCTCCATTAGCAAAACCATCAGCCACTCTGTAACTTCCGATTAGTCTTCCACCGCATAGCCTGCAAATTGCTGATAATATATCAGCAATACAATTTACTATTGCATAGTTTATTCCATAATTATAATAAAACCCTCAAATGTCAAAAATCAAGATGAATTCTGATAAATTAGCATTGAGTCACACTTAAGAACCCTTTTCATCAAAGGAAAAGGCAAAATCACCCCAAAATATAATATTTTTTTTCTTCATTTTCACTTTTTTCCTATAGTTCCAAACAAAATAACTTGAACCAAATTGGCCACAGAGGGACAAGAACCAAAAAAAAAAAAAAATCACCCTCTTTGTTAAAGCTCATATCTACAACCACTTATAACATCAAATCTTCAGGAACTATATAATATAGACCAAAATATATATATATATATATATATATATATATATATATATAAAAAAGACACATACACAGATGGCAGAAAATAATTACCCTGAATCAGAAGAGTACTGGCAGAGCTGAGTATAAATATATCTCTAATTTTCCAAATACATGATTCATATAATCATATTGATTTCCTAGTCCTTGATTGATAACAGCAAAAACTTTTGGCAACTAAATTAAAAGCTACAAAACTAATAAAAAAACTGAAAAACAGTACCATTTTGAGAAGTGAGATGAGAAAATAATCCAGCAGGTGAACTATTTTGCCTCATAAGATTGGAACCCATTTTCCCCTGGCCCTCATAATCCATCACAATTGAATTACCCAATTGAGCTCCACTTTGTCTTGGATATTGAGGTGGCAACTGTGAATTCATAGCAGCAAATCTATTACCACTGTTATCATCATTTTCCATTACATGCATACTATTTGTCTCAATTGAACAAAACCCTGAATTCAATCTTTCAGCTCCATTTGTATAATTTGCCAGCAAAGAAGTTGGAGCTGACCTATACCTTAATAGACCAGAATTATTTTGGCTGCTGTTATTATTACCACTAAACTCCATGAATAAAAAATTGCAGCTCTCTATTATTAGGAAAATACTGCTGCTAGCTCAAATATAGGGCTGGAATAAGAAGATAATGCATGGGTATCAAGAATCAAAGAAAATTCTTGGAGTCTTTATCAGAAGAGAAAATTTCAACTGCTTGTTATTTAAGCAGTTGAGAAATAAAAAGTCTTGTCCTTGAAGCAAATAAAACCTAGTATTGAAGAATTTTCTCGGATCTATGCTGTTTCGTGGGGTAAAAAGATATACACAAGTTTGTGTAGAAATTAAGTTTGGTTTTCTTTCGTTTTTTTTTTTTTTTTTGGTGAGGATTGAGAATTTGAATGACCTTAAAGGTATTGGAGATGGGGTTTTGCCTTTATTTTTTTCTTTATCTTTTTGGGTTTAATTTTAGAGGAAGTGGTGAAGATGAGCAGTGAAGGGCAGAATTAGGAAGAGGAAGCAAATTTGTAAAGAAGGTGGTTGCAGCCTTTTACATTACACTTTCTTCTTTAAGAAATGATCTTTGAGTTATGGATTTAAAAATATGGTAGATATATAGATATATGCCATTTTAGGGATAGTTCCCAACAAATAAAACAAATCTAAGAAACAGAGGACACTTTGAAAGTTAGTAGATTGTTGAATTAAGATGCAAGTGGGCCTCTTTTCTTGAAATAAATAAGATAAACTGCAAAATATAAATTATATGATTACTAATTTTAGTAAAATAAATCCTATAAATAATGAATCTGAAACAAGTTACGAAATGATGTTGTGGAAGTCAATATTTTTTTTTGAAAAAAAAAAGGGACTGGACTTACAATAACCGAATACATTATTTTATTTCTTTTAGTGCTCATGGTGAATTTATGGCGGTTTAATTTACTTAATTTACTCGGATAAGAAAAAAAGAAGGCAATAACTAAATCAAATTCTACCACTGAAGCCATCATACACATTTGAGGCCTTAAGTTTATTGGGAAAATCGGATCCCATATTAATCTCCTAGAGACAAATAGAAATAACCAAAAAATAAAATAAAAAATAACAACAATCCACAACACAAGAATTTACAGTGAAAATTCCAAAACCAGAGAAAAAAACCTCAACCCATAGAGAAAGAAATTCTATTATATGAAACAATTTTACACTCACACAGACATTCTCTCTCCCAACACTCAGTACTCTCACACTCTTACAAACTTTTGATTAACTCACACCTCTCTCCCAACTCTCCATACTAGAGAATACAAGAAAGAAATTTAACTAGAGTTGTCCACAAAGGTTAAAGTGGATTTGACTGGTGTAATTGAAACAAAGTCACTTGAGCTCCTTAAATAGCCTTAGAAAGCTCATCCCCTTTGTTCCTCAAGCAATGTGGGATAGTAACCCACTTCTTCTATTTTGACACAAAACCAACAAACTCCACCTTGGCAAAATAAGAAAAGCTCTATTGTCTTCACCGACAATCATGACTCTCAAACCATAGAACCATCATTAATCTCAAACCAGAGAACTCTACTCCACCGTATGAGTAGACCTCTTAGATAAACCATTGTAAGAATTTTACTCATGGCACATGTCGAAACACTCAAATTTATGGTGCAACTTCATGTTGGTAGTATTGCGCCTACGAGTAAATAATTGTGTAAATTGACATTTTGAATAAAATATTATTTTCCTAAATATTGAGCTTGCATGTCCATGAATTGTTTGATATTATAAATTGAGTGTTTAAGTTGTTAAACACAGAAAGATTCAATAATTCAATTCAAAGAATTAAAGTCCACGATCGGTAAATAAATATGGACAATTTATTTTGTTAAGATCGTCTCAATATTGAAATCTATCTTGACTTTGGTAATAAAATTGATAATACATTTTCTAAATGTATTAGACTGGACCACGTGAAATTAAATATTTAATTGACCAATAGATATTTAATTTCACTTGATTATCGTACATGACACCTTAATCCTGAGTGGGTAATGAACTTTGATTACTAACTTGAAGTTCTTTGAGGCATCAATGAGTGAGATCAAATTGATGATCAATATCTCGATGCTTTGGGAATTAAAGTGAAATAACAAGGAACATATATTCACAATATGGAATTCGTCACCTATTTAATAGGCATGATCATGATCTCATGTGTTCTTCTAATAGACAGTAAAATCTGAGCTCAGTAATTCGACATTTGTTGTTGAATTCATGATGTGATCGCAATCACATAAGACTGTCAGATAGAAGATGATGACTGAGATTTATAAATATTAGAAAATAAATTTTGGTCATTTATTCTATTTCTAATATTTAGTTGATCAACGGGGTTGACATGTAAGATCGACAAATCAGAGGATTTAATTATTGGCTTCAGTAATTTCAATTAGATTAAGAGTGCAATCTTATCCCTTTAGTGGAATGGAATAAGATTAATAAATTATTTTGATTGATCAAGAGTTGATTGGATCGAAATTAATTTATCGGGTCCGATCAGTCCTTTTGGTGGCTCTAGAAAAGAACTAGAATAAATTATAAGAGTTATAATTTATTAGTGCAATGTATTTAATTAAGTTGACTGATTGAGATAATTTTGGAAAGAAGATAAATCATATGATTTGCCAATCAATATGATTTGATTTGCCAATCAAAATGTTACCTAAAGTAATAATTTCCTTTTGGCAAATGTTTCCCAGCTTAAATTATTTCATCCTACTTAATTACTTCTTTCAATCATTTTGTGCCCACATAGTCATACACACGAGAAAGAAACATTGCATTCTTGAGTTGTTGGAGAACATCGAAGAAGGCTTGAAGGTTTGGAGCGTAGAATCTCTACAAGAATTTTGAAAAGCACGCTACAAGGGTAATTTTAATTCTTTCTTGTTATTACAAATTAATTAATTCATGCTAATACACATTATGATTCAAGATCCTATTCCGAATTGTTCGGATCACATAAAATTGATTTTTGTGATTGAGCAATTTTGTTCCCACCAACACTTCCAACTTTTGGCTCTCATGGAAGTCCTTCAACCATCAACATAATACACACCTTATATCAATACCATATCAATACCCATGTATAAATTTCACACATACCCTGCATCCATATCAAGCCAATGCCCGTGTGCGAATTCCACCACACACCCTGCATCCATGGCAAGCCAATGCCAGTGAGCAAATTCTTGGACCCGCTAGCATAACCACATCCTCTTTTATGACAACTTGACATGCCAAATGACATACATTTTCTTATCAGAGAAAATCATTATTGCCACTATGTTAGCCCAGATTATGTGTTGTTTGCCAGATCAGCTCCACCTCCACTTTAACAATTCACATTCAAAGCTTTTTGTAACCCAAATTATACCACTACATCCTTGATTTATATTTTTCATAAGTCAAACTTGATCCTCTAATCAAATTTCTCCACCTGCTTAACTATCTTAGCCGATGAACAACCGCCTCCAAAAGAGATCCCCAGAATCCACTTAAGAAATATTTTCAGATGTGGAAGTTCAGATATCGTTGCGATCATAGAGCACGCTCAGAATTTCAAGAGACCCGACCCCGGGCTCTGATACCACTTGTTGGAGAAAATTGGATCTCGCATTCATCCCCTAGGGACAAACAGAAATAACCGAGAAATAAAATGAAAAATAACAACAATCCACAACACAAGAATTTACGTGGAAACTCTAAAACCGGAGAAAAAACACGACCCATAGAGAAAGTCCCACTACTATGTGAAATATTTTTACAATCATACAAATATTATCTATCCCAGCCCCAGTACCCCCCTCCCCCCAAACAACAAATATTTTAATTAACTAACACCTCTCTCCCAACTCTCCATGCTAGAGAATACAAAAAAAAAAAATAGTTAGAATCAAACCACAAAGGTTAAAATAAATTTGACTGATGTAATTGAAACAAATCCACTTGAGTTCTTTAAATAGCCTTGGGAAGCTCCCCCTTTTGTTTCCCAAGCACACCTCTCTCCCAACTCTCTATATTAGAGAATATAAGAAATGAATTTAACACAAGTCAAACCACAAAGGTTAAAGTATATTTGACTCGTGTAATTGAAACAAAGTCACTTGAGCTCTTTAAATAGCCTTAGGAAGCTCCCCCATGTTCCCCAAGCACACATCTCTCCTAACTCTCTATACTAGAGAATACAAGAAATGAATTTAATTAAAGTCAAACCACAAATGTTAAAGTGTATTTGACTGGTGCAATTGAAACAAAAATACTTGAGCTCCTTAAATATCCTTAGAAAGCTACTCCTCTTTGTTCACAAAGCAATGTAGGTAGGAACTCACTTCTTCTATTTTGACACAAAACCAACAAAATTTAAGGCCTAGGGTTTAATGAACGATATGTTACTTCCATAATAATTTATCTTTTTTAGTACAGAGGGGAGGGGCTGCCCAACCTCTAGCCTGGGCACGAGAATCTTTAACAACTAGACTAGTATAATACTTGATTTGATTGTTGATATTTGGTATACAATATTAATTTGATCGCTGAGATTTTATTTGTATCTTTATTTCTAGATAAAGAATGTGAATTTGAAAAAAAAAACACTTCTAATTGTAGTAGCATTTTATTTTATTCATGTAAAATCCAGAGTCCATTCTTATGTTGAGGTGAGTCACGCAGTTGCCTCAGGCACCCAATTGAAATTTGGTCATCCATTCCATGAGTATTTTTAAAAAAAATCAAACAAAAACCACAATTTTATTAATCCTCTTATAAGTTATTTATTTTCTTCCTTGTCTACACAAATATACGAAACCAAAGTCTAGTGAATTAATATAAACCACAAAATTATATAAAAGCTACAAATTATATCCATTAGAATTATCTTACATTTTGTTAGAACTCGAGGGACGAATTCTCTAGATTTGCAGTGAGTGTTGTGTAGAGTGTTGGCAACACTTGATGTGTCACTCAGCGGAAGACTTAACAATTTTTACACAACTTAATTTTTCAAAATCAAACATGCAAATAATAAGAAATGAAATGTACACATGATATACAAAATTTGTGAAAGTGTAAAAATACTTGCACGACACCCATAAGGCAAAAATATTAAAGTTGAATGTTGATTACAAAAATAAAGAACAAGACAAAACTTCTCTATTGTACTTGATCTTCAACTCAACCTTCTACCGTAAAAGTAAGAGAATAATTGAACCTATTCTAGATTATACTTGTCTCTCAAAATATCAACAAGAAGCAAATAATCCAGGAAGATGTTGCAAAAGGTGAGACGTATCACCACAAAATACACTAGGCACATTCCCTTAAAATCTTCTTGTATAAAATGATGGACTCTCTGTAAGTCCAAGTGGCTAGGATAATCTAGAAAGGGGGGTAAATAGATTATGCCCATTTTCGCAATTATGCCCTCTTTTTTGAATGTAATAAGCCAAGATAAGAATGGAAGTGCGGGAAGTAAACAACACGCGTCGATTTATAGAGGTTCAACCTACCTAGGGCCTAATCCTCTATCACCCCAGTATCTCCGGGATGGATTTTAAAAATAAAAAAGATTTTATTAATAATTACCAAAATTATTACAACTTCACCTTGAAGATTACCACACTCTTCTTACAACACCTCTTTGAAGATTACCACAATCTTCTAGCTACGACCTTGTGAAAATTACCATAATCTTTCACCTTGAAGAGCACCAAACTCTCCAACACCTCGAAGAGCACCAAACTCTTGCACAAGAAGATCACCACAATCTTCTTACACCTAACACCTAAGATCACCCACAAGTGTGCTCTTACCACAAGAACACTCACAAGGATATCTTGTGTTGAATGATGAACATAAATTCAAGATTACAACTCGATAATGAAGTATACAACTTTGAAGTACAAGTGTAATCAAGAATTAAGCCTAGACCTCAAGATGTGAAAGTGAAAGACCTTAGGCTATTACAACAAGAATGTTGAAATATAAGAACAAAGTGTTTGCTTGAATGTATCTTGTTGTGTTGTAGTATTCTCTCTTGTTGTGTTACTTCAATTCTTTATCTATTTATAGAGGATGTCTTGAACTTGATAGGCTCCTCCTAGGAGATTGAAATCTGTAAAAAATTGCAAGACAATTGAAGAATATAGCTGTTAGAAATCAATACCATAAATTGAGGAAAAGTTGTCTGCTGCACAAGGGTTAGAATTTGCTGTCAAAATGGTATGTCGACCGGTCGAATAGAAACAAGGATTTGAAAGTTTTCACACGAAAATACACAGGGGACAGGTCATCATGGGGTTGGACCAATCGACCCCTGTGTGGACCGATGCCATGCCCCAAAATCAAATACGGGAGTTCGATCTTAGCAATCAACACAAGCACCGGCCGCCTTAGGTCGACCGCCGCCCACACTAAGTCGACCTCCTCAGGTCGACCAATGACCCTTTGAAAATCTCTTCATTCCGTTTTACTTTTAAAACTCAATTGATACACGGGTTGCCCTAAAGGTCGACTAGGTCCAACACCGCATGACAAAAGTGTTGTCCAATTTTTGTCGAAAATAAACTTCAAGAAATACTCCGAAAAATTAGTAAAAATATTTTATATCGATCGTGAGTATTTGGACAACATTTAGAAACATTGTTTTGGTCTAAAAACACAGTTAAACAAAATCATCAAAATCATGATAAAAATATTTATCTAACAAACTCCCCATTTTTGATGATTACAAACCAAAACAATTTTAAGAGGTCGATATTAAAAACAAAACAAATTTTCCAGTCAAAAAATAACTCCGTTTTGAGCGACAACATTCCATGCATAATACCCATAAGGAAGGGACTAAATATTTTCAAGAACATTTGTAAAAACTCCCCCTATCAACATGCACATCAAAACGAGTATAGAAACAATTAAACACAAGCTAAAAGCTCAGCTTTTACCATGAAAACTTGAATATCATGAGCTTAGAAGATCCCCCTATCAAAGAGACATCATCAAACACGTATAAAAGTCCATAACAC
This sequence comes from Rehmannia glutinosa, assembly GCA_016081115.2. NCBI lineage: Eukaryota > Viridiplantae > Streptophyta > Magnoliopsida > Lamiales > Orobanchaceae > Rehmannia > Rehmannia glutinosa. The sequence goes on along the minus strand of CM071933.1, from coordinate 22,567,105 downwards.
ATCAAATGGACTAATTTTTATTCACAGCTTTTGGCTTATACTAGCCACAACTTATAGCTTGTTTCGCGAGCTTATTTTAGCTTCTTTGAGCTAACAAATTTATATCTTGTTTCTGCCCCTTTGGAATCATCAAAAAGAGTGTTAGCACGATAAAAACATCATTCATTTATATCAAAGAGCGCAACATTATCGATTTATCGAGCTTTTTCGAAAAAGAAGCTTAAATTCCAAATAAAAAGGGAGAAATCGATCATTTGATATGCAAAAGCTCATGTGATTGGCAAAACATGATCTCTATGAATATATAAGACTTTTGAAATCGAGAGAGTCATGTAATTGATGAAATTTTCTTTGAAACAATTCATCGAACACTTGGCGGGCGTCAAATATGAAAGAAGATGTGTATAGCCCTTGTAAATGTAATCAAGCCAAAAATTTCATCACCAAATCCAGTTATACAACATCCAATCAACAAGAGTTAATAAGCTCATCACAAACATATATAAATTATATCAAGATATTAACAATGAACCAAGTTCTCAAGGGTTAAACCCAATTGAGATTAAGGAGAAGAACTATTACCAATTTATCGGTAAAGATGAGCAACAATGATGATAAACGAGCAATATGAAGTCCAAGATATAGAAATTATACAACAAAATTCATTTGGAGTGAATTGTGTGTAAAAATTGCAAAGGGGTCGAAAAATGGAGGGGAATAACCAAAAATGGCTAAGTCTGGAAACAGAAAGCATTTTATCTAAAAAACCAAGGAGGGTGGCCGGTCCAGGGTGATGTCGACCGGTCCATGTATAGGGCAACCGGTCGACCTCACCCTTTTTGGTCACTGGATCAGTCTGTTTTAAAAAAAATCCAAAATTTGATCCAACAATCCGATTTTTCGCCCCTAAGTTTTAAAAATGAGCAAATTGCAAGCGTAGACCTCATTCAATATGCATTATGCCTAACCGAGCTCGTATTAAAGCAAAAGTCTCGGAAGATAGCAGTTTTGTTAAAAGACATCTCAATTTTTCGTTTTGAAACACAATCCCTTAGAAAATGATGTTTAATCCCAATATGTTTAGTACGGTTATGATGAACCGGGTTTTGAGCAATATTTATAGCGGATATGTTATCACAAAAAATAGGAACATTTTCAAAAGAACATTTATAATCCGCTAAAGTTTGTTTCATCCAAAGAAGTTGAGTACAACAAAAAGCCGTAGAAATATATTCGGCTTCGGCCGTTGAAAGTGAAACACCTAAAAATTGACATGATCCTAAGTACTTTTTACGATCATCAATATTTCCCGCATAGTCCGAATCAGTATAACCTTTAAGAGAAAAAATTTCATTCTTTGGATAAAATAAACCATATTGAATAGTGCCTTTCAAATATCGAAAAATCCTTTTAACGACACTCATATAAGAAATATCGCTGCCAAGGGTTTGGGGAGGAATTGATGTTTTGTTTTGAAATCAAAAGACAAAGTAGCGGTTTTAAAACTAGAAAACATGTAGGGCGGCCGGCCGACGCGGGCCTTCGACCGGCCGACATCGTCCGACCGGGCCGGCCTCCGTGCTACCGATCAGACTCGCTTTGGACCAAAAATGTGTTTCTCCCAATTTTGATATAACATTCCAAAAATGTAACAAGGATGAAAATATAGATATTATTCAAAATGCATTATGCATGACGAGCTCGAATTTTTCTAGAAATCTTGTAGGATAGCGATTTTTGTAAAAGCGTTTGCTAACCCAAAACATATCTCATTTAATAGGAATCGAGAAATAAAATTTTTCGAATCTCATTATAAAACGATCGGTTATAAAGAACCGAGTTTTGAGCGAAAATAATATACTTGAATGTTTTATCAAAGTACAATCTTTTACAAGACTCCTGATAAAACAAGCTTTTATCGAATAGTGCCTTACAAAACTAGAAAAGTTCTTTTAATGGCACTTATATGAGATTCTTTGAAGTTGCATGAAAAAAACGAGCACATAGGCATACGACATGAAGAATATCGAGTCTAAGAGAGTAAGAATAATACAAGTGAACGTGCATTTTGATAGTTTATGTCTCTCTTGACAAATAATGACGTAGATAGCCATATATATATCCTACACAATTCTTAAAAGAAATCTTGCACAAAACATAATGATAAGAGTGTAGGCTAAAGCAATAAGAGATGTCACAAGTATACTTATGCCTTATAAATCCATAAGAGATAATAAACATATAAGTTCTAGTAAATGCACAAGAGTTTAGAAAAGCATTATACAAAGTCTTCTTTTCAAAAAGATTTAAAAAACATTTATTGAAGACCTTGTTTATAAGAGAAATTGTTTGAAAAGTCATTTTGACAATTAAGGCAAACATACAAGCATACATAATACTAAAGCACTATACGTATTTAATTAAGGAGATACGATTTACCAATTACGCCATTTCCATGGGTTGTGTCTTTCCCATTGTTGATAGTATTTCCTTCTTGGAAATTCATTGTGGTGAAGTCTTCTCCTTTGATCAAGTGAAATGGGCATTTGATGTCTTCTTGGCGGTATGATTTTCTCTGATTGTTATTCCGTCGAGTACCTAATATGACATTGTTTTGTGGTACCCTCAAGTGTTTGGGTCCTTTGGGATTAGCATTGAGAATTTTAGGTCTCCAATAATAATTAGAGCTATTTCTAGCCTGACAAGTATTAGCCGTGTGACCCTTTTTACCACAATAAAAGCAAATAATGATTTTAGGAGCATAATGACCAACATGCATAGAGACTTGATTCTTTTTCTTACCATCAATAACATTAGGCTTATAACCAAGTCCAAGTTTCAAATGATCATAACTATGAACATCAAGAATTTTGGTCATTTTATCGGTACTCAAGTTGAATTTAAATATACCATTTTTCATACAATCAATATCTTTAACAAGAGTACTATTTTCTTTTTCAAGGCTTCTAACCTTATCAAGTGTGGTAGTGTGAGCATAAGAAAGTGATTCATATGAAGTAAGTAAACTATCCTTATTATTTTTCAAAGTATTGAATTCCTTTTTCAAATTTTTGTATTTAAAGAGCAAGCTTTGGAATTCATTTTGAAGCTCATCAAAATTATTTTTCAAATCATCATGTAATTCATTACTAAAAGAGATAGAAGAGTTAGAGCGTACCTCATTATCTTCGTTGATGCCCATTAAGCATTGCTCGGCTTCTTCATCATCGGGAGTTGTAATAAGCTCATCCCATGTTGTTGGATTTGATGTTGTATCCGATTGAGAGGTAGATGCTTTTGAATGGCTCCTTTCATTTGCATATATTTCATAGATAGCTTCTATTTTTTCCCACGCTTCATATGCCGATCATATTCCTCGAATATGACCGTATTCTGTAGAGATAAGTGAGCAATGAAGAATATTTAGAGCTTTACCATTTAAGGAGAGAATTTCCTTGTCTTCATAATTGAGCTCCTTGAGGACTTTGGAGGTGTGATTTACTGTCTTTCATCGGGATGGATTCTCCATTTATAACCATGTTCCAAATATCGAACCTGCAACTTTGTAAAAAGCATTCCATTCTTTCTTTCCAAAATGCATAATTTTTGGAGTCGAATAGTGGAAGCTTGTTGGTAGAGGCACCGGTAAGATAGACTTCATTCGTAGTCAATGATTGTTCCTCTTTACTCGCAATGTGGAACGAGCTTGCCAAAGAGTTTGGCTTTGATACTACTTGTAAGTCTATGTGGCTACGATAATCTAGAGGGGGTGAATTGATTATGCCAATTTTCACGATTATGCCCTCTTTTTTGAATGTAATGAGCCAAGACAAGAATGGAAGTGCAGGAAGTAAACAACACGCGTTGATTTATAGAGGTTCAACCCACCTAGGGCCTAATCCTCTACCACCCCAGTATCTCCGGGATGGATTTTAAAAAGAAAAAAAATTATTAATAAAAACCAAAATTATTACAACTTCACGTTGAAGAGTACCACACTCTTCTTACAACACGTCTTTGAAGATTACCACAATCTTCCTAGAAGATTACCACAATCTTCTAGCTACGGCACCTTGTGAAGATTACCATAATCTTCCACCTTGAAGAGAACCAAACTCTCCAACATCTCGAAGAGCACCAAACTCTTCCACAAGAAGATTACCACAATCTTCTTACACCTAACACCTAAGATCACCCAAGTGTGCTCTTACCACAAGAACACTCACAATGATATCTTGTGTTGAATGACGAACACAAATTCAGGATTACAACTCGATAATGAAGTATACAACTTTGAAGTGCAAGTGTAATCAAGAATTAAGTCTAGATCTCAAGATGTGAAAGTGAAAGACCTTAGGCTATTATAACAAGAATGTTGAAATATAAGAACAAAGTGTTTGCTTGAATGTATCTTGTTGTGTTGTAGTATTCTCTCTTGTTGTGTTGCTTCAATTCTCATCCATTTATAGAGGATGTCTTGAACTTGATAGGCTCCTCCTAGGAGATTGAAATCTGTAAAACAATTGCAAGACAATTGAAGAATATAGCTGTTAGAAATCAATACCATAAATTGAGGAAAGGTTGTCTGTTGCACAACAATTATAATTTGCTGTCAAAACGGTATGGCGACCGGTCGAATAGAAACAAGGGTTTGAAAGTTTTCACACGAATATTCACAAGGGGACCGGTCACCATGGGGTTGGACCGGTCGACCCCTTTGTGGATCGTTGCCATGCCCCAAAATCAAATACGGGGAGTTCGTGTCTTAGCAATCAACACAGTACCGCCGCCTTTAGGTCGGCCAAATCGACCCTTGAAAATCTCTCCGTTCCGTTTTCTGTTTTAAAACTCAACTCAGACACAGGTTGCCTTAAAGGGCGACCGGTCCAACACGAGACATAAGTGTTGTCCAATTTTTGTCGAAAATAAACTTCAAGAAATACTCAAAAAAAATAGTAAAAATATTTTATATCAATCGTGAGTATTTGGACAACATTTAGAAATATTATTTTGGTGTAAAAACACAGTTAAACAAAATCATCAAAATCATGATAAAAATATTTATCTAACACTCTCTTTATTTTCTGTCTTTTCTCTCTCGTGAATCCACACTGAATTCCAGCAGCTCCATGCATTTAAATAGCTCAGCAAACAACCTACAAAATTGACATGCAAGACAACTTCCAAGTGGTGGGTGAGTGGGAGGTTTTAAAAGTTAATGTTCTTACAAAGTAGGATCATTGTCCATTAGCCCACTTTCTCAACAAAAGAACTGTTGTAAATTCAGTTTAAAAACCATATTCCAGCAATCAAAATATTGAGTTTAAATTGTCCATAAATTTGGCAAAAGAAAAATAGTCAGAGTTTGACTAAAAAAGTCAACTCCAACACATTTATTTTGGCAGATCTTCATTTTGTTTCTTCAAAAAGTATTCTTTCAATAAATTCTTAGTTTGTGGTAATGATGAGGTGAGAAATTCTTTTATCAAGAAACTGACGAATTCTTTTATTGAGATAATTATTTACTAATTACCACTTTCAATATCCCAACTGCGATATCTCTATATTGACGCATAAGCTAGCTTACCAATACTCATATAATAAATTATTGAAAATGAATGTGGTCTTGTCGACTTAGATGGATTTTTCTTTGTTGGCTTATATAATTGTGGTATTGATGACTTATATAATTATTTATATTAGCCTTGTCGTTATATATAGATGTGGTCAGTGGCGTAGCCAGTCGGCTCTATTACCTCTAGCCCAATTATTTTTTCCGATTAAAGAAAACATATAATTTTTTTTTGATTTTTTTTTACATTAGAAAAGATGATTTTTTTTTTTTTGGGGGCTAGGGAGGCCCCCTAGATTTGCCCCTGGATGTGGGGTTTGTTGGCTTATATTTGTTATCTTTTTTTAAAAGTTAATTAATAATTGGCGGTCTGTTAAAGGAGAAAAAAACCCATTGTGTCTGGCCACTACAATTCAGAGCGCCAACTTTATGTATTGGTTGGAGCTATAAAAATATTTGGACAGACCTTATAAGTAAAATCATATGGATCTTAAATGCCAAAATTCTATTCAAGAATGAAATGGACATGTTGGGAACCAGGGGCGTTCCCTCTTGGTGACTTGTGGGGGTTTTAGCCCCCCCCCAATTTTCAAAAACTCCCTTATTCCATGTATATTTTAGTTTTAAATATTCATTTTTTGTATATAAATAATTAATTTTTATTAATTTAGTCGCACCAAAACTAAATGTCTAGCTCCGCTCATGTTGGGAATAATGCCAGAGCTAGGGGGCATACTGCCCTCCCCCTCTTTTTTATTATTTTCCCTTAATTTCATTAAGAATTGTTTAAATTTTTTTTTAAGTTATAGTTAGTATGATTTTTTTTAGTTTTCCATCGGCCCACCTACTCAAGCGTCATGGCTACGCAATTAGTTAGGAATCAAATGCAAATGCGTCAAATTTATATAGATGAAAAACACATGCAATATTTATATCCTAAGCTATAAATTGTTGGGGAAAAAGTCACCACAAATCAAGGAAATTGTCCAAATGGTGGGCTGTTTTTTTCTTCATGTTTGGCACCATCCAATTGCATTGTCAAAGAAGTCTGCTGAATGTTGAAATTGGGGTGCTGCAATTTCTCCCCGATCGTCTATAAAAGGAGCAGGAGGGCAAAGAAAACCATGGCAAGCAAATGAATTGCTCGCCATCCAACTGGTATGGAGAAAAAAATGAGTGTACACATATGGAAAGATCAATTTGTGTGAGTCAAATTACGATAGGTGTGGGGAAATACTTGGGGTATATTTCTCTCAACAACAAAGGGGTTGGGAAGAGTGTTCTTTGATAGCTAGTAAAGTGGTTGTCGAGAGTCTTATTTTCTTGGTTTGGTCCATAAAACTCAATGGGTGTATTTTTCTTGTCTGGAAAATTTTTTATTAGTAAAGAACGGAAACTCTCGTGGACATAGGCGGGTTTTGCCGAACCACATAAAATCTCTGTGTGCATTTTATTTTATGTCGATGTCATTTAGTTTTTGTCATCATCTTGTTGGTGTGATTTGTCGGGTATTCCGGATAAATCAAATCTCGGATCACAACATGCCTCCGCTGCGCCCAACAAGTGGTATCAGAGCTACTTGGTAACTCGGGCAAGGTAGAAAATTGAGATTTGAATTTTTTCGGATGGATACTGTGGCAGTGGCAAATCTATTCAAGGTACAACAATGTGACGGCAAAAAGAATTTCACTCTTTGGCAATGAAGGGTGAATGATCTCCTAGTTCAACAGGGACCCGACAATGGCGTTGAAGGGAAATGAGGAAAAATTGACGGAGATATGAAAGACGACAAATGGGCAAACCGGATCAATCGGGAAACATTGGTGTAAAAATTGAGGAAGAAGATAAAGCCCTTTTACTTCTTGCCTCTATCCCGGATTCATATGATAGTCTGGTGACAATTAACGTTGTTGTACAGGAAAGACACACTAGATTTGGAGCATAAAAAAGCATTGTTGTTGTTCCATAAAAAAAGGCAAACCAGGAGGAAGAACACGATATGCTTTGATTGCTTGGGAAATGAATCGAAAATGGGAGTAAATCTGGTGGTGGATCTGTGATCAACAGGTCAGATTCAAGGACTAGGGAAAGGGTATTGTATGCTATCATTATCACAAGGAGAGTCACGTTAAAACGAATTATCCTCGGAGAAAGAAGGATGATGTCGGTGATGGTGGAGGTAGTGATGCATTGATAGCCGCGGAAGATGGAGATATCTCACAGTCTCCATAAGGATTTATGCTCCGTCTCGAGATTGATGGATTTTAGATTCGAGATGCGTAATGCATGTGTACTCCAAGAGGGATTATTTTGATTTACTTCAATTGCGGAGGGCAGGAACTTTTTCCTAAGGTGATGACTCTACTTGTACAATCATGGGATTTGGAGTGGTGAAAATCAAAATGGGTAGTGGAGTGGACCGTACTTTGGGTGGTGTGGCCTATGTCCCAAAGATGCGAAGGAATCTAATTTCCTTAAGCCAAGTGGATTCCAATAGCTGAAATATTCAGCTGGAGGTGGAGTCCTGAAAGTCACACATGGCGGAAGGGTCCTAAGAGTGAGAGAGAGAGGTTTCGGATTTGTATCGTCTGGTGACCTCAAATGATTACTGGAAGTGGAGTGCACCGGAACGCTTCCAGGGAGCAGACGAGTGTGAGAGAAATTCTGTTGGGCGAGAGGATGGATTAAGGTCGTCCCTCTCGGCAGTCAACTAGTGGTGTTGACTAGACTGCACATGTGCATTGGCCGATTGAATCTGGTAGAGTTAGGACCTTACTGATTCGACACGTCAAGCGGATGATTTGAAGGCCAATCTTTTTTGATATTTTGGTTTGCGGATAAAATTATTTTGTGGTGAAGGTGGAGATTGTTGAGGAAAACGTCACAACAAATCAAGGAAAATGTCCAAATGGATGGTTGTTTTTTTCGTCATGTTTGGCACCGTTCAATTGCATTGTTAAAGAAGCCTGCTAAATGTTGAAATTGGGGTGCTGCAATTTCTCCCCCTGATCGTCTATAGGAGTGGGGAGGGCAAAAGAAAACCATGGCAAGCGAATGAATTGCTCGGCCATCCAATCGGGTATGGAGAGAAAAATGAGTGTACACACTGGGGAGATCAATTTGTGTGAGTCAAATTGTGATAGGTGTGGGAAACACTCGAGGTATTTTTCTCCCGGGTAACACAAAGGGTTGGGGAGAGCGTTCTTTGATAGCTAGTAAAGTGGTTATACGAGAGTCTTATTTTCTTGGGTTTAGTCCATAAAACTGAAGAGGTGTATTTTTATTGTACCGGGAAATTCTTTATTAGTAAAGAACGGAAACTCTCGTGGACGTAGGCGGGTTTTGCCGAACCACGTAAAATTTCTGTATGCATTCATTTATTTTGTGTCATTATCTTGTTGGTGTGATTTGTCAGGTATTCCGGATAAATAAAATCTCGGATCACAACACGCCTCCACTGCGTCCAACATAAATATCCGTACAAAGCGACTGTCGAAGGCTCAACAATGATCAAGAAATCGGCAACAAGTTAGAAGCTTCCCACGATTAATTAGTTTAAGTTAGTTAAATTAGTTTCTCAGATTAGTTTCCACAATTCAGACTTGTATACATCTATTATATATTTGTGGATACATGTACGAGAATCAATTCATTCAATATATCATTCATTTTCTCTTCTTCTTCATGATTTCTCCAAGAATTCACATGGTATCGTAAAAATTTTTAAGAGTTCTTCCGCACATACTCTGCTCCTCCTCCTATGTTTCAATCGATCGATTCGATCAAATTTTAGTCTCTCCAAAATTCTCACGATCGATTCTAAAGATCGATTTCCAAAATTCTCGACGATCAATTCGAGATCGATTTTCCAAAGATTTACATCTCGCGATTCTTGGATAAATGGCACAACAATAAGATGATCCTACTTCACCATATTATCTTCATCCTAGTGACAATCCCGGCGCTGTGATAGTCTACGAACCATTTACGGGTGAGAACTACATTTCTTGGAATCGTGCTGTGCTTATGGCACTCAATGTTAAGAACAAGAGTAGATTTATCGACGAATCACTCCCTATGCCTTCTGCACCTACAACTCTGTGTCATGCATGGAAAAGGGCAAACAATTTAGTCCTTTCTTGGATTCTAAATTCCATTGCCAAGGATATTCGACAAAGCCTACTGTTTTTCACCACTGCACAGGAGGTTTGGGACGAGTTAAAGATTCGATATGCACGAAGTGATGGTCCTCGTGTATTCCACCTGGAAAAATCATTGAGTTCCATCTCTCAAGGTAGTAATTCCATCACTATCTACTATAATAATTTCAAGGCTCTGTGGGATGAGTATATAAGCCATAGACCAATTATGAAATGCTCCTGTGGTTTATGTAACCGCAATATTTCATCTGTTATGGCTACTACACAACAAAATGACTATGTCGTCAAGTTTCTTGTGGGACTGCACGAATCTTTTGGCAAATTCAAACCAACTTCTAAGCATCTCCACTTCCCTCTCTTGCTAAAGTTTACTCTCTTTTGCTTCAAGAAGAGTCCCAACGAAATCTGAATAATTCATCCACAATCAGTACCCCCTTAGACTCTATGGCCATGATGGCTAAACAAACATCTAATGCAAGGTTTCACCATTTAAGGATAAAAAGAAGCCAAGAGTACACATTGTGGATTTGTTGGTCACACAGTTGATAAATGCTTCCAAATTATTGGCTATCCTCCGGGATGGAAGGGACCAAAAGGACCAAGAAATGCCAGAGATTATAATGCAAATGATGTTTTGGCATCTCCTACAGAGGATCATTCGAATTCTGCTCCAAATCCTTTATTTTCACAAGAAATGGTTCAAAGAATTCCTAGCCTATGCACAAAATCAGCAACTTACATCTTCTAATGTTCCTACTGAATCTAATCAGCACACTGTAGCCACATCCATAGCAGGTATAAATTCAATTTGTTGTGCTTCTTCAGCCTGTAAATGGATACTTTACACTGGTGCTACTGGTCACATGATATGTGACAAGTCATTATACACTAACAATCCTGTTTCCACTTCTATATAATGGCACTGAATTTTTGCTTTCAGATTTTTATAATTCTAATAGAATAATACACCAAACTAGTTGTGTAGAGACACCACAACAAAATGGTTTGGTTGAACGCAAACATCAACACATTCTTCAAGTGGCTAGAGCATTGATTTTTCATTCAAATGTTCCTATTTCCTTTTGGGATGAAGCTATTCTTACTGCTGTACATATTATAAACAGGGTTCCAACCCCCTTATTACAAAATCAATCCCCTTTTGAAAGTTTATTCAACAGGTTACCGGATTATCAACATTTAAGGGTGTTTGGATGCCTAGCTTATGCTTCAACATTAACTGCTAACAGAACAAAGTTTATGCCCAGGGCGGTCAATTGTATATTTTTGGGCTATCCACTTGGTTCTAAAGGGTACAAACTTTATGATTTAGCTTCCAAAAAGGTATTTGTGTCTAGAAATGTCAAGTTTTGTGAACAGATATTTCCTTTCAAACAAATGCAACATGATACTTCTACTTCCTTTTCTCCTTTATTTCAAAATTTCTTTTCTAATAATACTTGATGTTCTTGATGTTTTGCCTTATATTGATAGCATTATTCCTCTTTGCTCATACACAAGTCGATATTGATATTGATACAAAATACGTGATATTGTTACACAAAATACTCGCATCATTACACAAAATGATGATATGGAAAATACTGATATTGCTGATAATACCTCTGCTGATGTCTTAAATGATAATAATTCTGGACCAATTTCCACTGATCAAGGTCACTTAGTTAGAAGATCATCTAGGTCTAGAACTACTCCCCATTACTTACAAGTATATGATTGTGCTCTTTCCTCCTTTTTACGAAAAATAGTGCTAACTCTGTCTCCAATCAATATGCATATTCCATTATCAATCATTTGTCTACTTTGATAGGCTATCCTCCAGTCACAAGGCATTCACAAAGATCCATTACTCACATTATCGAGCCAAAGACATATATACAAGCCAAAGAAAAATGAGAATTGGATAAAAGCTATGCAAGCAGAATTACACGCACTTGAAAAGAATGACACTTGGACTCTCACTGATTTGCCTCATTCCAAGCATTGTGTGGGCTGTAAATGGGTATTCAAAGTTAAGTATAAATCTGATGGCTCTATAGAGAGGTACAAAGCAAGGCTTGTGGCTAAAGGATATACACAAGAGGAAGGCTTGGACTATTTTGACACTTTTTCACCAGTGGCAAAAATCACTACTGTTAGGCTTGTCTTGGCAGTAGCACCAACAAAGGGATGGTTTCTTCACCAACTAGATGTCAATAATGCTTTCCTCCATGGAGATCTTCATGAAGAAGTGTATATGACACCCCCTCCTGGATATTTACAAAATAATGACACTAGAGTCTGTAAATTAAACAAGAGCCTATATGGGTTAAAACAGGCTTCAAGACAATGGTTTCACAAGTTAACCTCATGCCTACTTCAATATGGTTTCATCAATCAAGGTCCGATAGTTCCTTTTTTATTAAACATTCATCTGCTACTATAAGCGTGTTATGTATTTATGTAGATGATATAATATTGGTGAAACAACCTCAAAGACATTGAAAACATCAAGGCTCATTTGGACAAGGCTTTTACAATCAAAGATCTTGGTACACTCAAGTACATGTTAGGCATTGAAGTTGCGGATCATCCAAGGGAATCGATATTTGCCAAAGGAAATATGCATTGGATATCTTAACGTAAGTGGATATTTAAAGCTGCAAACCATGCTCAACTCCAATGGATCCAAGGATAGACATCAAAAGCACGGACAAGCCAACACTCACAGATTCAAAAATATACGTAAGATTAATTGGAAGACTACTTTATCTTACAATTACAAGGCCTGAAATCGATTCTGATGTACATCATCTCGGCCAATTCATGTCAAATCCAAGTGAAACACATTTATTTGCTGCTCACGAGAATACTAAGATATATCAAGACTAATCCAGGAAAAGGTCTATTTTACTCAAAAAATTCAACCTTACGTTAATAGGATTCATGATGCGGATTGGGCAAAATGTCAAGAAACTGGAAGAAGTGTCACCGGCTTTGCTATCTACTTAGGAGAGTCTCTCATTTCCTGAAATCAAAGAAACAAGCAACAGTTTAGTAGGTCATCCGCAGAGGCGAGAATCTTGGGCTATTGCAACCACAACTTGTGAAGTTCAATGGCTGAAATACTTACTCCAGGATCTAAACATAAATCACACTCATCCAGCTCCTATTTACACTGACAGTCGGTCTGCATTTTGCATCTCTCAAAACTCATGTCAACATGAGAGGACAAAACATATCCAACTAGATTGTCATTTTGTAAGAGAGAAAATACAAGAAAACCTTATCAAAATCATACATATTCCAGCTACAAAACAAATAGCTGATATATTCACCAAACCACTCCCTCCTCAAGCTTTCCAACATTTAACAATCAAGTTGGGCATGGTTGATATCCATGCTCCACTTGAGGGGGTGTCAAGGCTCAACAACAGATCAAGAAATCAGCAACAAGTTAGAAGCTTCCACAGTTAATTAGTTTAAGTTAGTTAAATTAGTTTCTACAGTTAGTTTCCACAATTCAGACTTGTATACATCTATTATATATTTGTGGATATATGTACAGAATCAATTCATTCAATATATCATTCATTTTCTCTTCTTCTTCATGATTTCTCCAGTAATTCACACAGCCCTTTATCGTAGTAGTCATTTTTTTGTGGCTCTCTATTTACACAGATCATTTTTTCATTTATGACATCTCAAATTGCTGATATCTAAATTAAAGTCACGTACACTATGGACAATAATATAAATTAAATATTTACGATATTGTTGAAAGAAAATTAAATTCTTTAAAATCTGAAATGTCGAATTACAATCCTAGAAAAGAAGAAAAGAAAAGGACGCACACACACAACCGTCAGCAGCTAATAATTTGTGTGCTGCGCATCATATTCCCAGACACTATACACATCCGTCCCCCACACGAGCCATCAAAATCTTATTTGACAAAAAAAAAGAATATGAAAATGATATATATATATATATATATATATATATATGTGTGTGTATGTGTTTGCAATGTTGAAATAATTAGTAGGCATTGGCAAATAAATATGAAATTCTGCTATAATTCGCTAATTTGATTAAGATTATTTTGCAGATCCAAACGAGTCAAACATATATATAGTTAATTAATATAAATTTGTTGAGCTCTAGTCTTTCTACTCGAATATCGTGGTTTGATTAAGTACATGTACAAAAAATGATTTATCCCAACATAAATTTAGTGACGCTACCAAAAAGCGTCATTATAAATAAATATTTAATGACGCTTTTTAAAAAGCGTTGTAAATTATAAAAACTAGTGACACTTACTCGTTAGCATTTAGTCAATTTAATGACACCTTTATTGAAGTGTCATTATCTTAATAAAATTACCAATTTTTTTTTTTATAAATGTCACGATAATTATAGAATTTACTTACTTTTTTATTTGTGTCCTTAAAATGATAACGCCTAGTAAAAAGAGTCATAAAAATTGATGACACTTTCTAGTTTACTTAGCATTTTTTTATTTGTCGCCAAAATTTTAGAATTTACTTACACTTTTATTGTTTATGCCATTAAAATGATGACACTTATTAAAAAGCGTCATAAAATTGATGATATTTTCTATTTTACATACGTATTTTTTATTTATCGTCGAATTTTTAAAATTTACTTACACTTTTATTGTTTGTGTCATTAAAATGATGGCACTTATTAAAAAGCGTCACAAAGTAAAAAAAAAAGAATATTTATCCCACATCGGAAGATTGAAGTGTAGAGAATGATACTTAGAGTTAATAAATAGGACCATGTGGTGTATAATTGACTAACAATAAATATATATTCAAAATGAGTCCAAAATTAAATACTAATTTTAAGTTTTTTTAAAAAAACATAAATAATTGATCTTTAATAAATTTTGCAAAAGCTAGAAATGTAAAATTCATCACAATTTTAATGACACTAATTTCAAAAGCGTCGCAATTTTAAAGACACTTAATAGCGTCCCTAAATTTAATAATGCTTTTACCGTCAACAAATCTCCATATAAAATATATTAAATATTTAGTAATTCGCGAAAAGTAACGTTATCACATAATGGCGCATTTGATAAAAGCGTCGAAAAATTCATTTTACTTACGCATAGATCTTGCGTCACGATATTTTCGTGACATCAAATTTAACAACGCAACTCATGACGCTTTCAAAAGCATAGGTAATATACCTTGTGACGCTAATAAGCGTCACTAAATGAAAATTTTAGCGTAACTAAATATAGTTTTCTTTGTTATGTACATAATTGATCTGGTAAGATGTTGGTTGTTTTTAAATCTGCATGCTTCTTGTTGAACAAAAGGTGAAAGAGAATTGGAACAAAGAGAACAAAGTAAATTAAAGAACATGAAGCAGAATATATGTAGACTGGATGATTAAAGAATCTATTAGATTCAAGATTGATAAGCATAAAATTGGAATAATATTAGGATAAATCTAGAGGAATAATATTATATATTCTTGTAATATCATAAGTTGGTCAGAAGTTTATGTTATCATTTGACTAAATTTCACAAGCTAGTTATATAATGTTGCCAGTTTTATTTGATAAGCATGCGATTATTAAAATTAAAAAAGGATCTCTTTTCTCTTTAAACTTTCAATTAATACGAAACTAAATATATAGGAAAACATGTTGGAAATTTTGGTTTTGATAAAGTGGGTGTCGACCCGACTTTAACCAATTTTTTCGGTGGCTAAATATTTAATTCGGAGGAATTAAATTATATATTATTAATCTACGTTCCGAGTAGATGTTCATAGTATTTTTATTTCTCAAACCGAATTTCGGTGAGTGAGAAATTAATACACGAAGGTAGCCACATAAATGGGCATTATGTAAAGATTATGTAAAAGGAGATGAAAGGCTTATGCCTTATCCCACATGGAATACAATTCATAGTTTATCCTAGTTTATTTACTAGAAGGTGTTATTTGTTGTATAAACTATAACACAAGTGGATGATCACAAGTGGGCCACACGCCACGCGCGCCTGGCTGGCTGGGGGACAGGGCTTGGGCGGGCGGCGACCCGACCTATTGGGCCGGTCCAGTCCACTAAAGTGGGATGTTACAATTGGATTAATGCCCACTACTTTTTGTTATCTCCTGCGCAGTGTGTTTGTCTATAAATTCATTTTAGTGCATTGCGTTGGTTCACGTAAAAATATTCATACACAAAGCCATATTTCTTCATTCCGCACAAAAAAGTCCAAAGAACTTGATCTTCAACATTTTTTTCGTTCGAAGGTGCTTCTGTGTTAGTGGTAGCACTACCGAGAAGACGGCCGTTTTATCTTTGGAGGCAATACGTCAAACCGTGAGCACTAGCGACGTAATTGTCTTGCGGATAGAGATAGTATCTCGACTCGGCTTACGATTCGATTCCTTTGTAATAGAATAGTTCATTTCCGTTTGTAATTGAGCCATTGTGAAGGCTTCCCATTGTAACCAATACATTGTATTCAATAATCGCAAGACAATTATCGAACTTCACGATGGCAAGCACAAAGCGAACCCCGTTCATCCCTCCTGCTCAAGGTCCGAGAAACCCAAAAATTCATGGGTTTCGACTTCAAGAGGTGGCAGCAAAAAATGTTGTTCTACCCGACTACCCTAAGTCGGCGAAGTATCGACCGAGGGCGCTCCTGTTGTTGCTAAAAACGAAACGAATGCTTTGAAAAACGCGCCGCATTTGATGCATGGGGCCAGGGTGATTTCCTGTGCCGTAACTATGTACTAAACGGACTTAGTGATGCACTTTACAGTGTGTATTGTGTTGTGAAATCCTCCAAAGAATTGTGGTATTCTTTGGAGAAAAGTACAAAACCGAGGATGCCGCAAAAGAAATTTGTTGTCGGTAAGTTCTTGGATTTTGTGATGGTTGATTCTAAAACCGTGATGGAACAAGTTCAAGTTCCAGTTGATCCTACATGAAATCTCTGCCGAGGAATGGCTTTGCCAAGCATTCAAGTGGCGCCTTGATTGAGAAATTGCCCCAGTTGGAGGGATTTCAAGAATTATCTCAAACATAAGCGAAAGGAGATGGGACTAGA
The DNA here is from genome assembly GCA_016081115.2 of Rehmannia glutinosa. Lineage (NCBI taxonomy): Eukaryota > Viridiplantae > Streptophyta > Magnoliopsida > Lamiales > Orobanchaceae > Rehmannia > Rehmannia glutinosa. Next base: position 22,550,270 of record CM071933.1, on the reverse strand, counting down.
GGATCGATTGTCAAACTCGAATTGAGGAACACAATAGGAGGATTGAGTCTAAGTCCAAGCTTGTCCCTATGGAGTCAAAAGCCAACTTGATGGAGCATGGCTCGTCAAGTAACTCGAAGAAAAGGCCTAACGATAAAGGCAAGAAACCGTGGTGAAAATTCCGGAGCTTGCTACAACTGTGGCAAACCGAACCATATGGCAAAAAGGATCGCCACAACCAAAGAAAAAGAAAACCAAACCGCATCCAATGCCAATGTGGTTGAAGAAAGGAGCCGACAGGCGTTGACATGTCGGCGGTGGTGTTTGAAGCCAATTTGGTGGATAACCCGAAAGAATGGTTTGTGGATACCAAACTTGCCATGTCCTGCTTCGATAAGGATGCATTCTCTTCTTACATCCCATCGACCGGAAGGAAGCTCCATATGGAGAATCACGCCTCTTCGATGTTCTTTGGCGTTGAACGGTGGTGCTAAAGCTTACTTGGGAAAGGAGTTGCTAAAGGATGTGTTGCATGTCCCGGACATCCGCAAAAATCTGGTTTCGGGTTCGCTGCTTTGGTCAACCATGGGTTTAGACTAGTTTTTGAGTCCGAAAAATTTGTACTTGGCAAATTTGGACAGTTCCTTGGTAGGGGTTATCTAGACAAAGGACTGTTCAAAATGAATGTAATGATGTCTGTTGTTTTTGGCGAGAATATGAATAAGAATGAATCTTCTTCATTTATATTCTTTGAGTGCTCTAATTTATGCCATATTAGATTAGGACATGTAAATCAAATGCTATAAAAAGATTGGTAAATTTAGAATTAATTAATTTACTCAAGTAAACTCACAAAGAAAATGTGAAGTTTGTGTTGAAGCTAAAATGGCTAAATTCTTTGTTTCATTCGGTTGAAAGGAGCACTTCACCTTTAGAGTTGATACACACTGATGTGTGTGATCTAAAATTTGTGCAAACTAAAGGTGGTAAAAATATTTCATCACATTTATTGATGATTGCACAAGGTTTTGCTACTTATACTTGTTAAGAAACAAAGATGAAGCATTAGAGGCTTTTAAGAATTATAAAAATGAAGTTGAAAATCAACTTGGCAAGGGATTAAAATAATTCGGGAGTGATAGAGTGGCGAATATGTTGCCCCATTTGAAGAACTATGTACCCGATCGGGCATAATTCATCAAACAACAACACCATATTCACCACAGTCTAACGGTGTTGCTGAACGCAAAAACCGGACTCTAACAGAGATGATGAATGCCATGTTGATAAGTTCCGGATTACCCCAGAATATGTGGGGAAGGCTTTTAACGACCAACCACATATTGAATAAAATACCACTTAAAGGGAAAGATAAGACACCTTGCGAATTGTGGAAAAATCGTAAGCCTTCTTATAAATACCTTAAAGTGTGGGGGTGTTTGGCTAAGTTAGCAATACCTGAACCAAAACAAGTTAAAATTGGACCAAAGACAGTTGATTGTATCTTTGTGGGATATGCATACCAAAGTAGTGCATATAGGTTTATGATACATAAGTCGAAAAATCCGAAAATGACCGAAGGTACCATAATCAAATCAAGGAATGTTGTATTCTTTGAGGATGTCTACCCTTGTAGAGAAAAATTAGAAGTGAGTACTAATAAAAGAACTCATGAAACGCAAGTGGTTCAACACCAATTAGTGAAGAACCGGAGAGAGAATAAGAGGTCTAAGATGGCTAAGTCTTTTGGGGCGAATTACATAACATTTATGTTAGATGGTGAGCCAAACTCGATTAAAGAGGCTCTAAGCGATCCGGATGCTCCGCTCGGCAAGAAGCTATCAATAGTGAAATCGAGTCCATTCTCGAGAACCATACTTGGGAGTTGGTTGATCTCCCCATCGGTCATAAACCTTTAGGATGTAAATTGATCCTAAAGAAGAAGTATAAAGCAGATGGAACTATTGATAAGTATAAAGCACGGCTTGTAGCCAAAGTCTTTAAACAAAAGGAAGGATATGACTTCTTTGATACCTATTCTCGAAGAACGAGGATTGCGTCTATTCGGTGCTTCTTCTTTCGATTGCCGCTTTGCACAATCTAGATTCATCGAGATGGACGTCAAGGCGGCGTTTACGAATGGAGAGATAGATCTTTGAAATCTACATGGAACAACCTGAAGGGTTTGTTGCACCCGGTCAAGAAAAGAAGGTGTGCAAGTTAATAAGATCCTTGTACGGATGAAACAAGCTCCAAAACAATGGCATCTTAAGTTTGGCAATACGATGTTGTCAAATGGATTTAAAATCAATGAGTGTGATAAATGCGTATATGTCAAAGGGACATCAAGCATTTGTCATAGTTTGTCTATACGTAGACGATTTGTTAATCATGGGCGTGAGTCATGATACTATCATGGAGACTAAAAGAATGTTAAAGAGAACTTTGACATGAAGGATATGGGAACTGGCAGACGTAATCCTTGGGATAAAAATCAAGCAGAACTCTGATGGAATTATCTTGTCACGATCCCACTATGTGGAGAAAGTACTCAAGAAATTCAATGCTTTTGATGATTCCGTCAAAGACGCCTATTAATTTAAGTATAAATCGGTTTCTAATAAAGCGAACCCGGTGGCTCGAGATGGAATACTCACGTATAATAAAAATCGATGTACAACACAAATTGCACACGTCCGGACTTGGCTTACCCTCAAATATATTGAGTAGGTTCACGAGCAATCCAAGCCATGAGCATTGGAAAGCGTTAACCAGGTGTTAAAATACTTGAAGTATACCTTGGATTATGGGCTATACTACTCAAGATATCCAACTGTACTTGAAGGATATAATGATGCTAGTTGGATTTGATTCGAAAGATTCTTATTCAACTAGTGGATACATATTCACCATTGGAGGTGGTGCGGTATCGTGGAAGTCCACGAAGCAAACATGTACAGCTCGGTCCACCATGGAATCGAGTTTATAGCTTTGGATAAAGCTGGTGAAGAAGCAGAGTGGCTTTGAAACTTTCTAGAAGACATTCCATGTTGGAAGAAGCATGTGCCTTCTGTAATGATTCACTGTGATAGCCAAGCGGCTATTGGAAGGGCACAGAGCAATATGTATAGCGGTAAGTCTAGACATATTCGACGAAGACATAATACCGTTAGACAATTGATCTCAAATGGTGTGATGTCAATTGACTACGTAAAGTCAAAAGACAATTTGGCAGATCCTTTGACGAAAGGACTGAATCGAGATCAATTGGGTAAATTTCTAGAGGGAATGGGCTTGAAGTCCACAAAGTAAAAATAACTATCATAGTGGTAACCCAACCATGATGATTGGAGATCCCAAGAACTTGGTTCAATGGGAAAACTAAACTATGAAGGTTATGTTGTAACACTTGGAGACAATGTTATAACCCATCTCTAGAAAGCAAAACCAAGTGTTGAAACACCTGCAAAGTTGTGGTGAGGCTAAGTCATTTGACTTTTAATGATTCCTACACCTCGTTGAGGTTGAGTATGGCAGGATACTCGAATAGGAGATCACCTATATAAGTGAGAAGTGCGGGCCGCTTCAAAGTAACACTTATGAATCCAAAGTGGTGTCCATGGCCGAAACGGACACAAAACATGAGAACAGAAGGTGTTGAGACCTTATAGTGTTAATACTATTGACTCGGTATACACTTTGTGGAGGAATAGTTCAAGCATGCGTCCACTAAGCGCCGGTGTACCGACGGTATTGACTACGGAAGGTTCAAAGCCATAAGCTACCTTTCCGAATGCAATATTGTCTCTTGAGGATCGGGTTTGCGTGTGTCCGCATTCATGCATACATTAATTTCCACTCATGTGGGGGATTGTTGGAAATTTTGGTTTTGATAAAGTGGGTGTCGACCCGACTTTGACCAATTTTTTTGGTGGCTAAATATTTAATTCTGGAGGAATTAAATTATATATTATTAATCTACGTTTCAAGTAGATGTTCGTTGTATTTTTTATTTCTCAAAACCGAATTTCGGTGAGTGAGAAATTAATACACGAAGGTAGCCACATAAATGGGCATTATGTAAAGATTATGTAAAAGGAGATGAAAGGCTTATGCCTTATCCTACATGGAATACAAATCATAGTTTATCCTAGTTTATTTACTAGAAGGTGCTATTTGTTGTATAAACTATAACACAAGTGGATGATCACAAGTGGGCCACACGCTTGCCCGCCCCGCCTCGGCCTCGGCCTCGGCTGGACGGGGCCAGGAGCACAGGGCCTGGGGCTTGGGCTTGGGCTGGGGCGGCGGGCTTGGGCGGGCGCCCGACTCTATTGGGCCCGGATCAATCGAGTGATTGTTGGATGTTGGAGCCCATGAATCCGACATTGTAGGTGTCCGTTTCGTGACCGTTGAGTTAGTAACTCCAAATGCGAAAGTGGTCATTTGAAAAAAGCCCACTACTTGTCTGCATTATGGAGTAGTGGGATGTAACATCCGGATGTTACAATTGGATTAATGCCCACTACTTTTTGTTATCTCCTGCGGTGTGTGTTTGTCTATAAATTCATTGTAGTGCATTGCGGTTGGTTCACGTAAAATATTCATACACAAAGCCATATTTCTTCATTCTCGCACAAAAAGTCCAAAGAACTTGATCTTCAACACTTTTTCGTTCAAGGTGCTTCTGTGTTAGTGGTGCTACTACATAGAAGATGAAGCCGTTTTATCTTTGGAGGCAATACGTCAAACCGTGAGCACTAGCCGGGCGTAATTGTCTTACGGATAGAGATAGTATCTCGACTAGGCTTACGATTGAGTTCCTGTTTACATTTGTAATAGAATAGTTCATTTCGGTTTGTAATTGAGCCATTGTGAAGGTTTTCCCATTGTAACCAATACATTGTATTCAACAAAACATTGATACGAAAAAGATATTTTGAAGCTTGACTCCATATTAATTTGTCCTAATATAATTTCTATATGGTATCTATATGTTGGAAACTTGAATGGAAATTGTGCTTTTGGTATAATTTGTTTGGACAATATTTAACTCCAATAGTATTTAATTTTGTAACATCTAAAACTCCCAACTCATGGAGTAGTGAGAGAGTGATGACACTTGAAACTCCCAACTCATGGAGTAGTGGGAGGTTGATGGCACTTGAAACTCCCAAGTCATGGAGGAGTGGAAAGTGAATGCCCCAAGTCATGGGGTAGTGGGGAGTTAATGTGGCTTGATCTTGAAGCCTATAAAAAGGAGGTCCATAGTTTTCACAATCTACACAACTCAACTCCTACACTTGCATAACAAAAGTCCTTGCATATTGCTCTTGTATTCTTTGGCTTCCAATTGCATTTTGGTGGTGATTTCCATGCATAGTCTTCAGTTCGTCGGAATTGAGGTAATCCGGTTTTCCCGTCTTATCCTGGGAAACAGACGTCCAGAATAGGGGATAAATTTGTTTTAAGGATAATGTGTCAACACACGATTCGGGCCAATTTTATATTGTGCTTATGTAATTTCGTTTATTACAAATTTCTGTTAATGTTCTATAATTTGCAATTCAATTTTCATTGTGTAATATAAACTGTACTGGAAATATACTCATTATTTTTCCAACAAACTTAAAACATATTTTTTTTTTTAATTCTCCCAGTACAGTTTATTATACTAGATTTTTTTTCTAGTTTCTGTTAAAGTTTTCAACTTTCATTTTGCATGCTGTATTTCAGGAAAAAAAAATGGACTGTTAGATAGCATGTTGTATTTGGAAACTGAATTATAATTCTTACTACATAGTCTTCAGTTGCAGCAGTTTAGTATTGTTTTTGTTGGATGCATCTTGCTGATGTGTAAGTAATTTTTGAAATACAATTCTGATTAGTAGATGTTGTTAATCAAGTCTGAATATCTCAGTGATATCAATGCTTTGGGTATAGCAAATTCATTCCTTACATTTGACTGTTGGCTTGTCTATTTTGCCTTGGATGCTTGGTTTTTTATAAATCAAAATTTGGATTATCATTTCAATATATATTCTGATATCTTTTAACTTTGCAAGATCATATCTTTAATAACCTCTTTTGTGATGGAATGAATTATTATTTTCTTTTTCGAACAAGAGGCTGTAATCAAAATTGGTTATTAATCTTTGGTATTATTATTCTGAGAATTTGGTTTCTCATTTGTAAAATTAGATTCTGCCAATTATATTATGCGTACTAACGTGGTTCGAATTTATTTTGAACTATGTAAATAATACCCCGAGGAATATTTGTAGTGGAAGGAAATCAATATTTGGACCTTAAAAATAAAAAAGTTGAACAAATTTTATATATTTGTTCTTATCGGTTTTGTTCCGATAGATTGAAGTGCTAAACTTATTTTGTTATTTGTTTCAGAAATGGCATCTGATTCAAACAGTGGTAGGTCTAACCCCATGGCACCAACTCCGGCTTTTGTAGCAAACCCCACGCTTAATGTGCCGGTTAATCATGGTGAAAAACCGGAAAAGTTTAACGGTTTGAACTTTAAGCGGTGGCAGCAGAAGATGCTCTTCTACTTGACCACCTTGAACTTGGCGCGGTTCTTGACAGAATATCCTCCACAGCTTAGTGAGGATGAGACTGATACACAAGCGGTTAACGCTTTGGATGCTTGGAATCATGCTGATTTCTTGTGTAGAAATTATGTCATGAATGGCCTTGCAGATTAGCTTTACAATGTGTATAGCTCTAAAAAAACTGCAAAGGAACTGTGGGAGTCTTTGGACCATAAGTATAAGACTAAGGATGCGGGTGCGAAAAAATTCATACTAGGCCGCTTCTTGGATTATAAAATGGTGGACTCAAAAATGATCATCAGTCAAGTACAAGAGCTTCAAGTGATCATACATGATATTCTTGCCGGGAATGGTTCTTAGTGAGACTTTCCAAGTGGCAATCATTGAGAAATTGCCACCAGCTTGGAGAGACTTCAAGAACTATTTGAAACATAAGCGAAAGGAAATGAACGTCGAAGAACTTGTTGTTCGACTTCGCATTGAAGAAGACAACAAAAGTTCTGAGAAGAAGTGGTTCAATCCTGAGGTGGCTAAAGCCAATGTTATTGAACATGGACAGAGTTTCAAAGGCAAGAATAAATGCGGGCGATGAAAAGTGGTTAAGTTGGGACCCAAAGGAGGCATTTCCAAAAAGAAGTTCAAAGGAAAATGCTTTAATTGTGGCGGCAAGGGTCACAAGGCTTCTGACTGTAAGAAACCAAAAAGGAACAGAGAGGCTAACATGGTTGAGGAAATTTCTCAAGAGGTGTCTGATATGAACCCGGGCCGCAGTGGTCTCGAGAGGTGAACTTGGTGGGTTCAAACCCCATACAAAGATGGTGGATTGACTCTAGTGCTTTACTAGGCACGTGTGTTCTGTCAAAGAAATGTTTAATTCCTTTGAGCCAGCTGAAGACGGCGAGAAGATGTATATGGGGAATTCAGCTACCTCTGAGGTCAAAGGAAAAGGAAAAGTGGTTTTGAAGATGACGTCCGGGAAGGAACTGACTCTCAACAATGTGTTGTATGTGCGGATATTGAAAAAATCTGTGTCCAGTTCGCTTTTAGATAAGCATGGTTCGCATTGTTTTTGAGTCAGATGTTGTAACTTTGATGAAAAATGGAATGTTTGTAGGTAAGGGTTTCTGATGGGCTGTTTAAGCTCAATGTAATGGTTGATAAACCAAAAATCAATGAAATGAATAACTCTTCTTGAGTCTTCCAATTTGTGGCATGGTAGACTAGGACATGTTAATTATGATACTCTACGTAAATTAATTAACTTAAATTGTATACCAACATTCCATATTGCTTCCAAGCACAAGTGTGAAACTTGTGTTGAGGCAAAGTTAACAAGGACATCATTTAAAAATATTGAAAGAAATAATGAACCACTTGATTTAATTCACACCGATGTATGTGATTTAAAATCGACACAAATACGTGGTGGCAACAAGTACTTCATTACTTTTATAGATGATAACACAACGTTTTGTTATGTGTATCTTCTTAAAAGTAAAGATGAAGCTATAGAGAAATTTATTCTCTATAAAAATGAAGTTGAGAATCAACTTAATAAGAAAATTAAGGTGTTAAGAAGTGATCGTGGAGGTGAATATAAATTACCATTTGCTGAATTATGTGCCCAACACGGAATTAGACACGAAACAACATCACCTTATTCACCTCAACAAACTGGCATTGCAGAACGGACAAACCGTACACTTAAAGAAATGATGAATGTCATGTTATTAAGTTCTAGCTTGCCTCAGAACATGTGGGGGGAAGCTGTGTTGACATCTAATAACCTTTTAAATAAGGTACCCCGTAAGAAATTAGATAAAAGTCCTTACGAGCTATGGCATGGAAGAATGCCATCCTAAAATATTTACGAGTGTGGGGGTGTCTTGCTAAGGTTGCTATACCTACACCAAAGAAGGTGAAGGTAGGTCCCAAAACTGCTGACTGCATATTTATTGGATATGCACATAACAGTGCTGTTTATCGGTTTCTTGTGCATGAATCTAAAATTGAAGATATAAACAAGAACACGATAATTGAATCGAGAAATGCCTCGTTCTTTGAAAATGTATTTCCGTGCAGATCGAGGGAAGAAGCAAGCTCTTCTAAACAGATATATGATTCAATAGAACAAGAGCAAGGAAATAAAGAAGAAGAGGTAGAACTTAGATGCAGCAAACGAGCTAGGATAGAAAAATCTTTTGGTTCAGATTTTCTAACCTACAGGCTGGAAAGTGAACCTCAAAGCTACAAAGAAGATAAGTTCTTCTGAAGGACCATTATGGAAAGAGGCCATAAAAAGTGAAATTGATTCCATCTTGCAAAACCATACCTGGGGACTAGTGGATCTTCCTGAGGGAAGTAAACCACTAGGTTATAAATGGATTTTCAAGAAGAAAATGAAGGCAGATGGAATAATTGATAAGTACAAGGTTAGACTTGTAATTAAAGGTTCTGACGACAAAAAAAAGAGGTCTTGATTACTTTGATATGTATTCTCCAGTTACGAGAATAACCTCCATTAGATTGGTACTTGCAATTGCTGCATTGCGAAATCTTGAAGCACATCAAATGGACATAAAAACTGCTTTTCTAAATGGAGATTTAGAAGAGGAGATTTACATGGAACAACCTGAAGGATTCTCTGCACCTGGGCAAGAGAACAAGGTTTGTAAAGTGGTCAAGTTATTATATGGCTTGAAACAGGCACCAAAACAATGGCATGAAAAATTTGATAATGCCATGAAAGAGTGTGGATTTAAAATCAATGAATGTGATAAATGTGTTTATGTTAAAGACACTGAAAATGGCTATGTCATTTTGTGTCTTTATGTAGACGACATGTTTATCATTGGAAGTAATGATAAAATAATTAAATCCATGAAAGATATGTTGAACTTGAGGTTTGACATGAAAGATATGGGATTAGCTGACGTGATCCTCGGAATAAAAATTTCTAGAACTTCAAATAGACTGACACTTGATTAGTCACATTATGTAGATAAGATTCTAGGAAAATTTAGTAAGGATGACACGTCGTTAGCTAAAACTCCTATAGACACGAGTCAACATCTATCAAAGAATAGAGGTGAGGACGTGTCTCAATTGGAATGCTCACGAGTCATAGGAAGTCCGATGTACTTAATGAATTGTACAAGACCGGACATTGCTTATGCAAAGAGTAAATTGAAAGCAGATACACGAGTAATCCAAAGACATGAACACTGGAAAGGTATAGTGAGAATACATAGGTATTTAAGATACACTTGTGATTTTGGACTGCACTATACAAGATATCCTGTTGTTATTGAAGGATACAACGATGCTAATTGGATATATGATATTAAAGACTCTAAGTCTACAAGTGGATTTGTATTCACTTTAGGAGGTGCAGCCATATCGTGGAAATCTTCTAAGCAGACGGTTATAGCTAGATCCACAATGAATTATAGCTTTAGACAAGTGTGGAGAAGAAGCTGAATGGCTCCGGAACTTCTTAGAAGATATTCCAAAGTGGCCAAAGCCTGTGCCAGCAATTTGTATACATTGTGGTAGTCAATCAACGATTGGCAGGGCACAGAGCAATATGTATAATGGTAAGTCTAGACACAATACCATTAGACAACTACTCTCAACTGGTGTTATCTCTATTGACTATGTGAAGTCAAAGGGTAATATAGCGGATCCGTTAACCAAAGGGTTAAATCGAGAGTTAGTTGCAACATCATCAAGAGGAATGGGACTTAAGCCTCTGGAAAAATGAGTTGATACAAAGGAAACCTAACCTAGTTGACTGGAGATCCCAAGATCTAGGTTCAATGGGACAACCTAATTGTAAAAAGACTCTAGGATCACTGTGGGGGAATTTTTCCCTTGTCCATTCCTTGACAGTGAAACCCGTGGAAAGAAGAGGATAAGCATTTGGCTTTTAATGATTCTTGTGCGTCGGTAAGCCGAGCTGGGTAGTGCGGGCTACTCTTAAAGAAAAATCACCTATGTGAGAGAGAAGTGGGGCCGCTTCGAAGAGAATTGTGTGAGGCTCAATTCTTAGAACCTCTTGCAGAACCAGGCATATGTTCAGGGCCATGAATGAACATAACAATGAGAACTGAAGTATGTTAGGAAGAATCTTGTGTGAGATATATCATCGTTTACACAAAAGGCGAATGCATTCAAAGACATCGTGTCTTTCACCGATCGGCTAGTAAAGTAAATATATTTTCACAAGGGAAGGTTCAAAGGGTAACACCTACCTATCCTATGCAGGGTTCAACTGCTGGATTTTATCACCAAATCTTTGTATCTTCGAATTTCCATTCATGTGGGGGATTGTTGGAAAACTTGAAAGGAAATTGTGTTTTTGACATAATTTTCTTGGACAATATTTAACTCCAATAGTATTTAATTTTGTAACATCTAAAACTCCCAACTCATGGAGTAGTGGGAGAGTGATGACACTTGAAACTCCCAACTCATGGAGTAGTGGGAGGTTGATGGCACTTGAAACTCCCAGGTCATGGAGGAGTGGAAAGTGAATGCCCCAAGTCATGGGGTGGTGGGTGTTGGAATTGGTTTTAATTAAATTGGGTTTGACCCGATTTTGACCAATTATTTAAGTGGGGTCATTTATTCAAAGTATGAAATAAATGAGATAAACGTCATCTACGCCTTGTGGTAGATGAGTTTAGCATTTTGAATTTCTCAAAACCAATATCGGGTGAATGAGAAATAAATGCATAAAGTTGGCCACTTAAAATGCTTTTATATATGGAATATAAAAGGGTGGGAATATGGAAAGCCATATCCCACATAGGAAACATATTAAATGTTTGACTAGTTAATAAAGAGCTTCACCACTAATAAGGAGTAATCAAGTGGAACTCCTTATGGTACACCCTAGTGGACCAAGTCAATTTTGACTAGCCTTTGGCTAGCTCAAAAAACACCGAGGACGGTGTCGCGAACCCCGAGCCGAGCCGAGCCGGGCCGGGCGCCCGCGCACGTCGCACATAGTCGCATTGGCGCTGAGGCGCACTTTGCACTTCGCATCGTCGCGAGGAGCTTTGAGGAGCCTTAAAGTTTTGAAAAATCGAACCAGGGTTCATCCAGTGGCTCGGTGGCATGGCGAAGCGGCTCGGGTGGCGATGACTTGGCGAGATCGTGCGGGTGGCGACACGTGGCGCCGATTGGATGTGTCTGTCACCGACAGAGGCACCGTGATCGACGCGTCATCCCGGTGAATGGGTGCATGCTAATAGGTGTGCTCCTTCAGCAGATAGATCGGGACCATCGATCGCAATCGCTTAACCCGCAGGCACGATCTGACGGTCAAGATCGATCCGGACCAGGGGATGCACCCGGTCTGAAGAGGCACCAGGAGCTCTATATAAACCAGCCCCCAGAATGCATTTCCACACATCAAAAAATCGAATTTCACTTCATATTTCTGCATTGTAAAAGAGAGTTTAAGAGCATCAAAGTGTTCGTTGTACTTGCGATTTGTAGTGCAACTATCGCAAGTAGTTCGTCATTGTATCTTGGGAGACGATTGCTGTATTCCGTAAGCACCGTGAGCGGGGCAATCTCGTCTTAAAGAGAAAGAGTCCAACTCTTGCCTCGACGTCTTGATTTTATCGTTACTCTGATCAACTGTTTTCCAGCCATTCGGTATACACCAACTGGTTTTAACCCAACAGTTTAAGACGAGATTTTCGTGTATATCAAATGGCTTCGACGTCTTGATTCGGCCACAAAAGACAAGACCAAAGATCTGGGAGAGAAACCCGAGAAGTTTGGGGGTTCGACTTCAAAAGATGGCAACAAAAATGTTGTTCTATCTTACGACTCGAACCTTGCTCGTTTCCTTACGGAGGATGCCCCAACTGTGGGGGAAGAGGAGACTGATAAAGAGAAGAGGATGGCGTTCGATGCTTGGAGTCAAAGCGACTTCCTATGCCGGAACTACATTCTCAACAGATCGACAACACATTGTTGTACAATGTGTATTGTTCGAAAAGACTCGCTAAAGAGTTGTGGAGCTCTTTAGAGAAGAAGTATAAAACGGAAGATCTTTGGCACAAAGAAATTTGTTGTTGGCAATTCCTTGAGTTCAAGATGGTTGACACCAAGACGGTGATCACCAGGTTCAAGAGATCGATTGATTCTCGCATGATATAATTGCGAGAAGGTATGGTGGTGAGTGAATCCTTTCAAGTAGCCGCTATAATCGAGAAGCTATCGCCTATGTGGAAGGATTTTAAAAATTACCTCGAAGCATAAGCGGAAGGAGATGGGGCTTGAAGACTTAATTGTCGGTTGCGAATTGAAGAAGACAATCGCAAGTCCGAGATTAAGTCCGCAAGCTTCCTATGGAGGCAAAGGCAAACTTGGTGGAGCCCAATGCTAGCAAGAAGAGAAAGCACCCGGGAATAATCAAAAGCAGGGGAAGGCTAAAAAGTTCAAAGGGAATCGCTTCAACGTGGAAAGCCGAATCACAAGGCTAAAGATTGTCGTTTTCCTAAAAGGCCAATCGGAACTAGGTGCATGTGACCGAGGACAAATCGTACCAATTGACATGTCCGAGCTTGATCTCTACTATTGTGTATGAAGGCAACAAGTGTTATATGGTGGAGAACCCGAGAGAATGGTGGATGGACACAGGTGCTACACGCCACATATGCTCCGACAAAGACATGTTCTCAACGTATACTCCTATCAACGGAAGGAAGCTATACATGGGGAATCATGCAACGTCTGAAATTGTCGGTCTCGGCAAGGTGGTGCTGAAGATGACCTCGGGCAAGGAGCTGACCCTCGTTGATGTCCTTCATGTTCCAGACATTCGGAAGAACTTAGTGTCAGGATCGTTGTTGGTTAAGGCAGGGTTTAGATTAGTATTTGAGGCTCAAAAGTTTGTACTTATGAAAAATGGACAGTTCATAGGGAAGGGGTACTTAGATAATGGATTGTTCAAGATGAATGTAATGAATGTACTCCAAAACTTTGAAAGCAATAAAATTAATGCTTCTTCTTATTTGCTTGAGTGTTCAAATTTATGGCATGTTAGATTAGGACATGTGAATTTTAACACTTTGAAAAGGTTAGTAAACTTAGAATTACTACCTAACTTTAAAATAGATTCACATCACAAGTGTGAAATCTGTGTAGAGGCAAAAATGGCCAAAACACCATTCCACTCGGTGGAAAGAGAAACAGAACCTCTAGAGTTAATTCACAATGATATATGTGATTTAAAGTTTGTGCAAACTAGAGGTGGGAAAAAGTATTTTATTACTTTTATCGATGATTGCACAAAATACTGTTATGTATATCTTTTAAGAAGTAAAGATGAGGCCTTAGAAGCTTTTAAAAGCTATAAGAATGAGGTTGAAAATCAACTAAGCAAACGAATTAAGATAATTCGAAGTGATAGAGGTGGAGAATATGGAGCTCCTTTTGATGAATTTTGCTCAGATTCTGGTATTATTCATCAAACGACAGCTCCTTATTCACCACAATCAAACGGTGTTGCTGAACGCAAAAACCGAACTCTAAAAGAAATGATGAATGCTTTGTTGATAAATTCTGGTTTACCTCAGAATTTGTGGGGGGAAGCAATTCTCTCGGCTAACCACATTCTTAACAAAATACCACACAAAAATAAAGATAAAACTTCGCATGAGTTATGGAAAGGTCGAAAACCTTCATATAAATACCTGAAAGTGTGGGGGTGTTTGGCTAAAGTAGAAATACCTAAGCCAAAACAAGTAAAGATAGGGCCTAAAACAATCGATTGCATTTTCATTGGATATGCAAATAACAGTAGTGCATATCGATTTTTAGTGCACAAATCAGCAATTCCAGATGTACAAGAAGGTACAATTATTGAGTCAAGGAATGTTGTATTTTTCGAAGACGTGTTTCCTTGTCAAGAAAGGAAAGAAGCTAGTTCTAGCAAAAGAACACGTGATACTGCCGATGGTGATCATCAAAGTGATGAAGAACCAAGACGCAGTAAAAGGGCCAAAACAACTAAGTCTTTTGGTCCAGATTTTCTAACTTATGTATTAGAAAATGAACCAAGGACAATTGGTGAAGCATTGTCCAGTCCAGAAGCTCCATTCTGGAAAGAAGCCATTAACAGTGAGATAGATTCCATTATGCAAAATCATACTTGGGAGTTGGTAGATCTCCCACCTGGAAATAAGCCTTTAGGATGCAAGTGGATCCTTAAAAGGAAATATAAAGCTGATGGAACTATTGATAAGTACAAGGCCAGGTTAGTAGCTAAGGGATTTAAACAAAGAGAAGGCCTTGATTTCTTTGATACGTATTCACCTGTGACAAGAATCACATCTATTAGAGTTCTCATTGCTATTGCAGCATTGCATAACCTTGAGATACACCAAATGGATGTGAAAACGGCTTTTCTAAATGGTGAATTAGAAGAGGAAATCTACATGGAACAACCCGAAGGGTTTGTTGCTCCTGGACAGGAGAAGAAGGTGTGCAAACTCGTTAAGTCATTGTATGGACTTAAGCAAGCTCCGAAACAATGGCACGAAAAATTTGACAGAACTATGTTGTCGAATGGTTTCAAAATTAACGAGTGTGATAAATGTGTTTACAATAAAGACACACCTAATGCTTATGTAATTGTCTGTCTGTATGTTGACGACATGTTAATTATGGGTAGTAATTCTGATATAATCATGAATACTAAGAAAATGTTAATCAAACATTTTGATATGAAAGATATGGGTACAACAGATGTTATTCTCGGGAATTAAGATCTCTAAAACATCTCGATGGACTTGTTTTATCACATCTCATTATATTGAGACAAAGATTTGAAAGTTCAATGCTTATGATAGTCCTCCAAATAAAACACTGTTGATTTAAGCTTACACTTAGCTAAAAATCAAGGTGAGCCAGTATCTCAACTAGAATATTCTCGGATCATTGCGCTAATGTATGTAACAAATCGCACACGTCCGGATATTGCCTACGCAGATTAACAAACCGAGTAGATTTACGAGTAATCCTAGAAATGACCATTGGAAGGCATTGATAAGGGTTCTTAGATATCTAAGACTCACCATGAATTATGGATTACATTACTCGAGATATCCAAAATTGTGTGTTAGAAGGATACGATGATGCTAATGGATATCGACTCAAAAGACTCCAAGTCCACTAGTGGTTATGTTTTTACCATTGGTGGTGGAGCGGTATCATGGAAATCCTCTAAACAAACTTGTATAGCTCGATCCACGATGGAATCGAGTTTATAACATTGGATAAAGTGGTGAAGAAGCGAAATGGCTTCGCAACTTTTTAGAGGATATTCCTTGCTGGCCTAAGCCGGTGCCGCAATCATGATACATTGTGATAGTCGATCGGCGATAGGAAGGGGCTCAAAATAGTATGTACAATGGCAAGTCTCGACATATACGTCGAAAACATAACACCGTTAGGCGCTTGATCTCAAATGGGGTTATTACAATCGATTACGTGAAATCGAAAGAAAACCTAGCGGATCCGTTAACTAAAGGTTTGAATAGAGATCAAGTATACTGCTTATCGAAAGGAATGGGCTTAAAATCCACAAAATAAGAATATTCATAGCGGTAACCCAACCTTGTGAATTGGAGATCCCAAGACCTTGGTTCAATGGGACAACTAAGTTATGTATATTCAGATAAATACTTGGAGCATATTACAGCTCATTCCTATCCAAGTGGAGAAACCTGCTGAATGTGGTGAGGTTAAGTTATAAACTTTTAATGATTCCTATACTTTAAAGAAGTGGAGTATGGCAGGATACTCTTAATAGGAGATCACCTATATAAGTGTGAAGACGGGCCGCTTCAACGAAACACTTATGAATCCAAGATGGTGTCCAGGGCCAAAATGGACACAACCGTGAGAACCAAATGGTGTTAGGAAAGATATTGTGTGGATGTTGTTGTTTTGGTTTACATAAACAACTGAACAGTTCAAGACATCGTGTCACTGTGCAGCCTAGTAAATCCGATAGTATTCCACTAAGGAAGGTTCAAAGCCACAAGCTACCTCTCCCGATGCAATAGCTTTCCGTTTGAACTCTCTTAGTGTCTGCATACTCATATGCATTTATTTCATTCATGTGGGGGATTGTTGGAATTGGTTTTAATTAAATTGGGTTTGACCCGATTTTGACCAATTATTTAAGTGGGGTCATTTATTCAAAGTATGAAATAAATGAGATAAACGTCATCTACGCCACGGGTAGATTAGTTTAGCATTTTGAATTTCTCAAAACCAATATCGGGTGAATGAGAAATAAATGCATAAAGTTGGCCACTTAAAATGCTTTTATATATGGAATATAAAAGGGTGGTAATATGGAAAGCCATATCCCACATAGGAAACATATTAAATGTTTGACTAGTTAATAAAGAGCTTCACCACTAATAAGGAGTAATCAAGTGGAACTCCTTATGGTACACCCTAGTGGACCAAGTCAATTTTGACTAGCCTTTGGCTAGCTCAAAAGGCACCGAGGATGGTGCGGAGCACCGTCCGAGCCGAGCCGGGCCGAGGCGGAGCGGGCGGCCTGGTCCCAGCGCACGCCGCACATAGTCGCATTGGCGCTGAGGCGCACTTTGCACTTCGCATCGTCGCGAGGAGCTTTGAGGAGCCTTAAAGTTTTGGAAAATCGAACCAGGGTTCATCCAGGTGGCTCGGTGGCGTGGCGAAGGCAGCTCGGGTGGCGATGACTTGGCGATCGGATAGATCGCGGGTGGCGACACGTGGCGCTGATTGGATTGTAAAAGAGAGTTTAAGAGCATCAAAGTGTTCGTTGTACTTGTGATTTGTAGTGCAACTATCGCAAGTAGTTCGTCGTTGTATCTTGGGAGACGATTCCGTATTCCGTAAGCACCGTGAGCGGGCAATCTCGTCTTAAAGAGAAAGAGTCCAACTCTTTGCCTCGACGTCTTGATTTTATCGTTACTCCGCTTTCAATCAAGCTTTTGGCCCGTTCGGTATACACCAACTGGTTTTAACCCAACAGTGGGGAGTTAATGTGGCTTGATCTTGAAGCCTATAAAAAGGAGGTCCATGGTTTTCACAATCTACACAACTCAACTCCTACACTTGCATAACAAAAGTCCTTGCATATTGCTCTTGTATTCTTTGGCTTCCAATTGCATTTTGGTGGTGATTTCCAAGCATAGTCTTCAGTTCGCCGGAATTGAGGTAATCTTTTTCCCGTCTTATCCTGGGAAACAGACATCCAGAATAGGGGACGAATCTGTTTTAAGGATAGTGTGTCAACACACGATTCGGGCCAATTTTATATTGTGCTTATGTAATTTCGTTTATTACAAAATTCTGTTGATGTTCTGTAATTTGCAATTCAATTTTCATTGTGTAATATAAACTGTACTAGAAATATACTCATTATTTTTCCAACACTATATATATAATAACAGCCGCTTCTGGAAATAGTATGGAAAAATTTTCCCGCCCTTTTAGAATTACTATAAAAAGTAAAAAAGATATGTGTAAAAATAAAAAAAAGTGATAAATATTTGGTAAATCATTATTTTTAGTAGTCAACTTTCTTTAAATAATTATTTTTTCAAATAATATAAAAAATAAAATTATTTAAAATTAGCTTTCCAAATCTGTGTGTGCACTGCATTATTATTATATTTATGTTTTTCTTTTTTTAAAAAATATAATAACTTTTTTATTTTTGATCCGTTTTTTACATATAATATATCAAATTAATCAATTTTTACGACCTTCAGTTTGACATCCATATTACATGTATAAAATATAAATAACAAACATAATAAAGAAATATATATATATATATATATATATATATATATATAATATCTACTCATCATTTTGTAATTTGTAATGGGCTTTAAAAGTTATGCTTTTAAGCTATTGGACATCAATTTGTATATTCATATATTTTTTTTGCTATTTGTGATCTCTATATATAGTTGTTATTTGGGCTTAACCCAATTCTTAATAATTATTTAGAATTATAGTTAAATTGATTAAATTTGATTAACTAAAGAAAATATCTCAAAATATGTATCCAAATTTTATATATAACATGTATCTATGCATAACATTATATATATTTATGTAAGAAGAAAATTAAGATTTATTTAATATGAAATTGTACTCATAATGGTATTTTATATATAGAAAATTACTTTTTATATAATAACATATTTTTCACGTTGATTGATTTATACTCAAGTTTTAAAGTTGTACATTTGGAATTAGATATGAGTTCGTACCTTTGATAATTTTTTAATATATATGTATATATAAAAATAAAATAAATTTTGTTTTTGAAATATTTTGTTTTTCCTTAAAATTGCGTTGCTAAATATAAACATTATTTTTAATTTCTTTTTAACAATTTTGATAATTTATCAGTTTTCTAAACCCCAAAAAAATATTATAATTTGAAATAATTTTATTGTTAATTCTATACTCCAAGAAACGAGGGACGGACATGTAAATAATGTCCCTATTTGTCTGACCTATTCTATTCTTTACTTGAGGATGGTTCTCCGCGGGGATGATGCAAGAAATATAATTCATTGAACTATTACAAAAATGTACACGTAATACAAAAATAGAGGCCTAACACATGCGCCCCGCAGATCGCACAAAAAAGACTAGTTGTTGTTTATATATGATCCATAAATATATCCCTCTTTTCTTTCTCCATCTTATTCCTCCCTTAATTTATACCCTCATCTTCCATAAAGTCATTTTCAATGTTTTTAGTATTCTTTATAAATACGTTTGTCCTCGTAAGTGTATTTTCTTTGTTCTCAATATGTGACTTTTATTTCATTTAATAAGTTGTCCTCATATATTGGCTTTTGTTTAGAAGATTCATTGAGTTATTACCCGATGATTTGTGTGACAGAAGTGAGATCAATTTTATTGGTACGCGTTTTGTCTTGTCGCAACGATTTTCGGATTCTACGAGTCAATCAGATTTGCCTAGATTTAAAATTTTATTTTAGATTTGTATAAGTTTATGATCTGTAGGTATTATTTCCTATTTGAAGTTGTAATCGGTTTGTAACTTGTAAGTTTTTTTAATGAATTGAATTTTATTTTGATGCTAAAAAAAGACTTGCGTTCAGAAGAGAGATTAAGAACATACATATAAAGTGGGATAGGGATGAAAAATTGATGGGCTAGCCAATGCTTGTATTTGAAGCTCGATAAGATTAGGGTTTGATGAATTTTAGGAATGAGATTCACATGACATGATGTATAAAAGGAATCCGAAGGTACAATAAGTATTAACTATTAAGTATATCGATATGGAATATTAACATATTTTTCGAACAATATGTTTATAATATTACATCATTATAAAAAAATATTTATAACACTTATAACACAATACAAGATCCAAAAAATGGACGTGTACTTTTTTGAATCATACAATCCGAATTAGATGCACAAGAATTTTCTATGATTATTATTTGACAAACGAAAAGAAAAAATCTCGTTCCTTAACGAATATATATATCTATGTCACAATTACTTATCTTCTTTTTCCCAAATTCTTGTGACCTTTTCAATTCGTGTGCCCTATGAAGATAAAACCAAGTATAACAAAAGTTGATGTTAGGCCATTTCTTATTAGAATGGTCCCTGCAAGATAAATTGAATAATATGAGTTAGATTTTGGAATTGTGGGCACCAAATGTTTTATTGTGGTAATATATAGCATACTATTTTTTTTAAAAAAACAATAGTTATTAATTAATAATGATTGTGAAAGGGCACTCATTCACGTATGTGGGGTTGGTGTTTGTGTGGAGGGAAACATGGACACGTGAGTGCACAATTTGGTACAATTTTTAATGCCTCCAAATTCTCAAAGATAAAAAAAAATGTTTAAATTTGACTTGGCTCATTTGGGTACGAAAGAGAAGTGGAATTGAGGAATTTTCCTATGGAATTATTCTTGATTTTAATTAAATTGAATTAGCTTTTTATTCTATAGACATTTAATTAGAACTCGTTTTGCTTTTCATTTAATTACCAACTATGAAGACTCGATACTGGATACGGGATTACTGATACGATACGATTATGGTTTGGGAATACGATATATTTTGAATTTTGAAGAATACGTTTTATATATATACATATAAAATTATACATTTTAATATTTTTATATTATTGAAAATACATATGTACTAAGTATGATTAAAAAAAACTATGTTTCAAGTATAAAAATTAAAATTTCATAAGTACTCAAATCTAAAATGTCATAATTCACGTAGACACACAAAAAAAATGCTGAAAAAATAAGAATTGTAATAAAGTCTATCTATTTGCATGTGTAGATAGATATATCCATAAAATATCCATGAAGTATTAGATAAAATATTGTATCGGATACATATCCAATATAGGTACGCCATCCTCAGAAAAATGTTCGTGCTTGCTTGATTACTAATATACCAATCGATCATGATCCCATTCAAAAAGGCTTATTAGATCCAAAACTTTTACTAGGTAATTAAATGAAAAGCAAAATGAGTTCTAATTTGACTTCTCTCTCCTGTTATTTTCTCTTTTCCCAACACACATAAAAAAAATATGTGGGGGACCATATTGGATCCTCGGTCTTTTTGCCAGAGCGCTTTTGCTGAGGACTTTATTAATTGGGCAGCTAACTTGTGAAAACCTTTTTGGAGAAATTACATAAAATACGCTGTTTTTTTGTACACTTACCACACAATATACTTTTATTATTTTTGTAATTTTTTTTTACGCTCCTGCAAATTTTTAATTATTTTTATTTTTTTTTCGTTTTTTTTTGTTTCTGTATTGTTTTATATGTTATATAAGTTGTTTAGATTTTATTTAAATTTGTTCTTTCTTTATTTCTATGTTGTTTCTATGTTGTTTCTATTGCCTCCTGGTTGTTTCCATTTTTTTATGTTTTCGTGCATTGAATCAAAAATTGAATTGTGTTTTTTTATTCATATTGTTTCTATAATATTTTTAATTTGTTTGGTTTTAATATGTGTTGTTTTATGTGTATATTTCTTGATTTTTTTATAAGACTCAGTATAAAATGGATTATTTAATCGGGCAAAATTTATTTTTTAATCGAAATTTTATTGAAAGAAACATGTTCAAACAACATTGAAACAACAACGTAAAAAAATCCGAAAATTTCGGATCCGGAAAATGATGTGCGATGTCTAAAAATATTTTTTCGAAATAAAATAAGCGTTGTGTTTCCGTTGTTGCTTGTAACCTTGTTTTTCTCCCCCGCTTTTTCTTCTATTTGTTGTTTTTTTGTCCCTTCTTCTTCTTCTTCTTCTTCTTCTTCTTCTTCTTCTTCTTCTTTTTTTTCCTGATCTGCAGTTTGATTCTTCTTCCTTTGTGGTCGAATTGATGTCTTCTCCTTGTTCTTCTCCTTCGCACGTTGTGTTTCGCACCGATTTTGTTGTTGCGTTTTGGATCCGTAGTTGGTGCTTTCTGTTTTTAGAGTTTGTTTTATCTGCGCGTATTGTGTGGGAAGGAGAGAGCTTGGAGCGTATTTTATGGAATATAAGACCGAGCAAAGATATTATAAGGCAATGTTTATTAAAAGTTAGTATTTTGCAGGGTTTGATAAATAGGTGGGTATTTTTGTCAATTTCCCAACCTTTTTTTCCTTTCAATACTCTAATTAGTAGAATACTATACACTTGGTACAGTGCAAGAAATATAATATTATCTTTCAATTCATACTCAAAAATAATCATTCATATGAGCGTGTTGGACTGGGATTCGGGCCTCATGGATCTTGAATGTGATTTTGGGCCGGGCCTCTCAGGCTAACTTACCTTCTTGGACGGATAACAAAATGTTGGAGTGTTGGGACTACTTGGGCTTTTCGAATAATTGTAACTTTACGCCTGGATTAATAATTGAGATGAAATTAAAAACAAGTTGCAAAAAATACCCACATCAGTGTCCTTTTTTTTCAATGTCTATGGACAAAAGGTCAATCTTTATTTGATACGCTTCACTTGGTGCAGCATGTTTTTTTTTTTTTTTTTTTGGTACAATTGGAGAAAAATAGGGAGGAAATACAAACACTCACATTGATCCAACCGGGTTAATCTCACGAACATCACAAGCCTCTACCACTGAAAAACAAGGTTAATTCCAGACATTTGAGTGTAACTGAAAAATGAATCTTTATTAACACTCCTCCTGACTCCACCGGGTGAAACATGCATCTAACCATAAATGCAAACTAATGGAAACACAGAACTGCCTATTTTGAACGGAAAAGAATAATTATATAGCATTGCAGCTCTCCAAGGTAACAAGAGAATTGGGATTTGAAATGTATCCTAAAACACTGGGGACTCAAATCAAAACACCTACAACATTAAGATGCATGCTACAAAAAAACACAAAACACATTTTTACAAGATAATATATTGGGTTTTCATTACTTCTTTCACTGCAATTTGATGCAATCAAGATTGTCAGAAACCGCTCTCATCTTCGGCCTCAACTCCGGGTCTCGTTCCGTACAGTTTAGCGCAACATGAAATGTAGCAACCACCTGTTTCTTTGCATGAGCCTCATGCAGAAGAGCAGGGTCTATAATCTCAGACAAAGGTCTTTCTTCCCGGAACACCTTCCTTACCAAGCCCTCAAGTCCCTCACCATCATTGTCTGAAAGCCGACCTGTAAGAGTTTCTAGAAGCAAGATCCCAAAAGAATACACATCGCATTTTTGGGTTAACTTTGAACCTGGAACCCGAGCTTCAGGCGCCACGTACATAATGGATGATGAGACTGAATTTTTGGGACTCACGATATCTTGGTTTACATTTTGCTTCTTAGAAACTGCATTTGCAGATTTTGAGACGACACTTGGTACAAGCCGGGATAATCCAAACCCCGTGACATATGGTTTTAGGTCATCGTCGAGGAGGATTTTTGATGATTTTATGTTTCCATGGATATATTTCCTGGGGCTGCACTCGTGAATGTGCGTAAGACCTCTTGCCACTTCTTGAACAATTCTCAATCTTGCAGCCCATGATAGTGGAGGCAATACGTTCCCTGGTCCACCTGCACCACTCGAATCAAAGACATTGTGTTGGTGGCGTGTTTACTCAGAAATATTTCGACACGAGAAAATGAAGTCGTCACAAGTATCAAATTTTAATAACATCACAGAAAAGCCTAGTGGATTCGCACATCAAAGTACTTCAAGAGCACTAGTTTTCTTTTTCCTCGTCTTCTCAGATTTTAATCATGGTTAAGTATGATATTTCATGTTATCTGATAGAATTTATTCACAAAGAAAGCTTTGATTTAAGGTAAAAACTTATACGAGACGGTCTCATGGACATAATACATGAGACGGATTTATATGTAAATAGAATTCCAACCCAATCTCAAACCCATAGAAAAACAACCCATATTTTTTTGTCTTTTGTAGGATCCGTAAGTCCATGAGACCGTCTCATACAAGACACCTCATGATTTAATTACGTGCAGTCTACTGTCAGTCCAATTCGGCAGGAGGGGACCGCTACATTTAAGGCGGGTCGAGTATTCATTCAAAGAGTTTACTAGTCAAAATGAATGAGGCCAAGAACATTAACTACATATCTGACAATTATATCCAAAAGAGAACAATCAACTCATGAGATAACAACTAGACAAAGATGCCAGCTGAACCAGAAATGAACTAGCAACGAAACTAAAATACGGAATCACCTGAAAAAACCAATAAAACTTCTTCAAGATTGAAGTCTAATAATAGTGAGATGATCCTACGCTTTTCCAATCCCGTAATTGCTAATTATATTTGAAGCCTCGCATCTACAACACTCATCTACCTATTTTACCCGTTCGCGCATATTTGTGGATTTTTAGATGCCTATTTTGGTCATTTCTGGCATTACAAAAACTCGAATCGAAAGTTGACCACCTCTTTTAACTTGAAAAACCCCTCATTAGCTGCAAAAAGAGAGAAAACAAAAAAAGAGCAGCACTATATAATTACAACATAAAAAAAAAAAAATGATGTCTAAGCAGAGGACTCTGAAGTTCCAAAACCAACCTCATGTAATTTCTACTTTTGCTTGAGTTGATTCAAACATGCCTACATATTCTGCTGAAGTTAATGTAATCACTACCAAAAGCGATCCTAGGGAGCTATTTCAAGAATTATTTACTTAATCCTTGATCCTATATGTCATATTTTGAAGCCTTTTGATACAATACAGGCTGCACGGTACTACTCAGCATTGTGTATTCTGATCATTTACAAGAATTAAGTTGCACTTCAATATCACAAAGTAAAAACCAACAATTCCCAAATGGCATTCCTCATTTATCATGCCAAAACAAATCCATAATCACTTAGCAAATACCAATTCCCATACATTTATAACTAGACAAATTCTGAAAAAAATAAATAATAAAACCAACAAGAGAAGAAAGTGTAAATTGTTTCTTACCATGCAATGCATTGTACAAGTTTCCATTCTGAATGAAATCAGAAATCAGCAATTTTTCATCACTGGCATAGTAATAAGCCCTCAGCCTCACAATATTTGGATGTTGTACCTTACCAATGGCCTCCACCTCAGCCTCAAATTCCTTAAACCTCCACCTGAAATCCCCCTCGCTCAGCCGCCTCACCGCCGCCACCACAGGGCGGCTCGGAGCCGATCCTACCCCCTTTCCACCACCACCAACTACCACCTTGTAAACTATTCCACTCCTACTTTTTCCCACAACATAAGCTGATGCCCTCAGTAAATCCTCCAATTCCAAACAAAACCCTTCATCCATGACAACAAATTTACCCTTTTGCCCTTCCTCACTTCCCATCACCACCACCTCTGTGCCCACATTTTCTTTTCCCAGTTTGCCCTCCTCCATCTTCCATTTTTTCTTAATCATCCACACTGAAATGAACACCACCCCAACCACCAGTGAAACCCCTGAAATCACAGAAACTGTAACGGACCCACCATTTATTTTTTTATTCTCCGCAAACCCATTTGAGGAAATCCCACTATTTTCAGGCTGCTGAGGATTATTCAAGAATTTGGGGTTTTGAGCTTCAGGCACTGTGCATGGAATACTTAATGGAAACCCACAAAGATTAGGGTTTCCAGAAAATGCAGTTGGGCCCTGATTTAACAGTGACCCCACCTGAGGTATTTTTCCGGTGAGGTTATTATGCTGGAGATCAAGGCTAACCATCACCGGAAACTGCCCAAAACTCGCCGGAATTTCCCGGAAAATGCATTGTATGAAAGATTCAAAGTCCCCGTCAAATGGGTTAAATTGCTTAGGTTTTCAGGTAGTGAACCATTGAAATTATTGGAAGATAAATCAAGATG
Source organism: Rehmannia glutinosa (assembly GCA_016081115.2). Taxonomy (NCBI): domain Eukaryota; kingdom Viridiplantae; phylum Streptophyta; class Magnoliopsida; order Lamiales; family Orobanchaceae; genus Rehmannia; species Rehmannia glutinosa. The sequence goes on along the minus strand of CM071933.1, from coordinate 22,524,289 downwards.
AACGAGGTTTTGAACGGTTGAGATGTGGTGCGGCAAGGGTCCACTAAAAGAGTTCTGTGAAAGATCAAGAAACGTGAGAAATGAGAGTGCACCAATTTCTGATGGAATGTAGCCGGTAAGATTCTTGCTTGAGAGTGAAATGGAGGCGACTCTACTGTGGGTGCGATCGCAGGTGATCCCATCCCACCTGCAGGGAGTTGAATCTGAATCAGACCAAGAAATGAGAGCTCGAGTTGGATCTTCTGCAATGGCTGCTTTGAGGGCTAAGAGTGAGAGACCATCTGAACTCAGTGACAAAGTGAAACAAATGCAAAATGTGAACAAGTAAAAGAACTTAAGAAGACCATTAAAGCTCAGATGGTTCATGTTTTTTGCAAATGTGCATAAAAACTCAATCTTGAAAAAGCATGCAAGGGAGAAATTTCAATGGGTTGAACAAAGCTCCTATCTTTTTAATAATGCATTTAGTGAGAAAAAACAATGGTGTAATAGATAAAGTTCCAAGCTTTGCATGTGCTGGCCAGAGACTTGCAGAAAGAATGTGTAATGTGAGTAGGTGACTGTGTGTGTGTGTGTGTTGATGGTTGGTGAAGATGATGAGAAATTGTATGTGTTTCAATTTTGAAGGGGGGTGGATTTTCGAGGTTATTTAAGTGGTGGAGTAATTAAAGTGGGCATTGAGTTTGAATTTTCTTTGACTAATGTAGCTTTTTTTGTGAGTGTCAGTTTTGTTTTTTTATGTGAAATCTTGGAATTTATTAATGTTTGTTGGGATGTGGTGGTTGTTTTTGTTATTAGTTTATACAAGAAATTTTGATTTTTGAGGGTGATTACATTTTTCATTGGGATGGGAGAGGAGTAAAAGAAGTAGATGAAAGTATCTTTGATTTATTTGATCTGTTGTTTGAACGATGCTTTAACCAAAAGGACTGCCATATTTCCTCATGTGATGAGAGTTGGTACTTTGATTTATCTTCTTGGAAATTTCAATTCAATCCAAAGGTTCCAAGTTTTAACCTTTCAATCCATCACATTGGACTAATACTATCATTCATCCTGTCCCAAAAGTTGGATGTTTTGGAAGTTTACTGTTGTTTGTTTTTGGGACTACTATAAAAAAAAAACTAAAACAGAATTGTCTCAATGCAATAATTACAAAAATAAATTTATCAAAAACAAGTATCAGCACTAGTGCATCTAAAATAACATTTTTTTTCGAAACGAATCTAAAATAACATTCAAGAAGAAAAAAATGGTGGAAGTTTATAAAAATGCACTTGTTTGTTTATCCATAGTGAAAATAATTAATATGATCTGAGTAATTTTTTTTTTTTTTTTTTTTTGTCTTTTGGGAGTGAACTGCACCACACTTGTGGTACTACAATTTTCTAAAAACTCTTTGTTCTTTAATAAGTTTACAAAATGAAGATAAGCAATTTTGGTAATGAAGAATTATCACGATTAATGAATTGTGCGAGGACTTGTTTGTAAATAGAAAAGATGTATCGGGTTTGGGACAACTGACAAGTGGTGTCGGGAAATGATGCAGCCAAGGGCACATGCTATATATGCTGCTTTATCAGAGAATCAATATGCACTTATAGGGGTGTTTTTGGTAAATTTATGGAGCACTGAAGATTCAAAATCCAGTGGAAAGGACAAGGCACTGGACAAAAAAGAACTTGCTGAAAGCAAGAAACAAGAAAAACACAAGGAAAAGAGAAACAAAAAATATATAGTTGTTGTAAAAAAAAAAATATATTGTAAATTTTTTTACCATCACATGTTAAAGTGGCTTGAGAAAAGGGAGCATTGTCTACATATTTTTTGACAAGGCGGCCTTATATTGGGAAAGTATATTAAAAATTAAAAAGGATACATTCAAAATAAATAATAAAATAATTATCTCACCTCTGACAGAAAAATATAAAAAATGCACTTTCTCATAAATGTGGTCCTCCATCAAAGATCAAACTTAAAACTTAGCTACTTGGGTAGTGAACATTTTGATAGACTTTACATAACAGAAAGTGGGAATGGGCCATGCCAACTCACCTTCATTCAAAAAGGTAATGATAACCTGTTACAAATTGCCACAAAATGAATTTTCGTAAAGTATTTAGAAAATACATAAAGTGAAAAACAAAAACATCCCAAGAGAAAAACATAAAATGAAAATGCAATATCTGCACCAAGAAAAATCACAAAAAAGAGTATACCAAGGTTAATCTAGAAGAATTTGTTACATAAAATATTTAATATGAAATTCTGGAGACAAAAGGCAACTATAGTGAGAAAGCAAGCTCCTGAAAGAACTTCCCTCTGTGCTCGAAATTTTTGAACTCATCGAAACTAGCACATGCTGGACTCAGCACAATGGCATCCCCTACATTGGAAATAAAAAGAAATCATGTTCTTGAGTCCAGTGAAAAACCATAATGGAGATTTAAACAATTCTCATCAGGAACTTCATTTCAGCACAGATGACATAAGAGTTATTGGGCATTTCCTATTTCAATGTCTTCTTCAAAAATGATACAAATCATTGTTATCAGGCATCATAACGTCTACCAGGCTATGTTGTGAATCGTGCATCAACCGGGGAACTTTGTGCTGATAATCTTGTCGTTGTGGTCAATGGCAGAGCCACCACACAAAAGTGGGGTGAGACAGATGGAAAACTTGAAAAAAGAATCATATAAGCTATAAACAATTTTTCTTTTTAATTTCTTAACATTGTCGGGTCGGATACAGGCCTGGGCCGGCCCAGTATGCCACCTACAATTATTTAGAGAGAAACACTTGTATATCAACGTATGGCACCGGCAGGTTCCCAATAAATTGAAGGGTTACTGAAAATACCCTTTGAGGTTAAGTCTAATTACAAAACATGATCCAACCATCTTTCGAAATTACAAACACTCCATTGATATCGGTTCCTAGTTTATGAATTACAGCCTCAAGAAAGGTAGACATTTGTTAAGTAAATAGAAACCCCAGTAGGCAGTAAGGTGTTTGTATACCTTAAGGGGGTATTTGTTAGTTTGAAAGATAACTCAAATTTTCCCCCCTAATTAGACCAAACCTCAGGGGTAGTGAACTGTCCTTTGATTCCTTCTCTTAATCCAATTGTAGCTCAGCAAGAGTTTGGTCAAGTTATATCAATCGTGTCTCAAATAACAGAGATATCAGATATAAATTTTTAGCAGATGAGGTGGTTCCATTGTTCATTTGAATTCTAGAACACACAACTATCACAATTTCTACAAATATTAAGTGCAAAATATATACCAGGTGTTGCTATATTCTTGGCCAACTTCACAGCATCCTTTAGATCTTTTGCCCTTAAACAAGGAATGCTGAGACCATGAGAAGACAGGGTATCTTGGATCAGCATACCTGAAGAACCAAACTTCATGATCATGAAAATACGTGAGTACAGTGGAGCAAAAAACTAGGACATGAACCAGTAAATTGATTATTCATATTACAAATCATAAGCATTTGCTGCATGATAATGTCGAGACAAAGGGATCACTTACGGTGACAACACCTCTATGATACTCCAAGGGTTCTATCAGCTGCTCAAAACCATTAGAACCTTCTATGTGTGAAACCTGGAAAATAGCCATTAGATAAAAATCAGGCATCAGGAAGGACTTTTCCGGGAAGGCAAAAACTAACTGTATTATGATCAAGCAAGATGCATATACAGAGAATGCTCATGAAATATTAGGACCATTTTCATAAGAACCGTCTTGTCAATAAATTGGCACTGCCTCCTTTCCATTAATTTCTTCTTACAAATTTGCATATGTGGCAGCAATTAGCAAAAAGAACACCTGGATACGGAATATTTTGGTAATAAGTGAGAAATCCTGATTCTAGATCAGCGGTGAACGGGTTTTGTAAATTTTTTGGGATAATTACAAAAACCACCCTTGAGGTTTGACCTAATTACAACAAAACCCAATTATCTTTCAAAATTAATAATGCCCTCTCCCTCTTAAGGTATTGCAAACACTCCCTTGAGGTCTGTATTTTCATATGCTTCATGAACGTAAACAGATAACATCGTGATACTTCAAGTGTGTATTATCTTGAGTTCTGAGGATAGAATTATTGAGTGGAAATAGCGTAACCTTTGCGAGACCACCAAGTAGAATTACTGACTTCTGTTCTTTGAGACCCATCAGTCCAGCATATGTTGCTTCAACATTGGTCGCCTTGCTATCATCCACCCAGGTCACTCCACGAGTATCTTTGTGGACTGCAACAGGAATACTAAAACTTATGAGAAAAGAGGTAAAACTTTGATTGGTAAACAATTATATGAAGCATCAGTATTCTACATAAAGAGTGATCCTCCTTCGCTGAATATCGGCTATGACGCTATGACCCATAAAATTTGCACCTATTTATTCAAACTTGTAATCTAGTTGGAAGATGATATTTTCAAAGATGATGCTACTCACCAATTTGCATTCTATGAGGTGGAGCTCTCAATTTATCTATAATTGAACTGATAGCTACACCATCAACCCCAACATCCAATCCAATAACAGATAATGCAGCAACTGCAGCATTGTAGTAATTGTGTGTTCCAACGGCATTCAGTTTATCCAATGCTAGTTGTGAGACAAGTCCAAATTTAGGGACTGTGAAGTAGGCAATTTTGGCCTCCATGTCAACCTTTTCATGTCGGCAAGAAGAAGATTAATATCATCTGCATTATCCAGGAAGCATGCTTGAAGAGAAAAAGACCAACAGAAGCGGCATTACAGAAAGAAGAACCATGACTAAACATTCCTACCACAGTGCATCTCGCAAGGTGACTAATGTTTCTCTTTTAAGATAAACTGATAGCTATAAACTATATGAAGGGCATTATTACTTTTGAGACATAATCAGAAGGTTGTTTTAGGATTTCAGAAAGAGTATTGGTCAAATTCATATTAACCATGTCTTCAGACTTCACTACACATCTTTTATGTTATGTAGACATACAGAAATTGCATGTTAATGGAGATATATCCATACAGTGTTAGAGAGACAAGCCATTGATGTCATTAGAAGTTGCATGATAGATATGCACACAACACTAGAATAACTTGCAAAAATGAACCAAATGATGGGGCGAAAAGTTTTCTTACTTTCACACCAGGATAAGCTCCAATCCAAGCATAATTACATTCATTTGTATGATATGCAATTGCATCGTTTAGATATGGATTTCCTGTATCAGGTAAAAGAACTTTATATTAAGAAATGGCTCATAATGGAATAACGAGACATTGACTAGAAAATGGAGAAGCTATATATTGAGATTGTAGCAGGGACAAATCCCATGCACCCCAACTCCCCCAACCCCCACTTATATACTTCTGTGAGGAAAGCTGGAGCAATCATAATTCACATGGCAATCGCAAAGGATATTGATACACATCGTTTTAAGGCTTATTCTATTGATTTAGTAGGCTAGGTTAAATAATTTAACTATTCAGCTCTTTTAATTAATTAGTTGGGCTTCAGCTCGTAGGGTTAGAATTTATATTTAAATAGAATCTTAGAAGTATGGTAGGGGACCTTGGACAGATTGATTTTTTTGCGGCTATAAGCTGGAACGGGATTTTCCCGTGGAAACGTTCTGTGATATTTTTCTTTCTTCCATATTGCACAATTTTCTGGATCTTCCGCCCTTGACTCTATCAAATGGTCCGACCTGCCGGATCTTTTTCTGCCGGATATCAATATCAGCCCATTACATGTATGGAATCACGCGTTGAGGCGATAGAGAAGGGTGTTGAGGAGTTGCGGGTGGAGATGGCCAAAATCAACGCGAAAATTTCAAAACTGGATCGAATTGAAGAATTACTAGAGTTTTTGTTACGCAAAAAAGGATCGTCTACCGCTGGCGGCGCAGATTTAGCGTCCTCGCTTCCCGCAAATCACCTGGTTTTGCGTGACAAAAATCGGGAACTCGACGGCGAAAATAAATCAGATCCCTCTCCTCCGGCCACCCGTGCGTAGCCAGGCGGGGCCACGTTGTTGGCGGCCCGACATATGAATTTTCCCATTGTTCATGGTGACAACCCCGTTACATGGTTGTCTCACTCTCGCATTTATCATACACTCAAGGCCGATAAATCCATGGCGAATGCATTATCTAGTCGATTGGAGGATGACAACAAGTTGTCCGCTATTTTCATATATTGTTGGATGGATCGACAGAAGTTGCGAAAGGAGGTGCATACTGACAGTAAATGGTGCAGAACTATCCGAGATTTAGAAGCGGACAGTGGGACTTGAAGCCCGTATGTGTTAATCAATGGTGTTCTTTTTTATAAAGGCCGTATAGTTTTGCCGTATAATCGGGAATTTTGGCGAGGGGGTGGTCGGGGATCACGGGTGTTGATTAAATGGAGGGGACGTGAAGCGGATGAGGCGACTGGGTGGACTCTTCTGATTTCACGGACAGTTTCCTCAATTCAGCATTGAGGACAAGGCCGTTTCGAATGAGGGGAGAGTTGATAAACATCGTTTTACGGCTTATTCTATTGATTTAGTAGACTAGGTTAAATAATTAGTTGAGATATAATTTAATTATTAATTAGGGTTTTATTTAATTATTCAGTTCTTTTATTTAATTAGTTGGGCTTCAGCCCGTAGGGTTAGAATTTATATTTAAATAGAATCTTAGAAGTATGGTAGGGGACCTTGGACAGATTGATTATTTTGCGGCTATAAGCTGGAACGGGATTTTCCCGTGGAAACGTTCTGTGATATTTTTCTTTCTTCCATATTGCACAATTTTCTTGATCTTACACCCTTGACTCTATCAGATATCTTAAAAGTAAAAGTACTTCTATTTGTTTTCAACTTCCAATGATGAGGTAGAATGATATATTCTAAGAGTATGGAGTATGTCTCCAATTCGTGTGAATGTTATAGACAACAGACATTCACATCCAGAAAGATAAGTATACAATGAATTTGATTTGAGCCAAACCTAGTAAAGTATACAGATAATAGAAAAGGAGAAATTTGATATCCTACCTGTGGGAAGAATCGCAATCTTTCTGCCAGTCATGTGGGAAAAAACACGGCACTTGATCATGGAATAATTCTTCATAGACTTGTGCCTTTCTAGGTGATCAGGAGTGAGATTTAAGATTACAGCGACCTAAAAGTAAACAACGTCAAAAACAGTAAGCTCACTCGAGTATAATAAGAATGAAAGTCTGAGACACCAGATGGGCCCTGCTTACTGAAGGGGAGAAGCGCTTGTTTGGTATTTCTAGCTGATAACTGCTTACTTCCACTACAGCAACCTAGCAAAATGTAAATAAGCCCTACATTAGATGTGCCTACTATCGAAGTGTCAAAGTCAACATAATTCAAGAAATAGTCACATATTAAACAAAAAATGGACTAGTGCAGTATTCTAGAGTCAATAAAAAGAACAGGAAACATAAATTAGCTAAATAACTCATGCCTGAAAAGGTCTTCGAGATGATTTTAAACACTGTAGAGCGGCTTCTGAGAGAGGAACACCAAGGTTCCCCCCGACGAATGTTTCGATGTTCAAATGGCTGAGCATCTGCAAGCAGATTACTTTATATCAGGGAAAGGCACAGCAGAAATACAAACCTGAACCCTGAATACCAGGAAGAAGAAAATAAGCAACAAAGTCATATTCTTTACCTCCCCAGACATGTTGACAATGAAAAATTGATTAGCATGTTAATAGGAAGATCCGATGAACTAGGAACAGTTTTATTTGTAATAACTTAGTCTGAGAAATTATGGTCATATATCTAACCTTCTTAAGGGTCGAACTCCTCCAAAATTAAACAATCATCATTTTAATTAGCAATATGCTGGCGGTATTACTCGATATATCGCACATGTTAATGGAAAATCTAATTATTGCATTAAAAGAAGCGTTTTTTAAAGATTTGTTCTTATTCGCGAAAAATCAAATACTTCACAAGCAGCACTATATGGAATCAGTCTATTACACTAATTTACAGAGAAACATAGAATACAGTGCACTTCTAAAAGCAAAAAAATATATACATTCTACAAAAAAGATAAGCAAACCTGTCCAGCAAAAGTGGCTACAGTAGATTTTCCATTAGTTCCAGTGACAGCCAAAACCTTAGTGCACCTTGGGAGAACTTGTGCAGCAAAATCCAGCTCAGCCATCACACGCTTTCCCTAAATTCAAGTGGGAGAGTTACTCGTGCGTGAACGAAATGATCTTAAGCAATATGAATATGCCTACAGAAAACAACAGGTTCTTATCTCTCTCAGACGTAAGAACATGCACATGCACGACAAAAATGTATAAATCACTCAGTTCCACTATAACTATCTGTATTGAGACATAATCTAAGACCATCAAAATCGCTTACAGATTGTAACATAGATGCTAGACCATAATTTTCCAAAGGAACTCCTGGGGAAACGACTATCAGATCAGCCACATCAAGTAGCTTATGGTCAAAGCCACCAAGAATTGTCTTCAAATTACCATCTTTGGCATTTAAAATATTTTGCTGCAATTATGAGTACACTCGCATCAAGATTTAGAAAAGAAAAAGCTAACATCTTTAAGATAACAAAAGACAGAAAACATGGCCTCTGCATACCTCCAGCGGCCTCAATGTTTCATTCTGGTCAAAGGCTAGAACTGAAGCACCTCTAGCAAGAGCAAGTTTTGCCGCAGCAATCCCAGATTTGCCCAAGCCTATAACCTAAAACTCACAAGCATACGTCAAGTAAACGTTCTAGTTATAGTTCAATCATGATTTCTCCTCCACAAAACCAGCTAATGAGAATGAAAATTCCATTTCAAGCCAGTTTGCCCTCTTTATCAGAAGGGCATGACCCAACTCCTCTTGACCAGCAGGTCCAAAATTGAAATAATAACTGGCAATGAAAGGAAAAAAAAATGAAAATATCAAAATGTAAAACTGTGAAAAATATTCGCTTCCATGCTGGCGATAGCGCAAGAAAAGAAAAGCTAAAAGTCGCGTCAACAATCTCTCCCTTGACACACACAAAAACCAAAAAGAGCAGGTTTTAATATTCTAATTCAACATTCACTTGTTGGCTAATTTGCTAAATATGTTCTACTTATGTTTGCTGGCTTATTTCTCACAAAGGTATGTGTACAAAAAAACAAATGCTGGCACTCAAAAATTAAAGATGGAAGCCAAAAACAGCACCATCACATGAAAAAACAGCTATTTAAATTTTATGAACTTAACCGTGTTTGTGACAATCAACTGCAAATTACTGCTTGAAGAAAGTTCAATACTTCAACATTCAAAATCACCATATGTAACTTTAAACATAATCACCAAATCAAAAATATTGAAATGAAAAGGGTCGAATTTTCACGCATTAGACTTAAAATCGAACAGCTAAAGGAATCTTTAGGTCGCCCATTATTACAAAAACCCAAATCAATTAGTTGGGAAAAAAGAGCAAATAAGGGGCTGGCTTACAGCAACTGATTGCCCTTTGAGGTCTTGTTTGGGAAGGCAAGCTTCAGTCTTTAGGCATAATTCTCTCTTTAGCATAGATCCGTTCGTTGCGAAAGTTGCAGTCTTCATGTGCTCTTAACATTTATTGACATTAAAGAAAATGTGAGAGCCGGTGCACGGTGGGTTGCTTTGAAAACTGAGAGGATATTACAAAACGAAAGTAGCCGATGAGGAGAGCTTTTCTGCTTGGGGTTCTGCTTAAACTTGTCCGGGGTTTGGGGAGGGGTTGTGTTGGCGCCTAATTATTCCTTTTACTTATGAATAATTAGACAATCAAAATATTAAAACTAGGTGAATAAAAAATTTGGATTTGTATTATAGATTTCAAATAAAATGTATTTTAATGTTTTATCATTAATGTTACAAATATGCATTATGTTTTGCATTCAAAGTAACATAACATTAAAATGCATTATGTTTTTAATGTAACTGGACTAAAAGATAATGCAAGGTGCATTTCACTTGCAAAATCATCTTGTTAATTATTTTAAATCTTCAATATTTCACTTTTTTTGAACATTATTCTTAATAGGGTGGCACTATTCACACCATCAAAATTGATGAATACACCCACCTCCATATAATTGCAAAAATGACATTCACTTAAAAGACTATATTACTCTTACTTAAAGAAGTTCTAAATACACCAACATCATTCACCCACATTCTTCTTCTTGAACAAAATAACAAGATTTTTTTTTCTTATAAACCCTAGATTTTCCCAACACCCAAATTGTTGCAAATATGGACAATAAAGTATTCATATCCCCAAGTAATAAATGTATATTCTTAGTTTATAGCATAAAATATGTTATTTCTCAAATTTTCAGGTTGAAAAATATTGTCGGATAAGAATATTTCATCTGAATTCAACACGCGACACATCACACACCACGACAAAAAAATCCATCATGCCATTGTTCCATTTGGCATGATGGCCTAAAATTCATCATTCATCGTGCCATCGTGTCATGTGACACAATGGCAGAAATCCATCGTGCCACCTAGGGCTTTTTGTGCAAGACTAAAATTGGAAATTATGGGGGTTGTATTTAGTAATTATGTTATATTTTAAAAAGTGAGTGGGGGTGTATTTACTAAGTGGGTGTATTCATCAATTTTGGGAGTGTGAATAGCGCCGCCCTTCTTAATATTCTAAAAGAGATATATTTTATCAATCTTATAATATTTTTTGTTTATTAAAACTGCCAAATCGTACTACAGCCGCCTAAAATCGCACATTTGATTTTACTTAATAAAATCGCTACTTGAAATTATTTTTAGGAAAACCGCATAAGGCTATTCTGTTTAATTTAAAAAAATAATCACAAAACCGCAAAGTGATCACCCCTACTTATGCCTATCATAAATTTCCAATTTTCTCTCTTCTATGGGTTCATATAAATACACAACACTCCAAGGCCTCTAATTGATTTTGTAGATCATTGATTCTATAAGTTTTGTTTTTATATTTTTTTTATATAAGATAAATTTTTTGGCCTTGACCAAATAATTGTCTGCTCCAATTGTCTATGTTATCCACAGAGAGGTCTTGTCCATGCCAACCCAAATGAGTAGTTATCTAAGTTGGTGCATCACCCTTGGATCAACACATTAGAAACTATTTAACTGGCCTAAATATCGCTCAAACACGAAATCTAATTATTCCTAGATTGCATCCAACTCAATTTGGGCAGTGCAAGCAATCACTAGGCCAACATAAAATAATTATTATCAAATTCAGACTCTCACTTTTGGCAGTGCAAGCAATCACTAGGCCAAAAGAAGACATTAACTATAACGGTCTAATAGCAGCTGAGATTCATGCATGTTCTTGTTTTATCGCATTCTTATTTATTATAATCGTAGTTTCGGCAAACTCAATTACTCATGCAGTTGCTCATTTTTCAGTTTCTTCTCCTTCTCCATTTGTTTGGTAGATAGGGTGTTTTTCTTTATGGCTTAAGAATCTTGTAAGGAATGATTAGCCTAATCAATATAACAAGTTATCTATGTAAAAAAACATAAAGAATGATACTATCTTGAAACTAAGATATTGTCCCCAAGTTATGCCTATTTGGTTGGGCATGTTCACCACATAATATCAGTTGATTTATTCTATTACATTATTTGGCAAATGCAAGTTATAAGTTAGTGTAGAAAGAAGCAAGATTCGAACTTCGATATATAATAGTCAAAAAAGTGTTACTAATAACAAATTAATATGTATGTATAAAACACCAAAGTGATATTCAAATATTACTAAATATAAAACAAAATTTTCAAGGTTTTAGTCTTAATGCACACGATAACCATAACAAATGCCCAAAATAAAAGGAAACATTTTCTTCACTAAAATTGCACAACATTAGCTACATTCAATTGTAATAAGCCTCCACTGTAAGTCCTGGACTCGTGCTTCTATTTATACAATAGATTTTCGTAAGTAATATTCAATAATTATTACAAATCAACTGAGCAGATGGATCTGATGTGTCATCAACCAGGGACATTCAGGTTTTTGAAGAGTTCGGGGAGATGAGCATTACTAAGCTTGGTCCTCTTGCTGATTTCATGTTTCTTCTTCTTAATCTTAGGCTTTGGAGCAATGCCATGAATCTACGCCATGGCCTCGCTCTTTCAAATAAGTGTATAGCAAGTTTCATTCCATTCTTCTCAGAGATCTTTTTCAATGTCAAGCATATCACGTGGGAATTTAATTCCCGAAACAACCGCTTTAGACATCGTCAACTTTAATAACTGCTCTAGGATCATTAAGGTGTGTTATGTCCTTTTGTGAGTCGAAGTTTGCTAGTAGACAAATTTGGCCAGAAGCTTTCAAGGACTACATAATATCATTGTGATCAACATTCTTCGAGGGTTGAGTAACGAGAAATAAAGTAGTTATTCACAAATTCCCTCATTTCTTTAACATAACTCAAAGTTCCAACGATCAAGTCACTTGTTAGTCCTCCATAACGGTTAGATATGCATCCTTAAGATCATTAACAATAATAACATCGTGAAACTTTCGAATTAAGATAAGAAGTTGGCTTTTATCTTTCAAATCATGTTTGGACTGCCAATAAATTATAAGAAATAGTCAATTATCCGAGAATGGTGCAGGAAGAAGAGAAAAATAGGCGTTTACCAAAAGAAGAGAACTAATGGTGGCCATGGCAAACAGAGAATTAACTTGTTGGAGGATCGTTTTCCATCATAACTAAGTTTTGGGTTGTTCCTTAAGCTGACAAAGACGGCCTTGTTTGCATTCATATTCACGTAGCATTTTTCATTTATTTGCTCTAGAGTAAATGTTTGCCTAGTTTGGAGATGAGAAATTTCATTTGGTTGCATGGTTAAATTACATGAATCTTTTTCTTCCATTTTGTTGGTCATGGTCTTATCCACAACGCTTAACGCACAAAACTCCAGTTCCTTTGCGTGTAATAAATAAAATAAAATGTTTGCATAGAAGAGTTGTTGGACACAGACAATGACCATTTAGAGAATATTAATACACAAAATTTAATACACAAAATAGAGTCTGCGCCAAAAATGAGCATGCATTTTGATTACTCTTACTATATTCTCACAAATAACTATATTCTTTGATGCCTGAGTGACTACTTGAAAGATACCTTACTGAGATAACCACAACATAAAATAAAATAATCAAATAATATTGCAAGGTTAATCCACAAAACAATCACACCGAAAGGGAAGATGGGACTAAGATCGCATAATTTCATATTGTAACTAGCAATATCAAAAATCACATGGCATATAATCGTGAACCAAAAACAACCCTTACACAATCTATTGACAACATATAACGTGACCATGTAATAAAGTTTATTATTGTTTGATGTTGAGTTCAAAGATTTCCTCTTCATACATTGATAAAAGAAACATTTGTGTATCTCAATCACGCAGGTGGAAAAATACATAATGTGCGTGAATGTTTGTGTTCTTCTTTTATCCGTATGTGAATTTTTTAGAGAGAGCAGAAGAGTGAGAAATTATATTTATTTGTGTGATAAACTGACGACACAAGAAAAACAGTGGCCAATCAACGCAGAAAGATTCCTTGCATGACAAAACAACTTGAAGGCCATCTCAAAAGAATGTTTCATAAGAGTTTCTTATTCGGTTCAAATCTAAACAAAAACATCATTGCTAAGCAATCTCGTACATGTGGAATGACCCTCTACATTCCAAATAGTTCATAGTTAATATCATCATTGATTATCTAATACATAACAAGAAAGGAAGTATTTCACTCATAACAACTAGGTTGGTGATATATTTTTAGGTACATTGGAAAAATAACACAAAACAATAGTATGTTTAAGACCATTATGAAGACAGAAACTGGAGAAAAAGAACAACAAAATTTGTCCTTTTGAAACAAAAAAAAATATAAGAAAAAGATATAGTACCTCAAAGAGCAAATAAATGACATGTTTAATCTGAGCACCCATAGGACCTTTCCTTATGCTATTATTGAAGCCATCAATGTCATTTGAAATTTCATTACGGGTGTAGAAGACTTTGACCTCAAGCTAAAGTTGAGGTGCTTGGGGAATAGATTTAAAAACTCTGTTTTAGCCGCAATGCTAGTAAGTAAGTGTTGACGCAAATCTCTTGTTTTAAAATTTCTACAAACTTTCTTGAAGAAGTGACACCATTTATAGACAATTGGTGCACAATCAAGAGTCAATGAAATGAAAAGAAGCAAATTGCAACACAAAAGTGGGTATGCTTAATGATAAAAGCACTGGCAACACTATTCAACCGCAAATGTCAAATCACCACCACCAACACCAAAGAAAATTTTTCTTTAAAAAAGAAAAAAATAATAGTATTCAAGTACCAAAAAGGGACACATATAACTAAGTAATACGTCCAAAATGTTAGAGCTTTAAAGCACATTCAATTTTAGTTACTAAGTTCAAGGGTTCTAGAAAATTGAATTGTATGTTAAGAATCAATTTCTCGTATCTGCTTAACCATGTAAACCTTTTGTAATGGGTGATAAATAAATCGATTAATACTTTTTATTTGTTTATTTATTTATTTTCATTCCTGGCCTTAAAGGTAGTGAGGCTATTGCCTCTGAATTTTAGAAATAGAGGTCATTCCAGATAGAATCCAGATACAGAGGGGGGAAATAACATGGATTCATTAAGGCCATAAGAGCATCTTCATTGCTGTTCTTGAATGTGTTATTAGCATGTAAGTTTTGTTACAACCGATGGGGAGTGTTCTTGGAAGAATGTTCCTCACATTTGTTACAAATTAGTATCAAATAAGAACAAAGATGATAAAAAAAGAAAAGAATCTCCCATCAACCCATATGTGAGCTGCACCAAGGGCCTTGACTGTCGCGTCTATTCCACATGCAAGATATTGTATGAAGAGGTCAAATTGGTGGCTTTTGGTTGTCAGCAATGTCATCCTCTTTCAATTTGGCTCTTTTCATTTTTTTGTCTTTTCTTTGTTTAATTGCATTTTACTTTTTCTTTCTTTTTGTATTAATTACAAAAGAAAGTGTTGGTTGAATGATTTGTTAATGTTAAAACGGTAAATTGAGTCATTGCAAAACACCTATTTTTGTTTTTTTTTTGTTTTTATTTTTTTATTTGACCTATATAGATATATCTTCAATTCCTCTATTTTATCATTCATCTCATTTAATTTACTCTAACAAAATCATCTCTATCATAAATTCCTCATAGAATTTCAATTTTTATCCAAAAATAGATGAAAATTATGGTCATTTTTCTAGAAATTCTTTGAATTCTTAAAATGTTGGAAGGAAATGAAACTTCTCAAATTTCTCTTATTCCCCCTAATGCTCAGCATTTTCAATTTTCTCTCATCTAATACCCACCAGATTTTCCAAATTATCCATTTCTTCCACAAAAATTCCAAAAATTTCAAAGTTCTTGAAATTCCCATCCTCCAAGTAAATGTCATCGTGCTCCCAATTACATGTCTCAACATGAATATTTGCAGTCCTTGGGAAACCAATTTTTCATGCAAACCCCTCCTTATAGATTTTCTTCTTACGAAGTGTCGGCTAATGAATCAAGAAGAGCAAGTTTAGATATTTCTCTATTAGACAAAGAAATGACAATACCACCGTCCATTCCAGAGACTCAGCCACCAATTGAATTAGAGAATATTTATAACATTGACAACAAACAAATCAGATAAAGGTAAGAAATCCAAGTTGTCTGGTCAAGGGAAGAAGACGAGGTCCTTAAAAACTTAGTTATGACTATTAGCTAAGATTCAGTTATCAGTAACAACTAAAAAATGATCATTATTGGGGACATTACAATTTACTACAATGACGATCGCCATAAGGGAACCGTGATGAGAGATATAGGGAAGATAAGTTCGCATTAGCATAATAGGATTCAACCAAAGGTATATGAGTTCAATGCGATATACAATAAATTATATGACAAATATCAAAACAGTTGGAGTGATGAGGATTTATTGAAGAATGCATATCAATAATACTTATATGATACAAAAAGTTCATTCGCATATGAACATGTGTGAAGGATTATGAGATTTTGCGCATTTTTTGCTCCACAATCAGGCAGTTCCCACATTGGAAAGAAGGTTAGGACATCTAATTCAGAGGTAAACACTGATATGAGTGTAGATGTAGTTGGAATAGACGTCCGCACTAGTCCAATCGTACAAAAATGCTTCAAAGAGGAATGGAAAAGACAAACACACAATAGAGGATACCATTTGGACAATAAATTCAACAAGACTTTGGAGAAGTTTTCCAAATACACAGAAGTTAAGAAAGTTGAAGCGGAAGCTAGGAAAATCATAACATAAATAGCCAAAGCTAATATTGAATTTATGCAACACCAAATATTCATGAAAGATATGTCATTTTTTACTAAATATGTTAGTGGGAATGACACCAGAGACCCGTTACCACCATGAAGAAATGGTATGTTGCCACTTCAGAAATGCACAACGACTATCCATCAATTGTCTTATGGGGAACTGACCAACTATCTTGATGAGTACCTACGATTGGCTGAAACAACTACCATCAAATTCATGTTTAACTTTGCCAATGTGTTGTTGAGGTTTTTGGAGATCAATACTTGAGAAATTCGAATGGTCTTGATATATGATGTCTTCTTAAATTGCATGACCAGAGACACACCATCCCAAACATGTTAGGAAGTCTTGATTGTATGCACTAGGAATGAAAAAATTGCCCAGTTGCTTGGAACGACCAATTTACAAAAGGTCATGGGAAGGCCACAATTGTGCTTGAAGCAGTTGCGTCTGCAGACGTATGGATATGACATGTATTTTTTGGGATTGTAGGTTCTTCTAATGATATTAATATGTTGTATTAATCACTTTTATTCAATAACGTACTGCAAGGAAATGCACCATCAATTAATTTTGAAGTGAATGACACAAAATATACAAAAGAATATTACCTGATATATGTAAATTATCCAGAATGTGCTACTTTTGTGAAGAGCTTTTCATGCTTGGAGTTTCTTAAGATAAAATAAATTCAAGGAAAGACAAGAGGTTGTGAGAAAGGACGTCGAGCAAGCATTTGGAATGCTCCAATCTTGATGGGCCATTGTAAGAGGTCCTACCCGATTCTAGTATAGAGATAACTTAAAGGACATTATGTTAACATGAATTATTTTGCACAATGTGATTGTCGAGATTGAGAGTGGTCTAGTTACAAACTGGTCTGATGATATCAGAGATGCCCCTACAGAATCCATTCAAGGATCAACCCAAGAATTCCAAGAATATCACTGAGAAACAACAAGCTATGTGACAAAAGGCCGACATCATGAACTTCGAGTCGACTTGGTTGAGCATATATGGGCACGCTATGACATCAATTAAGTGACGAATTAATTTATGTATTATGAATCATCTAAATTATCTTATTTTTTATTTTACGAAATGTTTATTTGTATGAAGTATTTGTAATATGTAATATTGAACTTAAACATTCGTTAAATTTATAATAAATTTCATTATATAGGTCGAAATATATATAACTATAAGATTTTTAATTAAGTTGAAATATATAAATAAATATAATTAAATCAAAAATATTAATATAATTGTGGATGTTAAAATTATTTATTAAAACTATAGATTTATTTGACGAAAGATATAAATAAAGATGAGTAAAAGTACAAATGGGGCACATAAATAATGGGTGTAGTGTTTTTTGAATTTGAAGATGTGTTGTTAGAGAGGTGTATTATTAAAATTAGCAATGTGGCAATGAGGCCCATAAAGAACATGGGCTAGGAACTATTAGTCCAAATGACTATGAAAATTTAAAGAGAGGTGAATAGATTTTCCTGATTTTTCAGCTTTTTGTTTCTCTTTTTCAACTATATAAAAACACTCAAGAATGTAAGAGAAGATGAGAAGAATAAACACAATGATTTATAGTGGTTCGACTCACCTAGAGCTTAATCTACTACCACCTAGTATGTTCGAATTGATTTTGAAAAGAAAATTTTATTAATCGATACCAAACGATTACAACTCAACTAGAGGAGCACCAAACTCTTCTTACAACATCAACCTTGAAGAGCACAAAACTCTTCAACACCTAGTTTATCAACCAAGTGTGTTCTCACCAAAAGAACACTCAACAAGTAATTCTAGTCTTGGATGATTTTGATCAATCTAGATTACACCTCAAATGAATGTATACAACTTTGAAAGTACAAGTGTAAATCAAGAAAGAAAACCTAATAAACAAGATGTGAAAGTAGAATTATTTAGGCTATTACAACAAGAGTATGAAAAAGAAAGCTTGAGAAGTTTCTTGAAATTTTCTTGTTGTATTGTAGAATTGTGTGTTGTATTTGATCCTTCAAATTCTTTAACTATTTATAGAAAAGCTTCAAGATTTGATATCCAACATAGGCTCCTTCAAATTGAATTTTATTTGCAAAAGAAGGATCAAAAGATCTACAAAAATGGTTAAGAATTGATGAAGTAAATCTTGCTAATAAGTGTTGCTGTAACAAAAAGAATTTGTTATCAAATATCCTACACAGACTGATTGCTATATTAAAAATTCGAAAGTTTAAACCATTGAATCAAGATTTAACATAGGATGGCATCAAGGGCAACCTGTCACTATTCATAGCGACCCATCGTTGTACCATAACAACCGATTGCTATGGATAGTGACCATTCGCTATTCAACAGAGAGAAGAAATACATTTTTGCAAACCTTCAAGCACCAGTCGCTCTAGCATAGTGACCGGTCGCTCTGACCTTTGAAAATTCTCTGTTTTTCAGAGCAATATGAAAAAGTGCACATGTATCTGTCGCCTTTGGCAGCGACCGACGCCTTCTTTATAAGGACTTCTCTGTTTTTCAAAAACGTTGAAAATCTTTCAGCTATTGGTTGCCCTCTATAGCGGTCGGTCACCCTAAACACAGAGATATGTCCGAATATTAACAAAAATAGAGTTCAAGTAATACTTCACAAACTTGAAGATAAAATGTACTTGAAAACTTGAAGTGTTTTGACAACTATTAAAAATCTAGTTTTTATAACTCAAATATGTGAAATCATCAAAATCAAAGATAACTTTGTTCTAACAGGAACATGTATGTCCCAAGGGGTGTTAAAGTAAAGTCTATAGGGGGATTGAATATACTTAACAAATTTTTGATTTTATCTTCAAATCAGAGTTTTATCGCAAGTCAGCTTAGTCCCTGAGGGACATCTTAGTTCAACTTGACAGTAGAGTTAGCCACTCAACAGACTCAATAGAGCTGTTGATAAGATAACTTAACCTTTTTAGAAATACACCAGACTTGGTTTTTCAGCGGAAGTCTTATACCCTTTGATTAAAATATATTTTCAACACTTGTTTTATGGTTAAGTTGTTATCAGTAGACTTAGCAAATTTAACAAATAGCAGATAAGACATGTAAGAAATAAATGTGCTAAATGTAAAAGACACAGAACAATTTTTATAGTGGTTTGAAGATGGGGTAATTCCTCTAATCCGCTCTTCTCAAACTCCTGGAGGAATCCACTAAGGTAACAGTGACTTCGTTCCAATAGTACAACAATCCAAGCTAGGCATGATCACACAACTGACTTTATTTCTGGGATTCAGCTCTTCACAAGATGGTTGTCTTGCTACTTCAGCTTCTTTAGACTTTTGGATTTGATCATGCAGCCCTCCAACAAGTCCAAAGCTTTGGTTTAAACAAGAACCTCATTGCACTTTCTTCAACCTTGGACGTGCAAGCCCCTTGTCTTTCAACAATATTTTATCTTCAACAGTTTGAAGTTGTCTTTCCTTCACTGAGTGTTTTGGATCGATTTTTTTGAGTTTTAGGCTTGAGGATTGAATGAATAGCTTGAGAGTATTTGCTCTTTGCTTGAATGTTTGTAGGTATGTGTCTATTTGCAAAAAAAAAAATGTCCTCTCTCTTAAGTTCCTCGGCCTTTTATAGTGCTTGTTTGAAAAATGTATTTGTTGAAGAGATAGATCTATTTTTCAAACTACACTTTAAGGTCGTTGGCTTGTCTTATCTTGCAGCATTTGATATAGACTGATCCTGGTATTAATGGTCTGCAACATGCCCGAATCTCTGCAGGTTTGCAGGAGCATCCCATTGGTTCCCAGCTATTTGCACTCTTTCAGTAAAACAACTTTATGCTTGCAGTCTGACATGTTTCCTCTTTCAGCAAAGATTTGACTTTGCTTATCAACGGACATCTTCAACTTTCTTGAGTCCTTTTTGCTGCTTAACCCCTTTGATAGTCTTCTCCATTTAACTGGGAGTGACTTGGCTGTCAGTCTGCTGACTGAGACAACTTTCCAGGTACTTGACTGATCCTTCACTACACTACTCAGCTCACACACAACAGAGTCTTCACTTCGATCTTCAGTCAACTTCTGCAATCTTCAACTTGGCTACTTCAACTCAGCTAATAGAACCCTATCTATTACATAATTGATTTTACAGCAGAATTGGGGTGCCAACTTCCTAATCTAAGTTTTACATAACATCATCAAAGTCTATTACATAAATTTCCCAACAATTTTTCCCTTTTTGATGATGCCAAAACTTAAATAAAATAACAAAGTAAATAGTGCTTTGAAAAAGAATGATAGTATGAATATGTCATTTTATTGAACATATCATTCTTGGACCTTACAATATATTTACAAATACAATGAAAAAATTACAAGGTACTTACAATTTTTTTTTTGTGTATTTATAGTTAAGTAAAAATACAACAAGAATTTTCTTCAAAGAACCTTCAATGCATCTCCGCTTCATTCTCCTCTCTTCATCTTCCCTTCTCCCTTCCTCTTCTTCCCTTCTCCTCGTCCTCTTCTTCTCTGCTTCCTCTTCTAATCATCTTATTCTCTTCGCTTTTTCTCATAAGTTCTCTTCTGAGCTTGGTCTCTCCTTCTTATCTCTTCCCATTCTTGATCCTGCCTGATATTCTCTTCCTCTTGGCGCTTAGCTGCCTCCTCATTTCGCCTGGCAACTTTTCTATTCTCAAGTTCGTTGAGTCCAACCCAGTAAAGGAGATCCTTCTTTTGGGGATTTATATATTGAACATTCTTCGGCCTTCTTGGTGGAGTACCTCTGCTTCTTCCACCAGATCTTCGCCTTCCTCTTCTAGAGTCAGCTCCTCCTCTGGGAGTGTACCTCAAATGACTCTTCAGCCTTTTATAGTGCACATTTGAGAATATGTCCGTTGAAGAGATATACACATTTTTCAAATCACACTTCGTAGGTTGTAGACTTGTCTTTTCTCGACTTGATGTAGACTATACCTCGTATTAAATTCTCTGACCTTTCCTTAGTCTTTGCGGGTTTTCGGGTATATCTCATTGGTTCCTTACTTTTTGCACTCTTTCAAAGAAAATAAATTTATTGCTGGTAGTCTGACACTTGCTTATTTCCAACAAAACTTTGACTTGTCTTGACAACGTATCTCTTTCAGCTTTCTTGAGTCATGTCCACTGCATACCCCTTTGACATTCGATTCCAATTATATTGGAATAACTTTGCTGTCAGTCAGCTGACTGAGACAGCTTTTCTGTCACTTGACTGATTTTTCACTTCACTTCACTCACCGCCACACACCGGGTCTTCACTTCAATCTTCAGTCGAGTCTTGTAATCGCTCAACTTGGATGACTTCAACTCGTTCATACAACCATATCTATTACAAGTTGAATTACATTTAAAATGGAGTGCTAACTTCCTAATCTAAATTTTACATGATATCATCAAAATCTATACATAAATTTTCCCAACACCATCATATGATACGACCCACCTTGGGCCAAACATAGAGCCCGCTCTAATACCATGTTAAATTAGAGAGGACTTGGTACGGTCCCATACATGAAGTGTACCCATAAGGGTGAGAGCCCAAGCCCACCAAGTGAGGTTCCATCTTAAAAGTAATTGGTGATAAGAGGAGTAACTCACTTGGCCTATAAAGTGGACTATCTTCCCTTAATTAATCAATATGGGACAATTCACAAGTGACATATCTCAACATGAGTTCTTGTCCGGTCGAACTAATTTCAACCTTAGACTTAAAATAATTTGCAATAAAAGTTTGGTGTTAGTAGAAATAAGATTCTACTATAATTAATTATCTCATAAAAATAATATTTATATTAAGTCCCTATATAGGGCTCGTGCTTGTGTTAATTCTATATGCAACACATTTATTTCCATGTTAATAATTTACAACTTTATTAGATTACCCAGATAAAATATATTAAGTATTAAATTATTCAACTAGAGTTGGAGGATCTATTATTGGCCTTAAATTAAGGATGTAAGGGAGTGAGTCGAGTCAAACAAAGCATATCATTCAAATTTTTTGAGTTTTTATCCAGTTTAAAAAATATGTTTGAGTTTATTTAATTGTTAATTAAATTGATTTTGAACGAGATTTTACTCGAGCCAAATATAAAATGAGTTCAGGGAGCTTGATCTTTCCACACATATTTTGTCATAATCAATTAATCAAGTCAAGCTTGTCTTCATATCTTATCAAACATGACATGTTCAAATATAAATTTTTATGTTATTTAACGGAACTCAATTGAGTTTTTAATAATCAATCTTAAAACTCATAGACTATTCAATCCATTTTATTCAAGATTAGAATACTACACACACACACACACACACACACACACACACACACACACTGTAGGCCCCAAGGGGTGTGGTGTAAGGTTTAGAAGGGAGGTTGACTAAACCTAACCAAATTTTCGATTTTAGTCTTTTTAAAATTTTCATAAAGTTGACTCAAATCAGCTGTGTCCTTAGGGGACAACTAAGTTGTCTATATTCAGCTAAGTTACCCACTCAACAAACTCGATAAAGCTATTGATAGTATAACTCGGCTGCTTAAGCTAATACTTAACTTTAGTTGATTTGGTTTTTAACAGCGGAAGACTTAACACCCTTTTGAAAGATTTAAGCTTGTTTTTAACACTTATTTTAGCACTTATTATTAATCAGTTGGATAACAGATTTAACTAACAACAAATATAATAAAATATACAAGAATGTAAGTGCTGAAAGTAGATTGACACAAGTAACTTTTATAGTGGTTCGAGGATGGAGTAATTCCTCTAATCCACTCTTCTCCAACTCCTGGAGGAATCCACAAAGTAACAGATCAAGTTACAAAGCAGTGAACAATCTAGAGACAACCTTGATCACATAGCTGGGTTCTATTGCGACTCAGCTTCTTCACGAGGCAGCTGTCTTGCTACTTCAGCTCACTTTCAAGTCCTTGGATTTGTTCACACAACCCTCCAACAAACTTGAATCTTTCTACAATCCTTCAACTTGGAAAGTAGACCCCTTTTTGATCTTCAAATGTTTCATCTTCAACTGGTTGAAGTTGTCTCTCCTTCACAGCGTGTGTTGGATCGAGTTTGTTCGAGTTTTAGGCATGAGGAATTATATGATAAGCTTTGAGAATATTTGCAGGTTAATTGCTTGCTCAATGAATGCTTGTTCGTGCTAGGTTCAAGTCTGCAAGGTAACCTTTTCTCAATTGCTTCCTCAGCCTTTTATAGTGCACATTTGAAATTTGTCCGTTGAAGAGATGGGCCAATTTCAAATGACACTTCTTGTTCACTGGCTTGTCTTTTCTTGGTCTGCAACACTTGTGTTGTTGACCCTTCCTCGTATTAATTGGCTTCGCAACTTTACAGGATCTGACACATGCTTCAGTGTTTCCCATTGGCTTATTCTTTTTGCATATTTCTGGGCCAAACACTTTAAGACCTGGAAGCTTGGACATATTACTTAATCGAGTAATATTCTTGACTTCCTTCCAATGGATCAATGTCAGTTGTCTTGACTAGACTACTGCCTTTACCCCTGGTGACTTGAGTCCGCTCCAATCATAAGATTGACTCAACTACCACTTCAACTGTAAGACTTGGCTCTTTAAGTTGACTTGACTGACACTTCACACAGCTGTTCCTCAGCTGACTTTCCTTCACTCGAGTCCTTGTCTTCCTTCATGGCCATACTTAGCTGACACACATTAGAGTCTTCACCCTAGTCTGCAGTTGACTTCTTGCATTCTTGACTTAGCTGACTTCACTCAGCTCTTTCAGTCCTCTATTACAACACATAATTACAAGGAAAATGGGGTGCCAACTTCCTAGTCTAAGTTTTATATGGTATCATCAAAATCTAATAAATAAATTTCCTAACAATTTCCCCCTTTTTGATGATGCCAAAACTTAAAACAACAAAATAAGTAAACATCAAATACAAGCGGTCAATAACAAAGAATGTATGCTTTTGAATAATCAAGTTTTATTGATCATAGCATTCTTGTCCTTTACAAAAAGTCATGTTTACAACAAGTAATAGAGCTATATACAAGTACAACTTTTCAACGTGTATCTAAGCTAAGTTACAAAGAGAATGAAAATTACAAGAAAATTTTCAGAGCTTATTACAAGGAAAACTTACAGCTATGTATTTACAACAAAGTAAAATACACGAAGGGGTCGCACTTTGTCTTCAAATGCTTTTGTTGCTTCCTTCTTCTCTCTTCTTCATCGCTCTCTCTTCCCCGTCATCTTTAGCTCTCCTCCTTTTCCTCTCTTCTTCATCTCTCTTCTTCTTCTTGTAGGCATGCTTAGCAGCAGGGTCATCCCTTCGCTGTCTCTTCTCCCATTCACGATTTACCCTTTTATTCTCTTCTTCTTGCCTCTTCTTAGCTTCAGCAACCTTGCGTGCAACTTCCATGTTAGCAAGGTGATCATACCACCAAAGATATGAGACCTTTTTTTTTGGGATCCACATATTTAACATCTTCTCTTGTCTTGGCCGTGGTTAATCGCTTCTCCCTTTGCCACCATGTCTACCCCTTGTTGACTCGGCTTCCCTTCCTCCGGGAGTATATTGTCTTGAGCTTTAGACTTTCCACCGTAGTGATCACTGAACTTGATCGCTTCTCACTAGTCTTGCACAACTCAATTCCCTTCTCCCAAAGATGATCCCATGCTTGATGTAGAGTCATATCTTTAAAGTAGCCTTCGCCTCTGTAGAGTCCGGAATTCCTCTAGAGATCTAGGCTCAGATCCAGCATCGGGCATAACAAATTCTCTTGGGGGTTTTATTGCTGTGTAATCCTTTCCGGCTGGAGGACCACCGTACTAATTTTTGATCTCTTGAACACGCGTTGATTGCTTCTCAGCTACCTTCTTGAATGCAACTTCAATGGCCTTCCTTGATTCTTTCATGGACATCTTAGTTTTCTGTTCAACGGACAGCTCTCTTGGTAAATTGCTGAGAATGGAAGCAGTGACATCACCTTGCTGTGGGGTTTCAGCATACATGAGTTTCGAAGGAATGTTTTTTGAACTTCTTTCCCCCTCAGCTGTGTCACCTTTCGTCGCCTCCTTATCACTTCTCTTCTCCTCCTTCAGTCCCTTTAAGGCCTCATCTTCCACCTTTTTGGCATCATCACCAAATGGAAGGGTTAGGCCAGGGAATAATCTGCTCAGAAGGAAATCCAGTCGGCTGATAGTAGAATTCTGATTGATATCTGCACTGGAGTGGGCTGTTCGGAACTCTAATCGGGTAGCCTTTGACTCAGCTGCCACTAACTTCATTTCTGCCATTAGAAAACTAAACTTCTGGTTCATGTTGTCCTCTAGGCGTGCAATTTCTCTCTGGTGGTGCAGCTTAAGCAACTCCATATCTGACTTGTGTGAGGTTTCCATTCTAACCATATATTCTTTCATTCTCTGCTGAAACTTGGATGTATACGCACTCCATACCAACATTTTTGCAAATAAAGCCTTGAAGTAACGGACCTGCTCTGAGCGCATGGCAGTCTGCTGTGCAGCCTATTCCCTGATGCGAACAATAATTCCTCTCAAATCTGCACTGAGGGTTGCATCGCGATTGTCCAATCTAAGATCCAGGGATGCGTGGTGGCGTTACATCTTCTCAATCTCATCACATATTTTCTTGAAGGATTCATGGAACTCGACTGTTGAAGTCAACTCTGCTTCCGACCACACTACATTAAAATCAAAACCATTGGCATATATCAGACAGAATGACGGGTTCTTCCTGCATGGTATACTTCTCTTGATCTCTGGCAGACTCAACTTCCATGTCTCTTAGTTCAGCATTGAATGTAAAGATGTCTTCAAAGACATCATCTCTTACAAAAGGAATCCCCGAAGATCCACGCTGGTGGGCTTTTCCTTATTCTTGTTGCATTGTACCAGCTCTCTGTGCCTCGGCTGCAGCGGGTCATCGACAGATATCGCGCTTGATTGTGGAAGCTGCGAGGAGCCTGTTGGAGTCGTTAGTCTGCCGTGGTAGCTGCATAATCGACTCGATTTTAATTGGAGTAGTTGAATGGATCTGCTCAATCGATCGAGCCTCACCGCCTTTAACAACTGACTTCTTTGGTCTCAGTGAGTTTTTCCTTTTGAGTTACCATGTCCTCAGCTGTCTCATCCGCGTCATTGGAGTTTGATGTGGCCTGGGGTGATGGCTCATCATCAAAGTTGAATCTCATAGGAGCTGTCTTATCACTGACATTATTCCGAGATTTGAGAACATCCTCAACCTTGTCCATCGTTGAATCTTCATGGTGAGTTGACTCGGCTTCATCCTCGAATCCCAAAAAAAATGTATCGATGTGTTCTTGGGAATCACGAAGGGCACTGATGTCCTCTTCTGCAGTAGCTCCTTCGACTTGAGGAATGTCCTGTTGCTCTGGTTCCTTACCTAAGGAAGTCTCAACCTCCTTTAGGACTTCATTATCCCCAGCAGTCTCAACCGCTGTGGGGTCTTCTACAATCCGTTCGATAGACTCAGCTGTCTTGGGGTCTTCTACAGTGGCATCCTTTGGAGTCTCAACTCCTAGGATTGTACTTTCATGGCCAAGAGTAACAACTCACGTGGCCTTTCCATCTTTTGCCTTAGCTGCAGCAGTAGCTTCATCGGCCTGCACATCAGAGGAAATTTCAGCTGAGGCAGACTCAACTGTCCTAACGTCGTTAATTTCAATCTGATTCTCAGTAGTTTGCTCGCCTTCGCCTCTAAACTTCTTTCAGTTG
The DNA here is from genome assembly GCA_016081115.2 of Rehmannia glutinosa. Taxonomy (NCBI): domain Eukaryota; kingdom Viridiplantae; phylum Streptophyta; class Magnoliopsida; order Lamiales; family Orobanchaceae; genus Rehmannia; species Rehmannia glutinosa. The sequence goes on along the minus strand of CM071933.1, from coordinate 22,497,058 downwards.
TCTCCCACAGCGTCCTCCGACTCCGCTGTGGTGGAAAGAGTTTCTCCCTCAGCTGGCGCACCGGCTGAGTGAACGGTAATGGGGTTACTCAGCTCCTGAGAAATGGCTGTAGTTCCCTTTGAGTAGTCAGCCGTTGGGGCAGGTGTCTCAACACCTTCTTCAGGGGTAGGCTTGGCTTGGGTGCCCTAGTTCCCAGCTTCATCACCATTTCCCTGAGAGCCATCTTGAGAATGCACGGGGGACGTGGTCGCTGCAATGATAGATGCAATCTCCTGCGCCACTCCCAATGGATCAGTCCGAGAAGAGACTTTGGAGGACTCTCTTGGACCTTCTTGAAGGTTCTGCTCGTGCATGGCTCGCGATTCTCTAACGACCTATTATAACTCGACCTTTTTGACTGCAGCAGTTGGATCCATCTCCTCATCGCTGCTATCAGTGGACTCCATGAGATGTTCATGGGTTCCCGTGTGCAAACATATCTTGGATTTCTCCAAGGCTTTGGCTTTTTCCAGGGCCTTCTCCTTCTCATTTTCTTTGATAGCCCGGAGGGCATCCATGCAGTCTTATTCATTTAAAGAAAATTGGACGAATACATTTCCAAGGAAGCTTAGAAGCTCCTCTTCTTCGTCAATAAACTCCAGATGAGTGAACTGCTGCCTGGAGTAATCTAGCTTCCAATTCCTCCAGTTCCTTAACCACGTCTGGATGTCTGGATAGACTGGAGAGTACATAATAAGATCATCATCATCATCCTCTCCGGCCTCTGGAATGGTGGCTAATGGAACTTGCTCCTCCTTAGGTTCTAAAACATCGGTTTGAGGGGGTGAGACAACCATTTCTTCAACGGTATTGGCTGTCTCAGCTCCTTCTTTCTCCGAAGCTGTTGTTCGCCAAAAATATTTTGGTTCATACAACTGCAAGTTTACAATGTAGTTTATAGGATAATGGCAAGAAAGGTCGTATTCCCCAGGGATTGAAGCTCGAAACACTTAGGCTATCATAACATCGTATTCCAATTTTATTGAAGCGACCAAAAATCAAGTTATTATAACTAAGAAAATCGAAAATTAAGAAAAATAAATAAAATAAATTTGCGAACCCCACAAGTATTTTCAACACCTTTAGGAGCAACCTTAGGCACATAATCTCAACATGCTTCTTCAATATTAAATGTGAATAAAGTTTTAAAAACACTTCATGCAATTCTATGGGTTCAATTCCTATGTTCATTTACTCCCCCCGGGTGGTGCGTAAATAGTTGATTAATAACAATTGTAGTCCTCCCGGATCATTACAATTCTTATTAACTCCACAAATAAATAACTCCCCACAAACACACTGTCACACATGTTTCATGTCCAATTCGATTTAAAGTCTTTGTTAGAACTCATCTCCGAATTTTGCAATAACAAATATGACATGCTAATTATTGGCCAAATAAAAAACAATTATAAATAAGTACTCAATTCATAAAATAGAACGCATAAAGTAATTAAGAAAACAAGTAATCATATTTAATACAAATCCATAGTTTTGATTATGCCCCTAAGATCCGAAAAATATGCCAAACATTGATTACAAACTCATAGACAAATCAATCAATATTTAGACATCATATAAGCACATACAAGAGTTCTTAGCCATAGAAAAAAAATCCCTTCTTGTCATGATGGATTCCCTTCCACGCCCTCGAAGCTCTTGTGCTCCTTAGATGCGAAAGCCTTATGGTGTTCTTCGTGACCTAGCCTTTTGCTCTCGTGGCCCCTCGATTCCTTCGTTCTGTGTTATTTGATGTGTTTTCTATGTAGAGTGATGTGTTTTCGTGCAAGACTTGGTCCCTTTTTATAGATGCTTGGAGAGATCACTTGTAGAGTTGGAACATGAAGCAAACTCTAAAAAACACGCTGAAACAGACTCCCACACGGCCAGGCCATGTGGGACCACACGAGCATGTGGCTTTGGGCTCAGCCCTTTGTCACACTCGGGCAGTTGCATGGGTAGGTTGTGTGGTTGGTTTCCATGTCCACACGGCCATGTGTGTGAGTCAAGCGGCTACGATAATCTAGAGGGGGTGAATAGATTATCTCCATCTTTTCTCGATTTTACCCTCTTTTCCGAACCGAGAGCTCAAAGAAAATAATAATAAAGGTGCGAAAAGTAAACAACACACATTGATTTAAAGAGGTACAACCCACCTAGGGCCTAATCATCTACCACCCCAAAGATATCCGGGGGATGGATTTCAAAAAGAAAAAGAATTTTATTAATTACCAAAATTAATACAACACCAACTTACAACACCTTGAAGAGCACCACACTCTTCTTCAACAACACCTTTGGAGATTACCACAATCTCCCTTTGAAAATCACCACAATCTTCCTTGGCACCTTGTGAAGATTACCACAATCTTCAACCTTGAAGAATACCAAATTCTTCAACACCTCAATAAGAAGATCACCACAATCTTCTTGCACCTATCACCTAGATCATCCAAGTGTGTTCTTACCACAGAACACTCACAAGGATATCTTGTGTTGAATGATAACCAAAAATCAAGATTACAACTCAATAATGAATATTACAATTTGAGTGCAAAGTGTAATCAAGAATAGCCTAGACCTCAGGATGTGAAAGTGATAAGCTAGGCAAAATTTACAACAAGAATAATAACAATGAAGAACAAATATTTGCTTGAAGTGTATCTTGTTGTGTTGTATCTCAATTGTTGTTTTGGTTGCTCCAAAACTTCCTCTATTTATAGGAGATGATTGATCAAGCATAGGCTCCTCTTTGGGGATTGAAAATCTACAGAAAAATACAATTAAAATCAAGAATATAGCTGTTAGAAATCAATCCCACATTTTAAGGAAATTTGTCTGTTTGTCAAGCGGTCACATTTTCTTTGTCAAAAAGATAGAGCGGCCGCATCGCGAAATAGATGTTAGAAAATTGCCGACAAAATAACACAGGCGGCCGTCGACGTCTACCTCGACCGACGCCGACGCCGACTTTCAACCGGTCCCCTCATGGCTTTGGAAGAGAGAAAACGTTCGTTTCAAGAAGAATGTTCGAGTCTGGTCGACCTGGCGGGCGGCCGACCGATCGGCCTTGACGCCAGGGCGGCCGTCGACTGACCATTTTATACTTCCGTCTCAATTTTTGTTCCAAAGTCATCTTGGTGCGGGTTGCCCTATAGGGCGACCGGTCGACCTTGAGATAGAAATGTTGTCCAAAAAATAAAACTCAAGAAATACTTCCGAATATAGTAAAAACATTTTAAACCAATCGGGAGTATTTAGACAACATTTAGGAACCTTGTTTTGAAGTAAAAACATATAAACGAAAAATCATTAGAAGTGTTGTCCAATTTTATCTAAAGTAAAACTTGAAGAAATACTCCGGAAAATATTAAAACTATTTTAAATCATTTAGGAGTATTTGGACAACAATTAAAAACATTGTTTTGGTGTAAAAATAAAATCATCAAAATTAAGATAAAAATATGTATCAAACAATCTCCCCCTTTTTGATGATTACAAACCAAAACAATTTTTACATAAAATAGGAGAACAATTTTAGAAAAGATTTTCCGGTAAAAACATTTAACCGTTTGGAAGCAACCAACATTTCCAAAATATAAAAGCAACCAAGTAGGGAGTAAATATGTTCAGAAATAAGCACAAGCTCCCCCTATCAACAAGCACATCAAGAATAATGTAAAAGCAATTATCCATAAGCTAAAAGCTTAGCTTTTACATTTTGTTCAAGAGCTTATAAGCTCCCCCTGTCACAAAACTTCATTAGACAAGTATAGACAAGTATATAAGTCCATCAAGCAACAATTGGACTAAAAAAAATCACAACTTATGGCTTTTATAAGCCATAGCTTATAGCTTTTATAACAAGATTTTATTAGCTTCTTTGAGCTAATGAGCCAATATCCTGTTTCTCCCCCTTTGGAATCATCAAAAAGAATGTTAGGATGATAAAAACATCATTCAAGTTTATCAAAGTGTGCCAACAATACGATTTATCAACCATTGAAGAATAAAATTTAGAATCCAAGAAAAAATGGGAGAAATGTATCATAAGACATCCATAAGCTCATTAGTTAGCCAAAAACATGATCTCAAAAAGATTTTAAGACTTTGAAAATAAGAGATTCATGTATGTGATGATATATTCATTGAAGCATTATAACGAACACTTGGCGGGCGTCAAAGATTTGAAGAAGATATATATAGCCCTTGTAAATGAAATCTAGCCAAGTTTTTCATACCATCATCAAAGCCATTTTTCAACATATTCCCAACAAATAAAAGGCATAAACAAAGTAAATTCTCAAGGGTTCAACCCAATTGAGATAATTTATCCAAAAAGAGATCAAGGCATTACCAATGCCACCAAGCAAAAATTAAAGATCCATCAAGTAATACATGTTAAGCATCAAACAATATATATTAGACATTACAAATGTCCCAAATAATCCATCTAAACAAAATGAGCAAGACATGTCAAATGCAATTAAGCACAAATTAAAAGAAGCACTTTTACCATCAAGTACTTCATACCAACAACAAATTATGCCAAACTAGAGTATTTTTACCATCAAATACTCCATCAATATCATGATCACCCTCAAGACATTATCAACTTGCAATATTAACCCTTTCAAGAAAACAAGCAAATATCATTAGTGCAAAAGAGTTTTACAAAGTTCATAGAAATACAAAGCAACATGAAAGAAGATGCTTTAAAAAGTGAAGGGGTGGGGACATCATTCCTCGTCCGAAGAGAAGCAAGTTCCGGGAATAAGATCTTTGATGAATTTCTTCAATTTGCCGATTGACTTTTTCAAACTAGAATTTTCCTTCTTCACAACCCGGAGCTCTTTTCTAAGAGAGGCTACATCTCTAAATGTTTCTCTTTCCACTTTGGCCATTCTCTCTTTGAGATTTAAATCTTCAACATCCGACTCGTCTTCATTTTCTTCCTCATTTTCTTCCTCCCTAATTTCTTGTTCATTTCCCACATTCTCTTCTTCATTTTCCTCTTCATTCCCCACATTCTCTTCTTCATCATCTCTTTGTTCGTCAAACTCACCTCTTCCAATATTTTCAACCTCGTTGTCATTAAAGAAATCATCCCGAGGTTGTTGTCGATGTCGGGCACGTCCCCTAGCGGCTTTGGTGGGAACCCGTGGTAAATGTCGTCGCATTCTTACCATTTGTAGAATGTTGGCATTATCAAAGTCATTGTGACGAATTTCGATATTCATTTCATTTTCTGGGTATCCCGATAAGTACAATAGTCGGCAAATCAAATTTCCCAAGGTATATTTTTTCTTAGTATGCCTTCTTGATTCCGACAAACAATACACCAAAATTGCTCCATAATTTACTCTTATAGGTGAGAAAGAGTTCGAGATTACTCGGAAGTTTTACTTCTTTTCCACAAACACAATAGGAGCAAATAATAGATATAATCCGATAATTTGGCGGCATTGCCGAGTATGTTTCTTCGGGATATACTCCTAAAAAGGTTTTCACATTATCTAGTGAAACACCGAAAATGTTATCATCCCAATGAGTGCAATCCACGTTAACCACTCAATCATTTGGCATATTAAAGTGATTACAAATATAGGCCAATGTCCATGAAAAATGCCTACCATTAACAAATGAGTGAAGTTCCAACGGATTATCTACCGTAGCGTCAACAATCCACATATTTGCATAAAATAGTTTTATAAGCTCGTCATCATAATGCAAACACGGATTATCCCAAAGTGAAACCCATCCTTGAATTTCAAAATAAACCCTAATATCCGGAAATTCATCATGAAATGCTAGAAATCGAACCATACGAGTGCACGCAATTTTCTTGTCATTCAATCCAATATTCTAATAATGCTCCTCCGCAAGTTTGTTTAGAAATCGAAATTTATTGGCTCTAGAGGGAGGCTCGTAAAAAAGTGATAACTTACTTGAATCCCAATGAATGTTTGATTTTGAGACCCCGGCTCTTAATTCATCAATCTCTTCTTCCGTGAGCCGATTTGAATTATCTCCTTGTGGAATATCAACTTGTTGGGGGTTGGAGGAAGATTCGCCCCTTTGCCTCCTTCTCCTCTTTTGAGGATTTCGTTCGGTAGAATTTCTTGGAGGTGCCATATATGTGAAATACTTGCAAAAATAGAAGGATTAGCAACAAGAATCGTGAAAATTGATGAATAATTGAAGAACTTAGAGAAAGAGGGATGAATTTCGCTGCACAAGGGTTTTGAAATATTTTGGTTCTGTTTCAAGGGTGAAGAACAGACGGGTTATAACCAAAATTTTTGGCACTGGCAACCGGGTCGAGTGGGGTGCGTCCGGTCGGCGTTCGAGCGACCGGCCGCCCCCGCTAGACCGTCCCCAAAGGTAAATTTTCTTTCTCGAAATTTTTCAAAATTCGATTTTTCACCCCAAAAGTTTTAAAACTTTGTAAAAATAATTTTGGACCAAGTCCAACAAATACGGGTTTCGGAAAACATATATTCGAGAAAATCGAGACTTAACGAGTAGTGCCATTTTAAAATTTACAAAATCATTTAGGGGCACTTAAGGGGTTGAAATGAAATATCTTGAAAGATATGTGTATAAGCATAATATCAAGTCTTAAGAGAATTACGAGTGAACATACCTTGATAGTTTAAGAAACTTGATGACGAAATGAATATGAGATATATATCCTACACAATTCTAGACAAAATTTGCACAAAAGCACAAGTGTAGGCGAGTGATAAGAGATATCAAGAAAAATGTTTATGCTATAAAAACACATAAGAGATAATAAACCACATAAGTCTAATTAAATGCACAAGAGTTTTAAAAACATCATATAAGGTCTTCTTTTTCAAAACTATTTTTAAAGCACAAATATATATTGAAGACCTTAATTAAAAATAAATACTTGAAAACTCATTTGCAATTAAGATACAAATGGAAACATGTATACTAACTAAATAAAATACATATTTAAATGGGAGATACGGTTTACCAATTCGCCATTTCCATGGGTTGTACCGTTTCCATTGTTGATGATATCTTCCCCTTGAGAAGTCACTTTGTTGATGATGACTTCTTTGATTACTCCATTTCCAAGGTTTGTTGCCTTCCCATTGTTGAAGGTCTCTTCTTCTTTGGAAATCATCTTGTTGATGATGTATTTGCCTTTTCCAAGGATTGTGTTCTTCCCATTTTTGATTATTTCCTCTTCTTGGAAATTGGCTTTGAAAATAGTTTCTCCTTCTTTGATCAAATGAAACGGTCATTTGATGTCTTCTTGGCGGTATAAATTTTCTTCGATCATTATTTCGCCGGATACCTATTATGACATTATTTTGTGGTACCCTCATGTGTTTGGGTCCTTTGGGATTAGTCTTGAGACTTATAGGTCTCCAACTATAATTAGAGCTATTTCTAGCCCGACAAGTATTTACCGTATGACCCTTTTTACCGCAATAGAAGCAAGTAATATTACTAACATGCATAGGAACTCGATTTTTTTTATATGCTTGACAATGTTAGGCTCATGATCTAGTTCACTATTTAAACTAACACAATCATCATCATTCACAATTTTTGGCGATTTATTGGTAATCAAGTTGGATTTTGATAAATCATTTTTCAAGCACTTAACATTCTCAACAAGAGTACTATTTTCTATCTCGAGGTTTCTAACCTTATCAAGAGTGGTGGTGTGAGCACATGATAGTGATTCATAGGAAGTAAATAAACTATCCTTATCATTCTTCAAAACATTGAATTCCTTTTTCAAATTTTTGTATTTAACAAGTAAGCTTTGGAACTCATTTTGAAGTTCATCATAATCATTTTGCAAATCACTATAATCATTTTGTATAATAATATCATAGGAAGTAGAATGTTTAAGACATACCTCGTTTTCTTCTTCGATGCCCATAAGACAATGTTCAACTTCTTCATAGTTTGAAGTTGTAAGAGGCATGTTCCTTAGATTTGGACTTGTATCCCTCTGATAGGTAAATGCCTTTGTTTGACTCCTTTCATTTGCATAAATTCCATAGATGGCTTCTAATTTTTGCCATACTTCATGTGCCGATCGAATTCCTACAATATGTTCATATTCTAAATTAGTAAATGAACAATACAAAGTATTGGAGATGATTTTCTTCTCTTCATCATTGATCTTTTTGAAGGAGGTGATGATTTTCTTCTCTTCATCATTTATGATCTTTTTGAAGCCTTTTGAAATAGCATGTGAGGTGTTTCTTTCAAAATATAATGGATTCTCCATTTATGAGCTTCATTAGTAGCCGATGATCGTTCCTCTTTACTCGCGATGTGAAACGAGCTTGCCAAAGAGTTTGGCTTTGATACCACTTGTGAGTCCAAGCAGCTACGATAATCTAGAGGGGGGGTGAATAGATTATCTCCATCTTTTCTCGATTTTACCCTCTTTTTCGAACCGAGAGCTCAAAGACAATAATAAAGGTGCGGAAAGAAAACAACACACGTTGATTTAAAGAGGTTCAACCCACCTAGGGCCTAATCCTCTACCACCCCAAAGATATCCGGGATGGATTTCAAAAAGAAAAAGAATTTTATTAATTACCAAAATTAATACAACACCAACTTACAACACCTTGAAGAGCACCACACTCTTCTTCAACAACACCTTTGGAGATTGCCACAATCTCCTTTGAAAATCACCACAATCTTCCTTGGCACCTTGTGAAGATTACCACAATCTTCAACCTTGAAGAATACCAAATTCTTCAACACCTCAATAAGAAGATCACCACAATCTTCTTGCACCTATCACCTAGATCATCCAAGTGTGTTCTTACCACAAGAACACTCACAAGGATATCTTGTGTTGAATGATAACCAAAAATCAAGATTACAACTCAATAATGAATATTACAATTTGAGTGCAAAGTGTAATCAAGAATAGCCTAGACCTCAAGGATGTGAAAGTGATAGGCTAGGCAAAATTTACAACAAGAATAATAACAATGAAGAACAAATATTTTCTTGAAGTGTATCTTGTTGTGTTGTATCTCAATTGTTGTTTTGGTTGCTCCAAGACTTCCTCTATTTATAGGAGATGATTGATCAAGCATAGGCTCCTCTTTGGGGATTGAAAATCTACAGAAAAATACAATTAAAATCAAGAATATAATCATTAGAAATCAATCCCACATTTTAAGGAAATTTGTCTCATTGTCAAACGGTCACATTTTTGTCAAAAGATAGAGCGACCGGCCGCACGAAATAGACGTTAGAAAATTGCACAAAGAAAATAACACAGGCGACACGGCGACGTCTACCTCGACCGGTCGACGCCGACTTCAACTCCCCCTCATGGCTTTGGAAGAGAGAAAACGCTCGCTTCAAGAAGAACGTTCAGTGCCGGCCGACCCTGGCGACCAAGACGCCAGGGCGACCGATCGACCGACCGTTTTATACTTCCGTCTCAATTTTTGTTCCAAAGTCATCTTCGTACGGGTTGCGCTATAGGCGACCGGTCGACCTTGAGATAGAAATGTTGTCCAAAAAATAAAACTCAAGAAATACTTTCGAGAATATAGTAAAAACATTTTAAACCAATCGGGAGTATTTAGACAATATTTAGGAACCTTGTTTTGAAGTAAAAACATATAAACGAAAAATCATTAGAAGTGTTGTCCAATTTTATCTAAAGTAAAACTTGAAGAAATACTCCTAAAATATTAAACAATTTTAAATCATTTAGGAGTATTTGGACAACAATTAAAAACATTGTTTTGGTGTAAAAATAAAATCATCAAAATTAAGATAAAAATATGTATCAAACAAAGTGTGGACTGCTCTGTCCTCCTGCTTTTCTTCCCTTCTTGACACAACCGTGATGATTTTCACACCACCAATCCACACTACCATTTGTGTGAGGCTTACACGGTCCTGGCCGTGTGACTTGCCTTTGTTCCCTTTTCCCATCATTTTGATCTTCTCTTTGCATTCGACAACCTTATCCGGGCATCCCAACCGACATTTCTTCATTTTAAGCTCCGTTTCCTGCAAAGAATTACAAGAATATGCGAGATCATGCCTTTTAAAGGAAACCAAGTAAAAACATAGTAAATATGCGTGCATATGCATCAATTATATCAATTTAAGCCCCAAAATGCACGTATATTATACACACATCAAAATCCCCAAACTTAAAGCATTGCTCGCCCTCGAGCAAATTAAGAAAAATATTATAAAGGGTAAAGACAAACGAACACCCAAGAACACTATGAATATTAAATAACATTTGACTTCATACTGAAAAACTATGTAATTCATAATCAAGAAGTCATCATTCATAAACTCGGCATAATCAATACTCTCTTGGATACTCGACATTGCGACTCACCGTAAGATATTGTATCACTCGACTCTCGAAAGTGTATGGATAGTGTTTACGCTCAAATTCAATTCGGTGAATGTAGAACTACCATAGGCTTGCAAATCGTCTAACATCTCTACCACTTTTGTGTGCACAATCTAAGAATCAAAAAGGACTTTTTTTTTTGTTGTAATGTAGGCTCTTTGGTAAGAGTAGGGAAATTTGGATTAAGTGACTTGACTTGAGCAAATAGAATTTAAGCATACAGACTTGCAATTCACTAACCCAATTTCAACATAATATCAATTTTTCTTTTTCAACTCAATTCCACCCTTATTTCTCCTTTTTATTCTTAGGCTTTTTTGCCTTCTTTTCTTTTTTTTTTTCTTTTTAAATTAGCCTCAAGCTCTCATTTTTTCATAATTTTTAGAATTTTCTTTTGCTTAGCTCGATTTTTCTCTTCTTTTCCGTAGATATTTTTTTTTTTTTTCGAGCTTCATATTATTTTTCATTTACCCGAATCTCGCTCATCCCTCTTTATTTTGCCGCTTCTCCTTTTTTTTTCAAATTTTCACCACATCTCCCCCAAGCTTATTCATTTTCTATAAGCTCAAGAATTTGTAGGGATAAAAACATGTAAATTTTAAAGATCAATGTGGCTCGTAAATAAAAGTTTAAGCTCAAAATTGGCTAACTAGGGAATCATGAGTTCATAGGTAGGCTTTTTAGGCTAAGTAGGCTAAACAAAGATGGCCTTAGATCATTTTCAAAAATTGCACACACACATGGCTTCAATGAAGATACTGCACCAAGTTCTAGAGTTCTAGCAATCATGAATGACACACTCAAGAAAAAAATGAGTCCGCATAATATAAAACAACTAGGCACAAAAACTCATAGGCTTATTTTTTGCAACATGCTCAAATACCCAATTTTCTTAACACATGTCAAGCAAATAAATAACTTTTCTCCCAAGAATTTATTACATTATCCCCAAGTAAGTTATCCCATGCCATAAAATATTCATAGTAAAATTATAGGAGTCACATATAAACCGAATTAAAACCACACACAAAAGCAATTAAACATGCTAAAAGCGTACAGTGTCAAGTTTTAGTATAGTTTTGAAAGTAGGGTTATCGTCTCCACATGGATTGTTATCGAATTTTATCCTAAGTACTATAATTAAAATAGCTTAATTCTATCTAGAAATCGAAAAGAGATGAATTATTTTTAAATAGCTTAATTCTATCTAGAAATCGAAAAGAGATGAATTGTTTTTAAACTAAAAAAAAATATAAAAATAAGCAAACAATTGGTTCAGACAATTAATCAAACACTTAAGATATGAATTCTAGAGGGTTGATTTCACCTAGTTATCCCCTATGTTTTCAATCCAGTTTGTTAATCACAAGTTATCAATCTATAATCCAATATTCCTATCGTTTATCACTTCCTCTCTCGAGTGCCAAGTGATTCTAGGTTCCAATTTCTGATTTCGATATCTCTATAAAAATCATAAATTAAACCCTAATACGCCCAGTGAATATTCTATCACATGCTTCAAAAGATTCATAAACCTCTCGCCTCTATGAAACCCTAGGTTATGCTATTCTATGGCCAGCGTCAATTATCTCTCTCGAGCGTCAAATCAAACACGCCAAACAATCTAAATTATTGATCGATAATCCGGATGCAATCAAATTAAATAGCACAAATAGATTAAATAATATGCGAGTTTCATAAACTGAAATCAAAACATAAGTTCAAACGTAAGTTACATCAATCCCCTAGAAAGATGGGTTTAGCTCATAATGAATGTACAAAAACTCATAAAGAAATAATTATACATCTCAAAAATTGACAAAGAAAAACAAAGAAAGAATTGAGAAAAAAAGAGAAGGAATTCTCTCTCGTGTCCGGATGAGAAGTGCCTCCAATTCCATCTCGAACCCTAGTTCTCGTGTCTCTTGCCTTGCGTTGTGCTCAAAATAATGTCCGACCTCCATCCCGTATGCCTCCTTGGTTTATTTATAAGTCGAAACCCTCGAAATTGCGCCAAAAGGCCCAAAAATAAAATCCCGTGATTTCAGCTTCCCCGTCGTCGTGCCGCGTTGCAGGAAATATTGAAATGACGTACTGCAATAGCCACGCTTCAATCATTACCATCGCACGCCACGCCAGCGCGCAAGCGCTGGGCTGCCCGGCGACAAGCAAGCGCGCTTAGTCGCTCTGCTTTGCTGCTTGAGATCGCTACTTGTGCCTCTTGTGGTTGCGCGCTGGCAAGCGCCCGATACTGGGCTGCTATATATTTGGCGCCGCAGCCCTTTGCTTTTGGCGCTGCAGCCCTTGCTTTTGGGCGCTGCGGCGCTCGATCTTACTCGATAAATTTCCGTTTTCCCACTTCTAAAATGTGATCTTCACCGTCCAAACATGTTTTTCATCGTTCTTAATCAATTTCGGCATCCAAGATCTGTCCCGACTCTCAAACGACAACAAATGACACAAACTCGACTCAAACGACACTAAAAATACCTGAAAACAACGCAAAATCCTAGTCTAGAATACTCAATACGTTGGTAAAAAACCAACTTAACAAATACCTCCAAACTTAGACGTTTGCTTGTCCTCAAGCAATTACAGACTCTAAAAATTAACAAACATGAAGGAAACAAAAAGAAAGACGACTGACTCCACAGACCAACTGCAAAACTTCACAACCAAACTCATTCGTCCCAAAAATTCGCTTTCACTATCAATGAAGCACGTGTTTCCATAATGTGATCATGAAGGTGGAATGTTCATGCCAACTCCGCTTTTAATTATCCGAGATAGACTCACGCAATCAAGTGTTTTCAAGATGATCCACTTTCTCAATATAAAGATGACATGCTTACCGACTCCATAGGCTTGTCTTTCATATTAATCTCCACTAATGTAGGCTAATATAACACAAGGATCAATAGGACTTTCAAAGCTTGTAATGTGGGCTTAGGGTAAGGTGGGAAAATATAGGATTAAGTGGCTCAAATCACCCAAACACACAATTATTGTAAGTCCAAGCGCTACGATAATCTAGAGGGGGTGAATAGATTATCTCCATCTTTTCGATTATGCCCTCTTTTTTGAAACAAATACGCCAAGACAATAATAAAGGTGCGGAATATAAACAATACGCGTTGATTTAAAGAGGTTCAACCCACCTAGGGCCTAATCCTCCACCACCCCAAGATATCCGGGATGGATTTCAAAGAAAAAGAATTTTATTAATTACCACAATTAATACAAATTCAACTTACAACACCTTGAAGAGCACCACACTCTTCTTCAACACCACCTTTGAGATTACCACAATCTCCCTTTGAAGATTACCACAATCTTCCTTCAACGGCACCTTTGAAGATCACCACAATCTTCAATCTTGAAGAATACCAAATTCTTCAATACCTCAAGAGCACCACACTCTTGAAACACCTATCACCTAGATCACCCAAGTGTATTCTTTCCACAAGAATACTCACAAGGATGTCTTGTGTTGAATGATAACGTAAATCAAGATTACAACTCAATAATGAATATTACAATTTGAGTGCAAGTGTAATCAAGAAATAAAGCCTAGACCTCAAGATGTGAAAGTGAAATACTTAAAGCTATAAATACAACAAGAGTGTTGAATATGAAAGCTTGGAAATTTGCAGATTTCTTGTTGTGTATTTGCTTGTGTTGTTGTTTTTGTGTCTACAATTCATCCTCTATATATAGGGAAGCTTCACCAACATAGGCTCCCAACATAGGCTCCTCTATCTTCACTTTTGTCTACAATAAGAAGATCACAAGATGTAGAAATATTGTACAAAAATCAAAAGCAAATCTTGTCACAGATTACAACGGTTGGAATTTTGTCATCACAAAATAGCATAGGGCGACCGGTTGCCCTATTGAAGATTTCGACCGTTTGAAAAAATAGTGCGATCCAGTAGGGGTTGCGGGGTGCGACGACGGCCGGAGGGGTTCGACCGGCCGCCCGGGTGCGACCGGTCGGCCCTCCCCGACCGGTCCCCCGCTCCATTTTTCAAGTCCGTAAGTTCTGCTTTCGTGTTTTCTTATCTTCGTGCATGTGTCGACCATATGGGCGACTGGCCGACCTCCTTTGAAATGTTGTCCGATTTTTCTCAAAAATAAACTTCAAGAAATACTCCAAAAATTAGTAAAACATTTTAAATCATTTGGGAATATTTAGACAACATTTATAAACATAGTTTTGGTGTAAAAACCAATTTTAACAAAACCATCAAATGTGTTGTCCAATTTTTATCAAATTAAAAACTCTAAGAAATACTCCAAAAATTAGTAAAACATTTTAAATCATTTAGAGTATTTGGACAACATATAAAAACATTGTTTTGGTATAAAATCTTATTAAAACAAAATCATCAAAATCTTGATAAAAACATTTATCTAACAAACTCCCCTTTTTGATGATTACAAACCAAAATAATTTTAGAAGGTCGATTTTAAAACAAAACAAATTTTCCGGTCTTAAAACAACAATCAATTACAAACAAGATACATCATAAGTACAAGCACACAAGGATAGGAGCAAAGATTTTTCAAAATCATTTTTGCACAAGCTCCCCTATCAACATGCATATAAAGAACAAGTATACAAGCAACAACTAAAAGCTAAAAGCTTAGCTTTCACAACTTAAGCTTGAATTCCATGAGCTTATAAGCTCCCCTGTCACAAAACATCATTAGTCAAGCATAAAAGTCCACAATACATCAAATGAACTAAGCATTGTTCACGACATTATGGCTTTCAAGAGCCCTAGCTTATAGCTTTTCTTGCAAGCTTATTTTCGCTTCTTTGAGCGTATGAGCATTTTTCCCCGTTTCTCCCCCTTTGTAATCATCAAAAAGATAGTTAGCACGAAAAAACATCATATATTCATATCAAAGTGCGCAAATTTATCGATTTATCGAGCTTATTGAAAATTGAAGCTTAAATTCCAAGTAAAAGGGAAAAGTTGATCAATTGACTTGCAAAAGCTCATTTGATTGATAAAACATGATCTCTATAAACTTATATGACTTTTCAAATCGAGAGAATCACATAGGTGATGAATTTTTCATTGAAACATTTTGTCGAACACTTGGCGTCGTCGAATAAAACTAAGTATATAACGCCCTTGAAATTCATTTAAGCCAAAAATTTTCATCACCAATTCAGTTCAAACAACATTCAATACATCATAAATATTAAGCTCATCACATTCATATGAAACTAGCATCAAGAATTTTGCAAATAAGTCAAAATCTCAAGGTTCAACCCAATTGAGCAAATGGAGTAGAATTCTTACCATTTATTCGGTAAAGATGAGCAATAATGATGATAATCGAGATTAATGAAGTCCAAAAATGAAACATATACAAGAAAATACATTTGAAGTGAAATTTTAGTGTATTTGGCGAAGGGGACGAAAAATAGACAAAATAAGCCACAATGGTTTAAAATCAAGACAGAATCCGAATTTAACTAAAATTTGTTGACGGGCGACCGGTCATTGTTGAGGGCGACGGTCGACGTTGAGGGCGACCGGTTACCCTCAACCTCTTCAGCCCACTGTTTTGATAAAATTTTCAAAATCCGAATTTTCAACCAAAAATCCGATTTTTTGCCCCTAAGTTTTAAAAACGTGCAAAATGCAATCATAGACCTCATTCAATATGCATTATGCCTAACCAAGCTCGTATTGATGCAAAAGTCTCGGAAGTTAGCGGTTTAGTAAAAATGTCCGCTAATTGATCTTGAGATGGTACAAAAGATATCTCAATTTTTTTCGTTTTGAGACACAATCCCTTGGAAAATGATGTCGAATCTCAATATGTTTAGTACGGTTATGATGAACCGGGTTTTGAGCAATATTTATAGTGGATATGTTATCACAAAAGATAGGAACATTTTCAAAAGAACATTTATAATCCGCTAAAGTTTGTTTCATCCAAAGAAGTTGAGTACAACAAAATGCTTTGCAAAAATATATTCGCTTCGGCCGTTGAAAGTGAAACACAATTTTACTTCTTTGAAAACCAATGTAGGTCCCAAGGGGTGTAAGTGTAAGGTTTAGAAGGGGGTTGAATAAACCTTACCAAATTTTCGATTTAGTCCTTTTAAATATTCGAGTTGATACTACACACCGTGTCCTTGATGGACAATCAATTTAGTCACTCAGAGAGTTAATCTCTCAACAGACTCAACCGAGCCGTTGATGGAATAACTCACCGTTTGGCTCTAAATTAACTCGACTGTGGTTTTGTTTTCAGCGAAGACTTAACACCCTTAAGTTTGATTAAGCAAGAATTTAGTGCTTGGTTTAGTACTTGTATTATCAAATGGATAGCAAATTTATCAGCCAGATATAAGCGAGTTAAAAATGCAGAATTAAAATGCTGAAATGTAAATGACTCAGTGAAATTTTTATAGAGGTTCAAGATGGGGTAATTCTTCTACTCCTCTCTTCTCCAACTCCCGGAGGAATCCACTAGGTAATGATCAGTTTACAAAGTGGTAATAGTCCAGATACAAGTCTTGATCACACAAATGACTTGATCCTTT
Organism: Rehmannia glutinosa; assembly: GCA_016081115.2. NCBI lineage: Eukaryota > Viridiplantae > Streptophyta > Magnoliopsida > Lamiales > Orobanchaceae > Rehmannia > Rehmannia glutinosa. The sequence continues at coordinate 22,480,043 of CM071933.1, read as the reverse complement.
GGGACTAAGTCCGAGACGCCTTGATCACTCACCGCTTCTCTTACGACTCGCCTTCTTCACAGGCATTTTGCTACTACAGACTCACTTGCTCAAGCTCTTTGGATTTGATCACGAAGCCCTCCAAAAGCTTAAGACTTGGTTCAACCTTGAACCTTCCTACAATCCTTCGTGGAATGTAGACCCTTTTCTTCAAAAGTTTCCTCTTCAACCGATTGAAGTTATCTTTCCTTCACAAAGAGTGTTGGATTGATGTTCTTCGTAATGTAGGCTTGAGGATTAATCTTGAATGATTTGAGAGTATTTCTCGTTATAATTTAATTGATTTCTTGAATGTTCGTGGGTTGTAACCTTCTCTCGAGTCATTCCTCACCTTTTATAGTGATCTTTCAAAAATTTGCCCGTTGAAGAGATAGGCTTATTTTGGTCACTTGCAATCGTTGGCTTGTCTTGTTGCAGTCCTTGGAATTGCCATTTCCTCGTATGAATTGTTCTTTCACCTTTTGAGTTCGACACGGTGTAGTGCTTCCCATTGGTTCATTCCTTTTGCACGCTTCGGGACTGAGCACTCCGAGAAAGGTGGTATGGAGATATTACTTGTTTAAGTAAATCTCTTGATTTAAAGGCAACGGATCTTTTACGATTATCTCGACTTGACCGCATTTCCTTGCTTTCCCCAGGTGACTTAGAGTCGCCTTCCAATCATTGGATGACTCTTCCGTCACTTCAACTTGAGACTTGGCTTTTCTCGAGTTGACTTGACGATACTCCACTTAGCCGCATCTCACCGCTTCTTCTTGATAGAGTTCCCTGCCTACTCTTTTTTGCCATACTCACTGTCTCTCTCAAATAGAGTCTTCCTTCCGATCTTGATTGTCTTCTTGCATGTTAGGGCGTAGGTGACTTAACTCGGCTTTTTGGCCACTCTAATTGTTACAATGCATTTTACAACAAGAATTGGGGTGCCAACTTTCTATTCTAAGTTTTACATGGCATTCATCAAAATCTAAACAATAAAATTCCTAACAATTTCCCCTTTTATGATGCCAAAACTTAAATCATTCAAAAATGCAAATAGCAAAGATACATACAGATAGTGTATTGACATAGAATGTATGCGCAGAATCAATTCTTTTATTGATCATATCATTCTTGTTCTTTTACACAATCACATTTACAAGGTGTATCGTCAGTACATATTTGCTACACAGAGTAAAAATAAAGAATTTATAGCTTTTTCTTTTCATATGCCTTCCCGGGCAGACTTCATCTTTTCTTATTCTTTCCTGTCTCTTTCCATAGCCGAGTTTGTCTCTTGTTTTCTTCTTCTAGTCTTTTTACATACTCAGCGTTAGTTTTAGCCACTTGTAAATTTGCTACTTGGTCAAGCCCCCACCAAGAGATCCCTCCTTTCTTTCCCGGATCCACATATTCAATGTTTTTGGGCGGAGGCCTAGGTCCTCTTCTTCTTCCTCCACTTCATCGCTTCTTCCTCTACCTCTGGGCGATATCAGACTTTGGGGTCTTCTTTTTCCAAAAGTGACAACCGTGAGTGACCAGCAGAGTGATCAGCAGAGAGCGATCGCTTGCGTCGCTTCTTCACATAACATGAGACCCTTTTCCCAAGATAAGTCCCAAGCTTGAGCCATGACATTTTGCAAAGTATCCTTCAAATTCGAGCGTTTTGAATTCATCAACTGATCGTGGCTCGTCCCCAACATCCGAGATGGCATAAGTGTCTCATCTCTTCACCGAATGCCTCCATGTTCTTTAAAGATGTTCATAACCCCGGGCATCCATTCTTCCTTCCACTTCCTTCATCCCCGCTCAATTGTTTTTCTCTTATCGCCATGGATATAGCAGAGTGTTGGAGTGGCGAGTCACGAGGAGTTTGTCGCTTATAATGTCACCGTGATGGACCTTGTTGGGGAGTTTGTGAAATCATCAAGGTCACATCCACGACCCTTCCCCCTCAACAAGCTTTCCTTTCTTTTGTTTCAAAACTTCCTCACCGATTTTCCCTTCTCACCGCTTCCTTTCTTTTCACCTTCATTTTAGCGCTTTAAGGTATTCCTCTTCCCCTTTTTGGCATCATCAAAGGATAGAGGAACCCCAGGGAACATGCCGCAAGCGGAAGTCGAGCCTGGCGATAGTCGAGTTCGCTTCAAGTCTTGCGTTCACGGAATTCGGATCGAGTAGCGTTGGACTCTCACAAATCGCTTCATCTCAAATGAGAAGGCTGAATTTTCTAGTCATGTGTTCTTCCAAACGCCAGAGATCATTCGTATTTTGCTCACGCAACAACTTTATCTCGGCGTGTGAGCTTCATGCATGTGCTCAATATGTTCTCTCAAATTCGTTTTTGCATCAAAAGATTTTCACTCTCCATACCAAAGCCAGCCTTGTTGAACAATGTCCTAAGAATCGACTTGTTCCACACACATTGTTTTCATTTGCCACCATTCCCTTATCCGGATCACATGCCTCTTAAATCACCGTAAGGTTGGCATCTCTCATTGTCCGGTCGCATGTCCAAAGAGGTCGATGCCTCTCCATCCGTTCAATCTCAAATAAAGTGCCTTGAACACCTCTCGAACTTCACCGATTCTTCCGTTGCGGTGATGGCCATACATCATCAAAGTCATAAGCAAACCGGAACAATGGTACCGATGAAAAGACGGAGCTGGTTTGTGATAGCGTCGCGCGTTCATTCTCGACTCTTCATGGAGGTCGGGTACCTCCAGGGAAAAAGGAAAAGATTCTATAAAAGATTCATCACCGCCCACCGGGATTTGTTCGATGATGAGCGGTGCGCGTGAAGTTCTTTTTGGGAATCGACCTGCTGCACTTGAGGAGCTCGCAGTGGGTCTCTTGTTCACCGGGTTTTGTTGTGAAGTGGACCCGCTTGTCGAGCCTCAACAAAAACCGTTGGTCTCACCGATTTTTCCATTTGAGTAGACGGTCCTCGGCCTTATCGAGCGTCATCGGACGATGATGAGATTTCCATTGCTTTGCTCATCATCAAAGTTAAAGGTTTGACGAGTAGTCTTGGGATCGGACTTGCTCGTGCTTGGAACATCCGCAATGAGTCTTTTGGATTTGGCACGGGATGACTCGGCTTCTTCATCGCCCCGATCCCGGAAAGGTTACATCGATTATCCTGGGAATCATGAAGTGCGCTTATCTCCTTCTCGGATGGGTCGATGATAGCAGGAGGATGTTCTCTACTTGACCTCTTTACCCCGAGAAGTCTCAACCTCCCGTGGGCCTTCGCACCTCCAAAGCGAGTCTCTCTGCAGGCGAGGCATTGTCCTCCCTTTCGACAGCGGTGTCACTGTCTTAGGGTCTTCTCGTGGTGGCATCCATTGAGTCTCAACCCCATGGATTGCACTTTCATTGCCAGTGTTAACTCCCGTACATTCCTTCTTGCCTCGCACTGCATCGCGCGTCATTAGCCTTCGAGCGGTTGGCACCTCACCGAGACAGTCTCAATCGCCTGAGCTTCGTGATGGCAACTTGTCGTTTGTTCTTCTTGTGTTTGTAATTTCTCTCCTTCGCCTCCTTGATTCGTCAGTGGAGTCATCTCGCAGATCCTCCTCACCATGCTTTGCAGCCGGAGGGGAGTTTCCCCGGGCGCACCACCGAGTGACTTGAATGGGGTCACTTGTCTCCAAACTCCCGGCTGTTTCGATTGAATGTTCAAACAGGTGGTAAACACCTTCAATAGGGGTTGGCTCGACCGGGTCCCCATTGTCCTAGTTTCATCGCTGTGTCCTTATTGACTCTTCCGAGTGAGTCAAAGTGGTGGCAACAACAACAACCGCGATTTGCTGAACCACTCCCATTGGATCAATTTCAGTAGTGTTTGAGGACTCTCCAGTCCTCTCCATCGATCTTTGCTCGTGAAGGATTCTCGATTCATGCAATGCTTGCTGCATTTGCAACTCTTCAGAGCAAAAGAAAGATTCTCCGGATCCTCATCACCATCGAGAAGACATCAAGGAGAGGATGTGTGTGTTACGGTGCCGAGATAGGGCGGATGTTGGCCTTTCTCACGTGCCTCGGCTTCCTCACTTGCTTTTCTCTCTCCTTTTCCTTGAAAATCTGCAGGATGTCTATGCGGTTGTCTTCATCAAGTCTTTGGGAGCACAAAGTGGATAGTCCAAGGAAATTTAGCAGTTCCTCTTCTTCTTCTATAAACTCAAAGCCGTTGAACTGCCCTTGACTTACTCAACTTCCATTTCCTCCACTCACGCAGACGATTTTGGATGTCCGGGTAAGGTGGAGATAGGATCATTACATCACTATCCGCTCTAGCGAGTTTCTTTTGTGCTTCACTGTGTGAACTACTGTGTCTTCTTCGGGTTGCCTCTGCGATCGCCTTTCAAAGAGACTTGGGCTCGTTTCATCAACTACATCTCGAGACTCTACTTCTCCAAATAGCCTCCCAGATATCTGCTCTAGCCGAGTGGTGACTCAATTGGTTTCTCCGGCTCGGAGCGCTTGATAATTCGTCTTCGTCTCCTAGTTTGTACCGGAGGGATTTCTGGTTCGAGACGGTGTCCTCGAGTCTTGGGCGGTGGGGACCGTGCTTGGTATCTTTTTCTCGAGGAGCGGGCCGACTTGGCTTCTCGCTTCTCCTCTTTTGACGATCGAGAGAAGGTATTTGTGAGTCCTTCTCGACCGCTCGCAGCAGGGCAGGAGACACGGCTGCTTGGGGCAGGTGACTCTCGCTGCAGGGGCGGGAGCATGTTTGTTTTCTTTCTTTGCAGGGGCAGCGATCTTTCTTAGTAGCTTTGGGCAGCTTTCTTCTTGGGCGGAGAGAAACAATCGTATCTTCGGGGTCACCGATTCCCCTCACTTGTGTCGCTCTCTTGGCGTAAGCTCTCTTACGTGCGCCTTGAGAGATTTGCTCAACATCCTCTTGTTAACATGGAATGCTTTCCCATGTCTAAGAGGGACTCCTTTCACCTCCATCAATCACTAGGCCATATCCTAGGATCCTCCAAATGAGCCATCTTCCTTGAAGGATTTGTTCCCACGTTAAGCAGAGTCTGGCGTAGACAAACTCGGCCTCTTTATCTTCTTTCTCGCGATGATTGCGGCCATTACAATCGACTTTGCTTTTGATAGTTGGTCAAAGCTGCCAAATTTGATGTTGATACATTTGGCAACTATGTCCAACAACTTGTGATAATCCTCCTTCAGCTCTCTTGTTTGTTTGATACACTATTTTATCAAAAAGTCGGGCTTGGCTATTTCTTTCCAAGCATCGGCCAGGTTTACATCACCGTTAATCTCGATGCTCCTTCATTTGGTAGTGAGCGGTGTTCGCCAAATCCTTGGCGAGATAGTCACCGCTTTCCGCGTGAATGAGATGACTTTATTCCTTCATCGTGAATCTCAAAGCATTCACGAGAATTGTGCGACTTCCTCCACATATGTCATCGGATATTCTAACGTCGAAACGGTTTCACCGGGGCGTTTCCATCTTTTCAGCGATTTTCTTCACTAGGGTGTCGTCGGACCCCTGTTTCACCATTCCGTCGAAATCCACCGTAGAGCCGGTGTGGATTTGCTTTCCTAACTTGGTAAAGTCATAAGTTGGTGCCATTTTTCGAGATTATATCGAAGAAAAACTCGAGAAATTGATTTGAAGATAGATAGGGTTTCGAGAGAATTTTTGCCTTTGCTTTTGAGAGAAAGAAATGAACAGTTTTAGAAGTGTGAGAGAGAAACGGACGAGAATGGTTTAAATATGGTTTATGAAAGGACGTGCGGGTGGTTTTTGAAATGTGATCGAAATCAACGGCTTAGATTTTGCACGCCTATTTAGCATTTAATGTCTCATATTTAATGCGGCAGCATTTATATCCAATCATAAGCTTGGTGTGCGGCTTTATGTCCGTACACATCATCATTATCTTTGACGTATTCCTTAAAACATTCCCGCTTAGTCAAAACGATTGCGTTTTTGTCACTTTGCTCATAAGTGACTCAAACTTATCCCTTAGCCGATTTAACTCTACTCCTCACAGTTCTTTCAGTGACTCATTATCGGTGACTCTGTAGCATTGTCTTTTCCGACTGGTGATTTACTTGAAATGATTTGTGTGTTCACTCCTTTTTTTTTTTTCTCGTTCCATTTCTTTTCTTTGAGTTTTCTCAATGTTAACTCACTCAATTAACCCCAACTCATGCTTGAGTTCTTCAAATCTTGACTCACATAATGGTTTTGTGAAGATGTCGACTAGTTGTTTATCGGTTGAGATATATTCCAGGATGATGTCCTTCTTTTCAACATGATCTCTTATGAAGTGATATCGACATCAATATGCTTTTGTTCTTGAATGCAACACAGATTTTGAGTGATTGCAATTGTACACTTGTGTTATCACACATGATTGGAATTTCTTTTTCCTCAACTTCATAGTCTCTCAGATCCATAGGACTTGGGCAAATACCGTTTGCCCGCAGCTATGTATTCTCGTTTCAGGTGGCTATTGAATTTTGCTTCTTGCTAAACCAGAAATCACTGTTTCTAGCATTTGACATGTGCCTCAAGTGCTCTTCCCCGTCCACTCGCATCCAAAGATAGTCGAATCAATAGCCAATTAGCTTGAATCCACATTCCTTTGGATACCATAGGCCTACTTCTTGGCTTCCTTTCAAGTATCTCAATATTCTCTTAGTCATTGTCATATGGCTCTCTTTTGGAGCAGATTGAAATCTTGCACATACACCTACAAAGAAAGGTGATGTCCGGCTTGCTTTTTGTGAGATAGAGCAATGATCCAATAAGTGCTCAGTATCTTGTTTGATCTACGGCTTGCCATCCGCATCCATGTCCATTTTGATGATGTATTCATTGGTATTTTTACGTAAGACTTCTCCTCCATACCAAACTTCTTCATTAAATCTCTCGTGTATTTTGTTTGACTTATGAAGGTTCCATCCTTCACTTGTTTCACTTGAAGTCCAAGGAAGAATGTCGCTCTCCCATCATGCTCATTTCAAATTTACTTTGCATGAGGTTTGAAAACTTTTCACACACTCTTTGTTTGTGGAACCAAAAATGATGTCATCCACATATATTTGAACAAGCGTAAGATACTCTTTTTGTCTTGAATTCTCAAAAAATGTTCTATCTACTTTTCCTTTTGTGAATCCATTTTCGGTTAGGAATTGTGACAAAGTATCATACCATGCTCTGGGTGCCTGTTTCAATCCATATAGAGCTTTCTTGAGTTTGTATACCTTATCTCCAAGAGTCTTCGCTCAAATCCTGGAGGTTGTTCAACATACACTTCTTCTTCCAATAAACCATTTAGGAATGCACTTTTTACATCCATCGATATACAATGAAATCCTTATGAGTTGCATAGGCAAAAAACATCCTTATAGCTTCCAATCTTGCTACAGGGCAAATGTTTCATCAAAATCTATCCCTTCTTCTTGGCAATATCCTTTGGCTACTAATCTTGCTTTGTTTCTTACCACCAACCTTCCTCGTTCATCTTATTTCGAACACCCATTTGGTGCCAATAACATTTTGATGTATGGGTCTTTGCACTAATTCCCATACTTTACTTCTTTCAAACTCGATTGACTCTTCTTGCATAGCTTGAATCCAATGTGTGTCGTCGAATGCTTGTGACACGTCTTTGGGCTCTATTTGCGAGATGAAGCATGTGAACATGGCTTCTTGTTGAGTTCGATCTTGTTTTGACACCTTCTCTTATATCTCCAATGACAAGTTCGTGGATGGTCTCTTAGCCATCTTACACCAGGTTGGAGTAAGTTAGCCGGATTCGATCGACTTGCACCGTGTTCTTTAACGTGGGTCGCTCTCTCGTAATCACTTATCTACAAATTTTCCAAATTGTTTTTGAGATTCAACTATCTCATCTTCTTCCGAATTGATAATTCCAAATTTCGACTTGAAAGATAGGACTCTTACTCAGTATGGTTGGATGATTCAGAAATTTATCACCGACTCTTCAATGTCTTCTCCATTTACATTTGGCTCATCGAATACTACATGAATGGATTCTTCCGTAACCATAGTTCTTTTGTTGAGTATCCTGTAGGCTTTACTTTCAAATTTGAGTATCCTAAGAAGATACCTTCATCGCTTTAGCATCAAAAGCCTTTAGGTTGTCTTTGCCATTGTTGTGGATGAAGCATTTACATCCAAATATTCTCAAAATATGCAACATTTGGTTTTCTTCCAATCCGGATCTCATAGGAGTCTTTGTCACCGTCTATTTATCATACATCCGTTTTGGGTGTAGCAAGTCGTGTTGATTGCTTCACCCAAAATCTTTTTGGTAACCCCGCTTGAAACATGGTCCTTGCTGCATCTTTGAGGGTTCTGCTTTCTTCTTTCGCAACTCCATTCTCACTGTGGAGTTCTTGTCAGCTGATAGTTCATGACCAATACCATTTTCAACAATATTGAGTTATTATTCCATTGACAAACTCGGTTCCTCTATCTGATCTTATTTTGATAATGGTTTGACTCTTCTCGTTTTGAATCCTCTTCATCAACTATGGTAGTTTTTGTAGAGTTTCTTTCTTCTTGCACATGAATATTGTCCATGTATATCTTGAGTAGTCATCTACTACCACCAAGGTGTATTTCTTTCCACTTATCTTTGGCCGGTTCCACTGGGCCAAATAGATCCATATGAAGCGATGCAATATTCTTGTTGAGGATGGGCATGTCTTTTCTTTGAATGACGACTTGATTTGTTTTCCTTCGACATGCGTCACATATACTCTCCGTCTTGTATATCGAGTCCGGAAGTCCTTCCACAAGGTTACTTCGCAAGCTTGTTGATCGTTTTGAAATTCGGGTGACTCGACTTTTTGTGCCACGACTAACTTGATTCAAAAGCGCTCTTTGCTAGTAAGAGACAGTCTTTGGGTGTTGCAGTTGACCAATCCACTACATACATATTTTTCTGCCTACATCCTTGCAAAGACAACTTCATTTGATTCAATATCTTTGATTTGGCATATACCCATGTTGAATCCAACATTGTAGCCCTTGTCACGCGAGTTGGTCGATGCTCGATAAGTTGAAGTTGAGTCCTTCAAAATATGCAACATCCGTGATTTCTAATCCATTCCTCTTGATGGATCCAATGCCTCTTATTTCGCCAGAGCTTCATTTCCTCCAAACATGACTTTTGCTCCTTTAACTTCCTTGAATTTTGATGATTTTTCTTATTTCTGTCATATGTCCGGGAATGTGCCACTATCCATGTACCAGGTTCCTTGGCACTCACTGCTCCTTGAACCTCGCAATCAAGGAAATTAAGTTTTAGGTACCCATACTTGTCCGGGTCCCGAGGGGTTAGAATTGTAAGATGATCCAACCAACCTATAGCCAAATGATTTGACTCTAAGGGGTTGCCATCTATCGTGCCATAATCATAATTAATCCTGGCAAATTGCTTGGGGATTCTAGGTTCATACAAATTGTCTCTTTTTGTCTCAGATGCCCGCATATGTGTTTTAGCAATTGCCTTCCTTGGGTAATTGTGGTGTCTTTGAGTGTAGTGCCTAGGTGCATATGTGTGCTTGATGAAAGCTCTTATGCTTTTGGAATGGCCTTTGGCTTGAGTTCTAGGCCTTTGCCATTTGGGCTTATATTCCATAAGTCTATCCGATAGTTCACATTATTCCAATCAGCTTGGCTTGGATATTTTCTACCATTCCCATCATATGTATTTCTTTTATGGATTTTCTGGGGTTTTTGGTAGCTCGCTTTTTCTTTACTGAGTATTTTCTCGCTTTGGAGTTTGGCCGAGGACTCGGCCGAATCTCTTCTCACCGCCCTTTCAAAGACACTCAATCGGCCGCTTTTCCTTTTCCTTTATAACCAAGGCCGCTTTGCTTGTTATTGTGCTTTGGAGTGAATGTGTATGCAACATTTAGAGTTTTGGATTTTTCGGACTCTTCATGGCTTGAAGATCCTTTTTCCAAAATTACTTTTGAGGTTTGACATAGCATGAGAGAATTAAATCCTAAGCTGTCTTGTCTCCACATTCTCTTTGACTCAAAATAAGATCATCCAATGATTTAGATGCCTTAGTGAATGAGGCAATAACATTTTTGAGGTCATTCTCCTCTTTTCTATAGCAGCAATTTTAGCTATTAATTTAGCATTTTCACCTTTTAACCTTTCATTCTCATCGCCTATTTGACTTAGAGTACTCGGCTCCTTAGTCGACTTTGAATTTTGACTCTTGAGTAGGCTATTTTCCTCATTTAATAGTGTGTGTGAGGATTTATTGTGTTCAAAATCTTTCATCATTTTTCCTAATGAATCATAAAGATCGAGTGGGTGATGAAGTGTGTGTGTCATGATCACTATCACTAGAGTCCGAGTTTGATGAGTTAGAGTGTACCTCATCTTCTTGGTCGGTTGATCTTGTTCCTTGGCCATCAAGCGGATCGGGCTTCTTCTTCGTGAGTCACTTGAGTAGTCGCCTTCATCGCTTTGCTCGAATCTCTCTGTCTCTCTCTTGACTTGGTCAATGTTTCAGAGCTCTGCGCCCATCATTGCTTTTTTCTTTTCTTGTCTTCTTTCTCAAGACCTTCCTTTCTTCTTCATCCCCTCGTACTTGTTGACTACAGGGATATGAGCAATCAATGGCATAGTGACCTGGTTGTCTACGTTCCAACATAGATATTCACCTTTTGATCGACTCTTTCCATTCTTGGATTGTCACCCTTTGATACTCAACTTTTGATGATCTGTTCTCTTGGTTGGCCTATCTTCCTTGATTTGGAGGAGCCGAGTGTCTTCTGGAAGATTCACCCTTTCCTCTCTTGTAGTTCTTATTAAAGAACTTGTTGAATCTTTTAACCGTCAGGGCTATTTCTTCCGGGTCAATGACTTCTTTGACCTCGGCTCTCTTCCCATCTTTGACAATTAGAGCAATTTGTTTTGGGTACAAATTGTCTCTTCCTCGGTCTTTTCTTCTCACTCAAACTCGTAGGCTTTGAGGTCTCGAGAATAATTCATGGTTGGATGTCTTTGATAGGTCCATGAAATGTCTCGATGCCAATGACCTTCATTTCCCATTCACCGAAGACTTTTTTAGGATCTTCATACACATTTCCTTCGTGTATATTCCTTTCCAAGTGCAAACAGTTCATTAGTGATTTCTACGAACCGAGCATCTAGTTGATCCAGGTTCTCTCCTGAGATCATTTTGAAGTTCTCAAATTTCTCAGACGGCCACGATAATTTGTTTTCATTGATTTGCTCCGAGCCTTCACAAATCAATGTCGACTTGTCCTGCATTTCTTTAGCCGTTTTGCATGATTTGACTTTATTGAACATGGCTTTGTCGAAGGTTTTGTAAAGGATGTCCTTGGCTACATTGTCCAGGTTATATCTTTTTGTAAAGGTCATCATTTGTCCACTCGATTCTTGGTTTTTCAACCATGACTGTCCGGGAGCAACATCTTCTTCCTTCACCGCAACTCTTCGTGCAATTGTTCACCTTTAAGATTTGTAGAGGCCCATCTTCTATCACTATCCACATCTCATCATGTAATGTTTGATAGATGAGCCTCGCATACGAATTTTCCAATCATCAAATTCTTCAATAGTGAACATAGGGATGCGTGTCAAATTTGCTTCCATGATAATAACTTTTAATGACAAAAAGAGTTTCGAGAGTTTAAGTACTAAAGCGGACTTTGAGAAGTTTGGAGATGATCTAGTTCGGTAAACCGGTGCGGAGGGTTCAATGAACCAACCGCTCCGATACCACTTGTAGGTCCCAAGGGGTGTAAGTGTAAGGTTTAGAAGGGGGGTTGAATAAACCTTACCAAATTTTCGATTTAGTCCTTTTAAATATTCGAGTTGATACTACACACCGTGTGTCCTTAATGGACAACAATTTAGTCACTCAAGAGAGTTAATCTCTCAACGACTCAACCGAGCCGTTGATGGAATAACTCACCGTTGTTGGCTCTAAATTAACTCGACCGTGGTTTTGTTTTCAGAAGACTTAACACCCTTAAGTTTGATTAAGCAAGAATTTAGTGCTTGGTTTAGTACTTGTATTATCAAATGGATAGCAAATTTATCGTGAGATATAAGCGCTTAAAAATGCAGAATTAAAATGCTTTGAAATGTAAATGACTCAATGAAATTTTTATAGAGGTTTGAAGATGGGGTAATTCTTCTACTCCTCTCTTCTCCAACTCCCGGAGGAATCCACTAGGTAATGATCGGTTTACAAAGTGGTAATCCGGATACAAGTCTTGATCACACATCCGACTTGATCCTTTGGGACTAAGTCCTGAGACGCTTGATCACTCGGTGGCTTCTCTTACGACTCGGCTTCTTCACAGGGCAAACGCCTTTGCTACTACAGCTCACTTGCTCAAGCTCTTTGGATTTGATCACGAAGCCCTCCAAAAGCTTAAGACTTGGTTCGACCTTGAACCTTCCTACAATCCTTCGTGGAATGTAGACCCTTTTCTTCAAAAGTTTCCTCTTCAACCGATTGAAGTTATCTTTCCTTCGGTGTTGGATTGATGTTCTTCGTAATGTAGGCTTGAGGATTAATCTTGAATGATTTGAGAGTATTTCTCGGTTATAATTTAATTGATTTCTTGAATGTTCGTGGTTCGTAACCTTCTCTCGAGTCATTCCTCGCCTTTTATAGTGATCTTTCAAAAATTTGCCCTTTGAAGAGATATGCTTATTTTTGAAAGTCACTTGCGTCGTTGGCTTGTCTTGTTGCGATCCTTGGAATTTCCATTTCCTCGTATGAATTGTTCTTTCACCTTTTTCGAGTTCGACACGGTGTAGTGCTTCCCATTGGTTCATTCCTTTTGCACGCTTCTCGGGATCACGACTCAGAAAGGTGGTATGGAGATATTACTTGTTTAAGTAAATCTCTTGATTTCTCGGCAACGGATCTTTTACAGATTATCTCGACTTGATCGCATTTCCTTGCTTTCCCCCAGGTGACTTAGAGTCAGCTTCCAATCATTGGATGACTCTTCCGTCACTTCAACTTGAGACTTGGCTTTTCTCGAGTTGACTTGATCGATACTCCACTTAGCCGCATCTCACCGCTTCTTCATAGAGTTCCCGTCTACTCTTCTTTGCCATACTCACTGTCTCTCACAGAGTCTTCCTTCCATCTTGATTGTCTTCTTGCATGTTAGGGCGTAGGCGATTTAACTTAACTTTGGCCACTCTAATTGTTACAATGCATTTTACAACAAGAATTGGGGTGCCAACTTTCTATTCTAAGTTTTACATGGCATTCATCAAAATCTAAACAATAAAATTCCTAACAACCAAGATACTAGGCAATCGCTTAAAATTGACATGATCCTAAGAACTTTTCCGATCATCAATATTTCCCGCATAGTCCAATCACTATAACCTTTAAGAGAAAAATTTTCATTCTTTGGATAAAATAAACCATATTGAATAGTGCCTTTCAAATATCGAAAAATCCTTTTAACGGCACTTAAATGAGATTCTTTGGGATAATTTTTTTTTGAAGTCGAGCATATAGACATAAGGCATATGGAATGTCGGGTCTATAGGAATAATATAAGAAAACATACCTCGAATTTGTTTGTCAACCGACATGCCTTTCTCAAAATTTCTTCATTGGTAGCCATAGAGTTTGAGATGATTCTTCCTTCTTCAATGCCTAACTCCTTCAAGAGTTCTTTTGAAATATAACCATCTACTTGGCATTGATTAACTTGAAGTCCAATGATGAAATTGAGCTCTCCCATCATGTGATACCATGTTCATCTCAAGTTCACCTACATTAACTTAGAGAATCTCTTGCACAAAATATTCATTAGTAGCACCAAAAATATTCTCATAAATATACACAAGCAAACAATCTTGCCCTTTTTCAAAAACAAGGAGAGTAGTATCAACTTTACCTTTTGTAAAATCATTTAGCTAAGTCTATCATATCATACATGGGGTACTTGTTTGAAACCATACAAAGCCTTTTACAAAGATCATTTGGCCTAAAATAATTTAAACCCCGATAGACTTCTACTTGAATAAAACCATTTAGAAAATTGGATTCAACATCCATTTGGTAAAGCTTGAAATTTTCTTAAAGCAAGAATGGGCAAGTAAAATACAAATAGCTACAAAATGTGCTATAAGTGCAAATGTTACACCAAAATCAATTACCTTCTTCTTGAAAATACCTTCGAGCTACTAACCTCGTCTTTAGTTTGACCAATGTTGCCTTGGTCATCGAGTTTGTTCCGAATACCCTTTTTGTCTTCTTCATCACTATCATCATAGGGCATCCAATTGATCTAAGGTGTTCATAATAGAACATTTACATCCAAATATTTTGGGGTAACAATATTTGGAGTACTTCGCTTCTCATCTACACAACTAAACAAACTCATTACCTATGTATCACTTATATAAGCAAGAAAAAGTAGCCCAAGTGTAAAAATATGCCTCAATCATCAATCACAAAATATCTTGCATAAGAGCATAGTAGAAATAGACACTATATAGACCATGAAGCAAAAACACACACTATGCATTTAGAATATCATCAAGAGTCTAATAAATCATGCAAGTTCAAATAAGCTTAAGAAAGCTATAAAAGGTCTCTTTTGAAATTAGAAAATCTAATATCATATAGTTGAGACCTCATTTAAAAGAAGTATTTGAACAAGAGTTGACAAAGCAAATATGTGAAATCAAATATCAAATAAAGGTGCCTTTCAAAAATCTAAAAATCCTCTTAATGGCACTTGTATGAAATATTATGAAAAACAAGCACATAGGCATATGGCAATACATATATCGAGTTCTATAAGAATAAGAATAACACAAGTAAACGTATTCTCGATAATTTATGCCTTTCTTGACAAATAATGACATAAATGGCCATTTGTGAAAATATGTAAATCCTACACAATTCTTAAAACAAATCTAGCACAAATCATAATGATAAAAGTGTAGACTAAGAGATATCACAAGTAAGCTCATGCCATAAAAATTCATAAGAGATGATAACACATTTTAGTCGAAAAATGCACAAGAGTTTTTTAAAAACATCATATAAGGTCTTCTTTTTCAAAAATATTTTAAAAGCACAAATAAATATTGAAGACCTTAATTAAAAAATAAATACTTGAAAACTCATTTGCAATTAAGACACAAATAAAAACATGCATAATAACAAAATAAAATGTATTTAAATGGGGAGATACGGGTTACCAATTACGCCATTTCCATGGGTTGTGTCGTTCCCATTGTTGATGATATCTTCCCTTTGAAAATCTTCATGTTGATGGTGGATTCTCCGATTACTCCATCTCCAAGTATTATATCCTTTCCTTTGTTGATAATATTTCCTTCTTGGAAATTCATTTTGGTGGTGTCTTCTTCTTTGATCAAATGAGATGGTCATTTGATGTCTTCTTGGCGGTATGTATTTTCCTCGATTATTATTCCGGTACCTAATATGACATTGTTTTGTGGTACCCTCAAGTATTTGGGTCCTTTGGAATTAGCTTTGAGACTTTTAGGTCTCCAATAATAATTAGAGTTATTTCTAGCCCGACAAGTATTAACCGTGTGACCTGTTTTACCACAATAAAAACAAGTAGTAATTTCGGGAGCATAATGACCAACATGCATAGGGACTTGATTTCTTTTCACATAATTAACAACACTAGGCTTATGATCAAGTCCTTGTTTCAAATTATCACAACTATGAACATCAATAATATTGGTCATTTTATCGGTACTCAAGTTGGATTTTGATAAATCATTTTTCATGCAATTAATATCCTTAACAAGAGTACTATTTTCTTTTTCAAGGTTTCCAACCTTGTCAAGTGTGGTGGTGTGATCACATGAAAGTGATTCATAAGAGGAAAATAAATTATCCTTATCAATTTTTAAAATATTGAATTCCTTTTTCAAATTTTTGTATTTAACAAGTAAACTTTGGAATTCATTCTGCTCATCAAAATCATTTTGCAAATCACTATAATCATCTTGTAATACATTATCATAAGAAGTGGAGGGTTTAGAACTTACCTCATTTTCTTCTTCAAAGCCTATAAGACATCGTCGTTATCATCGACGTCGGAAGTTGTAGGAAGCTCATCCCATGTTGGATTTGTATCCTTTTGAGAAGTAGATGCTTTTGAGTGGCTCCTTTCATTTGCATATACTTTTTCTAATTTTCTCCATACTTCATGAGCCGATTTAATTCCTACAATATGATCATATTGCAAAATGGTAAGTGAACAATAAATAATATTAAGAGCTTTACCATTTAAAGAGATGATTTTCTTCTCTTCATCATTGAGCCCCTTGAGGACTTTGGAGGTGTGTGGTGCATCTTTTATCGGAATGGATTCTCCATTGATGACGGTGTTCCAAATATCGAACCCGCAACTTTGTAAATAACATTCCATTATTTCTTTCCAAAAAGCATAATTTTTGGAGTCGAATAGTGGTGGCTTGGTGGTGGAGGCGCCTAAGGTAGACTTCGTCAGAGTCGATGATCGTTCCTCTTTACTCGCGATGTGGAACGAGCTTGCCAAAGAGTTTGTCTCGATACCACTTGTAAGTCCAAGCGGCTACGATAATCTAGAGGGGGTGAATAGATTATCTCCATCTTTTCGATTATGCCCTTTTTGAAACAAATACGCCAAGACAATAATAAAGGTGCGGAATATAAACAACACGCGTTGATTTAAAGAGGTTCAACCCACCTAGGGCCTAATCCTCCACCACCCCAAGATATCCGGGATGGATTTCAAAGAAAAAGAATTTTATTAATTACCACAATTAATACAAATTCAACTTACAACACCTTGAAGAGCACCACAATCTTCCTTCAACGGCACCTTTGAAGATCACCACAATCTTCAATCTTGAAGAATACCAAATTCTTCAATACCTCAAGAGCACCACACTCTTGAAACACCTATCACCTAGATCACCCAAGTGTATTCTCTCCACAAGAATACTCACAAGGATGTCTTGTGTTGAATGATAATAAATCAAGATTACAACTCAATAATGAATATTACAATTTGAGTGCAAGTGTAATCAAGAAATAAAGCCTAGACCTCAAGATGTGAAAGTGAAATACTTAGGCTATAAATACAACAAGAGCGTTGAATATGAAAGCTTGGAAATTTGCAGATTTCTTGTTGTGTATTTGCTTGTGTTGTTGTTTTTGTGTCTACAATTCATCCTCTATCTATAGGAAGCTTCACTAACATAGGCTCCCAACATAGCTCCTCTCTCTTCACTTTTGTCTACAAAAAGAAGATCACAAGATGTAGAAATATTGTACAAAAAATCAAAAGCAAATCTTGTCACACAGATTACAACGGTTGGAATTTTGCTGTCACAAAATAACATAGGGCGACCAGGTTGCCTGTTGAAGATTTCACCATTTGAAAAAAATAGTGCGATCTAGGTAGGGGTTGCGGGGGGTGCGACTTCGGAGGGGGGGTTCGACCCGCCTGGGTGCGACTGGTCGGCCTCCCGGACCGGTCCCCCTGCTCCATTTTTCAAGTCCGTAAGTTCTGCTTTCGTGTTTTCTTATCTTCAGGTACAGGTCGACCATATGGGCGACCGGTCGACCTCCCTTTGAAATGTTGTCCGATTTTTTTTCTCAAAAATAAACTTCAAGAAATACTCCAAAAAGTTAGTAAAAACATTTTAAATCATTTGGGAGTATTTAGACAACATTTATAAACATAGTTTTGGTGTAAAACCAATTTAAACAAAACCATCAAAAGTGTTGTCCAATTTTTATCAAATTAAAAACTCTAAGAAATACTCCAAAAATTAGTAAAAACATTTTAAATCATTTAGGAGTATTTGGACAACATATAAAAACATTGTTTTGGTATAAAATCTTATTAAAACAAAATCATCAAAATCTTGATAAAAACATTTATCTAACAATTATCACTCCGGATCATCAATTAGCAACCACCTTTCACCTTTTGACATCCTCAATGTTTATGAACCTTCAATCCCGCCGATTTTTCTCATTTTTTTTCACATTTTTTTTGGAACCCCAAACTTGTTATTTTGCATACATGGGGTTTCATATGTTCTTTTCTCGGGCAACTTCAAGCAATTAAACACATATCAAGTTTCCTCATCATACCCTCCTCAACCTTCAATATTGTTCTATACTTTGTGTGTATGAGTGATGGGTAATTAGGATTTTTACATTTAGGCTTTGGATATTAGATTGGTTGCCAGAGAAATGGGTTTATATGGCTCAAAAGGGGACACTAGGGAAAATATAATACAAAGATAGGCATTTTAGGCTCGGCTTGTTCAAAGATGGCCTAAATCACTTTCTTAGTGTTACTTCACCTAGGATTTCACCTTGACTAGTGATCGACAAGTTCTAGAATCCAAATGGGATCATAAAAGAAACACTCAATCGCATAAATCATCCCCAAATAAATCAACAGAGTTAAGGACATAGATGGAATTAATGGAAAAAGAATAAATCACGCTTCAAACACATGCTTTCTCTAGACCGCTCAACTCATATTCAACAAATTCATTTAGTCATGCATTTCCACTTTTACTAGACGACCCGACTCGACTCAAGACTCTTTTTTTTTTCGTTTTTTTGACTCAAGACTCACTCGATGAATAAAAATAGACTACACCCCAAACATAAACGACATTGTACCCAATGGGGAGGTGGGAAAAAGGACTTTCTGGTAGCCGAGGAGCAAATGCTCCTAAAGTCATGTGGTACAACTACGTGTATGAGGTGTCTCCTATAAGCTTACAATGCATCATGGTGCACAAGCTCGTGGGTGTTGTATGCCTCCGAGGTGTGGTCTTGTTCTCTCTCCTTCGCCTTGGCTTGGCCTTTTTGGCTTCGCATCTTTGTAGCCTAGCAAGGTAAACAAGAAAACAAAACTCGTGGAACCATGGAATTTGGTTATGGGTGAGAAATCAACAATCAAAGTACGTACATAATGCACCCAAGTGGAAAATATAGTGCCATGTCAAAAAGATACGCCAGATATGCAAGATAGCACTCAACAATGAGAAAATATCATTGGGGCATTTGATCAAACACCTCATATATGCATGAGTTTGGGAAAAGATAGTAAATGCAATGGATAACTCAATTCAATCCCAAAATTCAACACCAAACCTAAGTCTAGCATGATCAACCAATCCACAATCCACGGATCAATCAACAACAATTATCGTAGCACTACTATAATCCAATCACACAAAAATCACAAGAAGGGAAAACCATGGGGTGGGGTTTGGAAGTTGCAAACTTACCAAAGAATGAGTGGAGGAGATGAAGATGGTGTGTGTGGTGTTAGAGTGCTCATTTGTGAAGATGGAGTGGGATATGTGGAGTTGCACAAATAAAAGGGGTGGGGTATGATGCAACTTACTACTCCTAAAAATGCAAAAAATTCAGAAAAAACAAAAGAAAAACTAGTAAACTATATTAATACTTCTAAAGCAATAAAAAGGGCTTGAGTTGCCTCCCAAGAAGCGCTAAGTTTACAGCCTTCAGCCAGACTTTGTCAGATTATCCTCAAGTTGGGGCTCTAATAGGCATGTTATCCACATTGCCCTTAGAAACTTCCCAACCTCCAATGTCTTCAGCTATATTCCCAACCATCTGCTTACCATCATTTGATTCAAATTTTAGCCTGTTGGTTGGATGGATGGTGAATACGACTTTCTCCTGATTTACCCGCAGAGTTAGCTCCCCCGTTTCGACATCGATCAAAGCCCGTGCTGTAGCTAAAAATGGCCGCCCAAAGATTATAGGTATTTTCTTGTCCTCGTTCACGTCCAACACTACAAAATCCACAGGAAAAACAAATTTGTCAATTCTTTCCAATACGTCCTCAATGATTCCCCAAGGATAAGCGATGGATCGATCAGCAAACTGCAAAGTGATATTGGACCGTTTCACC
The DNA here is from genome assembly GCA_016081115.2 of Rehmannia glutinosa. Lineage (NCBI taxonomy): Eukaryota > Viridiplantae > Streptophyta > Magnoliopsida > Lamiales > Orobanchaceae > Rehmannia > Rehmannia glutinosa. The sequence continues at coordinate 22,460,042 of CM071933.1, read as the reverse complement.
TTCCCGAGCCCAAACTTCGTGACATCAGAAAGAGATATAAGATTCACACTGGACCCAAGATCACAAAGTGGCTTTTCAAAGAAAACTCCTCCAATAGTACAAGGAATAGTAAAACTCCCTGGATCCTTCATTTTCCGAGGTAGTTTACTCTGGACTATTGCACTACATTCCTTTGTCAAATAGACAGTCTCAAACTCTTTCAACTTCATTTTCTTGATTCCATTGGTTTCGCATAAATAGGCAATTTTTCGGAGACAGGTTGAATTTTTGCTTCGCTTTCTCATAAATCGCATTGCAAAAGTGCTCTCTCGGATTAACCTCCGTATCACTCGAACTTTCCCTTATCCCGCAATGAATTCATCGCCAGAGCTAACTAACCCATCTCGTGTCTCGATCGACCTAATATGCGTCTCCATTGTGCTCATCTTAGTACTCGTGCTATCAATCATGCATCACTCATATTCATCCGATTCCCTGGTCTCTCCGATGAATGAGCCGAGTATCTCTTCAAGCGATCGCTTTTTTCATCCCCGAGTGCATTGAACTGGATGGATTGGGATAACCCGGAGGTGGGTTCAATACATTCATGTTGTTGCTATAAGAGAGATTCTCATGATTGCGAAGTCCTGTGTGATAGTGAGTTGGTAATGAATTACCTCTCGTTATTAAAATCCGATTATTCACATAATTGACTTGCTCGGCCTCGTGAGTGGCAAAATGCCACAGGTGGGATCGCGGCTTGGTATGGTGTGCCGCCAAAGATTCATGATAGCTAAATGCTTTGTCGCTCGAGATTTGAGCCGCCAAAGTCGACATCAGATCAAGCTCAAGAACACCAAATCAAGCTTCGCGACCTCTGGGAGGGCCATTGATAGTTTTGTGGCCATTTCTTCAAGTAGAAGTAAGGCCTCGGGCCGAGTTTTAGCCATCAATGTACCTCCCGATGCCGCATATAGTATCGCCCTCGTATGCCCATTTAGCCCATTGTAAAAATATTGAACTATCTCCACCGCATAGCCATGTTGTGGGCATCTCCGCAATAGATCTTTAAATCGCTCCCAAGCTTCATATAATGGCTCAAAATCAATCTATTGAACCGAGCTATCTCGCTCTTTAGTCGGAGTATCTTGCTTGGAGGGAAGAATTTTGCTAAATATTTTTGAGTCGATCATCCTACTGTAATAATCCTAGGGGCGAACGTCTCAGAACCACCGCCCGGCCTTATCCCATAGTGAAAACGGGAAAAGCCTCAATCGAATGGCCTCATCAGTCACACCATTCATCTTAATGGTGTCGCAAATTTCCAAGAATGTGTCCGGATGTGTATTCGGATCATCCACTGGACTCCCCCAAACCGATTCTATCAACCATGCTTATGAGGCCCGATTTCTATTCGAAATTATTCGCATTTATGGGCTGGTGCACAATTCCGAGTAATTCTAGTTCATGTTCGCGTAGAAAGTAATCCCGATTGCCCTTTCTTGTGCCTCAGTCGTGGTGGCACATTCACGACCCGATTTCCATTATTCTCATTGTCTCCGCTTTTCGCCATTGATCGATTATGTGCTCGCTTTGCTACTCGATTTCTCGAAGTGTCCTTTCAATCTCGGATCAAAAGGAAGCAAGTTAATATCGTTGGAATCTCGCATAAACAGACAAGTCAAATGAGAAAAACAAAATTATAATTCCTAAACTAGTCTAGATTAGATTAAGACTTCGTGGTAATAATATTAGTTTAAAATAGGATAAAACAATCCTCGACAACGGCGCCAAAAACTTGATCGTGAAATTCTTACCGCAAGCGCGTACGGTGTCAAGTTTTAGTATAGTTTTGAAAGTAGGTTATCGTCTCCACAGGATTGTTATCGAATTTTATCCTAAGTACTATAATTAAAATAACTTAATTCTATCTAGAAATCGAAAAGAGATGAATTGTTTTTAAACTAAAAAGAAAACTAAAAATAAGTAAATAATTGGTTCTGCACAATTAATCAAACACTTAAGATATGAATTCTAGAGGGTTGATTTCACCTAGTTATCCCCTATGTTTTCAATCCAGATTATTAATCACAAGTTATCAATCTATAAGCTAATATTCATATCGCTTATCACTTCCTCTCTCGAGTGCCAAGTGATTCTAGGTTCCAATTTCTAATTTCGATATCTCTATAAAAATCATAAATTAAACCCTAATACGCTCAATGAATATTCTATCACAGGCTCCAAAAGATTCATAAACCTCTCGGTTCTATGAAACCCTAGGTTATGCTATTCTATGGCCATGCGTTCAATTACCTCTCTCGAGCGTCAAATCAAACACGCCAAACAATCTAAATTATAGATCAGATAATCCAGATGCAATCAAATCAAATAGCACAAATAGATTAAATAATATGCGAGTTTCATAAACTGGAAATCAAAACATAGGTTCAAACGTAAGTTACATCAATCCCCTAGAAAGATGGGTTTAGCTCATAATGGATGTACAAAAACCCGTAAAGAAATAATTATACATCTCAAAAATTGACAAAGAAAAGCAAAGAAAGAATTGAGAAAAAAAGAGAAGGAATTCTCTCTCGTGTCCGCATTTGAAAGTGCCTCCAATTCCGTCTCAAACCCTAGTTCTCGTGTCTCTTGCCTTGCATTGTGCTCAAAATAATGTCCGACCTCCATCCCGTATGCCTCCTTGGTTTATTTATAAGTCGAAACCCTCGAAATCGCGTCAAAAGGCCCAAAAATAAAAGCCCAGATTTCAGCCCCGTCATCGCTATCGGGCTGCAGTCACGAAATGATGTACTTGAAGCGCGCTTCAATCATCATCTTTGTCTTGGCTGCCGGGCGTGGCGCGTGCCACCGCTCGCTCGAGATCATCACTTGCTGTCCTCTGCTGGTCGCACGCGCAGCGGGAATGGCGTCTTTGCCGCAGCCGCCGATACTCGCGTTTATATATTTGGGCGCCGCAGCTTCTTGCTTTTGAGCCGCAGCCGCCACCAACATCATGCTATCTTATGCAATTTCAGCCCCAGTACAAGGGCGCTTTTTAACATCATGGCGCGATCTTACTCGATAATTTTCCATTTTTCTGCTTCTAAAATGCGATCTTCACCGTCCAAACATGTTTTTCATCGTTCTTAATCAATTTCGGCATCCAAGACCTGTCTCGACTCTCAAACGACAACAAATGACACAAACTCGACTCAAACGACACTTAAAATACCCGAAAACAACACAAACTCCTAGTCTAGAATACTCAATACGTTAGTAAAAAACCAACTTAACAGTGCTAAACAATAAAACAAAAATAAATGGAAAAATTGTTTTTTTTTGAAATAAAAATGCAAGTGCTTCTACATGCAGTCCTAAATGCAATGCAAAATGCAACAGTACTAGATTACGCACTCCTGACAACCCCCCTAAACTTAAAATATGCTTCCTCCCGAACATATGAGGGAACTATCAAAAGAAAAGAGGAATACGTAATAAGTACTTACTAAGATCACTGAGGTGGTTGAGGCAGATAGTAGTGGCCTTGTGAGATGTGCCACTGGTCCATACGAGACATCATCTCGTACATCTGTTGATGCTGCTGGGTGATGGCATCAAAACGCTGTAAGTACTCCTGTGATACTCATTAGCGTGGCCGCCAATCGATATGTGTTATCTTTCAATTTCCCATTTCACTTTCTACCCTTTCGAGCCTCTCACTCATAGTCAATGGTCGATTACCTCCTTGGCGAGAGGTTCACAAAGATCTCCTCGTTTGCTCATCTTGCTCTTCTTGAGCAAAGAACTCCTTCTACCCCCACATCTCTAAGAGCCGCTTACCTCTATTTTTCTAGTTGAAGTTGCTTGAGGTTTGGAAGCCTAATCGTTGTTCTGTCTCGCCTGAATGAGCCAAGAATCACACCCATCAAATTTTATCATTTTCATCGCAGTTAGAACATTTAAATCAATCAACTTAGGTCCAATCGCCTCGCATACCCTTCCAAATTTATGTTAAAATGTTCAGCAATAGGGGTAATCATCCCCTTATGCAAATTCCACCCCTCTCACTCTTTCTAATTCTATAAAATTGCCGGGCTATCATAGCCCCGGTGTTTGGCACCACTTCAGTACCCGATGCCACACACCAAATTATAAACAATTCATCAACCCTCAAAGCCCCTTTACTATCCTCCCTTACAAAGATGGTTTCAGCCAAGACTCGCTGAACATATCGGAATACTGGGTTGCGAATATTAGACGCCTTAGAAGTGCCTGGCATATAAATTTGCTTCCCCGTTATCTTTTTCCAAAACCTATCCTTATCGAATTCCTCATGCTCCTCCACCCTATACACCGACGTTCTATAAATTTCATTTAAATCCTCAATTGATAGTTCCCTTTGCTCATTCCCCAACTGAAATCTAACCCCCATCAAATTTCTTTTTCGCACAACCAGTTCAAAGCCACTTAAGAATTCAAGAGTAATAACAGAGTAAGTAGCCCAATGCCCATTAAGAAAATCATGCCAATCAATTCTCCCACATAGAGCTCTAAAATCTTCCAATAAACCTAAATTCGTAAGAGTAAGTTCATTGGGATACCTTGTATTAATCCATGGACTGAAGTAAAGTATCATCCATCTAGCTCGGTGGGTTTCGTTTGGCAAATTGATGTTGGAAGCTTCGGCTCCTCGCGTCGAAAATCGGTTGAGGCTCGGGTTCGGGCTCCAAGGTCGCCTCCTCTTTCTTCTCGTATTTCTCCTAGCTCCCTTTCATCCCCTGAAGCCATGAATTCAAGGTTTGAAGAGTAAAAATCTGAAATTTGGGAATTCTTGAAGTACCCCAAACTTGGTGTAGAACTTGGAGAAGTTGAAAATTTGAAGGTATTTGGTGGTGGGTTTCTTGAGAAAGTGAAGGATTTGTGATTTTGGTTTACGATTAGAGGTGTATTTGTAGAGATTTGGAGAGTGGTTTGAGTATATGGGGAGAAAATGTTCGTGGTTTAGGGTTTGTGTAGGAGAAAATGTGAGAAAAAGTGGGATTTTGGGTTAAAATAGGGGTAGGATGGAATCGCCCGTTTTGTCTTTAGGGCCACTCCTGGCGTGTGGGATAACACGGAAGGCCATGTGGCCCCGCAAGTTGTTGCCACTACATCTATTTGCCATCCTTCGATCACACGGCTCGGCCGTGTGGTGTCGGGCAATTTGCCCCTCGCACGACCGTGTCGTGTGATATTGTTCCGGACTGTTTTTTTAATCGAGTTTTCCGTGATGCCTCCTACACAACAACTCAAGAAAACTAAACAAAACTCAAAATTAAGTTAATATATAAAAATTGAAACTAAAATAAAAATTTAAGATTGAAGGCGATAAAAATGTACGAAAAATATGAAATAAATTGGGTTGCCTCCCATACAACGTTAAGTTTAACATCTTCAGTCGGACTTCAGATTTCTAATCACTATTGCTAAACTATGTCATTTGAAACCTATGGACCCTCAATGCCATCCATCGACGAATGGCATTGCATTGCTCCCGTGGATTCAACTCGATCGCTTGGGAATTTGCCTTTCTCGGTGTTGGCCTCCCACAATGGTTGCGATCCGGACTACTTGTGTTTCCGATATTTCATCTTGCGTTTATGCTCGTGTTTAGCCGAGTGACTTGTTTTCTATCCTGTCTATCTTGGCTTCATCTTTGTTCGATCTTGCCTTGTTTCTCCGATAAATAAGGATAACATCTCTTCAACATATGCTTTCTTTTCATTGGACTCGCTTTGCCTTGACTTCCCACGTTATATCCTGCGGTGGCTGCAAAACATTTTTATTGTTAGCATAAGAGAAATTTTCATGGTTTCGCAACCCTGGATGATAGTAGTTGGGTATCTCGATTATTTCGTAATTATTGTTGAAGTTTCTTTGTTGGCCCACAAAGTTTGCTTCCTCTTCAACAATAGCAGATCTCTTGGAGTGACTTCTTTGCATCGACGCTTCCCGGTTTCATATTCAAGACAGACGGTACTTTCTTTGAGCATGGCGAATTTCTCATCCCGAACTTTTGCCACTCATCGGACAATCGGCCTTTCGGATGGCCATTGGTAATCAAAATTCGCCATCTCCTCTAATAATTCTAGTGCCTCCTCAGGATATTTCCTAGTAGTGCACCTCCAGATGCAACATCTATAATTATTCTTGTGTTGCCACTCAAACCATTATAGAAGTATTGAACCTGTTGGTAGTCGAGATATCCGTGTTGAGGGCACTTTCTTAGTAATTCTCGGAATCTATCCCATGCTTCATATAGCGACTCATCATCTAATTGCCTAAATCGGGTGATTTTAGATTTCAATTGCGTCTTCTTCTCAAAAAAGTATTTGGCTAGAAACCGTTGACTTAGTTACGCCTAATTTGCGGTGGTGGTGATAGATAGCATAACCATCCCTTAGCCTTTATCGCACAGAGAGAATGCGAAAGGTGGCATCGAATGATATCCTCGAAACACCATTCATCTTAATAGTATCACAAATTTCTAGAAAGTGCGCCAGATGCGCGTTTGGATCCTCAAAGGCTCTATCCCCAAATCGGTTTTGTGACACCATCCGGATTAATGTCGGTTTTAGTTCAAAATTGTTTGCATTGATCGGAAGACGCCATACCCCATAAGTTTAGCTTACCTCCGGTGAAAGTAGTCCCTAACGCCGCTTTCGGGCCTTTCCACAATCTCGCCTCACGCCGCCCCTGTGGGCGTTCCTCATTGTTTCTGTTTTCCATCGCATTCGATTGGTCCCATCCGCCGTTGCTATGGCTCTTTTCCTTAGTTTCTTGGTTGTCTTTTCAATTCCCAATTCAATGGAAATTGGCCAGGTGGATGGAACGCGTGATCATGCACTATCTCGCACTAAACAAAAACAATGTTAAAATCGAACCAAAAAAGAAGAAAAATCGAAAAAGAAAAAGAAAAATATTTACAAAAAAACTGCTTCAATTAAGATTGAACTACTTATTACTATATCTAAGTAGAATCTAATCAATCCCCGGCAACGTGCCAAAAACTTGTTCGCCAAAATATTTTGGTTCATACAATCGCAAGTGTACAATGTAGTTTATAGGATAATGGCAAGTAAGGTCGTATTCCTCGGGATTGAAGCTCAAACACTTATGCTATAATAACATCGTATTCCAATTTTATTGAAGTGACCAAAAATCAAGTTATTATAACTAAGAAAATCGAAAATTAAGAAAAATAAATAAAATAAATTTGCGAACCCCACAAGTATTTTCAACATCTTTAGGAGCAACCTTAGGCACATAATCTCAACATGCTTCTTCAATATTAAATGCGAATAAAGTTTTAAAAACCACTTCATGCAATTCTATGGGTTCAATTCCTAAGTTCATTTACTCCCCCTCTCGGGTAGTGTGTAAACAATTGATTAATAATGATTGTAGTCCTTCCGGATCGTTACAATTCTTATTAACTCCCAAAATATTTGTGAATTAAATAACTCCCCACAAACACGCCTGTCACACATGTTTCATGTCTGAATTCGATTTCCGTCTTTGTTAGAACTCATGTCCCGAATTTTGCAATAACAAATATGACATGCTAATTATTGGCCAAATAAAAAGCAATTATAAATAAGCACTCGAATTCATAAAATAGAACGCATGAAGTAATTAAGAAAACAAGTAATCATATTTAATACAAATGCTCAGTTTCGATTATGCCCCTAAGATCCGAAAAATATGCAAAACATTAATTACAAAATCATAGACAAATCTGAATCAATATTTAGACTTCATATAAGCACAGACAAGAGTTCTTAGACATATAAAGAAAACCCCTTCTTGTCTGGATGGATTCCCCTTCCAAGCCCCCTCGAAGCTCTTGTGCTCCCTAGATGCAAAATCCTTGTGGTGTTCTTCGCAACCTAGTATTTTGCTCTCGGCTCCTCGATTCCTTCGTTCTGTGTTATTTGATGTGTTTTCTATGTAGAGAGTGATGTATTTTCGTGCAAGACTTGGTCCCTTATAGATGCTAGGAGAGATCACTTGTAGAGTTAGAACGGGAAGCAAACTCAAAAATGCGCTGAAACAGACTCCCACACGGCCAGGCCGATGGGACCACACGGTGTGTGGCTTTGGGCTCGGCCTTTGTCGTCGCACGGGGCAGGCTGGTCGCACGGTAGGTTGTGCGGCCGGTTTCTTGTCACCACGGCCACATGACTTCACACGGTCCGACCGTGTGGACTGCTTCACACCACCATTCCACACGGCCATGTTTCACGATTCGACCGTGTGACTTGCTTTTGTTCCCTTTTTTCCGCTCATTTGATCTTCTTTTACATTTGGCAACCTTATCCGGCATCCCAAATAAAAAGACATTTTGTCATTTTAAGCTCTGTTTCCCGCAAAAATTACAAGAATATGCGTATCACGCCTTTAAAGGAAAACAAGTAAAACATAGTAAATATGCAAATGCATCAATTATATATCAATTTAAGCCCCAAAATACACGTATATTTTACACACATCAGACAAATCTGTATTCCGACTTCAACTCGGTTCTTGAACACGCCGATCGACATCATCGTCTTCTCGCCTCATCAATTTTTCTCGAGACTCGCTTCTTCTTTAGCATCAACGATCCTTAATGGTCTCTCCACCGAGTAAAATGGACTCGGCTATTTTTTTCTAATTCATACTTCTTGAATAGCCATCTTCTCTTAGTGGCAACCATTCGAATCTCTTTTCTATTCCATCCCTTCATGTCTTCCCGGCAAGACTTGTTTCAATATCGCCTTCTTGATGCTAGGCCTTTCGAGACTTGGCAATCCTCTTTTTTCTTCACGAAGCGGAGAAGGAATTTGGGGTTCCTCCTCGATCCCACACGGCCAGGGGGGGACCCACACGTGTGCGGCTTTGGGTTTGTCGACGGGCAAGTGCCTTCTTGGTCTTGGTCTTCTTGGGGCGGGGAAGGTTTGGGCCGGGTTCTCTTCTTAGTAATGAGCTTGGGAGAGAGTGAGAGGTCTCATGGGACCGATTAACCTCACTTGTATTAGCCTTTCTTGCATGGTCTTTCTTCCACACGGCTCATGAGAGGTTTCCTGTGAACATCCTCTTGTTTGCATGGAAGGGCTTCCCGATGGCGCAATGCAATGCCCTTGACCTCCATCAAAATGGCCATAACAAGGCCATATCCCAAGAAACACCCAAAGGTCCCATCCTCCTTATAGGACCTATTGATCACATTCTCGCACATCTCTGAAGACGAACTCAAATTATATTCATCTTCTTACACGTCTTTTAATATCGCAACCATCACCATCAACTTTGTCCGTGATACATAGTTTTGAAGCTCCCAAACATCATATTGATGCATTTGGACACGATGTCCATAAGCTTATGATAATCATCCTTAAGAAACTCTTTCTCGGGCCCGTATTTGATGGTAGGCACAATAGGCCATTGCTAGGGCCCCAAATTTTTAGGGGCCTAATTTTTTTTTATTTCCTAATGAAAAATAATTTTTGGCCCAATTTGTTTTTATTCTCTTGACCAAAACACCCAAGAAAAGACTTTCAACTTCAAAGTACAACACCCAAATTTCAAAAAGGCCCAAACTCTTCCAAACTTTTATGCAATTCACGTTAATATTCAATTGTCTCTACCACCTTCTTATCTCAAAAAAAAATATTGTCTCTACCATTCCTTGGTCAAAGACTCAAATATTCTAATATTTTATTTGAAGACCAAAATACAAATATTCCTTTGGAGGAATGCATTCCTTTTTTAGCACTATATAAGTTTTTTCCTTTATAATGCCTCATATGTATCAAATTTTATTTTTGAAGTTCTTTTCAATTGTATATAGAATAAAGATTAATTTTAACATAAAATATGTACATACTTTTTATAAAGTAAGTGGTTCACGACTATTCAAATGCACAATTCTCAAGATGAAATGGGGACTTAAATTTAATTACAACTTTTAAGAACGAAACTCTCTTCTCTTCTCCATTGTGAGTCGTCACTTTCATCTTCCTCACTTGGTCACTCCTCTTGTAGCTAGCAACCATCACCAGGCGTCGAGGTGGTCAAGGGGCCCATTTTCGATCGCGCATTTGGGCCACGATGTCCATAAGCTTATGATAATCATCCTTAAGCCCGAAACTCTTTCTTAGTCAGATATATAGCTTTAGCAAAGATACTCCGTCTTTGCAACTTCCTTCCAAGTCTGCAGCAAGTTGACATCCTTCTCGTGATGTTCTTCAATCCTTCGCACGGCGAAAATGCAAAGCTCGGCAAGGTCCTTTGCAATGATCTTGATGGCCTTGCCATGGATGGATGAGCGAATCTCATCGTCATGCACCTCGACGTTCATGTAAAACATCGCGGCCTCATGAACTCCATCGAAAGAAAGTCCTTCAGACCAGACTTTTCAAGGTTTTCAGTTATCTTCTTCACCAGGGCCTCATCAACGCCCTGTTTGATCATGCCCTTAAAATCCACGGACGCTCCAGAGTGGATTTTCTCGGATAGCTTAGCAAAATCGTGAGTACCAGCCATTTTCAAAACTTTTGAACGGAGAAAAACACGAGAACTTGAACTTAGAATGGTAGGGTTTCGAATGGTTTGCAGAGAGAAAAACTTGCTTGCTTGCTGAAGACGAGAGTGTTTGTGTGAGGAGAGAGAAAATGAATTTTGGTATAAAAGGGACTTGAAATAACAGTTTTTGGAATTTGAAAAATTTGATCGAGATCAACAATCAGGATTGACTCTTCAAAACCGCATTAATTTCCCCACATTAAATGCAACAACATTTATATCCAATCATATGGTTTACTATGCAGCTTTTGTACTGACAGTCATAATTACGCTGATGTCATCCTTAAAAACATTCCCGCTTGAATAAAACGACTGCGTTTTTGTTACTTAGCCCATAAATTATTCAGATTTCTTCCAGAGTGACTTAACTCTACTTCTCTCTTCACATAAGATCACTCAAGTGTCAGCTAACTCAATACATCTGACTTTATGACTAGGCTGTTTCACTTGGCTGAAATGTGAAACTTGCTTATTTTCCTTTCTCTCTTCTTCTATCTCTGCTGATTGAGTCTTCTGAGTATACTAACTCAACTCAATTAACCCTAACTCATTCTTGAGCTCTTCAAACCTTGATTCACATAATGGCTTTGTGAATATGTCAGCTAACTGCTTATCAGTTGAGATGTATTCCAAAGTGATGTCTTTCTTTTCAACATGATCTCTTATAAAATGATATCTGACTTCAATGTGCTTTGTTCTTGAATGCAACACTGGATTCTGAGTAATTGCAATAGCACTAGTGTTATCACATATAATTGGAATATCTCTTTCTTCAATATCATAGTCTCTCAGCTGCTGTCTCATCCATAAGACTTGGGTACAACAGCTACCCGCAGCTATGTACTCTACTTCAGCTGTGGATGTAGCTATTGAATTCTGTTTCTTGTTGAACCAAGAAACTAATCTATTTCCAAGCATTTGACGTGTACCTGAAGTACTCTTCCTGTCAACTCTACATCCAGCATAGTCTGAGTCTGAGTATCCTAGCAGTTTGAATCCTCCTTTGTTTGGACACCATAAGACGACTTCCTGGGATCCCTTCAAATACCTTAGGATTCTCTTAGCTGCAGCCATGTGACGCTCTTTTGGTGTAGATTGAAATCTAGCACATACACCTACTGCAAAGGTGATGTATGGCCTGCTTACTGTTAGATAGAGTAAAGATCCAATGAGGGCTATATATCTGGTTTGATCAACAGCTTTGCCATCTGCATCCATGTCCATCCTGACTGATGTATTCATAGAAATCTTCACAGAAGACTTCTCTTCCATACCACATTTCTTCATTAAATCTCTGGTATACATGGTTTGACTTATGAAGGTTCCATCCTTCAATTGATTAACTTGAAGTCCTAAGAAGAAAGTCATCTCTCCCATCATGCTAATCTCAAATTTGCCTTGCATGAGGTTTGAGAACTTGTCACACAACTCTTTGTTTGTGGAAGTCATCTACATATATTTGAACACGTAATATACTCTCTCCATCTTGAATCCTGAAGAGTGTTCTATCAACCTTGCCTTTGGTGAATCCATTGTCAATTAGAAACTGAGACAATGTATTATACCATGCTCTTGGTGCTTGTTTCAATCCATACAGTGATTTCTTGAGCTTGTAGACTTTATCTCCAATAGTTTTCTACTCAAAACCTGGAGGTTGTTCAACATAGACTTCTTCCTCTAATAGTCCATTGAGAAATGCACTCTTCACATCCATTTGATATACAGTGAAGTTCTTGTGTGCAGCATAAGCAAGAAACATCCTTATTGCTTCCAATATGGCATTAGGAGCAAAGATTTCATCAAAATCTATACGTTCTTCTTGGCAATACCCATTGGCAAACCAATCTTGCTTTGTTTCTCACAGCATATCCTTCCTCATTCATCTTGTTCCTAAATACCCACTTAGTACCAATAACATTTTGGTGGGTTGGCCTTTGAACTAATTCCCATACTTTGTTTCTTTCAAACTGATTCAGCTCTTCTTGCATGGCCTGAATCCAATGTGTGTCTTCCAATGCTTGAGACACATCTTTAGGCTCTATTTGGGCAATAAAATAAGTGAACTTTGCTTTATGTTATGCTCTGGATTTGGTTCTTATGTCATCTCTAACATCTCCAATGACCAACTCAGGTGGATAGTCTCTCAGCCATCTCACATCAGGTTGGAGTAAGTCTGCTGGATTTAGCCGTCTCGTAGCTAAGTTGTCTTGAACAGCTTCTTCATCTTCATTCAAATTTGTAGACCTTCCAAATTGTCTTTGAGATTCAACTATCTCTTCATCATCGTGGGTTGAGTGCTCTTACATCTGCTTCAATATAATGACTCTTTTGCATAGTTGGTTGATTCTGCTTATCAACTAACTCATCAATGTCTTCTCCATTCACATTAGGTTCATCGAAAACCACATGGATAGACTCTTCTGTGACCATAGTCCTCTTGTTCAGCACTCTATAGGCTTTACTCTCAGCTGAGTATCCCAAAAAGATAGATTTATCAGCTTTAGCATCAAAAGCCTTCAAATTATCCTTGCCATTGTTATGGATGATGCATTTGCATCCAAATATCTTGAAATATCCAACATTTGGCTTCCTCCCTGTCCATATCTCATAGGGAGTCTTGGTCAATTGCGTATTAATCATGCATCTATTTTGAGTATAGCATGCTGTATTTATGGCTTCAGCCCAAAATCTCTTAGGCAATCCAACTTCACTAACATTGTCCTTGCGAACTTCCTTAAGAGTTCTGCTTTTCTTCCATCCTACTCCATTCTATCGGAGTCCTTGTCTGATAACTCATGAGCAATACCATTTTTAACACAATATCGAGTTATTATCCCATTGACAAACTCAGTTCCCCTGTCAGATCTTATCTTTAAATGGTTTGTCTCTTCTCATTTTAAACTATTCTCATCAGCTGAGGTAACTTCTGCAATGTTTCCTTCTTTTTACACATGAAAATTGTCCATGTATATCTTGAATAGTCATCCACCACCACTAAGGTGTATTTATTTCCACCGATGCTAGCCGGCTCAATCGGACCAAATAAATCCATATGCAAATGTATGCAATATCCTGGTTGAAGAAGGACTTGGCTTATCCTTGAATAATAATTTGATTTGCTTTGCCATCTGGCATGCATCACAAATTGCTTTCTTTCTTGTACACTGAGTCTGGCAATTCTTCCACAAGATGACTCCTTGCAAGCTTGTTGATTGTCTTGAAATTCAGATGACTCAGCTTCTTATGCCACAGCCAACTGGATTCGGCTGTGCTCCTTACTAGCGGACACGTGCTTCGTGTAGCAGTAGACCAATCTACCACATACATATTGTTTTGCCTTGTTTCTTGCAGCACAATTTCATTAGATTCAGCATCTTTGATGTGGCATATCCCCATGTTGAATCCTACATTGTAGCTTTGTCACGAGTTGGCTAATACTTAACAGGTTGAAGTTGAGGCCTTCAACATAAGCAACATCTGTGATCTCCAGACCATTCTTCTTGATGGATCATGTGTCTTTGATCTCCCCTGGAGCTTCATTACCTCCAAATATGACTTTAGCACCTCTAATCTCCTTGAATCTTGACAGATTTTTCTTGTTTCCTATCTTATGTCTGGAATAGCCACTATCCATGTACCAGGTTCATTGGCACTCAGTTGTTCCTTGAACCTGCAATCAAGGAAATCTGTTTTTAGGTACCCATACTTGCCTGGCTCCTGGGGGGTTAGTGCTATAAGATGCTTCAACCAACCTGATCTCGACTAAGAGGTTGTCATCTATCAGTACCATAATCATAATGCACATTAGCAAATTGCTTGGGGATTTTAGGATCATACAGCTGCCTCTTTTGTCTGTATGCCTTGTGTGTGTTTTATCAATTGCCTTTTGGGATAGTTGTGGAATTTCTGAGTGTAGTGCTTGGGTGCATATGTGTGCTAATAATAGCTCTTTTGCCTTGGGAATGACCTTTGCCGAGGTTGAGGTCTTTGCCATTTTGGCTTGTATCCCGTAGGTCTTTGCTGATATTTCACATTGTTCCAATCAGCTTGGTTTGGATAGTTTCTACCATTCCCATCATATGTATTTCTTTGATGAAATTTCTGGGGCTTTTGGTAGCTCTGTTTGGTTCCTACAGAGTATTTCTATTAGGAGTCTGCTGATGGACCTGTCTGGATTTCTTCTCAGCTGTCGTTTCAGCATACTCTACTGGCTTCTTCCCTTTTCCTTTATAACCAAGGCCAGTATGATTGTGATTGTGCTTTGGAGTGACTGTGGGTGCAACATTTTGTGTTTTGGGTTTTTGGAATCCTTCATTGCTTGAAGATCCCTTTTCCAAAATCACTCTTGGAGTTTGACTATGCACAAAGGAATTGAATCACATGTCTGTTTTGTCTCCACATTCTTTTTGACTCATAATAAGTTCATCCAATGATTTGGATGTTTTTGTAAATGAGGCAATCACATTTTTGAGATATTTTTCCCTCTTTTCTGTAGCAGCTAACTATGCTATGATTTTGGCATTTTTAGCCTTCAACTAAGTGTTCTCATCAACTATGTAACTCAGAGTACTCAGCTCTTTTGTCAGCTGTGAGTTTTGGCTTTTAAGCTGGTTGTTTTCCTCATTTAGAAGTGTGTGAGAGGTTTTAATGTGGTCAAAATCTTTCATCATTTTGCCTAATGAATCGTAAAGATCTGTGGGTGATAAAGTGTGTGTATCACGACTCACTATCATTTGAATTAGAATGAGATGAGTTAGAGTATACCTCACCTTCTTGATCTTGTTCCTTATCCATGAGGCAGATCAAAGCCTCTTCCTCTGTGTCATTTGAGTAGTCAGCTTCACTACTATCCGAAATCTCCGCTTTTTTGCACTTAGTTGCTCAATGATTTAGTAGCCAACATGGCTTTCTTGTTTTCTTGTCTTCTTTCCCTGAAGACTCTTCTTTCATCCTCATTTCTGTATTTGTTGACTGGTGGATAGGAACAGTCAACAATAAAATGTCCTGGTTGTCTGCAATTCCAACACAGATGTTCAACTCTCTGATCAGCTTTGTCGGTTCTCTGATTATCAGCTCTCTGATAGTCAGCTCTCTGATGTTCAACTCTCTTGGGCGGCCTGTCCTCCCTTTCTTTGGAGGGTGTCGAATGTCTTCTGGAGGTTTCACCCTTGTTTCTTTTGTAGTTCTTATTAAAGAACTTATTGAATCTCTTTACCATGAGGGCAATCCTGGTCAATGGTCTCCTTTGGCTCAGCTCTTTTCCCAAAACTGGCCAATAATGCAGCTGTTTTTGGTACATCTATTTCCTCTTTCTCTTTCCTTCTTAGCTCAAACTCATAAGCTTTAAGGTCTGAGAATAGCTCACGATTGAAAGTTTTTGAGATGTCCATTGAATGTCTCTGGGCCATGACCTTCATTTCCCATTCAGCGGGAGGGCTCTTAATATCTTCATGCACATCTCCTTCTGAGTGTATTCTTTCCCAAGAGCTGAAAGCTCATTTGTTATCTCTGTGAATCTAGCATCCAGCTGATCCAGACTCTTACCTGCAAGCATTTTGAAATTTTCAAATTTTTGAACAGCAATAGTTAATTTATTTTCTTTAATCTGTTCTGATCCTTCACAAATTAGGGTTAATTTTTCCAAGATTTCTTTGGCTGATTTGCAAGACTTGACTTTGTTGAACATCGCCTTGTCCAACGTCTTGTAGAGTATATCCTTGGCCATATTGTCCAGGTTATATCTTTTTCGGTCTTCATTTGTCCATTCAGTCGTGGTTTTTCAACCATGACTGGTCTAGCTTCAGCAGCTTCTTCTTCTCCAGATGTAGTTGCTCTTCGTACAGTAGTATTGACTTTGAGTATTTGCAATGGCCCATACTCTATCACAAGCCACATTTCATCATGTAAAGTGGATAGATGAGCCTGCATGCAAATTTTCCAGTCATCACACTCTTCCACAGTGAACATTGGAATACGAGTTAGATTTGCTTCCATGATAATAACTTTGCTTAAAAGATGAAAGACTTTGAAAAACACAAGAGTTAAAACCTTTTGAAAAGATAGAGATCTAGTTCAGTAACCAGTGCGGAAGGCTCAATGAACCAACCGCTCTGATACCACTTGTAGGTCCCAAGGGGTGTGGTGTAAGGTTTAGAAGGGGGGGTTGAATAAACCTTACCAAATTTTCGACTTTAGTCTTTTTAAGATTTTTCAACAGAGTTAACTCAAATCAGCTGTGTCCTTGGGGGACAACTAAGTTGGCTATATTCAGCTAAGTTACCCACTCAACAGACTTGATAGAGCTGTTGATAGTATAACTCGGCTGCTTAAGCTAATACTTAACTTTAGTTGATTTGGTTTTTAACAGCGGAAGACTTAACACCCTTTTGATAGATTTAAACTTGTTTTTAACACTTGTTTTAGCACTTGTTATTAATCAGTTGGATAACAGATTTAACTAACAACTGATATAATAAAATATACAGGAATGTAAGTATTGAAAGTAAATTGACACAAGTAACTTTTATAGTGGTTCGAGGATGGAGTAATTCCTCTAATCCACTCTTCTCCAACTCTGGAGGAATACACTAAGTAATAGATCAAGTTACAAAGCGCCTTGATGACCAATCTAGAGAGCGCTTGATCACACAGTTGGATTCTCTTGCGGCTCAGCTTCTTCACGAGGCAACTGCGCCTTGCTACTTCAGCTCACTTTCAAGTCCTTGGATTTGTTCACACAACCTTCCAACAAACTTGAATCTCTTGGTTCGACTTTGATCTTCAATTTGGAAAGTAGACCCCTTTTTGATCTTCAAATGTTTCCTCTTGAACTGGTTAAAGTTGTCTCTCCTTCACAGCGTGTGTTGGATCGAGTTTCTTCGAGTTTTAGGCTTGAGGAATTATATGATAGACTTGAAGTTGTCTCTCCTTCACATGCTTCAGTGTTTCCCATTGGCTTATTTCTTTTGCATATTTCTGGACCAAACACTTTAAGACCTGGCATCTTGGACATGTTACTAAATCGACTAATATTCTTGACTTTCTTCCAACGGATCAATGTCAGTCGTCTTGATTTGATTGTTGCCTTTACCCTTAGTGACTTGAGTCAACTCCAATCATAAGATTGACTCAACTATCACTTAAACTGTTAGACTTGGCTCTTTAAGTTGACTTGACTGACACTTCACATAGCTGTTCCTCAACTGACTTTTCTTCAGTCGAGTCATTGTCTTCCTTCATGGCTATACTCAGTTGACACACAGCAGAGTCTTCACCCTAGTCTGCAGTTGACTTCTTGCATTCTTGACTTAGCGGACTTCACTCAGCTCTTTCAGTCCTATCTATTACAATACATAATACAAGGAAAATGGGGTGCCAACTTCCTAGTCTAAGTTTTACACGGTATCATCAAAATCTAACAAATAAATTTCCTAACACACACACACACAAATATATATATATATATATATATAGAATTTGAATCTTATGAGTCTACTCATTTGAAATGAGTACGCGATGACAAATTTCAATCGTTGAGCACTGGTTCAGATTTGAACGGTTTATTTTCATTTTTTTTGTTTCAACAATTAAAAAGGGTATTTGAGTCATTTTGCATTTAAAATAGTTTAGTTAGATTTAATTAGATTTTAATGGTATCTTTTTCTTTTTTTAGTCAATTGGCGTCATGTAGCTAATTAGATACGATATCCGACTCTCCAGCTTCCACTTTTTTCACGTTCTCTTACTTAGATTTTTTTCTCCAGCCTGTTCTGTTTTTATACTGCTTATGTAATATAATCATATTTCATAGTAGTATAACTATATTGCATGTGATTTAATAATATTGCATATGTAATATAATCATATTGTTTGTACACATTTAAGTTGCATATTTAGTGTAAGTGTATTACTTATTTGGTATGCAATCTTGCATTTTTTTTCTCCGGTGTGTTTTGTTGTTATACTGCTTATGTAATATAATCATATTATAAATGTAGTATAACCATATTGCATATGTAACATAATCATATTGCTTGTACACATTTAAGTTGCATGTTTAGTGTAAATATATTGCTTATTTAGTATGCAATTTTTTCCTTTTTAATATTAAGGTGGTGTTTTTTGAGTAAGTTTGTGCATGTAAGTAATAATTTTCTTATTTAAAGTGTTTGTGCTGCATATGTAGTATATGTTTGTTGCTTATTACTTGCTTATGCAGTTAATGTATCTGTGTTGCATATGGCGGCTTTTATTTGCAGATTTGAGTGGAGAAAATTCGCAGAGCAGTGCATTGAAGACAATGATGTTGGTATTTTTTTGCTGGGAGCTAAGGGTGATTTTGATAATTTTCGAGTTGCAGGAAAAAAATGTGTAAAAACGATGATAGCTTTGTTAGTATGATGAACTGTTAATTGTTGTTTCTTTCCATTGTTTCGATTTTCTATTTAGTTGTGGATGGTAGGGAATAACGTAGAATCTCATCCCAAATCACGAGTAACTGATTTGTATGTTTGTAGTAACTGATGATACCCATATTATTGGTTAATTAGGAAATAAATCAATTGTTGGATGGTTAAATATAATTAATTGAAAAATTTGATGTATGGTTGAGATATGGTCTTACCATATCACCCTATGAAATGGTCTCATGTAACCCTATCTCATATATATATATATATATAACATATAACATATATTTGTCCTTCATGGTGTGGGATAGTGGTGTAGGGTAGATTCTTGAGTCTGATAGGTTTCAAGTTCAAATCTTCACCTTTGCACCACTCCGTCGAGCCTGCCATACATAGCTTGCATTGTGCGACTTAGCTGGCTAACGTTGCGTCAAGTTCGCAGGATAGTGTGGTTTGTTGGCGTTGCGTCAAGTTCGAGAGTTTACCTAGTACACACCGTAAGTATAGATTGTGGTCCTCTTAGAAAGAGAGAGCACACGCGGAAGAGTACTATTTTTTTATTATATGAATTACTTAAATACCAACTTTCTTTTTATTGTGAGTTAATGGAAAATGAAAAGCTATCGATGCTCAAGACCAATGACAGTTAATGTGGACTGATATTGGATCCCCTTTTCTTCTTGGGCTGATGTTGTTGACCAACTCACACAATAGTAGGATCACTGTAATGAACTTAGAAAAATGAAGAAATCCCAAAAACATCCACACACATATGTGTACTTCGGTGATTAAGCCGTAAACTTCGTGTAGGGGGCCAACTAACGTTAATAATAAACTACAATGTAATACATCAACACTAAAAATAAAACTATAAATTAATACTAATTTTGATAAAGTCAATGCATTATATCTTAATATTCAAAAATAAATAACATAATACAACTACATCAATATATCATAGCATTGTGAAATTGTTGCATAATAGTTGCATTGCTAATATTTCGGAAAAAAGTGGAGGAAAATGTACAAAAATTTGGTGGAGCTAAAATATATAAAATTTATGGTGGAACAAAAAAAAATGTAAAAAATTTTGAAGAACGGAAAATATGACCAAGACTCAAAGATTTTTCTAATTTTACAAATGGGAAGGAGAGAGAAGAATGAATAAATTGAAGATTGGTTCTATTTTTTCCTATTATATAGGAAATTATTAAAATACCCTATGTTTTTTTCAAAATTTCAGGGAGCCTAATGACCCCCTTAGCTTCATCACTGTGTGTACTGTGTGTGTATATATTACGTGGATATCAAGGAAGACTTAATTTTGTGGACCTTTTTCCTTTTACTTTTCCAAGATGTTCAAGTAAATTAAAAAGAATCTCATTTAGGGATTTGGATCAGGTGAGTCCACATAACTTACGTGAGTACACGAGACCAAATCTGAGACACTGATTTAATTTTTAAACGGTTGAGATTAATCGAGTTGTACCATTTTTTAATATATAACTTAATAAAAAAGGACTTTTTGGTAATTTTAATTAAGATCGTTTTTGGAGAGAAATTATTTTTGGTAGTGGGCTAAAAATTAGGAACGGTTTTGAGGGACATGTGTAATCTAAAATCTTGCATATCTTCTCATCTTAGCCTTCTCCCGTATGCACCACAAAGCCATAACAACCATTCTCTACAATACCCTCTCATCATTAATCCCTCCAATCATAACCAGCCTCTCATCTACAATCTCCATTAATTTCCCATCCCTTAGTTTCTCAACCACGATTCTCGGGAAAAACTCGAATTTCTTCTTCAACATTTTATATATATTTCTCCGCCCACCAATAATCTCCAACAGCACCATTTCGTAGTTGTAGACATCGCATTTCTCAAACACGCCGTTCTCCAATATCCATTACGGTGCTAAGTAACCTCTGTCCCACGGATCGTGGTGACCACTCGCTCTCGCCTCTTCCTTTGAGCTTCAAAGCCCGAATCGAAACGAGCGCGATAATTCTCGTTGATCGGGATGTTTTCCGCTTTACGCTAGGTGCAATATACGCGATCGACAATCGCGGTGGAGGTACGATAGCGCTTTCGCCACATCAATCGCGACCACTGCATCTCTATGTTCTTCTAAATGCATAATCGATCTTGTGGGTTTTTTATTATTTTTTATGTACTAATTTTACTAGTTAAAAAAATAAAGTTAGCAGTCAGGGAAATTAACGAGGCTTCAACTGCTTATTGTTGTTGATAATTATGCTTATGTATGTTTTATATTATGCTTATCTATGTTTTATATTATGCTTTCAAATTAGGGGGTAATTAGTATTGTCATATTTTTTTTCTAAGGTTGGGGGATTGCTTATTGATATTTTCAACTGCTTATTGTTGTTGATAATTCTGCTTATCTATAGTTTATTTTCTGCTTATACATATCTTATATTATGCTTATGTTTGGTTGGTTTTTATGCTTATAAATGTTCTGTTTGTTAATAAATATTTTATATAAATGACTAATGTCTTTTTTTTTTATAGATTTTCTGTTGGAAATGACAAAAAGATGTAAGGAACGAGTAGAGGAAGTCGGTCTTGGGACGGGCGAAGGAGTTTGGCAAATCGAGTTAGGATCACAAGGAAACGTTGTTGTTTCATACTTTTGATCAAAATGTTGAATATTGTAGTATTTTATAGCAATTTTAAATATGGTTGGTTTGGACGTACATGCGTAGTTGATATAGGAATATTTTCTAGTTAGTGCCGTATTTATTTTCATGGTTTTTAGATATTGTAAGCAGAATTTAATTGCTTTGTAAGCAGAATTCAGTTGTCTTGTAAGCAAAATTCAATTGCTTTGTAAGCAGAATTCAATTACTTTGAAAGCAATTATTTTCATGGTTTGATGGTATTGTAAGCAGAATTCAATTGCTTTCTAAGCACCATAACATCCTTTCACAAGAAACACTTTACGCACAAATAAACAATTGAACATATGGGACTGTAGTAACCCAAATTTTGCAAGAATGTTGAATTATTTGCTCGAAAAACACTACAACAGTCACAAATAAGTTGAGTACATAGTAGTAATAAGCATTACAATAACCACACATAGTTAATTTGTAATATGTGAATAAGCAGTATTAAACAAATAAATAAACAGTCACAACATATTCTCGAACACATACTTTTTTTATTTATTAAGCATCATTTTTAAAATGGTATTCCGTTGTCGATATTATCAAAATTAATTCCTTCTTATGGAGTCATATTTTCGTCGCATTCTGGTATGCAATTCGGAGATGAATTCGATGTTATTTCAATCCACTGTCATGGCACATGTGCAATCCCAACTAATTCAAACAAAATAAATAATTAAGCAACATTTAGAATATACATAAGCGTATAGTTATGCACACGTCTAGCCATAACTAAGCAAAGTACTGAGTTAGAACAAATGGGGACGTAATCAAATATTTGAATACATACAAGCAAGTATTCATGCATACATAACCAACATTTTAGTATCACCCAAGCAAATTTCTGGGTTGAAAAAACCGTCAACGATTGAATGAATAAAAGTCCATATAAGTATAAGTTTTTAATTTTTTTGCATAAGATGATAGTTCTTCTCAAACAAACTATTATTAATGCGAGAGTTTAAAACACAGTAAAAACTAAGCAACATTTTGCATACGTGTGAGCAAGTATTTAAGCACATATAAGCAACATTCTGGCCATATCAAGCAATGTTTTTAAAAAACAATGGGAATGACGAAATTTTATTGGGATTTTCTAGATTTAGCACATTTAGTTAAGAAAACATATCATCAAATTTGTTTGGAAATCAACTACACGGTGTGGGTTGAATGAAGGATGCCACCAATTGTGGGTAACTCCCCTATTTTCATGGGATTTACTAGATTTAGCCAACCTCCCTATTTTTTATGTGGACTAATTTGCCTCCATTTTGACTTTACCATTTATTTTATTAACATTAATCAGAATTAATAATAGCCATTGAAATATGTAGATATGTGGTCTGGATTTGGTCCTACGTACTCATATAATAGGGGGGTCTTATATAACCCTCCCCCTCTCATTTAGAATGTAATGTGACAGGGTCAAGAAGTATGGACTCTATAAATCTTTCTATTAGTAAATTTCGAGATCTTTATGTGAATAAAATTACAACATTTTATTTTGCATGTTAGCCATTTAATTTGAAAATATTTTTTAATATAATTTTTAGGGTAAAATTCACTTTACCCCTTGTATTATTGACTTTGTATCAAATACCCCCCTACTATTAAAACCTTCAAATTACCCCCTAAACCAATAAAAAGTATGTTAATGGACAAAATTGACTTTATCTTGAATAAAAGTTTAGATTACTTTGAACATCTACCTATTATAAACTATAAATAGTTTATCCATTTTAATTAACTATCGATTAATTTGATACCAAATTTTATTCAACACAGAATTTTAAAATTACGTAATCTTAATTAAATGTAATTAAAATAATATAAAGAAAAATATGACTTCAATTAATATTATAGAGAATTCACCAAAGATTCTTTTAAAAAAATACTATGTAAATTTTCATTATTATTATTTTAAATATACAACTTTAGCAAGTAAGTAGTAAATTTAGAGTCAAAATTTTAGATTTTAAGAATTATATAATGTATGGTACACACCATATTACTATGTGTAGTAATGTATTATATGTTGAAGGAAAATCAATATTGGAGAAAAAAAGAAAATCTTGTACAATATTATTGCAATTATGACATTTAAAGTAAAAAAAAAAACTAGAAGATGTTTTTTGAAACAATATAATATATATTTATATGATATTTTTTTAAAATTAATATTATATTAGCTATATAATTCTTTGTTCAATTTTTGTTAATATTTATTTCTTCTAGAATTAGTGTTAAAAAACAATGAGATCAAACAATGATATATAATTGTGAGAGAGTATTATATGATATTTCATTCTTATAATATTTATTTACTGCTTCAAAAATAAAATTATAGTTTTGATAATTTGTTTAACGCACACTTGCACGTCTTATTTAACAGAAATATAATAAATATAAATTACTATCAATTAATTTGACACTGAACTTAGTTATTTACTAAATACAACAATATATATATATATATATATATACATACACATATTATTATATTTATAAAATTATTTTTAGGAAAACTAATGCAACTTATCTATACTATTGAAACTATATTTTGCTGATTTTTTATGTTAGATCTAAATATATATTTATTTGTTTAATTAGATTAGAGGATATAATCAAATTAATTGAAATTGAATTATAGAGAAGGCAAAAATGAATTTAATATTATGTATAATTCAAGGGTATTCTTGTCTATTAATACTTTTTTATTGGTCAAGGGGGGTATTTGAAGGTTTTAATAGTATAAGGGGATATTTGATACAAAATCAATAGTATAAGGGGGTAAAGTGAATTTTACCCTAATTTTTATGTATTAGTTGACTAATACACATTTACACAAACACATATACACATATATTTTGAATGTGAGATGAAATACACATCCACTAGCCGGATTAAGAAAATAATTTCTAATTTTCAAGCCTTTTAAAATCAAGCATTTATGAGTTCTTTAAAAGAGGAAGTATATTTCTCGCAAAAGAAAAAAGAGAGGAAATATTGGAAAAGATAAAACAAATACTAACTACAAAAGATTATAATTTGTAAAAAGTGGATAAATTTATATTTTCTAATTGACTTAATTAAAGATACATGACAAAATATCATATAATAATACCAAAAACATCTATGTAGATAAATTATGTACACGTATTACATTAAATGGTATGTCATGTCTAAAGTCTGGCATAAATTTCTATACTATGGATAAGTTATCTATGATGCAATGGGGCGGGGAGGTTGGGGTACTTGAAGACCCAAACCCGATCAATTGATCGTGAAAATATTTTCATTATACCATAAATGTACGGTGTAGCTAGCAGATATCAGTGTATTACCCAGGATGGAATACGAAACACATAAAGTATAATAAATATCGTACTCTAATTTTATTGAAGCGACCAAAATCAAAGAGTTGTTTATCTAAACTAAACCTAAGTTGTCAAATAAAATATCTAAAAATTGTTAAAGACTCGAACTTCTCAAGATTTCAACAAATATGAAAGCAACCCTAGGAATATAATCTTAACATGCTTCATCAGTGTTGATTCCGATTAACATTTCATCAAAACCAGTTTCTGTGTATCTATGGGTTCAATTTCTAAAGTAGTTTATTCCCTCCCCCGAGTGGCACATAAACAGTTGATTAATAAGAATTGAAGGTATACTTACTCAACAATTAATATTAACTCTTAAAAGATTTTAGGATTGAAGTAAACCGCCACAAACAGTTATATGTCTCCCGACTCAATCCCCGTTTATGTTATGAATTTGATTTTCATAAGTTAGATCTTATCTCCTGAATTTTGACCTAACAAATAAGATATACAAATTATTGATCAGATAATCAACAAGAAACAAGCACTTGAATTCATAAATAGAACCCAAGAAACCAATTAAGAAGACACAATCAAATTAGAATTAATATGAATCCACAGTTTTGATGATGCCCTAGGATCAAGAAGTTTAGCCTAACATATTTGAAAACAAATTCGTAGACAAACTTGAATCAAATAAGTTGACATCGGATTAAGTACAGAACAAAAGATCTAAACTATGCGATAGAACCCTTCTTGCCTAGTAGATGCGAAAGGTTTTTTGTCGTTCTTCGTTGTGTTATGTATCTTGCCTAGAAGTATGTAAAGTTTCATGTCTTGTGGTATAAAATCGTGCGTCATGGTGTAGGACTTGGTCTTCCTTTTATAGATGCTTTGAGAGATCAGTGGTAGAGTCCCGACAAAATTAGGAAATAAAATCTACCACCAGACAAAATACACGACCGTGTATTAATACACGGTCCGGTCATGTTTTTTGATTTTGTCTATGTTTCCTCTAAAGCAAAGTACACGACCGTGTACTATTACACGGTTGGGTCGTGTATTCCATCTCTAAAATTCTTCCCTCGAATAAGTCACATGGTCGTGTAAAGTCACACGGTTGCAGAATACACAGTCGTGTAATATTACACGGGCTGATCGTGTTTTCTGCTCTTTGTCATTTTCTTTGTGTATTTAATTGCCTCTTCGCATTCGGCATTTTTGTTCGGGCCATCCTAGGGATATCTTTGCAAATAAAGCTCTGTTTCCTGTAAAAATCACAAGAATACGTAGTATCACGCCCAACAAAGGAAAAATAGTTAAAACACATTAAATATACATGCGAATGTATCAAATATATATCGAAATAAGCCCCTAAATGCACATATATTTTACACGATCTGTCCATGTATATTGCCTGATGTGTCTATCTCTACTACGACCAAATACATGGTTGTGTATTAATACACAACCAACCTATGTATTCGGTCTCTGTTTTACATGGTCGTGTAATATATTTTTCAATTTTTCATTTTTCATTTTTTTCATAAAACCCAGAGTTTGTCGTGACGCCTCCTACCCAAAAACAAACAAACTAAAAACTAAGTTAGTAAAAATCAAAATGAAATTGAACAAAGGCGATTAAAAATTTGGGTTGCCTCCTAAAAGTGCTAAGTTTTACGTCTTCAGCCAGACGTTTGATTCTCTTATTGCTTCATTTGAACTATTTCGGTTGTTGTCTTTGGGCCCTCATATTCTGTACCACTCCTCAGATGAATGGCATTATATGATTATCGGAGGTTAAGTTCCGTATCACTTGGGAATTTGTCCTTTTGATGTTGGCCTCCCATTGGTGTAGCGATTTGGGCAACTTGCATCTCCAAAGACTTCAACCTCGCGTTGACATTTGTGTTTAGTTGAGAAACTTGTTCCTCTATCATGTCTATCTTAGCCTCATGTTTATTCAGTCTAGCTTTTGTCTCTTTAGTAAACAAAGCTAACATCTCTTCTACGGACACTTTCTTTTCGCTCGACTCCACCCTACCTTGATTTCCAACATTAAAATCTAGAGGCGGCTGCAAAACGTTTCTATTATTAGCATAAGAAAAGTTCTCGTGTTTTTGCAGCCCCGAATGATAATGTGTGGGTGTCTAATTGTTTCGATAGTTGTTGTTAAAGTTCATTTGCCCCACAAAGTTTTCTTCGTCCTCAACAACTGTAGGATCTCTCAGCATCACCTGCTGGATCTCATTTAGTTTCATATTAAGCACGAACACTTGCTCAGTGAGCATGGCAATCTTATCATCATCCTGGATCTCCGCCACACATTTGATGTTGGATCTCTCAGATGGCCATTGGTAACTGTTATTTGCCATCTCCCCAGTTCAACCCAATCTGTTGTGGGTGGTGCCAAAGAAGATAACCATCCCTTAACCTTATCGCGTAGAGAAAATGCAAAAAGGCGACATCAAATGATATCCTCAGGAACACCATTCATCTTTATTGTGTCGCAGATTTCTAAACATTACAAAAGATGCACATTCAGATCCTCTATGGCTCTCCTCCCAAACTGGTTTTGCGACACCATCTGGATCAATGGAGGTTTTAGTTAGAAATTGTTTGCATTAATCGGCAGATGAGCCACACCCCAATACCTCGATTATTCCGGCTGGAAGTAATCTCTAACTGCCCTTTGCACGGGCCTCTCCTCGATCTGATTCTATCTATTCGCACCCGGTGGACGCTCCTCATTGTTTTTGTTGTTCACACCATCCCAATCTTTTTCCTCTGCCATTGTTTTTGATCTTTTCCTTAACTGTTTTGCTGTCTTTTTGATCTCTAAGTTAATGGATATCGATTCAATAGATCTAGAAAGTGTGATCATCCACTATCTGCACTCAGTAAAAATGATGTTAAAAACAAAACAAAAAATAAAAATAATGCTTCAATTAAGATTGAACTATTTATTACTATATCTATGTAGAATCTTTCAATCTCGGTAACGACGCTAAAAACTTGATCGTGAAAATCTTTTCACTATACCGCAAGTGTACATTGTAGCTAGCAGATATCAGCGAGTAAGGTCGTATTCCTCAGGGATTGAATACGAAACACATAAAATATAATAAATATTGTACACCAATTTTATTGAAGCAACCCTAGGAACATAATCTCAACATGCATAATCAATGTTAATTTCGATTAACGTTTCATCAAAACCGGTTTCTGTGTATCTATGGGTTCAATTCCTAAAGTAGTTTATTCCTCTCCCGAGTAGCACATAAACAGTTGATTAATAAGAATTGAAAGTATCCATATTCAACAATTAATATTAACTCTCAAAAAATCTTAGAATTGAAGTAAACCCCCACAAACAGTTATAGGTCTCCCGACTCAATCCCCGTTTATATTATGAATTTTGTTTTTGTAAGTTAGATCTCATCTACTGAATTTTGGCCTAACAAATAATACATGCAAATTATTGATCATATAATCTACAAGAAACAAGCACTCGAATTCATAAATAGAACACAAGAAACTAACTAAGAAGAAACAATCAAATTAGAATTAACATGAATCTATAGTTTTGATCATGCCCTGGGATCAAGTAGTTTAGCCTAACATATTTGAAAACAAATTCATAGACAAACTTGAAATCAAATAAGTTGACATTAAATTAAGTACAAAACAAAAGATCTAAACTATGAGGATAGAACCTTTCTTATCAGGATTGATCCTTCTTCAAGGTTTTGAACTCTTACGCCTTCATAGATGCGAAAGGTCTTGTGTCTTTCTTCGTTATGTTGTGTATCTAGCC
Source organism: Rehmannia glutinosa (assembly GCA_016081115.2). Taxonomy (NCBI): domain Eukaryota; kingdom Viridiplantae; phylum Streptophyta; class Magnoliopsida; order Lamiales; family Orobanchaceae; genus Rehmannia; species Rehmannia glutinosa. The sequence goes on along the minus strand of CM071933.1, from coordinate 22,431,211 downwards.
CTAGAAGTGTGTAAAATTTCGTTTCTTGTGCATACAATCGTGTGTCCTCGTGTAGGGCTTGATCTTTCTTTTATAGATGCTTTGATAGATCACTGGTAGATTCCCAATAAATTTAGGAAACAAAATCCACCACAAGACAAAATACATGACCGTGTATTAATACACGGTCCGGTAGTATTTTCTGATTTTGTCGCTGTTTTTCCTCTGAAGCAAAGTACATGACTGTGTATTATTACATGGTTGGGTCGTGTATTCTGTCTCTGAAATTCTTCCCTAGAACAAGTTGCATGGGCGTGTAAAATCACACGGTTGTAGAATACATGGCCGTGTAATAATACATGGGCAGACCGTGTTTTCTGCTCTTCATCTTTTTCTTCGCGTATTTGATTGTCTTTCACATTCCCTATTTTTTTCTGGCCTGTCCTGCTGATATCTTTGCAAATAAAGCTCTGTTTCCTGTAAAAATCAACTAAAACACACTAAATATACATGCAAATATTTCAAATATATATCGATATAAACCCCTAAATGCACGTATATTTTATATGTATCACCCATTCAACCAATGGGAGTGGCACATGACGAGACGGGTCGTCATCACGGGCCACGTGGTGGATCAAATTGCCCCATGCAGAATAAAGTTTTATTGGTATGATTTTTTTATCTTGTATTTTGTATTATTATTTATAAGTTTTTTAATTTTATATTTTGTTGTATTAATGAATATAAATTATAAATTATAATTATCAATATATATGTCAAATATAATGTTAAGCATATAAAAATTACATTATCATAAATAATATATATGTAAAATATATATTAAATGTAATAATGAAAATAAAAATGCTAGGCAAGACGGGGAGAAGTTGGTACAAAGGTCTAGAGGTAATACCTAGACTCGTCCTGCACAATCGTGGGTCACAGAGCGGGATGGCCTAATGGATCAAATTGTCAGACCAAAATTTTTGGTAGATTAGATGCAAAGAAAATGACAGTTCATTTACTACGGGTTGTGTTGAGGCATGTCCCTATGAGTGGCCAAATGGAACCAAAATTGGGTTCCAAACTAGAACCAGAACCATCGTCAATGATTCTTGGAACCTTTAACTGGAACTGGTTCTGAAACCAGAACCGGCTGATATCAAAAACCGTGGAACCAACGGTTCAAACTGGCGGTTAAAACTGCTTGTTTCAAGATTAAAACCAACGGTTTTTATTTTTTTGAGTAAAATATGCTAGAAGAAATGTTAAATATTCATTATAATGTTTTATATTCGCAACCACATGAGACACATCTTAAACTCTAAATATTGTAAGCGAGCCACGTGAATTTTGATTCCTCTATACCTTAAGAGGATAAATATGACGCTTAATATAATTATTACTATTAAGTCCAAAATTTAATATTATTATGAATATTAAGTCCAATTCCTTTTCTATTTTTTTTCTTTTATTTTGTAACTAATTTAGATAAATTATTTTTTAAAAAATATTCAAAAAATTATCTAAAGAGAAAAAAAATGGTTCCAGTTAAATCGAAATCGAAATTATGGAGGAACCGGGTTCTAGTTTGGAACCGGAACTGTCGATTTTGGTTTTAGAACTGAAACTATGAGGCTCCGGTTCTGGTTTCAGTTCCTCATTTTGGAAGAACCGGAACCAACAATTTTGAAATCGGATCCGGTTCCGGAACTGTGACTATTAATTATGGTTTCTGCATAGATATTGGGCATAGTTTTGACTAAAATGAAGCGATATACATGCATTAGATTAGTAATATGGGTTGTGTTCTTAATGTTTAGAAACGATATTACACTTTGCTCGTTTTGCAGGAAAATGACTATTTTTGTAGCATTCTTGCAGTAATTTGGAGCATTGCAGATAATTGGACCCCTTGAGAACTGTGGGAATTTATGTTGAACAATGAGTACGTGAAGTAAGGAGTTGATACGAGAAACACTGGCTGAAACAAAGCAAAAAATGACCACACACGAGCAACCTATGCGTGTACGCACGGCCCATGCGTGAGACGAAGACCTGATATATGTTTCGGCATGACGTAAGGTCAGTCTGTGCGGGATTTGACAGAATATTTTCTTATCCAGTCAGAAATCATCCTAGGAGGGATATAAGTCTATAAGAGGCGGAGAAAAATATGGAGAACAAATTTTACCTTATTCGAGTACTTAGATTTATTGTTTGTTATATCATCTGACCAATGATTTGGTATATTTGATGTGTTGATTCATAATCGAGAGATGAGTTTCATTACTAGATCTTGAGTACTCGACATGAATATATTGCAAGATTGAGAAGTCTGTGATTATTTGTGAGGATTTATTGATCTTTTATGTTATTGGGAGTTGGTTGTTCTATATTGAGTAGAGATGCTAGCGTAGATAATCTGATCTACACGTGTATTTTGTCGAGAGAGAGAATAAATAACTTGTGTCATCATCTTATAGGGAAGATAAATAATAACTTTGGTTTGATTGATTTGATAACAAGAGAATGATTAACTGAAACCATAACCTTCCGAATCCATCTATTTACTTGATTTTTTCACTTGTGATTCTTTGTTTTGTTTAGTTTGCGTGCTAGAATATTTTCATAATTAGTTTTTATTAATCATCAATCAAAATTTCGATCGTCTAAATAATTAAAATTATTGTTGTTATAATCACAATACTTACTACAATAGTTTTATTTGTCCTTGTGGTATAGACCATGCTCACCATATTTATTAACTTCATATTTTCTCTTGTGATTCTTTCTTTTGTTTAGTTTGCGTGCTGGAATATTTTCTTAATTAGTTTTTATTAATCATCAATTAAAATTTCGATCGTCTAAATAATTAAAATTAGTGCTATTATAATCACAATACTTACTACAATAGTTTTATTAGTCCTTGTGGGATCGACCTTACTCACCATATCTATTAACTAAGCCGTTCACTTGCAGTGAAGCTGAAGAAATAGGCGAACAAGTTTTTGGTGCCGTTACCAGGGACTAGATTAATTAATAGTACTAAAATTGCGACAAATTGTGTTATTTTTAATTTAGACACTTTCACTGCTTTATTTAAAAACAAAAACGATAAAAAAACTAGTTTAGATTTGTTAGTTTTATTTTTATATAGTGTTTGATTTGTTTTTTTTAGTTGGTCCAGGTAGTGCATGAACACTCGCTTCAAGAGAAGACAATTACAACAATTAATTTGTAAGGTTAAAGCATTCGCAAGAAGAATAAGTGCAACTACTAGACGAGCAGTAAGAAATCTAGACCAAGCTATGGCGGATGTGGACGAGAACAATGGAAATAACATACAAAAAAATGGGAATAACAATCAGAACAATGGGAGTAAAAATCAAATTAATGAGAACAATCAAGTACCTCACCGGCAAGACATGCAACTCAACAAAGAAGCATTTCGCGATTACTTTCGCCCACAAAATCACAATTATGGTGGAATTGCCAATGTACCAATTGTAGGTCCCAAAGAGGTGATAAAGTAGAGTATAGAAGGGAGGGTTGACTATACTTTACCAAAGTTTCGATTTTAACTTTAAATCACAGTTTAGTCACAAGTCAGCTGGGTCCTTGAGGGACAACTTAGTTCAACCTACACAGTAGAGTTAGTCACTCAACAGATTCAAGAGAGTTGTTGATAATATAACTCAGCTGAGTGAGGTGGTCTTTTTTAAAAATACATCAGACTTGGGTTTTCAGCGGAAGTCTTACACCCTTTGATTAAAATATGTTTTCAACACTTGTTTTTATGGTTAAGTTATTATCAGTAGACTTAGCACATTTAACAAACAACAAATACGATATGCAAGAAATAAAGTGCTGAATGTAAAAGACACAAAGCAATTTTTATTGTGGTTCGAGGATGGATTAATTCCTCTAATCCACTCTTCTTGAACCCCTGAAGGTAATCCACTAAGTAACAGTGACTTTGTTACAAAAGGATGACAGTCCAAGATAGGCCTTGATCACACAGCTGGCTTTGCTTCTAGGACTCAGCTCTTCATAAGACGATTGTCCTGCTACTTCAGCTCCTTCAGACTTTTGGATTTGATCACGCGGTCCTCCAACAAGTCCAAAGCTTTGGTTCGAACTGGAACCTTATTGAACTTCTTTCAACCTTGGATGTGCAGACCCTCGTCTTTAAACAATGTTTCGTAAGTCCCAAGGGTGTGTTGTAAGGTTTAAAAGGGGGGTTGAATAAACCTTACCAACTTTTCACTTTTTAGTCCTTTTAAAATATTTCAACAGAGTTGACTCAAATCAGCTAAGTCCTAGGGGGACAGCTAGGTTGGCTTATTTCAGCAAAGTTACCTACTCAACAGACTCGACTGAGATGTTGATAGTATAACTTAGTTGTGTCAGCTAACACTTAACTTTTTAATTGATTTGATTTTATACAGCGGAAGACTTAACACTCTTGTAATTTTAAACACGTTTTTAACACATATTTTTAGCAATGTTAATATCAGCTGGGTTGACAATTTAACTTAACAACAAATATAAATGTATGCAAGAAAGTAAAGTGTTGTAAGTAAATGACACAAGTAAATTTTACAGTGGTTCGAGGATGGGGTAATTCCTATAATCCACTCTTCTCCAACTGCTAGAGGAATGCACTAAGTAATGGTCGTGTTACAAAGTAGTTCTTCGATCCTAGAGACATCTTTGATTACACATCTGGCTTCTCCTACGACATAGCTTCTTCACAAGACAACTGCCTTGCTACTTCAGTTCCCTTCAAACCCTTGGAATTGATCACACAACCTTCCAACAAGCTTGAAACTACTGGGGACCTTGAACCTTACTACAACTCCTTCAATCTTGGAGAGTAGACCCTTTTATTCTTAAATTTTTTCCTCTTCAACTGGTTGAAGTATTCTATCCTTCACAGAGTGTGTTGGATTGAGTTCCTCCGAATGTTTTAGGCTTGAGGAATTTCTTGATAAGCTTGAGAGAATATTTGCAGGTATAGCTTGTTTTCAGTTGCTTAGAATGTTTGATCTCTCCTATGTCATTCGTACTTATCTCTGTTGCTTCCTCAGACTTTTATAGTGCTCATTTGAAAATTTACCCATTGAAGAGATAGGCTCTTTTCCAATGATACTTTCTTGTTCGTTGGCTTGTCTCTTCTTGACTTGCAGCATTGTGATGGTGACCCTTCCTCGTATTGAATGACTCTGCAGCTTTTCAGGTCCTGACACAAGCTTCAATGCTTCCCATTGGTTTATTCTTTTTGCATGTTTCTGGGACAAACACTTTAAGACAGGACATCTTGGACTTATTACTATATCGAGTAATATCCTTGACTTCCATTCAATGGATTAATATCAGTCTACTTGACTTGACAGCTGCCTTTACCCCTTTGACTTGAGTCTACTCCAACCTTTTAGGAAAGACTCAACTGTCAGTTCAACTGGCAGACTTGGCTCTTTACTGACTTGACAATCATTTCTTCAAACTTTACACAACTGTTCCTCAACTGGATCTCCTTCAGTCGAGTCTTTGCCTTTCATCTTGACTGCACTCAGCTGACACACAGCTGAGTCTTCACTTCAGTCTTCAGTTGACTTCTAGCATTCTTCGACATAGCTGACTTCACTCAGCTCATGCAGTCCTATTTATTACAAAGTAGAAATACAAGAAAAATGGGATGCCAACTTTCTATTCTAAGTTTTACATGGTATCATCAAAATCTAATAATAAATTTCCTAACAGTTTCCTCTTCAACAAATTGAAGTAGTCTTTCCTTTACTGAGTGTGTTGGATTGATTTCCTTCGAGTTTTAGGCTTGAGGATAGAATTGATTGCTTGAGAGTAGTTTGCTCTTGCTTTGTAGGTATGTGTCTATTACTTTGTAATTCGTTCATAACCTTCTCTCAAATGAATTCTTTAGCCTTTTATAATGCCTGTTTGAAAAATGTATCCATTGAACAGATAGATCCATTTCTCAACCTACACTTTAAGGTCGTTGGCTTGTCTTATCTCGCAGCATTTGATGTAGATTGGTCCTCGAATTAATGATCTGCAACATGCTTGAATCTCTATAGGTTTGCAAGAGCATCCCATTGGTTCCCAGCTATTTACACTCTTTCAGCAAAACAACTTTATGGTATGCAGTCTGTCAGTTTCCACTTTCAACAAAGATTTGACTTTGCTTATCAACAAACATCTTCAGATTTCTTGAGTCTTTTTTGCTGCTTAACCCCTATGATAGTCTTCTCCACTTATCTGGGAGTGACTTAGTTGTCAGTCGGCTGATTGAGACAACTTTTCTGGTACTTGATTGATCCTTCACTGCAGTACTCAGCTGACACACAATAGAGTCTTCACTTCAAACTACAGTCAACTTCTACAATCTTCAACTTGGCTACTTTGACTCAACTAATAGAACCCTATCTATTACATAGTTGATTTTACAGCAGAATTGGGGTGCCAACTTTCCAATCTAAGTTTTACATGGCATCATCAAAATCTATTACATAAATTTCCCAACAATTTTTTCATTTTTGATGATGCCAAAACTTAAATAAAATAACAAAGTAAATAGTTCTTGAAAAAGAATGATTGTATGAATATGTCATTTTATTGAACATATCATTCTTGCAACTTACAATGTATTACAAAGTACATTGGAAAGATTACAAGGTACTTACAAATTTTTCTGTGTATATTTACAATTAAGTAAGAGTACAGCAGAAGGTGTCTGCAGTTGTCATCAACGCCTCTGATGCTTCCTTCTTCTATCTTCATCTTCCTCTCTCATTTCTTATTCTTCTCTTTTCCTCTTCTTATCCTCTTCTTCTCTTCTCATCTTCTCATACGCTCTCTTCTGAGCCTGGTCTTTTATTCTTATACGAGTTGATGAGCCAAGTTGGGACTTATCCAATACGATCTTCAGGGGAGTCTTCTAAAGTCCTTCCCCTTACTTCCATTATCTTCCCCATTTGTAATGCTTTCAATTTCCCCCTTTTTGGAATCATCAATACCAACTGGAGAAGTGTGAGGAATGATTGTGAGAATACGATCAAGCTTGTCATGGGTGGCTGAGTGAGCTGTTCTATGTTCTGATGGAAGAGCCTTCATCGGCGCTCATCAGCATCATCTCTGCTCGCAGAGTGCTTTCTGTATTTTGAAGGTCTTGTTTGTGTCGTAGTCTCAGCAACTCCATATCAGTGTGTGTAGCTTCTATTCTGTTGATGTTGTCACACTGTCTCTGCTGGAATTGAGCTTCTTCACCACACCAAATCACAAGTTTGGCAAAGAGTGATTTGAAGTAGTTCCCTTGTTCTCTTTTGAGTGCCTTTATTTGCATAGTCCATTCACAAATTTGGAGTACTACTCCTCGGATGTTGCCTGAAATCATTGCATCGTGGTTGTCCAGCCGTTGATTGAGAGCCGCAAAGCTTCTTTCCATATCTTCCATTTTAGAGCACATAGCCTTGAAGGCTTTTCTGAAGTCGGTTGCCTCAGCTGATTGATCATCTGGTAACACATAGTCAAAATCAAAGCCAAATGGCACAACCCTTAAGTCATTCGAAGCCACGAATTCTTCTGGATCTATATTTATTCTATAATTTGATCTTTCTTTAGCAGTCTCTGTTTCCAGCGGAACTTCTTCAACGAACTGAAAATAATCTTCTGTAGGTCCCAAGGGGTGTGAGTGTAAGGTTTAGAAGGGGGGTTGAATAAACCTTACCAAATTTTTCGATTTAGTCCTTTTAAAAGTTCGAGTTGATACTACACACCGTGTCCTTAGTGGACAGCCAATTTAGTTAATCAAGAGAGTTAGTCACTCAACGGACTGATCGAGCCGTTGATAGAATAACTCAAATTGTTAAGACCGAATTAGCTCAACTGTGGTTTGATTTCATGTGGAAGACTTAACACCCTTAATTATGGTTAAGCGAGAGATATAAAGCTTGATTTAGTACTTAGGAATTATCGGTTGGATAGCAAATATGTCACAGATTCAAACAAATAAGATGCGGGAATTAAAGTGCTTTGAAATGTAAAAGACACGATAAGTTTTTATAGAGGTTCAAGATGGGGTAATTCTTCTACTCCTCTCTTCTCCAACTCCTGGAGGAATCCACTAGGTATTGATCAAGATACAAACCGGTAATAGTCCGGATACAAGTCTTGATCACACAACCGACTTGATCCTTTGGGACTCGATCTGAGACGCCTTGATCACTCACCTTCTCGACGACTCGACTCTTCTTCTTCACAGGCAGTTTGCGCCTTGCTACTACAGCCCACTTGCTCAAGCTCTTTGGATTTAATCACTAAGCCCTCCAACACTCAAGACTTGGTTCAACCTTGAACCTTCCTACAATCCTTCGTGGAATGTAGACCCCTTGATTCTTCAAGATTTTCCTCTTCAACCGATTGAAGTTATCTTTCCTTCACAGGTGAGTGTTGGATTGATGTTCTTCGTAGTGTAGCCTTGAGGATTGAGCGTTTAATAACTTGAGAATATTTCAGTTACAAAATGTTTCTTTCTTGCTTGTATGGTCAAGGTAACCTATGTAATCTTCGTAACCTTTTCTCAGAGTTATTCCTCAGCCTTTTATAGTGATCTTTCAAAAATCTCCCCGTTGAAGAGATAGGCTTATTTTTGAAAGTCACTTGTGGTTGTTGGCTTGTCTTGTTGCAGTCCTTGAATTCCCATTTCCTCGTATGAATTGTTCTTGACTTTTTAGAGTTCGACACGATGTAGTGCTTCCCATTGGTTTATTCCTTTTGCACGCTTCGGGGATCGAGCACTTCGAGAAAGGTAGCATGGAGATATTACTTGTTTAAGTAATTCTCTTGATTTCTCGTAACGGATCTTTTTTATTATCTCGACTTGATCGCATTTCCTTGCTTTCCCCAGGTGACTTAGAGTCGCTTCCAATCATTGGATGACTCTTCTATCACTTCAACTTGAGACTTGGCTTTTCTTGAGTTGACTTGATCGATACTCCACTCACCGCATCTCACCGCTCCTTCATAGAGTTCCCGTCTTCTCTTCTTTGCCATACTCACTTGTCTTGCAATGAGTCTTCCTTCTAGTCTCCGTTGTCTTCTTGCATGTTTGGGCATAGCGACTTAACTCACTTGACCAGCCCTATTTATTACAATGCGATTTACAACAAAATTGGGGTGCCAACTTCCTATTCTAAGTTTTACATGGCATTCATCAAAATCTAAACAATAAATTTCCCAACAATTTCCCCTTTTTGATGATGCCAAAACTTAAAACATTCAAAATGTAAATAGCAAAGATACATACAGATAGTGCATTCACATAGAATATATGCGTAGAATCAATTCTTTTATTGATCATAACATTCTTGTTCTTTTACACAATCAAGTTTACAAGGTGTATCGAGCAAACATTTGTCTACACAAAAAAATAAAGAATTTACTGACTTTATTTCGAAGACTTACATAGTATGCATTTACATAGTAAAATACATGAAGGGGTGGAAAACAACACTTCATCTCCTTTCGCCTCCTTCTTTCATCTTCCTCGGTTCTGTCATCTTCTGGTCTTCTTCTTTTTTCTCATCTCCACTTTCTTCTTCTTTCTTTTCATATGCTTTCCGGCAGCTTCATCTCTTCTTAATCTCTCTTGTCTTTCCTCCCATAGCTGAGTTTGTCTCTTATTTTCTTCTTCTATTCTTTTCGCATACTCAAGATTGCTTTTAGCCACTTGCAAATTGGCTACTTGGTCAAGACCAGCCCAAAGAGATCCCTCCTTTCTTGCCTGGATCTACGTGCTCAATGTTTTTTGGGCGAGAGGCCTAGGTCTGAAACCTCTTCCTCCACCACGCTTCTTCCTCTTCCTCTCGGGCGTGTATTGTCTTTGTCTTCTTCTTCTTCTTTCCGGTGAGTGACCAGGCGAGTGACCATAGAGAGAATGATCGGCTTTGGTAGTCTCACGCTGTCGGCCTTCTTCACATAACGTGAGACCCTTTTCCCCAAAGATAAGTCCCAAGCTTGAGCCATAGACATATTTGCAAAGTATCCTTCGATGCGAGTGTTTTAAATTCATCAACGATCGTGGCTCGGTCCCGACATCCGAGATGGCATAAGTGTCTTTGTCTCTTTGCAATGCCTCCATGTTGTTTCAAGATGTTCATAACCCGGGCATCCATTATTCCTTCCACTTCCTCCATCCCTCGCTTCAATTGTCTTTCTCTTTTCGGCCATAGATATAGCAGAGTGTTGGAGTGGCAGAGTCACAGAGTTTGTCTGATAATCTCACCAGTGACAAGACCTTGTTGGGGGTTTGTGCAATCATCAAGGTCACATCTTTCGATCCTTCCCCCTCAACGGACTTTCCTTTCTTTTGTTTTGACACTTCCTCACTTTGTCTTTCCCTTCACAAATGCTTCCTCATTTTCAACTTTTCGGATCTCTTTAGCGCTTTAAAGTATTCCTCTTCCCCTTTTTGGCATCATCAAAGGAGAGAGGAACACTGAAATATACTTGGTAAGGGAAGTCGAGCCTGGCGATAGTCGAGTTCTCGTCTCGAGTCCTGGCTGCGGAGTATGCGGCACGAAATTCAGAGCGAGTAGCGTTGGACTCTGCTGAAATTAGCTTCATTTCAGCCATGAGAAGACTGAATTTTCTATCCATATTTTCTTCCAGACGTAGGAGATCACTCTTATTTTGCTCACGCAGCAGCTTTATCTCGGCGATGTGAGCTTCATGCATGAGCTCAATGTGTTCTCTTAATTTCGTCTTTGCATCGGCATTCTCACCGCCATACCATACCAACACTTGTTGAACAATGTCCTGAAGTATCTAACTTGTTCCACACGCATTGTTTGTCTTTGCTGCCACCATTCCCTTATCTCGATTGTTATGCCTCTCAAGTCGCAGTAAGGTTGGCATCTCTTTGTCCATCACATGTCCATAGAGGCCTGTGCCTCTCCATCCGTTCAATTTCAGAAATAATGCTTTGAACACCTCCCGAACTTCGTTGTTTCTTCCGTTGCGGTGATGGCCACACAACGTCAAAGTCATAGTCGGTTGAACGATGGTACCGACGGAATGACAGAGCTGGTGCGGAAGCGTGCGAGTTCGTTCTCGACTCTTCGGGAGGTCGGGTACCTCCAGGGAGAAAGGAAATGATTCTACAAAGGAATCATCACGGCCAACCGGTATTTGTTCAATGATGAGAGGTGCGCGTGAAGTTCCTTTTGGAGTCGACCTGCTGCCGCAGCTTGGGAGCTGCGCGTGATGGACTCTGTTTCACCGGGTCTGTTGAAGTGGACCCGACTTTGCCGAGCCTCACTGTCTCAACAACCGTTGGTCTCACTGGTTTCTCCAATTGAGTGGATGGTCCTCGGCCTTATCGAGCGTCATCGGACGATGATGAGATTTCCATTGGTGGCTCATCATCAAAATTGAAAGTTTGAAGAGTAGTCTTGAGATCGACTTGCTCGTCTTTGGGAACATCCGCAATGAGTCTTTTAGATCATCACGGGGGATGACTCGGCTTTCTTCGTCGCCTTTCCGATCCCGAAAAGGTTACATCAGATTATCCTGGGAATCATGAAGCGTGCTTATCTCCTTTTCGGATGGATCAATGATAGCGGGAGGGATGTTCTCTACTTGGCTTCTTTACCCCGAAGTCTCAACCTCCCGTGGGCCTTCATTACCTCCTGCAGCCTCGATCATTGCAGCGAGGCTCGACCTCCCTTTCGACGATGTCACTGTCTTAGGGTCTTTCGTGGTGGCATCCATTGGAGTCTCAACCCCATGGATTGCACTTTCATCGCCTGCAGTGTTAACTCCCGGCTTTCCTTCCTTCGTGCCTCGACGCATCGCAGCGCGTCATTAGCCTTCGAGCGGTTGGCACCTCACCAGATGACCTCAATCGCCTCGAGCTTCGTTGATGGCAACTTGCTGTTCATTTTGTGTTTGTACTTTCTCCACTTCGCCTCCTAGATTCGTTGTGAAGTCATCTGCAGATCCTCCGACCTTGCCGCAGCGTGGAGGGAGTTTCCCCTCACCGGGCGCATCACCGAGTGACTTGAATGGGGTCACTCGTCTCCAAACTCCAGGCTGTTTCTCTGAGTGTTCAGCCGTTGGGGCGGTGGTAAGACACCTTCATTAGGGGTTGGCTCAACCGGGGTCCCCACTAACCCGCCATCGCCATTTCCTTAAATCCTTCTTCCGAGTGAGTCAGGGGAAGTGGTGGCAAAGAACAACGGTGGCAATTTGCTGCACTACTCCCATTGGATCGATTTCAGTGTGTTTTGGAGGACTCTCCTGGTCCCTCCATCAAGCTTTTCTCATGAAGAATTCGGGATTCATGCATTGCTTGCTGCATTTGCAACTTTTCGTGGCAGCAAAGCAGGTCCGATCCTCATCACTTTCTCGATAGAATGTCGAAGTGAGGATGTGTATGTTCTATGGTGCCGGTGAGAGGGCGGATCTTGGCCTTCTCTCTTGCCTCGCCTTCCTCTGCCAATCTCTCCTTCTCCTTATCCTTGAAGATCTGCAGGATATCTGTGCGATTTCTTCATCCGATCCAAAGGCTGAGATCACAGAGGTCGGTCCAAGGAAGTTCAGCAGCCTCCTCTTCTTCTTCGATAAATTTAGGCCGCTGAACTGTTCCTGGATCGACTCAACTTCCACTTCCTCCACTCTCGCAGACGATTTTGGATGTCCGGATAAGGTGGGGATAGGATCATCACATCACTATCATCTCTATCACCTCTTCTTGTATCTCACCGAGCGAACTACAGTTGTGTCTTGATTTGCCCCTGCTGATTGCCTTCAAAGAGACTTAGCTGTTTCATCTATAATGTCCGAGACTCTACTTCTCCAGCAGTCTCCCAGATATCTGCTCCAGTGAGTGGTGACTCGGCCCGGTTTCTCAAGCTCGGAGTGCTTGATGATTCTTCTTCGTCTCCTAGTTTGTACCAGGAGGGATTTCTGGTTCGGAGAGAGTGTCTTCTCGAGTCTTGGCGGCGGGGGCCGTCTTTGGTGTTTTCTTCGAGGAGCCGGCCGTCTTGGCTTATCGTTCTCCTCTTTTTGACGATCAAAGAAGGTATTTGAGAGTCCTTCTCGACCGCTCTTTCTTTGGGCGGAGACACGGCTATGGGGACAGTGACACGGCTGCAGGGGGAGGAGCAGTTTGTTTTTCTTTCTTTGCGAGAGCAACAGATCTTCTTAGTAGCTGCGAGGGGCAGATTTCTCTTAGCGGCCGTAGGGGCGCTTTCTTCTCGTGGTGGAGAGGAAACAGTTTGTATCTTGGGTCACCGATTCCCCTCACTCGTGTCGCCTCTCTTGGCGTAGGCTCTCTTCAGTGCGCCCGAGAGAGGTTTGATCTCAACATCCTCTTGTTTACATGGAACGCCTTTCCATGTCTAAGAGGGACTCCTTTCACCTCCATCACCGCCAATCACCAGGCCATATCCTAGGATCCTCCAAATGCACCATCTTCCTTGAAGGATTTGTTCTCTACATTCTTCGGCATAGTCTCCGAGACAAACTCAGCCTGATTTATTTTCCTTTCTTCAATGATCGCAATGATTACGATCAACTTTGCTTTTGACAGGTTGGTCAAAGCCGCCAAATTTGATGTCTATGCATTTGGCAACTATGTCCAACACTTGTGGTAATCCTCCTTCAAGCTGACCTCTTGTTCGCTTTGTGTAAACTATTTTATCAAAGATAGTCGGGCTTGGCTATTTCCTTCCAAGCAAAGGCGGCCAGGTTTACATCAGCCGTTGATTTCTCGATGCTCCTTCCGCTCGGTAGTGAGCGTGTGTTCACCAAATCCTTGCGGAGATGGTGAGCTTCTTTCCGTGAACAGATGACTTTATCCCTTCATCGTGAATCTCAACGTTCACGTAGAATTGTGCGACCTCTTCCACATAGGTCATTGAGAACTCCATCGTCAGAAATGGTTTCAGCCCGGACGTTTCGAGCTTTTTAGCGATTTTCTTTATGAGGGCGTCATCGGACCCCTGTTTCACCATGCCGTCGAAATCCACAGTAGACCCGGTGTGGATTTGCTTTCCTAACTTGACAAAATCATAGGTTGATGCCATTTATCAGGATTTCACCGAAGAAAACTTAGAGGTTGATTTGAAGATAGATAGGGTTTTGAGAGAGGTTTGCCTTTGCTTCTGAGAGAGATGAACGGTTTTGGTAATATGAGAGAGAGAAGAAAGAAAGCTTAAGTATGGTTTATGAAAGGACGTGTGGGTGGTTTTTGAAATGTGATCAAAATCAACGGCTTAGATTTTGCACGCCGATTTAGCATTTAATGTCTCGTATTTAATGCGGCAACATTTATATCCAATCATAAGCTTGGTGTGCAGCTTTTGCCTGTACACGTCATAATTATGCTGACGTAATTCTTAAAAACATTCCCGCTTAGTAAAAACGACTGCGTTTTTGTCACTTTGCTCATAAATGACTCAACTTTTACCCTCACCGTTTTAACTCTTCTTCTCACGAGTTCTCTTTGTGACTCAAATTTGTCGGTGACTCGGTATAATTTGTCTTTTTCCGACACGGTGATTTACTTAGGCGATTTGTGAGTTCACTCTTTTTCCCTTTTTGTGTTCCATTTCTTTTCTTTGATTCTTCCAGTGTCACTCACTCAATTAACCCTAACTCATGCTTGAGTTCTTCAAAGCTTGACTCACATAATGGTTTTGTGAAGATGTCACCAATTGTTTATCGATTGAGATATATTCCAAGATGATGTCCTTCTTTTCCACATGATCTCTTATAAAGTGATATCGACATCGATATGCTTTGTTCTTGAGTGCAACACAGATTTTGAGTGATTGCAATTGCACTTGTGTTATCACACATGATTGGAATTTCCTTTTCTTCAACTTCATAGTCTCTCACCTTTGTCTCATCCATAGGACTTGGGCACAACAACGCCCCTTGATTATGTATTCTGTTTCACTTGTAGAGGTGGCTATTGAATTTTGCTTCTTGCTAAACCAGAAATCACTGTTTCCTAGCATTTGACATGTGCCTCGAGGTGCTTTTCTGTCAACTCGCATCCAAAGATAGTCGTCAGTCCGAATAGCCAATTAGTTTGAATCCACCTTCCTTTGGATACCATAACCCAACTTCTTGGCTTCCTTTCAAGTATCTCAAGATTCTCTTAGTCTTTGTCATATGGCTCTCTTTTGGAGCAGATTGAAATCTTGCACATACACCTACATCAAAGGTGATGTCCGGCCCGCTTGTTGTGAGATAGAGCAATGATCCAATACGTGCTCGTATCTTGTTTGATCTACAACTTGCCATCCATCCATATCCATTTTGATCGATGTATTCATTGGTATTTTCACGAAAGACTTCTCATCCATACCAAATTTCTTCATTAAATCTATGGTGTATTTTGTTTGACTTATGAAGGTTCCATCCTTCGCTTGTTTCACTTGGAGTCCAAGGAAGAATGTCGACTCTCCCATCATGCTCATTTCAAATTTGCTTTGCATGAGGTTTGAAATTTTTCACATAGCTCTTTGTTTGTGGATCCAAAAATGATGTCATCCACATATATTTGAACAAGCGTATACTCTTCTTGTCTTGAATTAAGAAGAGTGTTCTATCTACTTTTCCTTTTGTGAATCCATTCTCGCTTAGGAATTGTGACAAAGTATCATACCATGCTCTGGGTGCCTGTTTCAATCCATACAGAGCTTTCTTGAGTTTGTATACCTTATCTCCAAGAGTCTTCTGCTCAAATCCTGGAGGTTGTTCAACATACACTTCTTCTTCCAATAAACCATTTAGGAATGCACTTTTTACATCCATCTGATATACAATGAAATTCTTGTGAGCTGCATAGGCAAGAAACATCCTTATAGCTTCCAATCTTGCTACAGGAGCAAATGTTTCATCAAAATCTATTCCTTATTCTTGACAATATCCTTTGGCTACTAGTCTTGCTTTGTTTCTTACCACATAGCCCTCCTCGTTCATCTTGTTTTTGAATACCCATTTAGTACCAATAACATTTTGATGGGTGGGTCTTTGAACTAATTCCCATACTTTATTTCTTTCAAATTGATTCAGCTCTTCTTGCATAGCTTGAATCCAATGTGTGTCATCCAATGCTTGTAACACATCTTTGGGCTCTATTTGCGAGATAAAGCATGTGAACATAGCTTCTTGTTGAGTTCTGGATCTTGTCTTGACACCTTCTCTTATATCTCCAATGACAAGTTCTCGTGGATGGTCTCTCGGCCATCTTACGTCGGAGTTGGAGTAAGTTAGCCGGATTGATCGAC
Source organism: Rehmannia glutinosa (assembly GCA_016081115.2). NCBI lineage: Eukaryota > Viridiplantae > Streptophyta > Magnoliopsida > Lamiales > Orobanchaceae > Rehmannia > Rehmannia glutinosa. The sequence goes on along the minus strand of CM071933.1, from coordinate 22,414,907 downwards.
TTGACGGTACCGTGTTCTTTGTGGGTCGACTCTTTCGTGGTCACTTAGCCAAATTTTCCAAAGATTTTATGAGACTCGGCTATCTCATCTTCATCTCGAGTTTATAATTCCAAATTGACCAGGATAGGGACTCTTCTCGTATGGTTGGATGATTCAAACTTATCACCGACTCTTCAATGTCTTCTCCATTTACATTTGGCTCATCGAATACCACATGAATAGATTCTTCGCAACCATAGTCCTTTTGTTGAGTACTCAGAGGCTTTGCTTTCACCGAGTATCCCAAGAAGATACCTTCATCAACTTTAGCATCGAAGGCCTTTAGATTGTCTTTGCCATTGTTGTGGATGAAGCATTTACATCCAAATATTCTAAAATATGCAACATTTGGTTTTCTCCTGTCCAAATCTCATAGGAGTCTTTGTCACCGTCTGCTTATCATACATCTGTTTTTGAGTGTAGCAAGTTGTGTTGATTGCTTGACCCAAAATCTTTTTGGTAACCCCGCTTGACTAACATGGTCCTTCCGCTTCTTTGAGAGTTCTATTCCTTCTTTCTCGCAACTCCATTCTCTGTGGAGTCCTTGCTGCAGATAATTCATGACCAATGCTATTTTCAATACAATATCGAGTTATTATCCCATTGACAAACTCGGTTCCTCCTCGATCTTATTTTGATAATGGTTTGGCTCTTTTCATTTTGAATTTTCTTCATCAATCGTGCGCTTTCAGTAGAGTTTCTTTCTTTTTACACATGAATATAGTCCATGTATATCTTGAGTAGTCATCTACTACCACCAATGTGTATTTCTTTCCACTTATGCTAGCCGGTTCCACTTTGGGCCAAATAGATCCATATGTAGCGATGTAATATTCTTGTTGAAGATGGGCGTGTCTTTTCTTTGAATGATGATTTGATCTGTTTTCCCTTCGACATGCGTCACATATACTCTCCTTCTTGTATCGAGTCCGGAAGTCCTTCCACAAGACTACTTCCGCAAGCTTGTTAATCGTTTTGAAATTCAGGTGACTCGGCTTTTTGTGCCACACCAACTTGATTCAAATTGTGCTCTTTGCTAATAGACAGTCTTTGGGTGTAGCGGTTGACAAATCTACTACATACATGTTCTTTTGTCTGCATCCTTGCAACACAACTTCATTCGATTCAGTATCCTTGATTTGGCATATACCCATGTTAAATCCAACATTATAACCCTTGTCAAAGAGTTGGCTGATGCTTAGCAAATTGAAGTTGAGTCCTTCAACATATGCAACATCTGTGATTTCTAATCCATTTTTCTTGATGGATCCAATGCCTCTTATTTCACCTGGAGCTTCATTTCCTCCAAATATGACTTTTTCTACTTTAACTTCTTTGAGTTTTGACAGATTTTTCTTGTTTCCTGTCATATGTCTGGAACAGCCACTATCCATGTACCAGGTTCCTTGGCACTCAGCTGTTCCTTGAACCTGCAATCAAGGAAATTAAGTTTTAGGTACCCATACTTGTCTGGGTCCTGAGGGGTTAGAATTGTAAGATGATCCACCCAACTTATAGCCAAATGATTTGACTCTAAGGGGTTGCCATCTATCAGTGCCATAATCATAATAAATCTTGGCAAATTGCTTGGGGATTCTAGGTTCATACAACTGTCTCTTTTGTCTGTATGCCTGTGTATGTGTTTTAGCAATCGCCTTCTTTGGGTAATTGTGGTGTCTCTAAGTGTAATGCCTAGGTGCATATGTGTGCTGAGGAAAGCTCTTATACTTTTGGAATGGCCTTTGCTGAGTTCTAGGCCTTTGCCATTTGGGCTTATATTCCATAAGTCTATTCTGATAGTTCACATTATTCCAATCAGCTTGGCTTGGATATTTTCTACCATTCCCATCATATGTATTTCTTTTATAGATTTTCTGGGATTTTTGGTAGCTCTGTTTCTTCTTTACAGAGTATTTTCTGTTTGGAGTTTGCTTTGAGGAACTCGATCAATCTCTTCTCAATCACTGTCCTTTCAGCCGCACTCAACTCGGTTTTTTCCTTTTCCTTTATAACCAAGGCCAGTTTGCTTGTAATTGTGCTTTGGAGTGAATGTGTGTGCACCATTTAGAGTTTTGGATTTTTTAGACTCTTCATTGCTTGAAGATCCTTTTTCCAAAATTACTTTTGAGGTTTGACACGGCCACGAGAGAATTAAATCCTAAGCCTTGTCTGTCTCCACATTCTCTTTGACTCATAATAAGATCATCCAATGATTTAGATGCCTTAGTGAATGAGGCAATAACATTTTTGAGGTCATTCTCCCTCTTTTCTATGGCAGCTATTTCTGCTATTAGCTTGGCATTTTCAGCCTTTAAACTTTTATTCTCATCGGCTATTTGACTTAGAGTACTCGGCTCCTTAATCACCGTGAGTTTTGGCTCTTGAGTAGGTCAAGTTTTCCTCATTTAGTAGTGTGTGTGAGGATTTAATGTGTTCAAAATCTTTCATCATTTTGCCTAATGAATCATAAAGATCAGTGGGTGATGAAGTGTGTGTGTCACGATCACTATCACTAGAATCGAGTTTGATGAGTTAGAGTGTACCTCATCTTCTTGGTCGGAGTTGATCTTGTTCCTTGGCCATCAAACGGTCGGGGCTTCTTCTTGAGTCACTTGAGTAGTCACTTCACTACTCTCTCGACTCAAACTATGTCTTTTGACTTGGCTGTCTCGGCCGATCTCTGCAGCAAACATTGCCTTTTTCTTTTCTTGTCTCCTTTCTCTCAAGACCTTTCTTTCTTATTCATTCCCGTATTTGTTGACTACGGGATATGGGCAATCAATTGTGTAGTGACCTGGTTGCCTACAGTTCAAAGATAGATATTCAACCTTTTGATCAACTCTTTCCATTCTTGGATTGTCGCCCTTTGATATTCAGACTTTTGGATGATCTGTTCTCTTGGTTGGCCTATCTTCCCTTGACTTGGAGGGAGCCGAGTGTCTTCTCGGAAGATTCGCCCTTGCCTCTCTTGTAGTTCTTATTGAAGAACTTGTTGAACCTTTTAACCATCATGGCTATTTCTTCGGATCAATGACTTCTTTGACCTCAGCTCTCTTTCCATCCTTAACAATTAGAGCAGCTATTTTGGGTACAACTGTCTCTTCCTGATCTTTTCTTCTCAGCTCAAATTCGTAGGCTTTGAGATCCGAGAATAGTTCATGGTTGGAGGTCTTCGATAGGTCCATGGAATGTCTTAGTGCCATGACCTTCATTTCCCATTCACCGAGAGACTTTTTAGGATCTTCATACACATTTCTTCTCGTGTATATTCCTTTCCAAGTGCGATAGCTCGTTGGTGATTTTTGTGAACCGAGCATCCGGTTGATCCAGGTTTTCTCCTGCGATCATTTTGAAATTCTCAAATTTTTGTACAACCACCGATAATTTATTTTCTTTGATTTGCTCGAGCCTTCACAAATCAATGTTAGTTTGTCCTGATTTCTTTAGTCGTTTTGCATGATTTGACTTTATTGAACATGGCTTTGTCCAAGGTTTTGTAAAGGATGTCCTTGGCTACATTGTCCAGGTTGTATCTTTTTCTCATCATTTGTCCATTCGGTTCTTGGTTTTTCAACCATAGCCGGGTCTAGGGCAACATCCTCTTCACCTTCACCGCAGCTCTTCTTACAAATTGTGTTCACCTTTAAAATTTGCGGTGGCCCATCCTCTATCACTATCCACATCTCGTCATGTAATGCCGATAGATGAGCCTGCATACGAATTTTCCAATCATCAAATTCTTCAATTGTGAACATAGGGATGCGCGTCAAATTTGCTTCCATGATAATAAATTTTAATGATAAAAGGAGTTTTGAAAATTGAAGTACTAAAGCGGACTTTGAAAAGTTTGGAGATCTAGTTCAAGAACTGGGTGCGGAAGGCACAATGAACCAACCGCTCGATACCACTTGTAGGTCCCAAGGGGTGTGAGTGTAAGGTTTAGAAGGGGGTTGAATAAACCTTACCAAATTTTTCGATTTAGTCCTTTTAAAAGTTCGAGTTGATACTACACACACACCGTGTGTCCTTAGTGGACAACCAATTTAGTTAATCAAGAGAGTTAGTCACTCAACGGACTGATTGAGCCGTTGATAGAATAACTCAAATTAAGACCAATTAGCTCAACTGTGGTTTGATTTCGCCAAGACTTAACACCCTTAATTATGGTTAAGCGAGAGATATAAAGCTTGATTTAGTACTTAGGAATTATCGGTTGGATAGCAAATATGTCACAGATTCAAACAAATAAGATGCGAGGAATTAAAGTCTTTGAAATGTAAAAGACACGATAAGTTTTTATAGAGGTTCGAAGATGGGGTAATTCTTCTACTCCTCTCTTCTCCAACTCCTGGAGGAATCCACTAGGTATTGATCGATACAAAGTGGTAACAGTCCGGATACAAGTCTTGATCACACAACTTGATCCTTTGGGACTCGATCCGAGACGCCTTGATCACTCACCGGCTTCTCGTGACGACTCGGCTTCTTCACAGGCACCGCCTTTGCTACTACAACCCACTTGCTCAAGCTCTTTGGATTTGATCACTAAGCCCCAACGACTCAAGACTTGGTTCAACCTTGAACCTTCCTACAATCCTTCGTGGAATGTAGACCCCTTGATTCTTCAAGATTTTTCCTCTTCAACTGATTGAAGTTATCTTTCCTTCACAGGTGAGTGTTGGATTGATGTTCTTCGTAGTGTAGGCTTGAGGATTGAGCGTTTAATAACTTGAGAATATTTCAGGTTACAAAATGTTTCTTTCTTGCTTGTATGGTCAAGGTAACCTATGTAATCTTCGTAACCTTTTCTCAGAGTTATTCCTCAGCCTTTTATAGTGATCTTTCAAAAATCTGCCCGTTGAAGAGATAGGCTTATTTTTGAAAGTCACTTGTGGTTGTTGGCTTGTCTTGTTGCAGTCCTTGGAATTCCCATTTCCTCGTATGAATTGTTCTTCAACTTTTTAGAGTTCTGACACGATGTAGTGCTTCCCATTGGTTTATTCCTTTTGCACGCTTCTGGGACTGAGCACTACGAGAAAGGTAGCATGGAGATATTACTTGTTTAAGTAATTCTCTTGATTTCTGTGCAACGGATCTTTTTCAGTTATCTCGACTTGACGCATTTCCTTGCTTTCCCCAGTGACTTAGAGTCGACTTCCAATCATTGGGGTGACTCTTCATCACTTCAACTTGAGACTTGGCTTTTCTTGAGTTGACTTGACCGATACTCCACTCACCGCATCTCACCGCTCCTTCATAGAGTTCCCGTCTTCTCTTATTTGCCATACTCAAATTGTCTTGCAATGAGTCTTCCTTCTAGTCTCCGGTTGTCTTCTTGCATGTTTGGGCATAGTGACTTAACTCACTTGACCAAATTTATTTATTACAATGCAGTTTACAACAAAAATTGGGGTGCCAACTTCCTATTCTAAGTTTTACATGGCATTCATCAAAATCTAAACAATAAATTTCCCAACATCTTCAAATAGGCCACTAGGGACTGAAAGAACAACTCTCAGTCATCATTCGAGAGCCTTTTCTTTATTCTCTTGGCTTCCTTCAACTCTTTGTTCCTCAACTGTGGGAGCTTCGGCAGATGCAACTGTGTTAGTCTGCTGAGCTGACTGGGCCTCAGCTGTCTCAACCGCTTCTTTGGCTCCAGTTTGTGCTTTCTTTTGAGTATTCGAAGCTTCAGCTGCCTTAGCAGCATCACGGGCTGGTGATGGCATCATTGGGGGTGGTCCATCAACCAAAATAAATTGAGATAAGGTAGCTTTCACACGTGCCTTTTTCAATTTTGTCACTTGTTCCTCGATAGTTGGGTCCTCTACATTTCGTCCTTGGGGATGGACTAAGCTTCGTTGCCAGTGTCAGGAAACTCTATTAACACATTGTCATCAGAGTCATGTAAAACGTTGATTTCTTCCATTTCAGGTAATTCTGATGCAGTAATGAGCACTTTTCCCTTTTCAAGAACAACACCCCTGGAAGTCTCAACCTCGTGGGGGCCAAAGAACCTTAGCAGCCCGAGCTTAATCGTCATTTGTAAGACCTTCAAAGAATCCCTTCTGCAAACTTAGCTGCATTAAGGTCTTCAATGATGGCATCATTCGAAGTCTCGACCTCTTGGATTGCGCTTTCAAGACAAACAGTCTCAATTAACTTGGTCTACAGTCCATCTCGTGCCTTAGTTGTCTCAGCAACGTCATCGGCTGCAGTGCAGTTGGAATTTCAGCTGAGACAGTCTTAACCATCTGAGTGTCATCAATCCCACTCTACTGTTCTTTTTCTGTCCCACCTTCGCCTTCTAAATTCAGTTTGGTTAAGTCTCCCACAGCCTCCTCCAACCCGGTTGTGGTGTGTTCAGTTTCCCCCTTAGCTGGCTCACCATTTAAATCACGGGCAACGGGGTCAACTGACACTTGAGACTCGGTTGTTCCCTTTGAGTTGTTAGTTGTTTGGGCAGTTGTCTCAACAACTTTCACAGGGCTTGGCTCAGGTAAGTTGCCCAATACATCTTCATCCCTAGATTCATTGCTAGTTTCCTAGGAGTCCTTCGGAGTGTGCTGGTGAGGTTATTTCAGCAATTTGCCTCACCATTTCAAGAATAGTTGGGGTAAGATGATCTCTAGGGACCTTGAGCATAGATTACTCATGCATCACCAAGGATTTCTTAATCGCTTGCTGCAGCTCAGCCTTCACGACTGGGTCAGCAGCGTCCAACACTTCCATATCACGACAAGAGTGAGGTTTTAGGGATTCCTCAACTTCCTTGGCCTTCTCTATTGCCTTAGACTTCTCCTCATACTTCTTCTCATAAAGGATAGTTGTGCAAAAGTCTGCATCGAGATCAGAGCGAATAACAATGTTCCCCAAAAAGCTTAGGAGGTATTCCTCCTCCTTAATGAACTCGGGAATTTGAAATTGATATCGGGCGGCACTCAGCTTCCAGGCTCTCCATATGTGCAACATGTCATCAATATCAGGGTATGGAGGGGATATGATTTGAATCTCATCATCGTCCTCCTCCTGCATAGGCTCTTCAACAACCTTCTCAACCTCAGCAGCAACAACATCTGTCTGAGGTGGTATCACAGCTATGTCTTCATTCTGTGTGTCACCTGTGTCTCTTTCAGATGTCTCAGCTGTGGGCCTGACAGCTTGAATCTTGTTCAGATGTATTTGGCTAAGCAGCTGCTTGAGTTTCTTGCTCAGTTCTTTCCGCACCATCTCCATCCTTGGATTTCTGCTGCTCTTCGACAACACCCTCTTCTTTTTTAGCAGTGGCGGACTCAGCTGGCTCAGCAGCTTTGAAAAACTTCTTCACAAGTCTCTGCCTTGTCTTTCTCACCAAGGGAACTTGAGCTTCAACATTTTCTGGCTCTACAGCTGTGAAAACTGTCTCTTCAGTCTTCTACTTCTTTCCAGCTGGCTTGCGGGGCACAGTTGTTCTCTTTCTTCAAACAACAGGGGAGGGAGCTGGAGCAGGCTTAGATGAGGGGGATTTGGCAGAACCAGATGTGTCCTCGGGGACATTCTCAGCTGATTCCCCCTTAGAGGTAGCAGGCTTCTTTGCATGGGTCTGCTTCTGGGTGCCAGAGAGGTTGGCTTTAAACATTTTCTAGTTTGCGTGGAAGGGTTTCCCATTGCACAGGGGAACACCCTTCTTCTCTATCAGATGACCTATGATCAGGCCATATCCAAGCAAACTAGCAAACTTCCCATCATTAGCAACCTTCATATTGAGCACGTTCTGGCACAGTTTGCTGAAAATGAACTCAACCAAGTTAACCTCATTTTCTTCCATAATAGCCGCCATTACAATCAACTTAATTTGAGAGAGCTGATTGAATGAGCTAAACTTCATGTCAGTACACTTTGCTACCACATCCATGAGTTTGTGGTAGTCTTCCTTGATCGACTTCTTCACAACCGAGTAGTTTGGTTTTCTAGCGACTGGGTTTGGCTATCTCCTTCCTTCCAAAGAACTAAATCAACATCCTTACTACAACTCTTTCGGACCACGGGTAGGAGAAAAAGCGATTTTCACTAAGCCAGCCGCAGCCAACTTGGACTCCTTGATGTTCACAGATGAGCGCATCTCATTATCGTGAACCTCAGCATTTACGTAGTATATACCCACATCCTCTAGGTAGGTATGAGACATTTCCACAGTCAGAAACTTCTTGAGACCAGCCTTCTCAAGTTTCTGAGCGATCATCTTAGCCAACCCCTTGTCAACACCCTATTTGACAAGACCTTCAAAATAAACAGTAGCTTATGTATGAATCTTTTCAGCGAGCTTGACGTAGTTGTATGTTGGTGCCATTTTCAGCCTTGAAATCGAGAGATGAAAGCTAGGGTTTTGAACTTCTTTGCAGAGAGAGAACTTGGAAACTTTGCAGAGAGGAAAACGACCTCGTTTTGTCCCTTAGCTTCATAAATGCTTCATCTTTCTTAATTTATGACTTGACTCAGCTTCACTCTTCCTTGAATTGACTGAATAATCACTTGGTTGTCCAGCTAGCTCAATATAGCTGACTAACCACATAAGCTGTTTCACTTGGCTGATAAGTGAAACTCTTCTGAAGTGCAATTCTCTCATATTTAACCCTATTGAATGAGTCTTTTGAGATTCCTAACACAGCTCAATCAATCCAAGCTCATTCTTAAATTCTTCAAACTTTGATTCACATAATAGTTTTGTGAATATATCAGCTAAATGTTTTTCAGTTGATATGTATTCCAATGATGTTTTTCTTTTCAACATGATCTCTTATAAAATGATATCTGACATCAATGTACTTGGTTCTTTAGTGCAATATTGGATTCTGAGTAATTGCAAAGGCACTTGTGTTATCACATATAATTGGAATCTTTCTTTCTTCAATTTCATAATCTCTCATTTGTTGCCTCATCCATAGAAATTGGGCACAACAGCTATCTGTAGCAATGTACTCTGCTTCAGTTGTGGATGTAGCTATTGAGTTTTGTTTCTTGCTAAACCAAGAAACCAATCTATTTCCAAGCATTTGACAAGTACCAGATGTACCTGTCAACTCTACATCCAGCTTAGTCTGAGTCTGAGTAACCAATCAACTTGAATCCTCCTTAATTTAGATACCATAAGCCATCTTCTTGGCTTCTCTTTAAATACCTTAGGATTCTCTTGGCTGCAGCGATATGACTTTCCTTTGGAGCATATTGAAATCTCGCACAACAAAGGTGATGTCTGGTCTGTTGGTTGTCAAATAGAGCAATGATCCAATGAGTGCTCTACACCTTGTTTGATTAACAAATTTTCCTTCTGCATCCATATCCATCTTTACAGATGTATTCATGGGAATCTTCACATATGACTTTTCTTCCATATCAAATTTCTTCATTAAATCTCTGGTATATTTGGTTTGACTTATGAAGGTTCCATCCTTCAATTGCTTGACTTGAAGACCTAGAAAGAAAGTCAGCTCTCCCATCATGCTCATCTCACACTTCCCTTGCATAAGGTTTGAGAATTTATCACATAGCTCTTTGTTTGTGGATCCAAAGATGATGTCATCCACATATATTTGAATAAGCAGTATACTCTCTCCATCTTGAATTCTGAAGAGTGTTCTCATCAACATTGCTTTTGGTGAATCCATTGTCTATAAGAAATTGAGACAATGTGTCATATCATACTCTTGGTGCTTGTTTCAAACCATATAATGCCTTCTTGAGCTTGTAGACTTTATCTCCAATAGATTTTTGGTCCAAACCTGGAGGTTGTTCCACATAGACTTCTTCTTCCAAAAGTCTATTAAAAAATGCATTATTCACATCCATTTGATAGACTGTGAAGTTCTTGTGTGCTGCATAAGCAAAAAACATCCTTATTGTCTCCAATCTAGCAACAGGTGCAAATGTTTCATCAAAATCTATGCCCTCTTCTTGGCAATACCCTTTGGCTACCAATCTTACTTTGTTTGTTACTACAGATCCCTCTTCATTCATCTTGTTTCTGAATACCCACTTAGACCAACTCTAACCCAACTCTATATCCCACACCAAAACACCAAATATGTAAAAAATTCCCTCCAACCCAACTCTAAACACTACACCAAATATGGTGCAATGAATAGTATTACACCAAATTTGGTGTGATACTATTCATTTACACCAAATTTGGTGTAATACAAATATTCCCTCTTTGTCCTCTAATTTCTTCTACTTCAAACTTTTAATTATTATTGTATCTTATATTTGATATATAATTCATTTGTAACGTGATTTTAGTTATTTAAATTTTGTATAGTTATTATTTTGGATGAACAATTATAATAACTAACAAGAGTTAATATTTACTGATAAATTATTATAAACTAAACATAAATTTTCTATAAACTACAATAATTAATAAACAAAATTACAATTAAAAAAGCATCAAAGTCTGTCATAAAATACAAAAAAATAACATTATAATTAAACCTGAAATTTTAAAAACAAAATACCAAGCAAACTAAAATCCTAATAATAGATAATTTATGAGTAGATGATAGTTCAATAGTCTGGTATATTATTTCTAGGTCCTACAATATCATCAATACTCTGTGATGCATTAATCGATCACATGTGGGATGAATATACTAATTTCGAGAATTAGTAATGTATTAATCTTCTTTTGTCGTTAAATATTTATTTTAGGTCTGTCGTTTTTATTGTCTAGTGTGCAATTTAGTGTTTTTTAATTATTGTGATATTAGTTGTAATATTTATTTTGTAATATAATTAATTAATATAATTTTAGTTAAATATAAGTTTTATTTAGTTACATTAATAGTAATAAAATATAAGCAAAAGAAATAATTGCATAAACAAATAAATTTGTTATTCCAAAATGAAAAACAATATTAAAGTACTCATTTGGTGTAAGATTTGGTGTGATGGGTTGGAGATGGTTTTGGAAAAATTACACCAAAACACCAAATTTGATGTGATTTTCACACTAAATATGGTATCATGGGTTGGAGATGCCCTTAGTACCAATAACATTTTGGTGGGTAGGCCTTTGAACCAATTCCGAAACTTTATTTCTTCAAACTGATTCAGCTCTTCTTGCATAGATAGAATCCAATGTTTGTCATCCAATGCTTGTGACACATCTTTAGGCTCAATTTGAGAAATAAATCAAGTGAACATAGCTTCATGTTGAGTCCTGGATCTGGTTCTTACCCCTTCTCTAACATCTCCAATGATAAGCTATGGTGGATGGTCTCTCAACCATCTCACATCTGGTTGGAGTAAGTCTGTTGGATTACGACTTCTTGCAACTAAATTGTCTTGAACAACTTCCTCTTGATCATCATTCAGCTGCAAACCTTCCAGCTGTCTTTGAGATTCAACTATCTCATCTTCATCTGGGTTGAGTCTTTTGATATCTGCCTCAACATATGTACTCTTTTAAATAGTTGGTTGATTTATCTTGTCAGCTAACTCATCAATGTCTTCTCCATTGACATTAGGTTCATAAAAAACCACATGGACAGACTCTTCTGTGACCATAGTCCTCTTGTTCAGCACTCTGAAAGCTTTACTCTCAGCAGAGTATATCAAAAATATATCTTCATCAGCTTTAGCATCAAAAGCTTTCAAATTGTCTTTGCCATTGTTGTGAATGAAGCATTTACATCCAAAGATATGAAAATATCCTACATTTGGATTCCTTCCTATCTAAATTCATAGGGGGTTTTGGACAACTGTCTGTTAATCATACACCTATTCTGAGTGTAGCAAGCATTATTAATGGCTTCAGCCCAAAATCTCTTAGGCAATCCAGCTTCAGCTAACATGGTCCTTGCAGCTTCCTTGAGAGTTATGTTCCTTCTTTGAGCCACTCCATTTTGCTGTGGAGTTCTCGCAGCTGATAACTCATGAGCAATACCATTCTCTGTGCAATACTGAGTTATAATCCCATTGACAAAATCAGTTCCTCTATCAGACCTTATCTTGATAATGGTTTGGCTCTTCTCATTTTGAACTCTTCTCATAAGATGTGGAAGCTTCTACAAAGTTTCCTTATTTTTACACATAAAGACGGTCCGTGTGTATCTTGAATAATCATCCACCACCACTAAGGTGTATTTCTTTCCATTGATACTAGCTAGTTCAACATGACCAAATAAATCCGTATGCAATAAATGCAAGATCCTGGTTAAAGAAGGACTAGACTTGTCCTTGAATGAAGACTTGATTTGCTTTCCCATCTGGCATGCATTGCAAATGCTTTCCTTCTTGTATATTAAGTCTGGCAATCCTTCCACAAGATGACTCCTTGCAAGCTTGTTGATTGTGTTCAAATTTAGGTTACTCAGCTTTTTGTGCCACAACCAACTTGATTCGGTTGTACTCTTTGCTAGTAGGCATGTACTTGGTGTAGCAGTTGACCAATCCTCTACATACATATTTTTATATCTTGATCCTGATAGCACAACTTGATTTGATTCAGCATTCTTGATCTGGCACACACCCGTGTTGAATCCTACGTTCTTATCACATAGTTGGTTGATCCTCAGCAAATTGAAATTCAGCCCTTCAACATAGGCTACATATGTGATTTCTAGTCCATTTTTCTTTATGGATCCAATGTCTCTTGTCTCCCCTGGATCTTCATTTCCTCTAAATATAACTTTTGCTCCTCTTGATTCCTTGAAGTTTAATAGATTTTTCTTATTGCCAGTCATATGTCTTGAACAACCACTATCCATGTACCAGCTAGGTTCCTTGGCACTCAGCTATTCCTTGAACTTGCAATCAAGGAAATCATTTTTTAGGTACCCAAACATGTCTGAGTCCTGAGTGGTTAGCACTATAAGGTGATCCAACCAACCTATAGCCAAATGATCTGAATCTAAGAGGTTGCCATCTATCAGTTTCATAATCATAGTGAATCTTAGCAAATTGTTTGGGAGCTTTAGGCTCATACAGTTGTCTCTTTTTTCTGTATACCTGTGAGTGTGCTGGTGCATTTGCTTTCTTAGGATAATAATGAAACTTTTGTGCATAATGAGCATTGTGCTTGGGTGCCAATGTGTGCTGATAATGGTTCTTTGCCTAGGGAATGACCTATTTTGAGTCTGAGGTCTTTGCCATTTGGGTTTGTATGCCTTATGACTTGGCTGATATCTCATTTGATTATTCCAATCAGCCTGACTTGGATAGTTTCTACCATTACTTCATATGACTTTCTATGATGAAACCTTTGGGGCTTTTGGTAGTTCTATTTTGCTTTCACAGAATATTTCCTATTTGGAGTTTGCTGATTGACTCTTCTGATTTAGTTTCGACTGTCTTTTCAGCATACTATGTTGGTTTCATGCCTTTGCCTTCATAACCCAGGCCAGCATGTGTGTGATTGTGAGTTCGAGTGGGTGCAACATATGGTGCTTTTGGTTTTTGGACACCCCCATTACTTCAGGATCCTTTCTCAAAAACCACTCTTGGAGTTTGAGCATGGACAAACAAATTGTATCCTATGCCTGTTTTATCTCCACTTTCTTTTTGTATCATTATCAATTCATCCAATGATTTAGATGTCTTGCTAAATGATGCAATCACATTTTTCAAATCTTTTTCCCTCTTTTCAGTTTCAACTATGTCTGCTTTGACCTTATTAATCTCGGTCTTGACTCTTTGTTCTCAATGACTACTTAATCGAGAGTACTCGGCCTCTTCTTGATCATTGTGAGTTTTGGCTTTTGAGCTGACTGTTTTCCTCATTTAAAAGTGTGTGAGAGGTTTTTATGTGCTCAAAGTCTTTCATCATTTTGCCTAATGAATCATAAAGATCTGTGGGTGGTGAAGTGTGTGTGTCACTAACACTATCATCAGAATTAGAACTAAATGAGTTAGAATGTACCTCACTTCCCGTTCATTGGCCATGAGGTATATCAAAGCCTCTTCTTTGGTGTCTGAGGAATAATTTGCCTTGCTGCTGTCAGACTCAACTGTCTCTTTGCACTTGGTTGTGTCTGGTTCAGCAGCCAACATGGCTTTCTTCTTTTCTTGTCTCATTTCTCTGAAGACTTTGTTTTCTTTCTCATTCATATATATGTTGACTACTAGATAGGAACAATCAACAACAAAGTGTCCTGACTGTCTGCAATTCCAGCACAGGTTCTCAGCTTTTTGATTATCAACTCTCTGATGGTCAGCTCTCTTGGGTGGTCTGTCTTCCCTTGCCTTGGAGGGTGATGAGTGTCCCTTGGAGGTTTCACCCTTGTTCCTTTTGTAGTTCTTGTTAAAGAACTTGTTGAATCATTTCATCATAAGGGCAATATTCTCTTGTCAATGGTATCCTTGGAGTCAACTCTCTTGGATTCTCCAGCCAATAGAGTAGTTGTCTTGGGTACATCTATATCTTCTTGCTATTTCCTTCGGAGCTCAAATTCATAAGCTTTTAAATCTGAGAATAGCTCATGGTTGGAGATTCTTGTCAAGTCCATGGAGTGTCTCAAGACCATCACTTTCATTTCCCACTCAACTGGGAGAGACCTTAATATCTTCATACATATCTCTTTCTGTGTGTATTCTTTTCCAAGATCTGAGAACTTATTTGTAATTTCTATAAATCTGGCATCCAACTTATCCAGAGTTTCACCTGCAAGCATTTTAAAGTTTTCAAATTTTTGTACAGTAATAGTTAATTTATTTTCTTTAATTTGTTCTAATGCTTCACAAATTAAAGTCAGTTTTTTCCCAAATCGCGTTAGCCGTTTTGCATGATTTAACTTTGTTGAACATGGCTTTGTCAAGAGTCTTGTACAATATATTCTTGGCAACATTATCCAAGTTTTAACTCTTTCTATCTTAATCGGTCCACTCGCACCTTAGCTTTTCGACCATAGCGGGTCTGGGTGCAGCAGGACATCTGCTACATCAGCTGCAGGTGCAACACGTGCACCACGTGCAGCAGGTGCTGTAGCAGTCTCTCCTTCAGCCGCTGGTGCAACAACAACAACAACATGAGCAGGAGGGGCTCTTACAACTGTGTTCACCTTCATGATTTGTAGGGGTCTATCCTCAATGACGAACCACATCTCATCGTGTAAAGCAGAAAGGTGTGCATGAATGTGAATCTTCCAATCATCAAATTCCTCAACAGTGAACATATGAATGAGAGTTAGACTTGCTTCCATGATAATAACTTGTTCAAAAGAAAATTTTAAATATCAGCAAGTGTTGTATCCTTGAAAAAGATTGAGATCTAGTTAAGTAACCAATGCGGAAGGCACAATGAACCAACCGCTCTGATACCACTTGTAGGTCCCAAAGGGGCAATAAAGTAAAGTTCAGAAGGGGGGATTGAATAGACTTTACCAAATTTTCGATTTTAATTTTAAATCAGAGTTTAGTCACAAGTCAGTTGGGTCCTTGAGGGACAACTTAGTTGAACCCTACACAGTAGAGTTAGTCACTCAACAAACTCAAGAGAGTTGTTGATAAGATAACTCAGCTGAGTTAAGTGACCTTTTTCAGAAATACAACAAACTTAGTTTTTCAGCGGAAGTCTTAACCCTTTGATTAAAATATATTTTCAACATTTGCTTTATGGTTAAGTTATTATTAGTAAACTTAGCAAATTTAACAAACATCAAATGAGATATGCAAGAAATAAAGTGTTGAATGTAAAAGATAGAGCAATTTTTATAGTGGTTCGAGGATGGAGTGATTCCTCTAATCCACTCTTCTCCAATCCCTGGAGGTAATCCACTAAGTAACAGTGACTTCGTTACAAAAGGATGACAGTCCAAGCTAGGCCTTGATCACACAGCTGACTTTTCTTCTAGGACCCAACTCTTCACAAGATCGATGTCCTACTACTTCAGCTCCTTCAGAATTTTGGATTTGATCACACAGCCCTCCAACAAGTCCAAAACATTGGTTCAAACTGGAACCTTACTGCACTTCCTTCAACCTTGGATGTGCAGACCCCTTATCTTTCAACAATGTTTTCTCTTCAACAAATTGAAGTAGTCTTTCCTTCACTGAATGTGTTTGATTGATTTCTTTCGAGTTTTAGGCTTGAGGATAGAATTGTATGCTTGAGAGTAGTTTGCTCTTGCTTTGCAGGTATGTGTCTATTGCTTTGTAATTCGTTCGTAACCTTCTCTCAAATAAATTCCTCAGCCTTTTATAGTGCTTGTTTAAAAAATGCATATGTTGAAGAGATAGATCCATTTTACAACCTACACTTCAAGGTTGTTGGCTTGTCTTATCTTGCAGCATTTGATGTATACTTATCCTCGAATTAATGCTCTACAACATGCCTGAATCTCTGCAGGTTTACAGGAGCATCACATTGGTTCGCAGCTATTTGCACTCTTCAGCAAAATAGCTTTATAGTATGTAGTCTGTCAGTTTCCTCTTTCAGCAAAGATTTGACTTTCCTTATCAACGGACATCTTTAGTTTTCTTGAGTCCTTTTTGCTGCTTAACCCCTTTGATAGTCTTCTCCACTTAACTGTGAGCGACTGATTCTTCATTGATCCTTCACTGCAGTACTCAGCTAACACACAACAGAGTCTTCACTTCAATCTTCAGTCAACTTCTGCAATCTTCAACTTGGTTGTTTCGACTCAGCTAATAGAACCCTATCTATTACATCGTTGATTTTACAACAGAATTGGGGTGCCAACTTCCTAATCTATGTTTTACATAGTATCATCAAAATCTATTACATAAATTTCCCAACACCAATTAATGTTAATAATTTTGAAATAAAACCGGCATTGATTTCGATGATTCAGTAAAACCAGTTTGGGGAATTTCCAACCAAGGATCCCAATTTTCATCCTGCACACTTCATACAAATATGTAACACCATCAAGATGAACGGAGTGTCGGATTATGTTATACGTCTTCGCCTCTTTCCTTTATCTTTAAGGGATAAGACGTGTAATTAGTTAGGCATATAGATACAAGGGAGTGTTAATACTTGGGATGATCTGAGCCAGAAATTCTTATTCAAGTTTTTTCCACCAATTAAAATACTACAGCTCAAGAGCGAGAATAAATAACTTGTGTGATCATCTTATAGGGAAGATAAGTAATAATTTTTGTTTGAGTGACTTGATAACAAGAGAGTGATTAACTGAAACCACAACCCTGGAATCCATCCATTTACTTGATCGTTTACCTTGTGATTCTTTGTTTTGTTTAGTTTGCATGCTAGCACATTTTCTTAATTAGTTTTTTTATTAATTATCAATCAAAATTTCAATCGTCTAAATAAAATTAATGTTATTATAATCACAATACTTAATACATTAGTTTATTAGTTCTCGTGGAATCGACCTTGCTCACCATATCTATTAACTAAGCCCTTCACTTATGGTGAAGATAAAGAAATAGGCGAACAGTGGCCGCCCCTACATGTCCGGGCCCTATGCCAACCCGATTCATAAGAATTATTTCAATGAAGTGATGAAGTTGTAACTTGTACACATTTTGAAAATTATTATACATAGACCAAATACAATTAAAATAACTCCATTTTGAACATTTAATTCAGAGGATCATATCAATGAATTTGTCTAAAATAATAGTATTGGATTAACAATAAATACTTAATTTGAATGAGTCCGTGTAATATTATAAATATTATACTGACGAATTATGTCTAGTATATGAATGTAATAATCTACTAGATATTGTATTTATTGGACGAGTTTGAATAATCAAACAATATTAAATTAACAATAATCGTGACCGAAAGTGGATGCATCAATATTTTGATATGATCCAAAATTACAATATCAAACTTGTGTGGCCGCGTAATGTGACTTACTGCACTTGAGAGCAATGTTCTAAAAATTTCCATCATGTTCCCCCACGTGCTAGACTCCTCATGGCCGCCCATGTTTTTTTTAGATAGATCCAATCTAATTCTACCTATACCTTATCTAACCCTGTCGAAGGACGGCCTAGCCTAATCTACAATACAATAGAAAACAAGGGGGCCAATGGACATCACAAGGTACTTAAGTTGTTTGTATGTTTTAACCCACATTCTATCAAAATATTCCAGGCATATTTGAGCTGGTCAATGACTTAATGGGAATACTGAATAGCATTGTGTGGAATCTGTTAGGGATAATGCCCTTGAAGCAATTGTGAATTATTTTTTGATTATTGATAAATGCGACATATATTTTCGGACTCTTGTGCATATTGTAGAACGTCATGAAAATTCCTAGTTTATTTAATGTCACCGTAACCTTAGTATATAAGTGTTATATACAAGAGGATTAAGATTATGGATAATAAACTAAAATTAAGTCCGTGATGAAATTAATTAAAGTATGAGATCTTTAATTAAAACATCATTAATGCGGCCCAGAACATTTTGAATGTGACTGTCTTATCCGGACCATTGATGTGGAGACATCTTAGTGAGGGCATTTACATATGATTTGATCATATAGGACTTGGACCGATTTAATTTGAATTTTCCATACAACTTCCATTGTAGAAATGAAAAATCAAAATAAATCACAAGATGATCATATATGGATAAATCTTAATCCTGTTTATAGACTCCTGTTTGTTTTTGTGTGATTCTTAATTTGCTCATTTAAGTTTATCCTACGACATTCCCAATACTTGCAATTTAGATTCACATTTGAATTAAATAGCTGGAAATATAAATTCACAGATATAGAATCCATTCCTTCTTGCGAGAAGTATAAAGATGATCTCTCATTTGTTAATTCTGGGACTGAATTGTTTGAGATCTCTAATTTATAATCTGATTATAAATTAACCATTCGCTAGTGAATTAATGGCAAATGAGGATAAGAAGTAATTGAAGAGGTTTAACGGATACTACCTAGCTTCAATTACGAATTGTCTATGGAGGATTAATCTATATATAATGATTATATCAATGGATTGCTCATTTCGTAGAGTAAGATATTCTATAATTATGAGTACAATTCTGAATTTATAGTGGAGTACTATCGGAATTAATATATTGAATAAATTAATTAAAGAATTTAATTATTTATTCGATTTATTAGAGCTTATAACTATAGATCCATGGTCCCCGGTTCGCCTTCCTAGAGTAAATGGGTCAAAAATAATATTTTATGTTCCTAAGGGTTTATGGAAAAGGGTTTTCCAAAGTATTTAGGCTAATATATTAATATCAGTTAATTCCGGGAATATATAATATTCTACAGTTTTGACTGTATTAGAAATTAAATAAACATAAGATATTTATGATATTAAATAATTATTAAATTGATAATTTTATTGGATAATTATCAATTAGAGTTTAAGTCTATCTAGAATTATGAATTCTAGATAAGATAGGAAACTGAGTTGGAGTAGGAAACTGATTGAACAAGACCTATAAATAGGAAACCACATCCTCATTATTACGATTTGAATTTACGGCCCCCTTCGCAGGTTTTCAAAAATTGCATTGATTTTTCCGTTAAAAAGGTCAATTGACCAATTCATATTTCATGCAAAACTTTGGTTTGGTTAATCTCAATTCAAAAGCAATTGATTAGACCAAATCTTTTGGCTTAAGATTCCACGACAACATACTTATTTGAGGGCAAAATTTTCATGTTGTTTTCCAAACGGGTTTTGTGATTTAGTTTTAAGCTAGTTCAATTCCCCTCCTATTTTAGTTTGCCAAATCCTACGATCTCATGAGTTGAGTACATCATAGAAAAATTAAAGTTAAGAACTTAGATTTATTATTTGAGTGCCCACACACTGCTGTTGATAGGAAGAATCGAATTGGAAGATTGTGGTGTCTACGAGCTTTAGGAATTCGAAGAGTTAATGGAGAAAAAGCGAAGAACAAGAAAATCATCGAAAGAGGTAAATTTTCTTTTCTTCCTTTAGTTTGAATAAATTTAATAAGCATGATCTTGTGTTCTTATATGTAAAACTCGATTTTTGAAATCCCTTACTTCCGCTTCCGTTCGATTAGATTGAAAAGACAGATTTTATTTGACCCGGATTAGATCCAGGACCCAAATAATTTCCAACAAATGGTATCAGGCCATTTAGTTTTTGATATAAGAACTAGATCTGTTTTATTAAATTTATTTTAGAGTGGGTTTAGGGTTTGATCTTACATATTTTGATATACGGATGCAAGGGCGTTTTTGAATCTATTCCTTGAATTGTTTTTTTGATAGGATCAATGTAAACCCAAAATTTAAAGGGTATAGAAAGTTGTAATATTCTATTGTAGATTCGATTGTACACCCATTATGTTGGTATAGGGTTGATATAAATCACAACTCCCCTTTTATCCCGGTTTCATATTATTTAATTTTTTTTGTTTAGATTTAGGGTGTAATTTAAGGCATCGATCCAAATCATCATATTTATTTTTCCGTGGATTAATATTTATGTGATGTATATGTGATATATGTTCCATGCATATTGATATGTCATTCATGGAACCAACTCCCAGGCATGTCATGTATCATGATGATTGAATTGTTTAATTGTTATGATAGATCTATGAGATGGATTGAAATTGATATAAAAGTATT
Source organism: Rehmannia glutinosa (assembly GCA_016081115.2). Taxonomy (NCBI): domain Eukaryota; kingdom Viridiplantae; phylum Streptophyta; class Magnoliopsida; order Lamiales; family Orobanchaceae; genus Rehmannia; species Rehmannia glutinosa. The sequence goes on along the minus strand of CM071933.1, from coordinate 22,394,310 downwards.
TTATATTAGAGAATTTTAATCAAAAGACCAATAGGATCAGACTTGGCTTATTAAAACATATGATGTTTTATAACTTAAATGTTTAGGAAACATTTATTATAAAATAATGAGTGGGAGAAGGATTCGTGGCAATAAATCCTATAGCCCATTATTGATCAAATCACCTTGAGATTTAAGTGACACCTTGCGACGCTTAGATTCGTCCCCCTACGGATGGTTTTCACTTAAATCAATAATCAAGGCTTAATCTCCGAAAGGATAGGAATTCAAAATTTAACTCTTAATTTTCCTACCCTATGACGGCGATTTTGAGTTAAATTTTAAAATCCGAAAAAATGGGTAACACTCATAAGTATGCAATCAAATATTTTGGATGTATCTAGGCTAAATTAAAAAGGTGACTAATAAATAAATGAAGATAAGAGATGTCTTGATTATTTATTTTATCAATCTGAGATGGTCTCGATTTAATCATCATTTGATTTGACTTACCCTACAGCGACTTTTCAAATGTGAGATTAAATTACCTTGGAATTGGTACGATAAACTTTATTGCATTCATGCATCACGTTTATAATTCCTAAATTGAATGTTCTATGATGTTCATTCGCTTATTTATGTCGTTCTATTTAATTTTCAGCAATGATGTCTTGTCTTATGCTTGCACTGTTGAATGATTCATTAACTGGAGAAAATTTTAACAAGTGGAATAGTAACATGACGATTGCACTTGTATGTGAAAACCTCAAAGGCAAGAAGCAAGATTTCTCTAAACCAAAGGGAAATTGTTTCCACCGCAGTGAAGAGGGACATTGGAAGAGAGACTACCCCAAGTTTCTCTCCAAAGTAAAGGGAAAACAAGAAACGTAAATATGATTTACTTGTTCTTGAAAGTTGTTTGGTAGCTAGAGATTCTTCTATTTGGGTAGTAGACTCTAGAGCTATTGAACATGTTTGTTCTTCCTTACAAATGCTTAGCTCTTATGAAGAGCTTGCCGATGGGTCTTTCACAATGCGAGTTGGCAATGGTGTTGTGGTTTCGGCAAAAGCAGTGGAGTAATTAAGCTTAACATTAGAGATAAAATATTGATTTTTAATGATGTTTATTATATTGCTGGTTTCCGTAGAAATTTGATTTCTGTTTCAAAGTTGCATGAACATTTATTTTCACTATCTTTTAATGATAATTCGATTATTATTTCTAAAAATGGGCGTGATATTTGTACTGAAATATCGGTAAAAGGTCTATTTAATTAAGTCAAATGAACAACCACTACTAAATGCTGAAATGTTTAGAGTAGAACATCCTAAACCGAAAAGGCAAAAGGTTTCTCAAGATGATGAAACATATCTTTGGCATCTAAGGTTAGGACATATTTCACTAGAAAGGATAAATAGGCTTGCAAAGGATGGTCCTTTGAGAGAGCTAAAAGTTAGCACTCTTCCTGTTTGTGAATCCTGTCTAGAAAGAAAAATGACTAAGAGACCTTTCTTTGCAAAAGGCAATAGAGCCAAAGAACCACTAGAGCTTGTGCATAGTGATGTTTGTGGTCCCATGACCACACAAGCTAGAGGTGGCTTTAAATACTTCGTCACTTTTATTAATGATTACTCGAGGTATGGATATGTTTATTTCATGCATAGAAAATCTGACACTTTTGAAAAGTTCAAGGAATTTCATGCGGAAGCTGAAAAGCAGTTAGGCAAATCTTTGAAATGCATTCGATCTGATCGAGGGTGCGAGTATGTCGATAATGAGTTAAAAGCTTATTTGCTAGATCATGGTATTTTGTACCAACTAAACAATATTGCTGAAAGGAAAAAACGAATATTGCTTGATATGGTTAGGCCGATGATGAGCTACGCGACACTGACTGATTCGTTTTGGGGGTATGGATTGCAAAGGGCTGTTTACATTTTGAATATAGTTCCATCTAAGTTAATCCAAAAGACACCACTAGAGTTGTGGAATGGGAGTAAAGTTAATTTACGACACTTTCGCATATGGGGGTGCCCAGCACATGTGCTGAAAGAAAAGACTGGAAAGTTGCATCCACGTTCAGAAGTGTATCTATTCGTTGGATATCCCAAAGGAACGAGAGGAGGTTTGATTTATGATCCGCAAGAAAAGAAAGTAATAGTTTCGACTAATATTATCTTTCTTGAGAACGATTATATAGAAAACTTCCGACCTCGAAGTAAAGTTGTACTCGAGGAGTTACTTTCTGATGAGATCAGACCACAACCAACAAGAGTTGCTGGGGAAATCGCTAAAAATACCACTATACCTTGTAGGTCCCAAGGGGCGAGTAGTAAGGTTTAGAAGGGGGGGTTGAATAAACCTTACCAAATTTTTGATTTAGCCCTTTTAAATAATTTTCAGAGGTAACACAAATCGGCTAAGTTCTTGAGGGACAGCTAGGTTGGCTTACTTTAGCAAAGTTACCAACCTAACAGACTCGACTGAGCTATTGATAGTATAACTCAATTGGTGTCAGCTAACACTTAAATTTACAATTGATTTGGTTTTTGTTCCGCGGAAGACTTTTCACCCTTGTTGTTTTAAACTTGTTTTTCAACACTTGTTTTTAGCAATGGTTATTATCAGTTGAGTTCAACAGATATAACTTAACCACATATATAAATGATATGCAAGAAATTAAAGTGCTGAAAGTAAATAGGACACAATCAATTTTTATAGTGGTTTGAGGATGGGGTAATTCCTCTAATCCACTCTTCTCCAACTCCTGAAGGAATCCACTAAGTAACAGATCTTGGTTACAAAGCAGTCAAAAGTCCGAGTCATCCTTGATCACATAGTTGGCTGCTACTGGGACTCAGCTTCTTCATAAAATAGTTGTCTTGCTACTTCAACTCCCTCGAACTCTTGGAATTGATCACACAGTCTTCCAACGAGCCCAAAGCTTCTAGTTCGAACTTCAACCTAACTATTTCTCCTTCAACCTTGGAGAGTAGACCCATTTTGTTCTTCAAACAAATTTTCTCTTCAACTTGATGAAGTAATCTTTCCTTCACTGAGTGTGTTGGATTGAGTTCCTTTAATTTTGGGCTTGAGGATTATCTTTGAAAGCATGAGAGTATTTTTCAAGTTTTGCTTGCTTGAATGCTTGATAGTCTTATGAAATTCATAACTTTCTCTCACTTGCTTCCTCAGCCTTTTATAGTGCAGATTTGAAAAAATGTCCGTTGAAGAGATAAGACATATGTTTCAAATCTCGCTCGTAGGTTGCTGGCATGTCTTGTCCTTGCAGCATTAATGAGGATCGTACCATGATTTTAATGGTCTGCAGCCTTTCCTTGGTCTCTCCAGGTTTTCAGGTACATCTGATGTGTGTAAAATATACGTGCATTTTGGGGTTTATAATTGATACATTTGCACGCATATTTACTATATTTTCACTTGGTTTCCTTTAAAGGGCATGATACTGCGTATTCTTGTAATTCTTGCAGGAAACAGAGCTTAAACTAAAGAAATATCAGTAGGGATGCCCGGACAAGACTGCTGAATGCAAAGAGAAGATCAAACGATGGAAAAAAGGAACAAATACAGGTCCACACGGTCAGACCGTGTAACCTCACACGGCCGTGTGGACTTGGATTGGGAAAATGGCATGAATGTGGGAAGAAAGGAAGAAAACAGAGGCCGGAGCAGGTCCACATGGTCGGACCATGTGCCATCACACGCCTGTGTAGACTTGGATTCCAACCGCACCACCAAACCGTGCGATATGATTGCCCGTGCAACAAAGGGCCACGCCCAATGCCACACACCAGTGTGGACCCACACGGCCAGACCGTGTGGGACTCTGTTTCAGCGTGTTTTTGGAATTCTTTTCCCGATATAACTCTACAAGTGGTCTCTCCAAGCATCTATAAAAGGGACCCGAGGCTATGCACAAAAATTCATCCATGAATACACAACTTCATCCAGCAAAAACACATCAAATAACACAGGAACCGAAGAATCGAGGAACTTCTGAGAGTAAAAGGCTAGGTCGCGAAGAACACCACAAGGCTTTCGCTTCTAGGGAGCACAAGAGCTTCGAGGGCTTGGAAGGGGAATCCATCCTCACAAGAAGGGGTTTTCTTTCTATGTCTAAGAACTCTTGTTTGTGCTTATATGATGTTATAATATTGATTCAGATTTCTCTATGAGTTTGTAATCAATGTTTAACATATTTTTCGGATCTTAGGGGCATAATCGAAACTGTGAATTTATATTAACTATGATTACTTGTTTTCTTAATTTCTTCATGCATTCTATTTTATGAATTCGAGTGCTTATTTATAATTGCCTTTCATTTGGCCAATAAATTGCATGACAAACTTCTAGTCCATAATCCAACCAAGTGAGTTCTAGAAGAAGAAAATCGAATTCAGACATCAAACATGTGTGACAGGCGTGTTTGTGGGGAGTCATTCAATTCACAAATCTTTTTGGAGTTAATAATAATTGTAACGTTCTGACCATACTACAATTGTTATTAATCAACTATTTATGCACCACCCTGACCAGGGGAGTAAATGATATTAGGAATTTGAACCCATAGAATTGCATGAATTGGTTTTTAAAACTTTATTCGCATTTAATATTGAAGAAGCATGTTGAGATTATGTGCCTAAGGTTGCTCGTAATGATGTTGAAAATACCTGTGGGGGTTCATAAATTTATTTTATTTATTTTCTTTATTTTCGATTTTTAGTTATTAAATACTTGATTTTCGTCCGCTTCAATAAAATTGGAATACGATGTTATTATAGCCTAAGTGTTTCGAGCTTCAATCCCTGAGGAATACGACCTTGATTGCCATTATCCTATAAACTACACTGCACACTCGCAGTTGTATGAACCAAATTAATTTTTGGCGAACAAGTTTTTGTCGTCGTTGCCGAGGATTGATTGGATTCTACTTAGATATAGTAATAAGTAGTTCAATCTTAATTGAAGCATTTTTGTAAATATTTTTCTTTTTTTTCTTTTCCGATTTTTTTTTATTTTCTTTTTGGTTCGATTTTAACATCGTTTTTGTTTAGTGCAGATAGTGCATGATCACGCGTTCCAGATCAACCCAGCCAATTCCCATTGATTTGGAAATTGAAAAGACAGTTAAGCAACTAAGGAAAAGAGCCAAAGCAATGCGGATGGGACTAATCCAAACGCAATTGAAAACAGAAACAATGAGGAGCGCCCACTAGGGGCCGGCGCCCAGGACGGAATTGTGGAAAGGCCCGCGAGAAGGGCAGTTAGGGACTACTTTCAGTCGGAGGTAAGCCAAACTTATGGGGGTGTGGCCCGTCTGCCGATCAATGCAAATAATTTTGAACTAAAACCAGTATTGATCCAGATGGTGTCACAAAACTAGTTTGGGGGTAGAGCCGTTGAGGATCCAAACGCGCATCTGGCGCACTTTCTAGAAATTTGCGATATTGTTAAGATGAATGGTGTTTCTGAGGATATCATTCGATGCCGCCTTTTCACATTCTCTCTGCGCGATAAAGCTAAGGGATGGTTATACTCTTTAACACCACCAGCCGCAAATTGGGCAGAACTAAGTCAGCGGTTTCTAGCCAATTACTTCCTCCCAAAGAAAACGCTGCGCTTGAAATCAAATCGCCCAGTTTAGGCAATTAGATGTTGAGCCGCTATATGAAGCATGGGATAGATTCCGGGAATTGCTAAGGAAGTGCCCTCAACATGGATATCCTGACAACCAACAGGTTCAGTACTTATATAATGGTTTGAGTGGTAACACAAGAACAATTATAGATGATGCATCTGGAAGTGCACTACTAGGGAAATATCCTGAGGAGGCACTAAAGTTACTAGAGGAGATGGCGAACAACAGTTACCAATGGCCATCCGAAAGGCTGACTGTCCGACGAGTGGCAGAAATTCCGGATGAGAAAATCGCCATGCTCACAGAACAGGTGTCCGTGCTAAATATGAAACTGGAGGCGATGCAGCAAGTGACTCCAAGAGATCCTGATGTTGTTTAAAAGGAAGCAAACTTTGTGGGCCAACAAAAAACCTTCAACAACAATTACAGAAATAATCAGATACCCAACTACTATCATCCAGGGTTGCGAAACCCTGAAAATTTCTCTTATGCTAATAATAAAAATGCTTTGCAGCCACCGCAGGGATATAACGTGGGAAATCAAGGCAGAGCGGAGTCCAATGAAAAGAAAGCATCGGTCGAAGAGATGCTATCCTCATTTATCTGAGAAACAAGGGCAAAACTGAACAAAGATGAAGCCAAAATAGACAGGATAGAAGAACAGGTCACTCAGCTAAACACGAACGTGAACGCAAGGCTGAAATCTCTGGAAATGCAAGTAGCCCATATCGCAACTGTTGTGGGAGGCCAACACCAGAATGGAAAATTCCCAAGCGATACTGAGCTAAATCCACGAGAGCAATGCAATGCCATTCATCTGATGGATGACAATGAGGGTCCACAGGTTTCAAATGACATAATTTAGCAATAGAGATTAAGAATCTGAAGTCTGGCTGAAGATGTTAACTTAGCGATGTAAGGGAGGCAACCCAATTTATTTCATATTTTTCCGTACATTTTTATCGCCTTCAATTTTTATTGTTATTTATTAACTTAATTTTTAGTTTTGTTTAGTCTTCTTGATTTGGTGTGTAGGAGGCGTCGCGGCAAACTCCCAAAGAAAAAGTGCAGAACCAACTCAAAACGGGCATGTGATATCCCATGACCTGGCCGTGCGATAAGGAAAATTGCCCAACACCACATGGCCGGACGTGTGACCATCACACAGACGTGTGGATCAAGGCTGGCAACCACACGCAGCAACACCAACTTGCAGGGCCACACAGTTTGGCCGTGTGATCCCACGCGGCCGTATGGCCCCTGAAATAGGAATCGGACATATTCGAACTTCTTCTATTTTTACCCCAAAATCCCACTTTTTCTCACACTTTCTTCTATACAAACCCTAACCCACGAAAATTCTCTCCTCAAATACAAACACCACCCTCCAAATCTCTATAAATACACCTCCAACCTCAAACCAAAAACACAAATTCTTCACTTTCTCAAGAAATCCATCACCAAATACCTTCAAACTCTCAACCTCTCCAAGTTCTACACCAAGTTTGGGGGAACTTCAAGAACTCTCAAATTTCAGTTTCTAACTTTTCCACTCTTGAATTCATGGCTTCTAGGGATGCAAGAGGAACTATGAGGAATACGAGAAGAAGAAGGGAGCCGACCTCGGAGCCCAAACCCGAGCCTCAACCAATTTTCAACCCCGAGGAGCCCGAGGCCTCCAACGTCAATTTACCAAAAGAAACCCACCGAGCTAGATGGATGATACTCTACTTTCGTCCATGGATTAATACAAGGTACACCGATGAACCTACTCTTACGAATTTAGTTTTATTGGAAGATTTTAGGGCTTTATGTGGGAGAATTGATTGGCATGATTTTCTTAATGGGCATTGGGCTACTTACTCTGTTATTACTCTTGAATTCTTAAGTAGCTTTGAATTGGTTGTGTGAAATAGAAATCTGATGGGGGTTAGATTTCGGTAGGGGAATGAGCAATGGGAACTATCCATTAAGGATTTAAATGAAATTTATCGAACACCGGTGTATGGGATGGAGGAACATGAGGAATTCGATAAGGGTAGGTTTTGGAAAAACATAACGAGGAAGCGAATTTATACGCCAGACACTTCTAAGGTGTCTAGTATTTGCAACCCGGTATTCCGATATGTTCAGCGAATCCTGGCTGAAACCATCTTTGCTAGGGAGGATAGTAAAGGGGCTTTGAGGGTTTATGAATTGTTTATAATTTGGTGTATGGCATTGGGGATAGAATTGGTGCCAAATGCCGGGGCAATGATAGCCCGGCAATTTGATCGAATTAGAAAGAGTGAGGGTGGAATTTGCATAGGGGGGATGATTACCCCTATTGCTGAACATTTTAATATTAATTTGGAGGGGTATGCGGCAGCTGGGCCTAAGTTAGTTGATTTGAATGTTCTAATTGCGATGAAAATGATAAGATTCGATGGGCGTGATTATTGGCTCATTCAGGCAGATAAAACAACAATTAGGCTTCCGAACCCCGACGCAACTTCAACCAGAAAAAGGGGTAATTGGCTACTCAAAGATGGGGAAGAAGGGGCTGCTGCTCAAGAAGAGCAAGATGAGAAAGCGAGGGATATGCTGGGAACCTCTCGCCAAGGGGGTAACAGCCATTGACTATGGGTGAGAGGCTAGAAAGGGTAGAAACTGATGTGGGGAAATTGTTAGATGACACACATTAGTTGACAGCCACCACTGATGAGTATCACCATGAGTATTTACTGCGTTTTGACGCCATCACCCAGCAGCAGCAGCAGATATACGAGACGCTGTCTCGTATGGATCAGTGGCACATCTCACAAGGCCACTACTATCTGCCTCCACCACCTCAGTGATCTTTGTAAGTACTTATTAAGCATTACTCTTTTCTTTTGATAATTTCCTCATATGTTCGGGACGAAGCATATTTTATGTTTGGGGGGGTTGTCAAGAATGCGTAATCTAGTATTGTTGCATTTTGAATTGCATTTAGGACTGCATGTAAAAGCACTTGCATTATTATTTTCGGAAAAAAAAAATTACTTTTTTTCTGATTTTTAGTCATTAGCACGTTTACCGCTTTAGCACTTTTATTTGCTTTTGTATGTGATTTTTATTTTAGTTCGTATGCCAGCTCCCTATGATTTTACTATGAATATTTAATGGCATGGGATAACTTACTTGATTTGCTTGGCATGTGTTAAGAAATTCTTAGGAGAAAAGTTATTTGGGATAATGTAATAAATTCTTGGGAGAAAAGTTATTTATTTGCTTGGCATGTGTTAAGAAAATGGGGTATTTGAGCATGTTGCAAAAAATGAGCCTGTGAGCTTTTGTGCCTTAAACTGCTTTATATTTTGCAGACTTATTTTTTTCTTGAGTGTGTCATTCATGATTGATAGAACTCTAGAACTTGCTCTAGTATCTTCATTGAAGCCATGTGTGTGTCCAATTTTTGAAAATGATCTAAGGCATCTTTGTTTAGCCTACTTAGCCTAAAAAGCCTACCTATGAACTCATGATTCCCTAGTTAACCAATTTTGAGCCTAAACTTTTATTCTGATGGGAGATGTGGTGAAAATTTATGAAGAAGAGAAGTTGGCAAAAGAAAGACGGATGAGCAGTATCTAGGTAACTGAGAAAATACATGAACCTAAAAAAAAAGAAAAATATCTCTGAAAAATTACATAGAGAAAATCGAGCAAAGCAAAAACAAAGTCTGAAAGAAAAAAAAAGAGCTTGAGGCTAAAAAAGAAAAAAAGGCAAAAAGGCCTAAGAATGAAAAAAGAGAATTGAGTTGAAAAAGAAAACTGATATCATGTTGAAATTGGGTTGGTGAATTGCAAGTCTGTGTACTTAAATTCTATTTGCTCAAGTCAAGTCACTTAATCCAAATTTCCCTACCCTTACCAAAGAGCCTACATTACAACCAAATAAAAAGTCATTTGTGATTCTTAGATTGTGCACACAAAAGTGGTCGAGATGTTAGACAATTTGCAAGCATATGGTAGATCTACTTTCATTGAATTGAATTTGAGCGTAAACACTATCCATACACTTTTGAGAGTCGAGTGATACACAACCTACTTGTGAGTCGCGATGTCGAGTACCCAAGAGCGTATTAATTATGCCGAGCTTATGAATAATTTATCTCTTGATAATAAATTGCAGGGTTTTCTTGAGTATGGAGTCGAGTGCCATTTAATGTTTATAGTGTTCGTGGGTGTCTTTCGTTTTTTCCCTTATATTATTTTTCTAAATTTGCTCGAGGACGAGCAATGCTGTAAGTTTGGGGGATTTTGATGTGTGTAAAATATACGTGCATTTTATGGTTTAAAATGATACATAATTGATACATTTGCACGCATATTTACTATATTTTCACTTGGTTTCTTTTAAAGGGCAAGATACTGCGTATTCTTGTAATTCTTGCAGGAAATGGAGCTTAAAATGAAGAAATGTCAGTAGGGATGCCCGGACAAGATTGTCAAATGCAAAGAGAAGATCAAAACGACGAAAAAAAGGAACAAAAGTAGGTCCACACGGTCAGACCGTGTAACCTCACACGGCCGTGTGGACTTGGATTGGAAAAATGGCACGAGTGTGGGAAGAAAGGAAGAAAACAGAGGCTGGAGCAGGTCCACACGGTCGGACCGTGTGCCATCACACGCTCGTGTGGACTTGGATTCCAACCGCACCACCAAACCGTGCGATATGATTGCCCGTGCAACAAAGGGCCACGCCCAATGCCACACACCAGTGTGGACCCACACGGCCAGACCGTGTGGGACTCTGTTTCAGCGTGTTTTTGGAATTCTTTTCCCGATATAACTCTACAAGTGGTCTCTCCAAGCATCTATAAAAGGGACCCGAGGCTATGCACAAAAATTCATCCATGAATACACAACTTCATCCAGCAAAAACACATCAAATAACACAGGAACCGAAGAATCGAGGAACTTCTGAGAGTAAAAGGCTAGGTCGCGAAGAACACCACAAGGCTTTCGCTTCTAGGGAGCACAAGAGCTTCGAGGGCTTGGAAGGGGAATCCATCCTGACAAGAAGGGGTTTTCTTTCTATGTCTAAGAACTCTTGTCTGTGCTTATATGATGTTATAATTTTGATTCAAATTTGTCTATAAGTTTGTAATCAATGTTTAACATATTTTTCGGATCTTAGTGGCATAATCGAAACTGTGGATTTATATTAAATATGAATACTTATTTTCTTGATTGCTTCATGCGTTCTATTTTATGAATTCGAGTGCTTATTTATAATTGCCTTTTATTTGGCCAATAAATTGCATGACAAACTTCTAGTCCATAATCCGACCAAGTGAGTTTTAGAAGACAAAAATCAAATTCAGACATCAAACATGTGTGACAGGCGTGTTTGTGGGGAGTCGTTCAATTCACAAATCTTTTTGGAGTTAATAAGAATTGTAACGTTCTAACCAGACTACATTTGTTATTAATCAACTGTTTACGCAACACCTGACTATGGGAGTAAATGATATTAGGAATTTGAACCCATAGAATTGCATGAATTGGTTTTTAAAACTTTATTCGCATTTAATATTGAAGAAACATGTTGAGATTATGTGCCCAAGGTTGCTCCTAATAATGTTGAAAATACTAGTGGGGTTCATAAATTTATTTTATTTATTTTCTTTATTTTCAATTTTTAGTTATTAAAATACTTGATTTTCGGTCGCTTCGATAAAATTAGAATACGATGTTATTATAGCCTAAGTGTTTCGAGCTTCAATCCCAGAGGAATGCGACCTTGTTTGCCATTATCCTATAAACTACATTGTACACTTGTAGTTGTATGAACCAAAATAATTTTTGGCGAACAACAACCCATTGGTTTCTTGCTTTTTGCACTCTTTCAGCAAAACAGCTTTATTGCTGGCAGCCTGACACGGGCCTATTTCCAGCAAAACCTTGACTTTTGTTTACAACAGATCCCTATCAGCTTTCTTCAAGTCTTGTCTGATGCATACCCCTTGGACATTCAATTCCAATCATTTTGGAATGACTTAGCTGTCAGTTAGCTGACTGGGACAACTTTTCTGTCACTTGACTGATCCTTCACTTGGCTTCACACAGCTGACACAAAGTTGGGTCTCCTCTTCAATCTTCAGTCGACTCTTGTAATTTTCAACTTAGCCAACTCCAACTCAGCTCATATAGTCCTATCTATTTCAAGTTGAATTACAAAGAAAATGGGCTGCCAACTTCCTATTCAAAGTTTTACATGGTATCATCAAAACTAAACATAAATTTTCCTAACAATTTCCCCCTTTTTGATGATGCCAAAACTTAAATAAATACATCAAAGTAAATAGTGCAGTAACAACGAATGTATGTGTGAAATATATCAATTTTCTTGATCATTCGTGTACTTTACAACGCACTTTACAACGCTTTTACAAAGTATATCCTATACACTGTATCAGAGCTATACTATCTATACAACTGTATCAAAGCTTATTATAACAACAATATACATGTATCAGAGTTATAAGGATAAACTTACAAATTTGTATTTACAAACAAGTAAAATACATTTGAAGGGGTTTCACTGTCTTCAACGCCTCGGCTTCCTTCTTCTCTCATCTTCTTCACTTCTCTCTCCTCTTCATGTCTTCTTCTTCTCTTTTTCTCTTTTCATAAGCTCTTTTAGCAGCAGGATCTTCCCTTCGCTGCCTTTCTTCCCACTCTCGATTGACTTTTTTGTTTTCAGCTTCCAGCCTTCTCCTAGTCTTCTCATTATTTCTCTCCATTTCAATGTTTGCAAGTGTGTCGTACCCAACCCAGTAGTTGACTCCCTTCTTCTGTGGATCAACATACCTTACGTCTTTAGGTCTTGGCTGTGGTGGAGTACCTCTGCCTCTTCCACCACCTCCAAACCTTCCCCTTCCTCGATATGACTAAGCTCCTCCTCTAGTAGTGTACTGTACATGAGTCTTCCCAGTTGACTGATTGCTTGAACTCTGCTGCATCTCAGCTGATTTGCATAAGTCGAGTTCTTTCTCCCAGTATAAATCCAATGCATGTGGTAGAGTCATTGTCTTGAAGTATCCTTCAACAGCTAGAGTTTGACATTCCTCTAGAGATCTAGGTTCAGATCATGCATCCGGGATCGTGATTTCTCGAGGGGGTCTTACAGCTGGGGAATATTTCAACAAACCAACTGGGGGGCCGTCGTACCATGGTTTTATATCTTTTATCCTCTCGGAGTGCTTCTCAGCTACCATGTCGAACTTAGCTTCAATGGCTTTTCTTGACTGTTTAACTGCCAAGTCAGCTTTCTCTTCTACAGACAACTCTTTCAGTAGTTTGCTGAGAATTGAGGTTGTAACATCACCTTGCAGTGGGGTCTTAGCAACCATGATTTTCTAAGGTGGCTTCTTCATTGAACTGCCTTCCCCTTGCTTGCTTCCCCTTTCAATCCTTCATTATCACTCTGTTGTTTTTTTTTCCTTTCATATTCCCCGTTTTTGGCATCATCACCAAGGGGTAGAGCTAGGTTAGGGAATACTCCACGTAGGAGTAGATCAATCTTATTATTTTTCATGTCATTCTTATCGTGAGTTGTGGAGTATGTTGTTCTAAATTCGGATATCAAAGACATGATCTCAGCTGCCATCAACTTCATCACCTTTATTTTTTGTTCCATATTGGCCTCCATTCTTTGAATTTCTGATTTATGTTGAGCCTTGAGCAACTCCATGTCAGATTTTTGGGATTGATCCATCCTAAACATGTGGTCCCTTTGACGCTGCTGTAACTTGGCGTTGTCTGAGTTCCAGATCACCATTTTTGCAAATAAGGATTTGAAGTAGGTGACCTGCTCACGCCTTAATGTCTTTGTCTGCCCGATCCATTCTCTAATTCTTAAGATAGTTCCTTGGATATCTCCAGTGATGTTGGCATCGCGGTTGTCTAGCCGTTGGTCTAATGCTGCTAATCCATCCTCCATACGTTCAATTTCTGCACATATAGCTTTGAAGGCTTTATGGAAGTCTGCTACATCAGCGGACTATTCCTCTGGCCATACAGCATCGAAGTCGAATCCAATCGGCACCATATTGGTTTCATCTAGAGTTCCAATTTATTCTGTAGAGACTTGGATGGTATATCTAGCACGTTCCATGGCTTGCTCTACTTTGAAGGGTATATGGGCTTCGAACGGAAAGTATTCAACAAATAAATCCCCATGGAAAATAGGATTCTCCACGTCCTTGACCTGCGGAGCTTTTACCTTATCTTTCAAAATTTCCTCAGCACTATGTGCCCCAACTATTTCATCGCCATCGGCATCTTGAGCAGCTGTGTTAGCCTGTTGAGCTGACTCATCCTCAGTTATCTTAACAGCTTTTTCGGTAGTAGGTGTTTCTTCCTGTTGATTATTCTGGTCCTCGGCTAACTTATCTGTGTCACTGAAGGGTGATGGCACCATTGGGTATGGGCCATCAACCATGGTAAAATTCATAGGGGTAGCCTTATCACTGGCTTGCCTCCTTTTTGCCTGTGCCTCATCTGCAACTTTGTCCTCATTTGATTTTTCAATAGGGTTGGACTCAGCTTCATCGTTGGTTCCCTAAAACTCCACATTAATATTTTCTTGGGAGTCAAGAAGGGCACTGATCTCCTCTTCTTCAGTGACCTCTTCATGAGGGGCATGCACTTCTTCAACCACTGTTTTACCTTGGGAATTCTCAACCTCCTCCAGGCCTTCATTACCTTCAGCAATCTCAACCGTTTATGGGTCTTCAGCAGTTATCCCTTCAGCAGACGGAGATGCTTTAGGGTCTTCAGTGTCATCGTTTGGAGTATCAACTCCTTGGATTGCACTTTCAGGGCCAAGAGTCTCAACTCCGTGGCCACACTTCCATCCTTTGCCTTAGCGGCATCAGCAGCTTCATCGTCCTGCATGGCAGCTGAAGTTTCAGCTAAGACAATCGGAACCGTTTGAGCTTCGTCAACCTCAATCTGCTGAACTATAAGATTCTCACCATCACCTCCTAACTCCTTTTGTGGTTGGTCTCCCACAGCCTCCTCAGACCCGGCTATGGTGGTTTGAGTTCCCCCTCAGCTGGCGCACTAGCTGAGTCTCGAACAATAAGGTCACTCGAAACCTAAGACCCGGCTATTTATCCAAATGAGTGTTCAACCATTGGGGCAGGTGTCTCAACACCTTTTGCAGGGAGTGTCTTAGCTAAGGTGCCTGTTTCATCACCTTCCTTAGCATTATCGCCATTCTTCCTGGAACCGTCTTCCTGAGAGTGCACATGAGATGTGGTTGCTTGAATGTTTTTCACTATCTTCATTATATCAGGGCTAGGAGTAATCATGACAGATGAAGACTCTCTAGGGCCCCTATTCAATTTTTGCTCGTGCATCTCTTTGGATTCTCTTATTGCTTGCCGAAACTCAGGTTTCTCTACAGCCACAGCAGGATCAATTTCTTCAATGTCACTACCACTGCTGTCAATTGATTCCAATGCATGTTCATGTGCATCGGTGAAGGCACGTGAGTGAGGCTGCTTTGACTCTTCAACAGCATTTGCCTTCTCGATAGCTCTCAGCTTCTCTTCATCCTTCCTTTCCAAAAGGATAGATATGTATAGATCAGGGTTAAGGGCGGAGCTAACAGATATGTTTCCCAGGAAGTTTAGGAGCTCTTCTTCTTCTTCAATAACTCGGGGCTCTGGAATTTATGTCTAGCATAGCTCAGCTTCCAATGCCTCCAATTCTTAGTCTTTCCTGGATATCAGGGTAGACAGGAGACAACATATGACATCATCATCATCCTCCTGGATAGGTGCAAGTGGAGCATGTTCCTCCTCTAGTGTTCGAGCATCGATTTGAGGGGACTGAATAGCTAACTCCTCGAACTAGTCAGCTATGTCTGCTCCGTGTTCATCAGCTATCTCTCGAACATCTGTTTCTTTTTCAATTTGCTAACCCTCATCAGCTGACGTCTCTACTTTTGTGGTGATCACTTCACCACCCTCAACTTCTTTAGACTGCTCTTCTTGAGCTTCAGCAGTCTTTTTGCCGGTTGAGTGCCAGATTCAGTTGGCTTCTCAAGGTCCAATCTCTTTACCAATCTTCTTCGTTTGGTTGGAACCAAGGGAACTTCTAGCTCCACATCTTTAGGCTGATCAAAGGTAAAAGCCTTTTCGCCTGTCTTCTGTTTCTTTGACACAACTACTTTCCTAGGCACAACAGTGCGCTTCTTCTTCACAACTGGAGAAGGCACAAGAGGTTCCTTCTCAATCTCGGTTGCTGGGGTAGGAGAAGGCACAAGAGGTTCCTTCACAAGAGCTTTCTTTGCTGCAACAACTCTCATCTTCTTCTGAACTGGTTTCGGAGAAGAGCTGGGGCGGTTGCAGCAGTGTCCTCAGGGACAGGATCAGCTGACTCACCTTCGCTGGTGTCAGCTCTTCTAGCATACGCTTGCCTCTGATCACCGGATAGGTTAGCCTTAAACATTTTCTTGTTCACATGGAATGGCTTCCCATATCTGAGCGGAATCCCTTTCATCTCCATCATATGGCCAAAGACCACGCCATACCTCAATGAGCTTGCGAACAGACCATAATCTTTTATAGTCTTGTTCATGACATTCTGGTAGATTCGGCTGAAGATGAACTCGGCCCAGTTCACCTTCTTATCTTCCAAGATAGTAGCCATAACAGTCAGCTTTGTCCGAGATAGTTGATTAAATCTGCCAAACTTCATGTCCACGCACTTGGAAATGATATCCATCAGCTTGTGATAGTCGTCCTTGATCAACGACTTCTTGGCTGTGTAGATAGCCTTAGCAATGCACGCTTGGCAATCTCCTTCCATGTTGCAGCCAGGTTCACGTCCTTTTCAGCAATGTCCTTCATCCCTTCTTAAGGTAGATGGTAGTGAGCAGTTAAGTCTGCAGCAGTAAGATTGATGTCCTTGTTGTGGACCGAAGACCTTATCTCTCCGTCGTGAACCTCAGCATTCACGTATAACATAGCCACCTCTATGAGGTAAGTGTGCGAGTATTCCATGGTGAGAAATCCCTTCAGACCAGATTTCTCTAACTTCGCAGCAATCTTCTGAGCCAGGGCCTTATCTACTCCTTGTTTCACCAAACCTTCAAAGTCCACTGTAGAGCCAGAGTGGATCTTCTCAGCCATTTTGATGAAATCGTAGTTGGGTGCCATTTCTTGAAAAATGAACGATGAAAAACTTGTAGAACGGTTGCTGTAAGAACTTGGGTTTCACTTGGTTGCAGAGAAAAGATTTATCTTGCTTGAGAACGAAGAGTGTTTTGTGAGGAGACAGAAAAGTGGATTTTGGTTTATATGGGACGTGAGGAGACGGTATTTAGAATTTGAAAAAGTTGACCAAAATCAACAGTCAAGATTAAACATTTGAAACGCATTAATTTCTCCGCATTAAATGCAACATCATTTATATCCAATCATAGGCTAAATGTGTGCAGACTTTATTCTGACACCACAATTACGCTATCGTAATGCCCAAAAACATTCCCGCTCGCAGAAAACGGCTGCGTTTTGTCACTTAGCTCATAAATAACTCAGCTATCTTCCAAAAGTGACTTGACTTGGTTTCTCTCTTCACATGATGATCACTCAGCTGTCAGCTAACTCGATACAGCTAATTTCCCATCTTGGCTGTTTCACTTGGCTGGAAAGTGAAACTTTGCAAATTTTCATTTCTCTCTTCTTTGACTCTGTTGATTGAGTCTTCCGAGTCTCTTAACTTAGCTCAATCAATCTTAGCTCACTTTTAAGTTCTTCAAATCTTAATTCACATAATGGCTTAGTGGATATGTCAGCTAATTGCTTATCAGTTGAGATGTATTCCAAAGTGATGTCCTTCTTTTCAACATGATCTCTGATAAAATGATATCTGACATCAATGTGCTTTGTTCTTGAATGTAATACTGGATTCTGAGTAATTGCAATAGCACTTGTGTTATCACACATAATTGGAACTGCTTTTTCTTCTATGTCATAGTCTCTCAGTTGTTGCCTCATCCATAGAACTTGGGCACAAAGAAATGCTTCCCGCACTATGTACTCTCTCACCATGGATGTAGCTATTGAGTTTTGTTTCTTGCTGAACCAAGAAACCAATCTATTTCCAAGCATTTGACAAGTACCTGATGTACTCTTCATGTCCACTCCACATCCAGCATAGTCTGAGTCGGAGTAGCCTATCAGCTTGAATACTATAAGCCAACTTCTTGAGATACTATAAGCCAACTTCTTGGCATCCCTTCAAATACTTTAGGATTCTCTTGGCTGCAGTCATATGACTCTCCTTTGGTGCAGATTGAAATATAGTGCATACACCTACAACAAATGTGATGTCTGGCCTACTTGCTGTTAAGTAGAGCAGTGATCCAATGAGAGCTCTATGTCTGGTTTAATCCATGTAATAATTTCTTGAGCTTGTAGACTTTATCTCCAATAATTTTCTGCTCAAACTTGTAGGTTGCTCAACATATACTTCTTCTTCCAAAAATCCATTTAAAAATGCACTCTTCACATCCATTTGATACACAGAGAAGTTCTTGTATGCAACATAAGCACGAAACATCCTTATTGCTTCCAATCTAGCAACAGGAGCAAAGGTTTCATCAAAATCTATACCTTCCTCTTGGCAATACCCTTTGGGTACTAGTCTTGCTTTGTTTCTTAATACAGATCCTTCCTCATTCATCTTGTATCTAAATACCCACTTAGTACCAATAAAATTTTGGTGGGTAGGCCTTTAAACCAATTCCCATACTCTGTTTCTTTCAAACTGATTCAGCTCTTCCTTTATAGCCTGAATCCAATGTGTATCATCCAATGCTTGAGATACATCTTTAGGTTCTATCTGGGAAATGAAACAAGTAAACATAGCTTCATGTTGAGCTCTGGATCTGCTTTCTTACTCCACTCCAACATTTCCAATGATTAGCTCGGGTGGATAGTCTCTCACCGCCTCACATCCGTTGGAGTAAGTTTTTGGATTCACCGTCTTTGCAAAAGTTGTCTTGAACAAATTTCTTCATCATCATTTAGCTACTGCACCTTCCAGTTGTCTCGAGATTCAGCTATCTCATCTTCTTCAGGGTTGAGTGCCTTACATCCGCTTCAAAGATAGGGACCCTTCTCGCATAGTTGGCTAATTCTTCTTCTCACTAACTCATCTATGTTTTCTCTATTCACATTAGGTTCATCAAAAACCACATGGATAGACTCTTCTCGTGACCATAGTCTTTTTGTTTAGCACTCGTAAGCTTTACTCTCGATTGAGTATCCCAAAAAGATACCTTCATCGCTTTAGCATCAAAAGCCTTTAAGTTGTCCTTGCCATTGTTGTGGATGAAACACTTACATCCAAAGATCTTGAAATATCCAACATTTGGCTTTCTCCCTATCCAAATTTCATAGGGAGTTTTAGTCAATTGCTTGTTGATCATACATCTATTCTGAGTGTAACAAGCAGTGTTGATGGCTTTAGTCCAAAATCTCTTAGGCAATCCAGCTTCAACTAACATTATCCTTGTAGCTTCGTTGAGAGTTCTATTTCTTCTTTCAGCTTACTCTATTCTCATGTGAGTTCTTGCAGCTGACAACTCATGAGCAATACCATTTTGAACACAATACTGATTTATAATCCCATTGAAAAACTCAGTTCCCCTGTAAGATCTTATCTTAATAATGGTTTGACTCTTCTCATTTTAAACTCTTCTCATCAGCTGAGGCAATTTCTGCAATGTTTCTTTCTTTTTACACATGAAGATAGTCCATGTATATCTTGAATAAGATGTATTTCTTTCCACTGATGTTGGCTGGTTCAACAGGACCAAATAAGTCCATGTGCAACAGATGCAATATCCTTGTTAAAGAAGGACTTGGCTTGTCCTTGAAGGATGATTTGATTTGTTTTCCCATCTGACATGCATCACAAATGCTTTCTTTCTTGTATACTGAGTCAGTGCAATACTCCCACAAGATGCCTCCTTGCAAGCTTGTTAATTGTCTTGAAGTTCAGATGACTCAGCTTCTTGTGCCACAACCAACTTAATTCGGTTGTACTCTTTGCTAGCAGACATGTCCATGGTGTAGCAGTTGACCAATCTACTACATACATGTTTGTAGGTCCCAAGGGGTGTGAGTAAGGTTTAGAAGGGGGGGTTGAATAAACCTTACCAAATTTTTGATTTAGTCCTTTTAAAGAAATTACAGAGTTAACACAAACAGCTAAGTCCTTGAGGGACAGCTAAGTTGGTTATTCAGCAGAGTTAGCCACTCAACAGACTCGATAGAGCTGTTGATAGAATAACTCACCTGTTTAACTTGAAACTTAACTAGGTTGTGTTGGTTTTATCAGCGGAAGACTTAACACCCTTTGATTTGATTTAAACTTGTTTTAAAACTTGATTTTAGCACTTCGTTATTAATCAATTTTAGGATAGCAAATAAGTTTATCAGCAGATATAAAATAGATATGCAGAAATGTAAATATGCTGAAAAATAAATGACACAGTTGGTTTTTATAGAGGTTCGAACATGGGGTATTTCTTCTAATCCTCTCTTCTCCAACTCCTGGAGGAATCCACTAAGTAACAGATCAGTTTACAAAGTGGTGAACAGTCTAGAGACAACCTTGATCACACAGCTAGCTTCTCGTCCGACTCAGCTTCTTCACATGGCAGTTGTCTTGCTACTTTAGCTCACTTTCTCAAGCTCTTGGATTTGATCTCGAAGCCCTCCAATAACTTTATACTGGTTCGACCTTGAACCTTCCTACAATCCTCCTAGGAAAGTAGACCCCTTTTGATTCTTCAAAAGTTTCCTCTTCAACAGTTTGAAGTTGTCTTTCCTTCACAGCTTTGTGTTGGATTGATTTCCTTCGAGTTTCAGGCTTGAGGATTTGCTTTAATATCTCTGAGAAAATATTTGCAGGTTACAGTTTGAATATTGCTTGCATGTTCGTGGTTCAAGTAACCTTTTCTCAATGAGTTTCCTGAGCCGTTTATAGTGAACTTTCAAAAATCTGCCCATTCAAGAGATAGGCTGATTTTCAAAAGACACTTGTGTTCGTTAGTTTGTCTTTTCTTGGTCTTCAATCTTGAGATGTAGACATTTCCTCGTATTAAATGAATGTTCAGCTTTTCAAGTTCTGACACGAGGTGCAGTGCTTCCCATTGATTTATTCCTTTTGCACGCTTGTGGGACGAGCACTTTAAGACCTGGCAGCATGGAAGTATTACTTATTTAAGTAATGTTCTTGACTTCTGTGCAATGGATTCTTTTCAGTTGACTTCTCTTGGTTGTTGCCTATTTCCCCAGGTGACTTGAGTCTGCTCCAATCATTTGAAGACTCAACTGTCACTTTCAACTTGTGACTTAGCTTCTTGAGATGACTTTCACTGACACTTCACACAGTTGTTCCTCAGCTGATACATCTTCAGTCAAGTTCTTGATCTTCCTTCTTGGTCGTACTTAGCTGTTCCACAGTGGAGTCTTCACTTCAGTCTTCAGTTGACTTCTTGTATTTCCTGGCATAGCGACTTGACTCAATTTTTCCAAATTTATCTATTACAATGAAAATTACAAGGAAAATGGGGTGCCAACTTTCTAGTTTAAGTTTTACATAGCATTCATCAAAATCTATAAAATAAATTTCCCAACAATTTCCCCCTTTTTGATGATACCAAAACTTAAAAACATTAAACAACATTTAAACAACAAAGATACATACAGACAATGCAGTAACAAAGAATATATGCGTAGAATCAATCATTTTATTGAGCATAGCATTCTTGTCCTTTACACAGTTGTTTACAAAGTGTATCAGAGCATACTCATATCTAAGAAAATTACAAACATCTATGCTAGGATACAAATACAAAGAGAGAAATTACAAAACACTTTACTGAATATACAGATGACTTACACAAAAATGTATTTACAAGAGTAAAATACATGAAAGGTTCACAACAACACTTCATCGCCTTTCACGCTTCCTTCTTTTTCCTCTTGACTCTGTCATCATCGCTCTCTTTCTTTTTCTTTCTTCTTCTTCACCGCTTTCTTCTTTTCATAAGCTCTTTTCGCAGAATCATCCCTGCGCTTTCTTTCGAGCCATTGCTCTGTTTGCCTTCTATTTTCCTCTTCTTGTCTTCTTACGTATTCAACATTCTTCCTAGCTACTTCCAGATTAGCTACTTCATCATACCCAGCCCAGTAGATCCTTCCCTTCTTTCCAGGATCTACATATTCGATATTTTTGGGTAATGGTCTAGATCGAAAACGTCTTCCTCCACCACTTCTTTCTCCTCCTCTGGGTGTATACTGTACAAGAGTCTTCTGCTTACTAGCTGAATGGATGCTGTTAGTCTGCTGCTTATCAGCTTCTTCGCACAATTTAAGACCCTTCTCCCCAAGATGCATCCCGGCTTGGGCTCTGATATCTTCTGGAAATAGCCTTCGGATTCGAGCATCTTAAATTCTTCAACTGATCTTGGCTCGGATCTGGCATCTGGAATAGCATCTTGATCCTTCCATGACAGAATGTCACCATAATGTTTCAACACTTCTTCAATGCGGGCATCCATCATTTTATCGAACTCTATCATCCCTGCTTCTACAATTTTCCTTTTCCCTGACATGGGCACAGAAGAGTGTTCGATCGGCAGAGTCACAAGAAGTTTGCTGATGATTGAGGTCATCACATGACCTGGCCGAGGGTTTCAAAGAATCATTAAATTCAGGTCCTTCGAATGTTCCCCTTCAACTGCCTTTCCCTTCTCCTTCTCAGCTGCTTCTTCTTCTTTCAAACTCCTTAGGTATTCCTCTTCCCCCTTTTTGGCGTCATCAAAGGAGAGAGGAACCCCTGGGAACATGCCTGCGAGCATGAAGTCGAGTCTGCTGAGAGTGGAGTTCTGCTTGGAGTCTGTTGCGGCATAGGCTGTTCGAAATTCTGAATGAGTGGCTTTTGACTCATTGCCACTGGGTTTCATTTCAGCCAAGAGAAGGCTGAATTTCGCATTCATGGTCTCCTCAAGACGCATAATTTCTTTTCGTTGGAATTCACGCAGGAGCTCCATTTCTGTTGTGTAGGAGGCATGCAATCTCTCAATATATGCCTGCATCATCTGCATCATCTGCTTCATATCAGCATTGTCAGCACTCCAAACAAGCATCTTATTGTACAATGCCTTGAAATAGCGAACTTGGTCGTATCACATTGCACTCTGCTATTGACACCACTCCCTGATCCTTACCAATATCCCTCTCAAATTTGCTATGAGGGTGGCATCTCTATTGTCCAGGTGTAAATCTAGTGAGGCCTGGTGCCATTCGATCTTCTCAATCTCTTCATAGATCTTCTTGAAGACATCACGAATCTCAGCTGTCATACCTGATTTAGCTGCCGGCCATTCTACATCGAAATTAAAGTTTGCGGGCACAATAGAGTCAGTAGGGATTACATGATCTTCTCGAACGGTGAATCGTCGCTGCTCTTTAGCGGTCTCTTCTTCTAGCTCAGGCAGCTCAATTGAAAAGGGAAAAACTTGCTCAAAAGTATCATCTCGCACATAAGGGATTGATTGTGCGGTCTGTGCCTGTGATGTTCCTGGTGGAGTCGGTACTGCTGCAGCTATGGGAGCCTGCGCAGATGACTCCGGTACAGTTGGGCCTTGTTGAGTGGGTTGGCCAGCTGACTGAGCCTCAATCTGTCTTAACGACTTCTTCGACCTCGATAGATTTTTCTAAGTGAAGTCTGCGGGTCCTCTACCGCAACATCAAGATCATCATCGGATGATGATGAAACCAGGAGCTTGGTTCATCATCAAAGTTGAATGTTTGACGAGCGACTTTAAAACTCGATCGACTCGTCTGGGAGAACTTGCTCGGTGGGTCCTTTTGATGTGCAAATCGTGTGGACTCACTTCATCTTCGACCCCGTTTAAATGATATGTCCGGATTTTCCTGGGAGTCATGAAGTGCACTAATCTCCTTCTCCGATTCAGCACTGTGAACAGGAGGGATGTTCGGAATCTCTTGAGCTTTA
This sequence comes from Rehmannia glutinosa, assembly GCA_016081115.2. NCBI lineage: Eukaryota > Viridiplantae > Streptophyta > Magnoliopsida > Lamiales > Orobanchaceae > Rehmannia > Rehmannia glutinosa. The sequence goes on along the minus strand of CM071933.1, from coordinate 22,370,594 downwards.
CCCAGGGAGGTCTCAACTTCTCTTGGGCCTTCAACACCTCCAGCAGTCTCAACTGCAGCGAGGCCTTCTACATTCCCTTCGACAGTCGCAGTTGTCTTAAGGTCTTCAGCACTGGCATCCATAGGAGTCTCAACCCCTTGGATTGTGCTTTTAGTGCCCAGAGTGTTAACTCCCGAAGCATTCCCATCCTGTGCCTCGACTGCAACAGCAGTGTCATCAGCCTTCAAAGTAGCTGACACTTCAGCTGGGACAGACTGAACTGTCCGAGCCTCGTCAATGTCAATCTGATGTGGTTCTTTGTCGATTTCCACTTCGCCACCTTTCTTCAATATAGAGTCATCTGCAGCATCCTCCGACCCTACTGCAGTGGAGTGAGTTTCCCCCTCAGCTGGCACACCAGCTGAGTGACTGATGATGGGGTCACTCTTCTCCAGACTCGCGGCTGCTTCCATTGAGTGCTCACCCGTCGGGACAGGTGGTAACATACCTTCAGTAGGGGTTGCCTCAACTTGGGTGCCCAAATTCCCAGTCTCATTGTCGATTCCCTTGGACCCATCTTCCGATAGCACAGGGAATGTGGCAGCAACGATGTATGTGGCCATCTGCTGCATTACTCCCAATGGGTCAATTTGTAGGAGAGATTGAGACGACTCTCCTGGTCCCTCCGACATGTCTGCTCATGCAATATTCTGGATTCCCTAAGAGCCTGTTGCAAATCTGAGTTTTCTATTGCAGCAACGGGATCCATGTCTCATCACTCTCTGAGAACACATCCATATGTGGGTGAGTGTGTTCTAGAGTTCCAGTAAGCGGACATATCCTGGCTTTCTTGCGAGTTTATGCTTCCTCGACTGCTTTGGCTTGATCCTTCTCCTTGAAGATTTGTAGAATATTCAGGCAGTTATCTTCATCAAGGGCCTGAAGCACAGTGGTGACTCCGAGAAATTGCAGCAATTCCTTCTCTTCTTCAATAAACTCAGGGCGTTCAAACTGCACCCTCGAGTGACTTATCTTCCACGCCCTCCATTCACGTAGACGGCACTAAATGTTTGGGTATACTGGAGAATACATGATGACATCATCATCGTCATCTTCTTCTTGACCTTCATGTTCTGGGATGGAAGGCAAGATGCTCTGCTGATCTTCACCTTCAGCAGCGTCCGTAGCAGGTGGAGAGACAACTTTTTCAACTGGAAGTTCAGTTGTCTCAGCTGATGTGTTGTCCTCTGTTGTCCTCTCCTCAGTTGGGTCTTCTATAGGCCTCTGTTGATCACCCTCAGCATAGTTGGCAGTTTCATCTATTACTCGAGATCGCACTTCCCGAGCTTGCAGCTCACAGTGTTTGCTCGGTGAGTGGCAAATTCAAATTTGTCTGTTCACGCTCTAAAAGCTTGAAGATTCTTCTTCTTTTGGTCTTAACCAGAGAAATTTCTGGTTATGTTTCTTCTTCTGATTCTCTGGTGGCGGGGGCCGAGGCATCCTTCTTAGAGAGAGTTGCCTTCCTGGATTTAGCAGTCCTCTTCTTCCGTATGGCTGGAGAGGGGATTTGAGGTTCCTTCTCAGCCTCGGCTGCAGGGGAAAGAGACGGCTGCACGGGCAGGCGACTCGGCTGCATGGGTAGGTGCATCCTGTTTCTTTGCTGCAGGGGCAGCCTTCTTCTTTGCAGCTGCAGGGGCAGCTTTCTTCTTGGGAGGGGAGGTAACAGATGTGTCCTCGGGTTCAGCTGATTCCCCCTCAATTGTATCCGCCCTCTTCACGTGGGCTCTCTTCTGGGCTCCTGAGAGATTCGCCCTAAACATCTTCTTATTGACATGGAAAGGTTTTCCATGTCGAAGGGGAATGCCCTTCACTTCCATCAGGTGGCCAATCACCATGCCATAACCAAGAAATCCTCCAAAGGATCCATCTTTCTTGAATGATTTATTTACAACGTTAAGCGAGTCTGGCTGTACGAACGAACTCCGCCCAGTTGACTTTCTTGCTCTGCATGATCGCAGCCATGACGATCGACTTAGTCTTTGACAGCTGGTTGAAGCTGCCAAACTTCATGTCTACACACTTAGAGACGACATCCATCAACTTGTGATAGTCGTCCTTCAGCAATTTCTTCTCAGCTGTGTAGACCACCTTAGCAGCACACTCTAGTTTGGCTATCTCTTTCCATGCAGCAGCAAAGTCAACATCATCTTCATTTATCTCATTCATGCCCTCAGACGGCAACAAACAGTGCTCCTCAAGGTCCTTAGTTGTTATCATAATGTCCTTGCGGTGGACAGAAGACTTGATTCCTTCGTCCTGCACTTCCACATTGACATAGAACTGCGCCACCTCTTAAAGGTAGGTGTGCGAATACTCCAAAGTCAGAAAAGTCTTAAGACCGGACATTTCCAACATTTCTGCAATTTTCTTCACTAGGGTTTCATCCGAACCCTGCTTCACCGTGCCTTCAAAATCCACGGACGATCCTGAGTGGATTTGCTTCGATAACTTGACGAAATCAAACTTTGGTGCCATTTTTAGGAATTTTTACTGATTAAAACTTGAAGAACTGGTTGGAGGACACTTACGGTTTTCGAGAGAGAAAAAATGTCTTGCTTTCTTTTGCTTGAAGATGAATAGTTTCCGAGTGAGAGAGAGAGAGAACTGGAAAAATGAATATATAAGGGTTATGAAAGGACATGTCTTTGATTTTTGAAATTTGATCAAGATCAACGGCTCAGATTTAGCACGTTAAACCGCATTTAAATCCTCGCATTTAATGCGGCAGCATTTATATCCAATCATATGTTTACTGTGTAGCTTTTGACTATACCCGTCTTTATTACGCTAACGTCATCCTTAAAAACATTCCCGCTCATTTAAACCGACTGCGTTTTTGTCACTTAGCTCATAAATGACTCAACTTATCTCAAAAATGACTTAACTCTTCTTCTCTTTTTTCATTAAGTGACTCAGCTGTCAGCTAACTCGATACAGCTGACTTTCCGATATGGTTGTTTCACTTGGCTGATGTGAAAAACTTGTTCATTTCTCACTTTCTATCTTCCATCTCTTCTGATTGAGTCTTCTGAGTGTTAACTCAGCTCAATTAACCCTAGCTCATGCTTAAGCTCTTCAAATCTTGATTCACATAAGGGTTTGGTGAATATGTCAGCTAATTGCTTATCAGTTGAGATATATTCCAAAGTGATGTCTTTCTTTTCAACATGATCTCTTATAAAATGATATATGACATCAATGTGCTTTGTTCTTGAATGCAACACAGGATTTTGAGTGATTACAATGGCACTAGTGTTATCACACATAATTGGAATCTCTTTTTCTTTAATTTCATAGTCTCTCAGCTGTTGTCTCATCCATAAGACTTGGGCACAACAGCTGCCCGTAGCTATGTACTCTGCTTCAGCTGTGGATGTGGCGATTGAGTTTTGCTTCTTGCTAAACTAGGAAACCAATCTGTTTCCAAGCATTTGACATGTACCTGAAGTACTCTTCCTGTCAACTCTACATCCAGCATAGTTTGAGTCTGAGTAACCAATAAGCTTGAATCCACCTTCCTTTGGATACCGTAAGCCAACTTCCTGGCATCCCTTCAAATATCTTATGATTCTCTTAGCTGCAGTCATGTGTCTCTCTTTTGGTGCAGATTGAAATCTTGCACATACACCTACTGCAAAGGTGATGTCTGGTCTGCTGGCTGTTAAATAGAGCAGTGATCCAATAAGTGATCTATATCTTGTTTGATCTACAGCCTTGCCATCTGCATCTATGTCCATCTTGACTGATGTGTTCATTGGTATTTTCACAGAATACTTATCTTCCATACCAAATTTCTTCATTAAATCTCTGGTGTACTTTGGTTGACTTATGAAAGTTCCTTTCTTCAATTGCTTAACTTGAAGTCCTAGGAAGAAAGGCAGTTCTCCCATCATGCTCATTTCAAATTTACCTTGCATGAGGTTTGAGAACTTATCACACAGCTCTTTATTTGTGGATCCAAAAATGATATCATCCACATATATTTGAACAAGCAATATACTCTCTCCATCTTGAATTCTGAAGAGTGTTATGTCCACTTTACCTTTGGTGAATCCATTATCAGTTAGAAATTGAGATAATGTATCATACCATGCTCTTGGTGCCTATTTCAATCCATATAATACTTTCTTGAGCTTGTACACCTTATCACCAATGGTCTTCTGCTTAGAACCTGGAGGTTGTTCAACATAGACTTCTTCCTCCAACAGTCCATTTAAGAATGAACTTTTCACATCTATTTGATATACAGTGAAGTTCTTATGTGCAGTATAAGCAAGAAACATCCTTATTGCTTCTAATCTTGCAACAGGAGCAAAGGTTTCATCAAAATCTATTCCCTCTTCTTGGCAATACCCTTTGGCCACCAATCTTGCTTTGTTTCTTACCACAGATCCTTTCTTATTCATCTTGTTTCTGAAAACCCGTTTTGTGCCAATAACATTCTGATGGGTTGGTCTCTGCACCAATTCCCATACTTTGTTCCTTTCAAATTGATTCAGCTCTTCTTGCATGGCTTGAATCCAATGAGTATCATCCAGTGCTTGAGACACATATTTTGGCTCTATTTGGGAAATAAAACAAGTGAACATTGCTTCTTGTTGAGCTCTGGATCTGGTTTTTACACCATCTCTAACATCTCCAATGACTAGCTCTGCTGGATGGTCTCTCAGCCATCTCACATCAGGTTGAAGCAAGTCACGGTTCAAATTGCCTCTCGCACTGCGTTGTCTTGAGAAGCTCTTTCATCACCATTCAGCTGCAAACTTTCCAGCTGTCTTTGAGATTCAGCTATCTCATCTTCATCTTGGTTAATTACTCTTACTTCAGCTTCAACATAAGGACTCATCTTATCAGCTAACTCTTCAATGTCTTCTCCATTCACATTAGGTTCATCAAAAACCACATGGATAGACTCTTCTATGACCATAATTCTCTTGTTCAGCACTGATAGGCTTTGCTCTCAGCTAAGTATCCCAAAAAGATACCTTCATCAGCTTTAGCATCAAAAGCCTTTAGATTATCCTTGCCATTGTTTTGGATGAAGCATTTACATCCAAATATTCTAAAGTATCCAGCATTTGGCTTTCTCCCTGTCCATATCTCATGGGGAGTTTTGGTCAATTGCCTATTTATCATGCATCTATTTTGACTATAGCATGCAGTGTTGATGGCTTCAGCCCAAAATCTCTTAGACAATCCAGCTTCAGCTAACATGGTCCTTGCAGCTTCTTTGAGAGTTCTACTCCTTCTTTCAAATTTACTCCATTCTCTTTGTGGAGTTCTTGCTTTGAGATAACTCATGAGCAATACCATTTTCAACACACAAGATCGAGTTATTATTCCATTGAAAAACTCAGTTCCTCTATCAAACCTTATTTTTATAATGGTTTGACTCTTTTCATTTTGAACTCTTTTCATCAGTTGTGGTAACTTTTGCAAGGTTTCCTTCTTTTTGCACATGAAGATTGTCCATGTATATCTTGAATAATCATCTACCACCACTAAGGTGTATTTCTTTCCATTTATGTTGGCTGGTTCAACTGGAACAAATAAATCCATATGCAACAAATGCAATATCCTTGTTGAAGAAGGACTAGGCTTCTCCTTGAATGAAGATTTGATCTACTTTCCCATCTGGCATGCATCACATACACTTTCTTTCTTGTACACTGAGTCTGGCAATCCTTCCACAAGATTACTACGTGCAAGCTTGTTGATTGTCTTGAAGTTCAGATGACTCAGCTTCTTATGCTACGGCCAACTTGATTCGGCTGTGCTCTTTGCTAACAGACAGGTGCTTGGCGTGGCAGTAGACCAGTCTACCACATACATATTCTTCTGTCTTGATCCTTGCAGCACTATTTCATTTGATTCAGCATCTTTAAGTTGGCACAGTCCCATATGGAATCCAACATTGTAGCCCTTGTCACAGAGTTAGCTGATGCTTAACATGTTGAAGTTTAGACCTTCAACATAAGCAACATTTGTGATTTCCAATCCATTTTTCTTGATAGATCTTGTGCCTTTGATTTCCCCTGGAGCTTCATTTCCTCCAAATATAACTTTTGCAACTCTAATCTCCTTGAACCTTGACAGATTTTTCTTGTTTCCTGTCATATGTCTGGAACAGCCACTATCCATGTACCAGGTTCCTTGGCACTCAGTTGTTCCTTTAACCTGCAATCAAGGAAATTGGTTTTTAGGTACCCATACTTGCCTGGGTCCTAAGGGGTTAGTGCTGTAAGATGATCCCACCAACCTATAGCCAAATGATTTGACTCTAAGAGGTTGCCATCTATCTATTCCATAATCATAATTCACTTTGGCAAATTGCTTGGGGGCTTTAGGTTCATACAGCTGTCTCTTTTGTATGTACGCCTGTGTGTATGTTTTAGCAATTGCCTTCTTTGGGTAGTTGTGATATTTTTTAGTGTAGTGTCTGGGTGCATATGTGTGCTGATAATAGCTCTTTTGCTTTTGGAATGACCTTTGCTGAGGTTTAGGTCTTTTCCATCTAGGCTTGTATTCCATTGGTCTTTGCTGATTTTTCACATTATTCCAATCAGCTTGGCTTGGGTAGTTTCTACCATTTCCATCATATGTGTTTCTTTTGGAATTGAATCCTATGCTTGTCTTATCTCCACATTCTTTTTGACTCATGATAAGGTCATCCAATGATTTGGATGCCTTTGTAAATGAGGCAATTACATTTTTAAGATCATTTTCTCTCTTTTCTATAGCAGCTATCTCTGCTATTAGTTTGGCATTCTCGGCCTTGACTCTTTGTTCTCATCAGCTATGTGACTTAGAGTACTCAGCTCCTTAGTCAGCTGTGAGTTTTAGCTTTTGAGCTGGCTTTTTTCCTCATTTATAAGTGTGTGTGTGAGGATTTTATGTTCTCAAAGTCTTTCATCATTTTGCCTAATGAATCATAAAGATCAGTGGGTGATGAAGTGTGTGTGTGTGTGTCACAATCACTATCACTTGAATCTGAATGAGATGAGTTAGAGTGTACCTCATCTTCCTGGTCTGGTTGGTCTTGTTCTTTAGCCATAAGATAGATCAAGGCTTCTTCTTCAGAGTCACTTGAGTAGTTAGCTTCATTACTCTCTGAGTCTACTGCTTCTTTTGACTTAGTTGTCTCAGCAGTTTCAGCAGCCAACATAGCTTTCTTCTTTTCCTGTCTTCTTTCTCTGAAGACTTTTCTTTCTTCTTCATTCCTGTATTTATTAACTGGTGGATAGGAGCAGTCGATGGCAAAATGTCCTGGTTGTCTGCAGTTCCAACACAGGTTCTCAGCTCTTTGATCAGCTCTTTCTGTCCTTGGGTTATCAGCTCTCTGATACTCAACTCTTTGATGCTCAGCTCTCTTGGGTAGCATGTCTTCCCTTGACTTGGAGGGAGCTGAATGTCTCCTGGAGAATTCACCCTTGTTTCTTTTATAGTTCTTATTGAAGAACTTGTTGAATCTTTTAACCATCAGGGCAATCTCCTCCCGGTCTATGGCTTCCTTGACTTCAGCTCTCTTTCCATCCTTGACTATAAGTGCAGTTGTCTTAGGTACAACTATCTCCTCTTGCTCCTTTCTTCTCAGCTCAAACTCATAGGCTTTGAGATCTGAGAATAGCTCATGATTGGATGTTGTTGTGAGGTTCATTGAATGTCTCAGGGCCATGACCTTCATTTCCCATTCAGCTGGGAGGCTTCTCAGAATCTTCATACACATTTCCTTTTGTGTATATTCTTTCCTGTCTTTGATAGCTCATTTGTGATTTCAAATAATCGCATCCAAATGATCCAAGTTTCACTGCAAGCATTTTAAAATTTTCAAATTTTTGTACAACAACAGACAATTTATTTTCTTTAATTTTCTCAGATCCTTCACAAATTAAAGTTAATTTATCCTAGATTTCTTTTGCAGATTTGCAAGATTTGACTTTATTGAACATTGCTTTGTCTAATGTCTTGTAGAGAATGTCCTTGGCCACATTATCCAAGTTGTATCTTTTTCTATCATCGTTGGTCCACTCAGTCCTTGGCTTTTCAACCATGGCTGGTCTGTCTTCATCTGCTTCTGCTACTACAGCTGCAATTCTTACAGTTGTGTTCACTTTAAGTATTTGCAGTGGCCCATCCTCTATCACAAGCCACATTTCATCATGTAAAGCAGATAGATGAGCCTGCATACGAATTTTCCAGTCATCAAACTCCTGAACAGTGAACATAGGAATGCGTGTCAAATTTGCTTCCATGATTATAACTTTGCTAAGAGTGAAAGATTTCGAAAATACAAGTGTTAAAATCCTTTTAGAAAAGATAGAGATCTAGTTCAGTAACCAGTGCGGAAGGCTCAATGAACCAACCGCTCTGATACCACTTGTAGGTCCCAAGGGGTGTGAGTAAGGTTTAGAAGGGGGGTTGAATAAACCTTACCAAATTTTCGATTTAGTCCTTTTAAAGAAATTACGAGTTAACACAAACAAATTAAGTCCTTGAGAGGACAAGTAAGTTGGTTATTCAAATAGAGTTAGCCACTCAACGACTTCGATAGAGTTTGTTGATAGAATAACTTCGAGTTGTTTAACCCGAAACTTAACTTTGCTATGTTGGTTTTATCAATGGAAGACTTAACACCCTTTGATTTGATTTAAACTTGTTTTAACACTTGATATTAGCATTTGGTTATTAATCAGTTTAGGATAGCAAATAAGTTTATCAGCAGATATAAAATAGATATGCAGAAATGTAAATGTCTTTGAAAAATAAATGACACAGTTGATTTTTATAGAGGTTCAAGATGGGGTAATTCTTCTAATACTCTCTTCTCCAACTCCCGGAGGAATCCACTAAGTAATGTGAGATCGGTTTACAAAGTGGTGAATAGATCTAGAGACAACCTTTGATCACACAAATTGCTTTCTCGTCCGACTCAGCTTCTTCACAGGGCAGATGCCTTGCTACTTTAGCTCACTTTCTCAAGCTCTTGGATTTGATCACGAAGCCCTCCAATAACTTTATACTGGTTCGACCTTGAACCTTTCTACAATCCTCCTAGGAAAGTAGACCTCTTTTGATTCTTCAAAAGTTTTCTCTTCAACAGTTTGAAGTTGTCTTTCCTTCACAGCTTTGCGTTGGATTGATTTCCTTCGAGTTTCAATCTTGAGATGTAGACCTTTCCTCGTATTAAATGAATGTTCAGCTTTTCAGGTTCTGACACGAGGTGCAGTGCTTCCCATTGGTTTATTTCTTTTGCACGCTTCTGGGACGAGCACTTTAAGACTGCGAAATGGAAGTATTACTTATTTAAGTAATGTTCTTGACTTCTGTGCAACGGATTCCTTTCAGTTGACTTCTCTTGGTTGTTGCCTATTTCCCCAGGTGACTTGAGTCTGCTCCAATCATTTCAAGACTCAACTGTCACTTCCAACTTGTGACTTAGCTTCTTGAGACTTTGACTGACACTTCACACAGTTGTTCCTCAGTAGATACATCTTCAATCAAGTTCTTGATCTTCCTTCTTGGCCGTACTCAGTTGTTCCACAGCGGAGTCTTCACTTCAGTCTTTAGTTGACTTCTTGTATTTCCTAGCATAGCTGACTTGACTCAGCTTTTCTAGCCCTATCTATTACAATGAAAATTACAAGGAAAATGGGGTGCCAACTTTCTAGTTTAAGTTTTACATGGCATTCATCAAAATCTATAAAATAAATTTCCCAACAATGTTTTTCTGCCTTATTCCTTGAAGCACAATTTCATTTGATTCAGCATTTTTGATTTGGCAAACTCCCATGTTGAATCCTACATTGTAGCCTTTGTCGCAGAGTTGGCTGATGCCTAGAAGATTGAAGTTGAGGCCTTCAACATATGCAACATCTGTTATCTCCAATCCGTATTTCTTTATGGATCTTGTGCCTTTGATTTCCCCTGGAGCTTCATTTCTTCCAAATATAATTTTGCACCTTAAATTTCCTTGAACTTTGACAAATTTCTTTTGTTTCTTGTAATATGTCTGGAACAGCCACTATCCATGTACCAGGTTCATTGGTACTCAACTGATCCCTGAACCTACAATCAAGGAAATTAGTTTTTAGTTATTCATACTTGTCTGGGTCCTGAGAAATTGTGCTATAAGATGTTCCAACCAACCTATAGCCAGATGATCTAACTCTAAGAGGTTGTCATCTATCAGTTCCATAATCATAGTGCACATTAGCAAACTGCTTGGGGGTTTTAGGATCATACACTGTCTCTTTTGTCTGTATACCTGTGTGTTTGTTTAAGCATTTTCTTTCTTGGGGTAATAGTGGAATTTTTTGTGCTTGATGGGTTTTGTGTCTGGGTGCAGATGCGTGCTGATGATAGCTCTTTCGCCTTGGGAATGACTTGTGATGAGGTTGAGGTCTTTGCCATTTTGGCTTGTATCCCATAGGTCTTGGCTTGGCTGATATCTCACTTGGTTATTCCAATCAGCTTGTTTTGGATAGTTTCGACCATTCCCATCATACAATTTTCTTTGCTGAAATCTCTGGGGTTGTTGATAGCTCTGTTTAACTTTCACAGAGTATTTTCTGTTTGAAATCTGCTGATGAACTTTTCTGAATTTTGTTTCAGATGTCCTTTCAGCATACTCAACTAGCTTCTTGCCTTTACCATTATATCTAAGGCCATTATGGTTGTGATTGTGTTTATGTGTGGGTATTAGTGCAACATTTGGTGTTTTGGATTTTGGACTCCTTCATTACTTGAGGATCCTCTTTCCATAATCACTCTAGGAACTTGGGCATGCATAAAGAAATTGAATCCTATGTTTGTCTTATCTCCACATTCTTTTTTAGTCATTATAAGTTCATCCAATGATTTTTATGCCTTGTAAATGAAGCAATCACATTTTTAAGATCCTTTTTTCCCTTTTCTGTAACAGCTAACTCTGCTTGGATCTTGGCAATTTCAGCCTTCAGCTTTGTATTCTCACCAGCTATGTGACTTGGAGTACTCAACTCTTTAGTCAGCTGTGAGTTTTGGTGTGTGAGGTTTTGATGTGCTCAAAGTCTTTCATCATTTTGCCAATTAGATCATAAAGATTTGTGGGTGATGAAGTGTTTGTGTCACAATCATTATCACTAGAATCTGAATGAGATGAGTTAGAGTGTACCTCATCTTCTTGATCTTTTGGATCTTGTTCTTTGGCCATGAGGCAGATCATAGCCTCTTCCTCAGTGTCACTGGAGTAGTCTGCTTCACTACTGTCTGAGTCTGCTGGTTCTTTGCACTTAGTTGTTTCAGCAGTCTCAGCAGCCAACATGGCTTTCTTCTTTTCTTGTCTTCTTTCTCTGAAGACTCTTCTATCCTCTTCATTTCTATGTTTGTTGACTGGTGGATAAGGACAGTCAACAGCAAAATGTCCTAGTTGTCTGCAGTTCCAACACAGGTTCTCAGCTCTCTGCAAGTCAGCTCTCTCAGTCCTCTGATTATTAGCTCTCTGATATTTAGTTCTTTGATGTTCAGCTCTTTTGGATGGCCTGTCCACCCTTGCTTTGGAGGGTGCTGAGTGTCTTCTTGAGGATTCACCCTTGTTCGTTTTGTAGTTCTTATTGAAGAACTTGTTGAACCTTTTTACCATTAGGGCGATTTTCTCCTGGTCTATTGTTTCCTTTGGCTCAGCTTTCTTTCCTTCACTGGCCATCAGTGCAGTTGTCTTGGGCACAATTGTTTCTTCTTGCTCCTTTATTCTCAGCTCAAACTCATATGCCTTGAGGTCTGAGAATAGCTCATGATTTGATGTTTTGGAGAGGTCCATGGAATGTCTCAGGGCCATGACCTCCATTTCCCACTTAGCTGGGAGAGACCTTAGGATCTTCAAACACATCCCCTTCTGTGTGTAATCCTTTCCCAGAGATGAAAGCTCATTGGTGATTTCTGTAAATCTGGCATCCAGCTGATCCAGACTTTCACCTCCAATCATTTTAAATTTTAAATTTTTTGACTACAACATTTAATTTATTTTCTTTGATTTGATCAGATCCTTCACAAATCAAAGTAAGTTTTTCCCAAATTTCATTGGCTGATTTGCAAGATTTGGCTTTGTTAAACATAGCCTTGTCCAAGGTTTTATAAAGAATATCCTTGGAAACATTGTCAATATTATATCTCTTCATATCTTCGTTGGTCCATTCACAACGAGGCTTCTCAATCGTAGCAGGTCTGGGCTCTGCTGCAGCATCCTCTCCTTCAGCTGGAGGTGTTATTCTTACAGCAGTGTTGACCTTTAGAATTTGCAGTGGCCCATCCTCTATCACTATCCACATTTCATCATGCAAAGGATCAGCCTGCATACGAATTTTCCAGTTATCAAACTCTTCCACAATGAACATGGGAATGCGAGTTAGATTTACTTCCATGATAATAACTTTGCTTTTGAAATAGAAGCTTTAAAACTCAAGTGTTGTTTCTTTTGAAAAGACTGAGATCTAGTTCAGTAATCAGAGCATTGGTTCCAAAAGTGCTTACTGGATTTGATGATTGTCCCCACAAACCAACATAAGTCTTTTCTAGCGCATTTTGTCCTCACTCACGCACTCCCTGAAAATTGCTTCCTAGGAGATCACCCATCCCATGTCTACTCCAGGACAAGCACGCTTAACCTCAGAGTTTCTATGTAATGGGCGCCAGAAAAGAAGATGCACCTTGTGTGCATGGGTAATACATATCTAATCCTTTAAGCTCTACTTTAACTATGCAACCCAAGGTTGATTCCTGTAGGGCACCCCCTACAGTTCACAACGGCAGCACAGAGCTCCACACTAAGCGGTTGACGGACATGAGGGGCTTCACAAGAATCCATATGGATCCTCGACAAATTGGGCCACCACAGCCTCGATGTAGCAGTAAGCATGCAACAAATCCTAAGGGTGATTGCTGGGACCCCAAAATCCCAACAATCTCCCCCCAGCAACACCCGGGCAGATTTGAACCTTCGGCCTTGCTCTGATACCACTTGTAGGTCCCAAGGGGTGAGTAGTAAGGTTTAGAAGGGAGTTGAATAAACCTTACCAAATTTTCGATTTAGTCCTTTTAAATAATTTTCAGAGTTAACCCAAATCAGCTAAGTCCTTGAGGGACATCTAGGTTGGCTTACTTCAGCAAAGTTACCTACTCAACAGTCTCGACTGAGCTGTTGATAGTATAACTCAGTTTATGTCAGCTGACACTTAAATTTACAGTTGATTTGGTTTTTGTTCAGCGGAAGACTTTTCACCCTTGTTGTTTTAAACTTGTTTCTTAACACTTGGTTTTAGCAATGGTTATTATCAGTTGAGTTCAACAGATATAACTTAACAACATATATAAATGATATGCAATAAATTGAAGTGTTGTAAGTAAATATGACACAAGCAATTTTTATAGTGGTTTGAGTATGGGGTAATTCCTCTAATTCACTCTTCTCCAACTACTGGAGGAATCCACTAAGTAACAGATCTTGGTTACAAAGCAGTCAACATCCAAGTCAGCCTTGATCACACAGCTGGCTGCTCCTGGGACTCAGCTTCTTCACAAAACAGCTGTCTTGCTACTTCAGCTCCCTCGAACTCTTTGAATTGATCACACAACCTTCCAACGAGCCCAAAGCTTCTAGTTCGAACTTAAACCTAATTACTTCTCCTTCAACCTTGGAAAGAAGACCCATTTTGTTTTTCAAACAAATTTCCTCTTCAACTTGATGAAGTAATCTTTCCTTCACTGAGTGTGTTGGATTAAGTTCCTTAGATTTTAGGCTTGAGGATTATCTTTGAAAGCTTGGGAGTATTTTTCAGCTTTTGCTTGCTTGAATGCTTGATAGTCTTATGAAATTCGTAACCTTATCTCACTTGCTTCCTCAGCCTTTTATAGTGCAGATTCGAAAATATGTCCGTTGAAGAGATAGACATATGTTTCAAATCTCACTCGTAGGTTGTTGGCATGTCTTGCTTGAAACATTAATGGGGATCGTACCCTGAGTTTAATGCTCTGCAGCCTTTCCTTGGTCTTTGCAGGTTTTCAGGTACATCCCATTGGTTCCTTACTTTTTGCACTCTTTCAGCAAAACAGATTTAAAGCTGGCAGCTTGACACAGACCTATTTCCAGCAAAACCTTGACTTGTGTTGACAAAGGATCTCTATCAACTTTCTTCAAGTCTTGTCTGTTGCATACCCCTTTGACAGTCAATTCCAATCATTTTGGAATAACTTAGCTGTCAGCTAGCTGACTGAGACAACTTTGATGTCACTTGACTGATCCTTCACTTGGCTTCACACAGCTGACACACAGCTGGGTCTCCTCTTCAATCTTCAATCGACTCTTGTAATCTTCAACTTAGTTGACCTCAACTCAGCTCATATAGTCTTATCTATTACAAGTTGAATTACAAAGAAATGGGGTGCCAACTTCCTATTCAAAGTTTTACATGGTATCATTAAAATCTAAACATAAATTTTCCTAACATACCTGATCAGAATGTCATGACACTTCGACGCAGTGGGAGGGTGATTAGACCACAAATCCGCTATCGTCAAATCGAAGAGGCAAATGTAACAGTATCCGATGGGGTAGATGATGATCCATTATATTTTCGACAAGCGGTGGAGGATTCTAATAAAGAGTGGTGACTTGAATATATGAACCATGAAATGGATTCGAACCATAGCATTTTGTAGCCGTAGGTCAAGAGCAGAAAGTCTGCAAATTGCTTAGATTCATTTATGAATTAAAGCAAGCCTCAAGTTCATGGTACCATAGATTTGATGAGACGATCAAGTCTTATGGTTTTGACCAAAGTGTTGATGAGCCTTGTGTATACAAGCAGATCAAGGATGGTAAAGTGGCATTTTTAGTAATTTACGTAGATGACATTCTATTAATTGAGAATGAAGTAGAGATGTTAGCTACAGTTAAAAGTTGGTTTGCCAAGCAATTCCAAATGAAAGATTTAGGATAAGAGAATTATGTTCTTGGAATTTGAATCGCTTCAAAATCACAAGAACAAATTATTGGCATTATCTCGGACTTTTATATTGATAAGATGCAGTTGCATTTTAGAATGCAAGATTCCAAAATGGGTTACCTACCAACTCGACATGGAATTGCTCTCTCCAAGGAGGAGTGTCCTAAGACACATCATGAGGAAAAGGACATGAGACGCATTCCCTATGCCTCTACAAGTATGCAATGTTGTGTACTAGGTTCGGTATTTGATACGCGGTAGGGATACCCAACCAGTTTCAATATAATCCAGAAATGTTTTATTAGATAATAGTCAAGAACCTTCTCAAGTATCTTTGAGAACAAGATGTTTGTCTATTTAGGTGGCGATCTTAAAATAGACGATTACACTGATTCTGACTTCTAGTTAGACAATGATACTCGAAAGTTGATATCTTGGTCAGTATGCATTCTGTAAGTCCAAGCGGCTACGATAATCTAGAGGGGGGTGAATAGATTATCTCCATCTTTTCGATTTAGCCCTCTTTTTTTCACGCGAATGCTCAAACACAATAATAAAGGTGCGGAATGTAAACAACACACGTCGATTTAAAGAGGTTCAACCCACCTAGGGCCTAATCCTCTACCACCCCAGTATATCCGGGATGGATTTAAAAAAGAAAAAGAATTTTATTAATTACCAAAATTAATACAAATTCAACTTACAACACCTTGAAGAGCACCACACTCTTCTTCAACACCACCTTTGAGATTACCACAATCTCTTCTTGAAGATTACCACAATCTCCAACGGCACCTTGTGAAGATTACCACAATCTTCAACCTTGAAGAATACCAAATTCTTCAACACCTCAATAAGAAGATCACCACAATCTTCTTGCACCTATCACCTAGATCATCCAAGTGTATTCTTACCACAAGAACACTCACAAGGATATCTTGTGTTTGAATGATAACCAAAAATCAAGATTACAACTCAATAATGAATAATACAATTTGAGTGCAAAGTGTAATCAAGAATAGCCTAGACCTCAAGGATGTGAAAGTGATAAGCTAGGCAAATTTACAACAAGAATAATAACAATGAAAGACCAAGTATTTGCTTGAAGTGTAGCTTGTTGTGTTGTATCTCGATTGTTGTATTGGTTGCTCCAAAACTTCCTCTATTTATAGGAGATGATTGATCAAGCATAGGCTCCTCTTGGGGATTAAAAATCTACAGAAAAATACAATTAAAATCAAGAATATAGTTGTTAGAAATCAATCCCACAATTTAAGGAAATGTGTCTGCTGTCAAACGGTCATATTTTTGCTGTCAATGCATAGATGCGACGGCCGTCACTTTGAAATAGAAGTTTGAAACATAACGTTGCAATTAAACATAGGGCGACCGGTCCAAGGGGTCTTCGACCGGTCGACCCCTACACGGACCGGTCCCCCTCAAGCAAAAAACATGACAGGAAGTTCTGTAACACAAATGAACTCCCAGTGCACGGCCGACGGGGCGACGGCCGACAAAGACTGGCGACCCCTTGGCGACTTGACGGCCGACCTGACCAATATTACATCCGTCTCATTTTCTGTTTCTAAAAAACCTCTTCAGGTACGGGTTGCCCTATATGGCGACCGGTCGACCACGAGACAGAAATGTTGTCCAATTTTTGTCGAAAATAAAACTCAAGAAATACTCTGAAAATTTAGTAAAAACATTTTAAACCAATCGGGAGTATTTAGACAACATTTAGAAATCTTGTTTAGGAGTAAGAGCCCATTGACATAAAATCATTAAAAGTGTTGTCCATTATTATCAAAAATAAACTTGAGGAAATACTCCTGAAAATATTAAAACCATTTTAAATCATTTAGGAGTATTTGGACAACCTTTAAAAACATTGTTTTGGTGAAAAAATAAAATCATCAAAATTAAGATAAAAACATGTATCAAACAATCTCCCCCTTTTTGATGATTACAAACCAAAACAATTTTTACACAAACTAAGAGAGCAATTTTAGAAATGATTTTCCGGTAAAAACATTTGACCGTTTGGAAGCAACCAAAATTTCCAAAAATATTAAAGCAACCAAGTAGGGAGTAATTATTTTCAATAATAAGCACAAGCTCCCCTATCAACAAGCATATCAAGAATAATGTAAAAGCAATTTTCCATAAGCTAAAAGCTTTAGCTTTTACAATTTGTTCAAGAGCTTATAAGCTCCCCCTGTCACAAAACATCATTAAACACTTGTATAAGTCCATCAAGCAATAATTGGACTAAAAATGAATCATAACTTATGGCTTTTATGAGTCATAGCTTATAGCTTTTATAACAAGCTTTTATTAGCTTCTTTGAGCTAATGCGCCAATTTCCTATTTCTCCCCCTTTGGAATCATCAAAAAGAGTGTTAGGATGATAAAAACATCATATAATGTCATCAAAGTGCACCAAAGGGACGGTTTATCAACCGTTGAGCAATATAAGCTTAAAAATTCCAAAAAATTGGAGAAATATATCATAAGAAATCCAAAAGCTCATTTTTTTAGCCAAAAACATGATCTCAAAATGATTTTTAGACATTAGGAAGCAAGAGAATCATGTAGAAGTTGAAATATTCATTGCGACATTTCATCGAACACTATGTGTGCGTGAAAAATAAAAGAGGTTGTATATAGTCCTTGTAAATGTTTCAAGCCAAGAATCATCAATCATCCTCATTTCAAAGCTCAATAAGATCATATGCAACATATGCAACATTTGTTCATCAAATAAGAGGCTCAACAAAGTAGATTCTCAAGGGTTCAACCCAATTGAGATAATATAAGCTAAGAAGGATCAAGGCATTACAAATGCCAAAAATTAGAGCATCCATCAAATAATACAAGTCATGTCTTAAACAATACATGTATGATATATCAAAAGTCCCAACATATCCAACTAAGCATAATGATCAAAGCATTAAAAGAAGCACTTTTACCATCAAGTACTTCATACCAATTATCAAACAATATGCTAAATTAGAGTATTTTTACCATCAAATACTCCACCAATACCATGATCAACCACAAGTTATTATCAACTTGTAATTTTCACCCTTTCAATAAGACAAGCAAATTTTATTAGTACGAGAGAGTTTTACAAAAGTTCATAAAAATACAAAGCAACGAAAATGCTAGAAAGTATAGGGGGTGGGGACATCATTCCTCATTCGAGGAGAAGCAATATCCAGGAATAAAATCCTTGATGAATTTCTTCAATTTGCCGATAGACTTTTGCATTTTGGAGGTCTTTTGCTCCAAAGCCTCATACCTCGTCTCGTGAAAAGCCCTCATCTCATCAAATTCGGCTTGAGTATACCTCCTAGGCGGTTGAGCACCGGTATTACCCTCTGGATTGCTCGGTTCGCCCTCTTCCGCCAATCTTGCGGCCTCGGCATCATCAAAGAAGTCATTAGGATCGGGGGACTCTTGACCTCTTCCTCTAGCCATTTTAGTTGGTCGGATGTCCATATTCTTGCGCATCGTGACCATTTGGGAGATGTTATCAATGTCGAAGTCATTTTGAAATACCTCCGAGTTACACTCCGACGAAGGTAGTCCCGATTGAATAAGAAGTTTACAAATCCAATTTCCCATAACCAACTTCTTATTACCTTGAGTGATGGACTCAATTAGACATTGAATAAGTATGGCGCCAAAGTTAAGTGGTTCCCTCCTAGCAATCTTATAAGTCAAAAAGTAATCCATGTTGCTAGGCATCTTTCCCGACTTACCACAAATGCAATATGCGACAATGACCGATAAAATACGATGCTCAAGTGTCATTGCCAACAAAGAATACTTTGGCCATACTCCCAAATACGTCTTAACTTCTTTCATTGACACCCCCAACATTTCATCATTCCAAGTTCCACAAGAGAAATAATCCCAACCACCTTCTCTAACATGTAAAAGCCGGCAAATATCATTGGGAGTCCATCTAAAATGACGACCCCTTATAAGAGAATTTATGGCTATCGGCTTCCTTTCAACATCATATTCCACCCACATATTGGCATAAAAGAGTTGGATAATATCATCATCATACAAAACATAAGCATGCTCCCATAAATACATCCAACCTTGCTCCTCAAAAAATCCTCTTATAGTAGGATACTCATTTGTAAATGAACTAAAACGACACATTTTAGTCCGAGCAATAGATTTTCCTCCCATCCCCGAATCCTCATAGTACCATTCCGCATACTTATTGATGAAATTAAGAACATTGTGGGAATTAGGAGCTTGAGTAACAAAAGATTTTTTACCTTTCGCCCAACGGCAATTTTGGAGCGAAATTGTTCCGCGGAGCTCGGTAATTTGGGCCCGAGAGAGAACAGGATTTTGAACATCATCACCTTCCTGAGCTACATTTCTTTGGGCAGCTCGGATATCCCTTTGTTCGGCTTCTTCTTGCCGATTTCTTAACGAACCCTCTCCGCCCCTTCTACGCTTGGAGAGGGGATTTCGACCGGTGGAATTCTTTGGGGGAGCCATATATGTAAGATTCTTGTGAAAATAAGAAGATTAGCAACAAGAATCGTGAAAAATGATGAAGAATTGAGGAATATAAGAAAAGGGGGAAAGATGTTCGCTGTTAAGGGTTTTGAAGAAATTTCTCTTCTGTTTTGAAACGAAGAACAAAAAGTTTATATCTATAAAATTAGCCTGGGCGACCGGTCGAGGTAGGGTGCGACCGGTCGACGCGTGCGGCGACCGTCGAGGTAGTAGGTGCGGCCGGCGACGTGCGAGGCGACGGTCGCCGCCCTTGACCGTCCCAGTAATTTCTCTTTCCCCGCATTTTCAAAAATTCGATTTTTCACCCCAAAAGTTTTAAAACTTTGCAAAAAGATAATTTTGGGCTATCTCCAACAAATATGGGTTTCGGGAAAACATATATTCGAGAAAATCGAGACTTAACAAGTAGTGCCCTTTTAAGAGAATATATGCAAAATCATTTAGGGGCACTTAAGGGGTAAAAATGAAATATCTTGAAAGATATGTGCATAAGCATAATATCGAGTTCTAAGGAAAATACGAGTGAACGTACCTCGATAGTTTAAGAAACTTGATGACGAAATAGCCAATGAATATGAGATATAAGTATCCTACACAATTCTTAAACAAAAATTGCACAAAGACACAAGTGTAGGCAAATGATAGGAGATATCAAAAATTTATGCTACACATATACAAGAGAGATAATAGATCACATAGGTCTATTTAAATGCACAAGAGTTTTAGAAATATCATGCAAGGTCTTCTTTTAAAAATTTTGAAACTCACAAATATATAAAAGACCTAAATTCAAAATAAATACTTGAAGACTCATTTTGCAATTAAGACACAATTAAAAACATGCATAGAATTAAAATAGAATGCATATATAAATGGGAAGATACGGTTTACCAATTACGCCGTTTCCATGGGTTGTGTCTTTCCCATTGTTGATGATATCTTCCCTTTGAGAAGTCACTTTGTTGATGATGACTTCTTTGATTACTCCATTTCCAAGGTTTGTTGCCTTCCCTTTGTTGAGAGTCTCTTCTTCTTTGAAAATCATCTTGTTGATGATGTCTTTGCCATTTCCAAGGATTGTGTTCTTCCCAATTTTGATTATATCCTCTTCTTCAAAATTGGCTTTGTCGAAAATAGTTTCTCCTTCTTTGATCAAATGAAACGGTCATTTGATGTCTTCTTGGCGGTATGAATTTTCTTCGATCATTATTTCACCGGGTACCTAATAACACATTATTTTGTGGTACCCTTACGTGTTTGAGTCCTTTAGGATTAGTCTTGAGACTTTTAGGTCTCCAACAATAATTAGAGCTATTTCTAGCCCGACAAGTATTTACCGTATGACCCTTTTTACCGCAATAAAAGCATGTAATAATTCTAGGAGCATAATGACCAACGTGCTTAGAGACTTGATTCTTTTTCATGTGATTGACACCTTTAGGCTTATGATCAAGTTCTAATTTCGAATTATCACAACAATCAACAATATTGGTCATTCTATCGATACTCAAGTTGGATTTAGATAAATCATTTTTCAAGCAATTTATATCCTCAACAAGAGTACTATTTTCTTTCTCAAGGTTTCTAACCTTGTCAAGAGTGGTGGTGTGAGCACATGATAGTGATTCATAGGAAGTAAATAAACTATCCTTATCATTTTTCAAAATAATGAATTCCTTTTTCAAATTTTTGTATTTAACAAGTAAGTTTTGGAATTCTTCTTGTAGCTCATCATAATCATTTTGCAAATCACTATATTCATTTTGCAATTCATTGTCATAAGAAGTAGAGGGCTTAGAACTTACCTCGTTTTCTTCTTCGATGCCCATGAGGCATTGTTCAACTTGTTCATCATGGGAGGTTGTAGAAGGCTTATCCCATGTTGTTGGATTTGATGTTGTATCCGTTTGTGAAGTAGATGCTTTTGAGTTGCTCCTTTCATTTGCATATACTTCATAGATGGCTTCTAATTTTTGCCGTACTTCATGTGCCGATCGAATACCTACAACATGATCAAATTCCAAAGTGGTAACTGAACAATGTAAAATATTAAGAGCTTTACCATTTAAGGAGATGATTTTCTTCTCTTCATCATTGAGCTTTTTGAAGCCTTTTGAGGTATGTGGTGTATCTTTCATCGGAATGGATTCTCCATTAATGACGGTGTTCCAAATGTCAAACCCGCAACCTTGTAAATAGCATTCCATTTTTCTTTCCAAAATATAAAATTTTTGGAATCAAAACGAGGTGGCTTGGTGGTGGAGGTGCCGGAAAGATGAGCTTCGTTCGTAGCCGACGATCGTTTCTCTTCACTCGCGATGTGAAACGAGCTTGCCAAAGAGTTTGGCTTTGATACCACTTGTAAGTCCAAGCGGCTACGATAATCTAGAGGGGGGGTGAATAGATTATCTCCATCTTTTCGATTTAGCCCTTTTTTTCACGCGAATGCTCAAACACAATAATAAAGGTGCAGAATGTAAACAACACACGTCGATTTAAAGAGGTTCAACCCACCTAGGGCCTAATCCTCTACCACCCCAGTATATCCGGGATGGATTTCAAAGAAAAAGAATTTTATTAATTACCAAAATTAATACAAATTCAACTTACAACACCTTGAAGAGCACCACACTCTTCTTCAACACCACCTTTGAGATTACCACAATCTCTTCTTGAAGATTACCACAATCTCCAACGGCACCTTGTGAAGATTACCACAATCTTCAACCTTGAAGAATACCAAATTCTTCAACACCTCAATAAGAAGATCACCACAATCTTCTTGCACCTATCACCTAGATCATCCAAGTGTGTTTTTACCACAAGAACACTCACAAGGATATCTTGTATTTGAATGATAACCAAAAATCAAGATTACAACTCAATAATGAATAATACAATTTGAGTGCAAAGTGTAATCAAGAATAGCCTAGACCTCAAGGATGTGAAAGTGATAAGCTAGGCAAATTTACAACAAGAATAATAACAATGAAAGACCAAGTATTTGCTTGAAGTGTATCTTGTTGTGTTGTATCTCGATTGTTGTATTGGTTGCTTCAAAACTTCCTCTATTTATAGGAGATGATTGATCAAGCATAGGCTCCTCTTGGGGATTGAAAATCTACAGAAAAATACAATTAAAATCAAGAATATAGCTCATAGAAATCAATCCCACAATTTAAGGAAATGTGTCTCATTGTGTCAAACGGTCATATTTTTTTGTCATTACGCACAGGCGACGGTCGCACCGAAATAGAAGCTTGAAACATAACGTAGCAATTAAACATAGGAGACTGGTCCAGAGGGGTCTTGACCGGCGACCCCCTACACGGACCGGTCCCCTCAAGCAAAAAACAAGACAGAAGTTCTCAGAACACAAATGAACTCCCGTGCACGGCCGACGGGGCGACGGTCGACAAAGACCGGCGACCCTTGGCACGGGTCGACCACCAATATTGCATCCGTCTCATTTTCTTTGCTTTCTAAAAACCTCTTCAGTGCACGGGTTGCCCTATAGAGGCGACCGGTCCGACCACGAGACAATTGTTGTCCAATTTTTGTCGAAAATAAAACTCAAAAAATACTCCGAAAATTTAGTAAAAACATTTTAAACCAATCGGGAGTATTTAGACAACATTTAGAAATCTTGTTTAGGAGTAAGAGCCCATTGACATAAAATCATTAAAAGTGTTGTTGAGGAAATACTCCGGAAAATATTAAAACCATTTTAAATCATTTAGGAGTATTTGGACAACCTTTAAAAACATTGTTTTGGTGACAAAATAAAATCATCAAAATTAAGATAAAAACATGTATCAAACACATTCTTGTTGATCTTGTCAACAAGGCCCAGCCTGAAAAGTATTTTTAGAGGCACAAGAACATAGGACTGGGAGACATGTCTCATATGCTTTAGGGCAAGTGGGAGATTGTTAGGGATAATGCCCTTAAAGCAATTGTGAATTAGTTTTTGATTATTAATAAATGCGACATTTATTTTTGGACTCTTGTGCATATTGTATGTATTTTCTTGAACGTCATGAAAATCTATAGTTTATTTAATTTAACCGTAATATTAGTATATAAGTGTTATATACAAGAGGATTAAGATTTTGGATATGTATGGGATCTTTAATTAAAACATCATTAACGCGGCTCAGAACATTTTGAATGTGACTGTCTTATTCGAACCGTCGATGTGGAGGCATCTTAGTGGGGGAATTTATATATGATTTGATCATTATAGGACTTGGACCGATTTGAATTTTCCATACAAATTCCATTGTAGAAATGGAAAATTAAATTAAATCACAAGATGGTCGTATATATGGATAAATCTTAATCCTAAGTGATTATAGACTCCTATTTATTTCTGTGTGATTCTTAATTTGTTCATTTAAGTTTGTCCCGCGATATTCCCAATATTTGCATTTTAAATTCACATTTGAATTAAATAGCTGAGAATATAAATTCACATATATGGAATCCATTCCTTCTTTCAAGAAGTAGAAAGACGATTCTCTCATTTGTTAATTCTAGAACTGAATGGTTTGAGATCTCTAATTTATAATCTGATTATAAATTAATCATTCGCTAGTGAATTAATGGTAAATGAGGATAAGAAGTAATTGAAGAGGTTTAACGGATACTACCTAGTGTAAGTCCAAGCGGCTACGATAATCTAGAGGGGGGGTGAATAGATTATCTCCATTTTTTTGATTTCGCCCTCTTTTTATAACTGAATGCTCAAACACAATAATAAAGGTGCGGAATGTAAACAACACACGTCGATTTAAAGAGGTTCAACCCACCTAGGGCCTAATCCTCTACCACCCCAGTATATCCGGGATGGATTTCAAAAAGAAAAAGAATTTTATTAATTACCAAAATTAATACAAATTCAACTTATAACACCTTGAAGAGCACCACACTCTTCTTCAACACCACCTTTGAGATTACCACAATCTCTTCTTGAAGATTACCACAATCTCCCTTTGAAGATTACCAAAATCTTCCTTCAATGGCACCTTGTGAAGATTACCACAATCTTCAACCTTGAAGAATACCAAATTCTTCAACACCTCAATAAGAAGATCACCACAATCTTCTTGCACCTATCACCTAGATCATCCAAGTGTGCTCTTACCACAAGAACACTCACAAGGATATCTTGTGTTTGAATGATGACCAAAAATCAAGATTACAACTCAATAATGAATATTACAATTTGAGTGCAAGGTGTAATCAAGAATACCCTAGACCTCAAAGATGTGAAAGTGATAAGCTAGGCAAATTTACAACAAGAATAATAACAATGAAAGACCAAGTATATGCTTGAAGTGTATCTTGTTGTGTTGTATCTCAATTGTTGTTATTGGTTGCTCCAAAACTTCCTCTATTTATAGGAGATGATTGATCAAGCATAGGCTCCTCTTGGGGATTGAAAATCTACAGAAAAATACAATTAAAATCAAGAATATAGCTGTTAGAAATCAATCCCACAATTTAAGGAAATGTGTCTGCTGTCAAACGGTCATATTTTTTTGTCATACACAATGGCGACCGGTCGCACAGAAATAAGAGAATTAAGAACACTTTGAAAATTTCAACAGCGCGACCGGTCGACATAGGCTTCGACCGGTCGACCCCTGTCTCAACCGGTCCCCCTAACTAAAAAAACGAAGAGGTTTTGTTCTGTTTCAAAAACCAACTTGCAGCTACCGGTCGACCCACTGCGATCGGGTCGACGGTCGGCCGACGCCTGATGCACCGGTCGACCTGCTGTTTTTACTTTCGTCTCATTTTCTGTTTCTAAAAACATCTTCAGTGCGGGTTGCCCTATAGATGGCGACCCTGGTCGACCACGAGACAAATGTTGTCCAATTTTTGTCGAAAATAAAACTCAAGAAATACTCCGAAAATTCAGTAAAAACATTTTAAACCAATCCGGAGTATTTAGACAACATTTAGAAATCTTGTTATAGGAGTAAAAACCCATTGATATAAAATCATTAAAAGTGTTGTCCATTATTATCAAAAATAAACTTGAGGAAATACTCCGGAAAATATTAAAACCATTTTAAATCATTTAGGAGTATTTGGACAACCTTTAAAAACATTGTTTTGGTGACAAAATAAAATCATCAAAATTAAGATAAAAACATGTATCAAACAATCTCCCCCTTTTTCATGATTACAAACCAAAACAATTTTAACACAAACTAAGAGAGCAGTTTTAGAAATGATTTTCCGAAAAAAAACATTTGACCGTTTGGAAGCAACCAAAATTTCCAAAGATATTAAAGCAACCAAGTAGGGAGTAAATATATTCAATAATAAGCATAAGCTCCCCCTATCAACATGCATATCAAGAATAATGTAAAAGCAATTTTCCATAAGCTAAAAGCTTTAGCTTTTACAATTTGTTCAAGAGCTTATAAGCTCCCCCTGTCACAAAACATCATTAAACAATTATATAAGTCCATCAAGCAATAATTGGACTAAGAACAAATCACAACTTATGGCTTTTATGAGCCATAGCTTATAGCTTTTATGACAAGCTTTTATTAGCTTTTTTGAGCTAATGAGCCAATATCCTGTTTCTCCCCCTTTGGAATCATCAAAAAGAATGTTAGAATGGTGAAAACACCATACAATATGTCAAAGTGCGCAAACGAGACGGTTTATCAACCATCGAGCATTTTACACATTAAGTTCAAGGAAAAAATGGAGAGTTGTAACATAAGAGATCCATAATCTCATTTGTTAGCAAAAAAAACATGATTTCCAAAAGATTTTAAGACATTTTGAAGCAAGAGAATCATGTAGAAGTTGAAAGTTTCATTGCGACATTTCATCAAACACCTTGGGTGCGTAAAAAATAAAAGAGGTTGTATATAGTCCTTGTAAAAGTTTCAAGCCAAAAATTTTCATATCATCAATCAACCTCATTCCAAAGCTTAATAAGATCATACGCAACATTTGTTCATCAAATAAGAAGCTCAAAGTAGATTCTCAAGGGTTCAACCCAATTGAGATAAGCTAAGAAGGATCAAGGCATTACAAATGCCAAAAATTAGAGCATCCATCAAGTAATATAAGTCATGCCTTAAACAATACATGTATCAAATGTCCCAACATATCCAACTAAGCACAATGATCAAAGCATTAAGAGAAGCACTTTTACCATCAAGTACTTCATACCAATTTTCAAACCATGCCATATAAGAGTATTTTTACCATCAAATACTCCATCAAAATCATGATCATCCACAAGTCATTATCAACTTGCAATTTTAACCCTTTTAAGAAAAACAAGCAAATATCATTAGTACAAATGAGTTTTACAAAGGTTCATAAAAATACAAAGCATCATTAATGAAAATGCTAGAAAGTAAAGGGGGTGGGGACATCATTCCTCATCCGAGGAGAAGCATGTTCCGGGAATGAGATCTTTGATAAATTTCTTCAATTTGCCGATTGACTTTTTCAAGCTAGAATTTTCCTTTTTCACAACCCGGAGCTCTTTTCTAAGAGAGGCCACATCTCTAAATGTTTCTCTTTCCACTTTGGCCATTCTCTCTTTGAGGTTTAGATCTTCAACATCCGACTCGTCTTCATCTCCTTCCTCCCTAATTTCTTGTTCATTTCCCACATTCTCTTCTTCATTTTCCTTTTCATTCCCCACATTCCCATCTTCATCATCTCTTTATTCGTCAAACTCACCTCTTCCAATATTTTCAACCTCATTGTCATTAAAGAAATCATCCCGAGGTTGTTGTTGATGTCGGGCACGTCCCCTAGCGGCTTTGGTAGGAACCCGTGGTAAATGTCATCGCATTCTTACCATTTGTAGAATGTTGGCATTATCAAAATCATTGTGACGAATTTCGGTATTCATTTCATTTTCCGGGTATCCCGATAAGTATAAGAGTCGGCAAATCAAATTACCCAAGGTATTTTTTTCTTGGTAAGCTTTCTAGATTCCAACAAGCAATATACAAAAATTGCCCCATAATTTACTCTTTCTCCTCGAACAATCTTATAGGTGAGAAAGAGTTCGAGATTACTCGGAAGTTTTATTTCCTTTCCCCAAACACAATAGGAGCAAATGATAGATATAATCCGATAGTTAGGCGGCATTGCCGAGTATGTCACTTTGGGATACACTCCTAAAAAGGTTTTCACATCATCTAGTGAAACACCGAAAATGTTATCATCCCAATTAGCGCAATCCACATTGACTACTCCATCATTTGGCACATTAAAATGATTGCAAATATCGGCCAATGTCCAAAAAAAATGCCTACCATTAACAAATGTGTGAAGTTCCAATAGATTATCTACCGTAGCATCAACAATCTACATATTTGCATAAAAAAGTTTTATAAGTTCGTCATCATAATGCACACACGGATTATCCCAAAGTGAAACCCATCCTTAAATTTCGAAATAAGCTCTAATATCCGGAAATTCATCATGAAATGCTTGAAAACGAACCATACGAGTGCACGCAATTTTCTTATCATTCAATCCAATATTCTCATAATGTTCCTCCGCAAGTTTATTTAAAAATCGAAATCTATTAGCTCTAGAGGGAGGCTCGTAGAGGAGTGATAACTTACTAGAGTCCCAATGAATGCTCGATTTTGAAACCCCAGCTCTTAATTCGACAATCTCCTCTTCCGTAAGCCGATTTTGGTAGTCTCCTTGTAGAATATCATCTTGTTGGGGATTGGAAGAAGATTCTCCCCTTTGCCTCCTTCTCCTCTTTTGAGGATTTCCTTCGGTAGAATTTCTTGGAGGTGCCATATATGTAAGATTCTAGTGAAAATAAGAATATTAGCAACAAGAATCGTGAAAAATGATGAAGAATTGAGGATTCTAGAGAAAAGGGGATGAAAAAATCGTGCCAAGGGTTTAAGAGATTTCCTGCGTCTGTTTTGAGAACTGAAGACAGAACGTTTATAAGCTGTAAAAATAGCCTGGCGACGGCCGACGCGTGCGCGGCCGTCGCCGCCTGCTTTGACCGTCCAGGTAATTTTTTCTTTTCCCAGAGTTTTCCAAAATTCGATTTTTCACCCCAAAAGTTTTAAAACTTTGCAAAAAGATAATTTTGGACTATATCCAACAAATATGGGTTTTGGGAAAACATAAATTCGATAAAATCGAGACTTAACAAGTAGTGCCTTTTTAAAGAAAATATTTGCAAAATCATTTAGGGGCACTTAAGGGGTTAAAGTGAAATATCTTGAAAGATATGTGCATAAGCATAATATCGAGTTTAAAAAATACGAGTAAACGTACCTCGATAGTTTAAGAGACTTGATGATGAAATAGCCAATGAGATATATATCCTACACAATTCTTAAACAAAATTTGCACAAAACCACAAGTGTAGGCAAGTAATAGGAGACATCAAGAAAAATGCTTATGCTTATGACAATACATAGAAGATAATAAACCACATAGGACTAATAAAATGCACAAGAGTTTTAGAAATATCATGCAAGGTCTTCTTTTAAACATTTTAAAACTCACAAATATATAAAAGACCTAAATTAAAAAATAAATGCATGAGAACTCATTTTGCAATAAAAACATGCATAGAATTAAAACAAAATGCATATATAAATGGGGAGATACGGTTTACCAATTATGCCGTTTCCATGGGTTGTGTCTTTCCCATTGTTGATGATATCTTCCCATTGAGAAGTCACTTTGATGATGACTTCTTTGATTACTCCATTTCCAAGGTTTGTTATCTTCCCTTAGTTGATAGTCTCTTCTTCTTTGAAAATCATCTTGTTGATGATGTCTTTGCCATTTCCAAGGATTGTGTTCTTCCCATTTTTGATTATATCCTTCTCTTGGAAATTGGCTTTGTTGAGAATAGTTTCTCTTTCTTGAACCGGTCATTTGATGTCTTCTTGGCGGTATGAATTTTCTTCGATCATTGTTTCGTCGGGTACCTAGTAAAACATTATTTTGTGGTACCCTCAAGTGTTTGGGTCCTTTAGGATTAGTCTTGAGACATTTAGGTCTCCAACAATAATTAGAGCTATTTCTAGCCCGACAAGTATTTACCGTATGACCCTTTTTACCACAATAGAAGCATGTAATAATTCTAGGAGCATAATGACCAACATGCTTAGAGACTTGATTCTTATTCATATGATTGACACCATTAAGCTTATGATCAAGTTCTAGTTTCGAATTATCACAACAATCAACAATTTCATCGGTACTTAAGTCGGATTTAGATAAATCCTTTTTCAAGCAAAAATATCCTCAACGAGAGTACTATTTTCTTTTTCAAGGTTTCTAACCTTGTCAAGTGTGATGGTGTGAGCACATGATAGTGATTCATAGGAAGTAAGTAAACTATCCTTATCATTTTTTAAAATATTGAATTCCTTTTTCAAATTTTTGTATTTAACAAGTAAGCTTTGGAATTCATTTTGAAGTTCATCATAATCATTTTGCAAATCACTATAATCATTTTGAACGACAATATCATAGGAAGTAGAGGGTTTAAGACATACCTCATTTTCTTCTTCGATGCCCATAAAACAATATTCAACTTCTTCATAGTTGGAAGTTGTAGGAGGCTTGTTCCTTAGATTTGAGCTTGTATGACCTTGAGAAGTAGATGTTTTTGTTTGACTCCTTTCATTTGCAAATACTCCATAGATGGCTTCTAATTTTTGCCATACTTCATGTGCCGATTTTATTCCTACAATATGTTCATATTCTATATTAGTAAATGAACAATACAAAATATTTAAAGCCTTACCGTTTAAGGAGATGATTTTCTTTTCTTCATCATTGAGCTTTTTGAAGCCTTTTGAGGTGTGTGGTGTATCTTTCATCGGAATGGATTCTCCATTAATGATGGTGTTCCAAATGTCGAACCCGCAACCTTGTAGATAGCATTCCATTCTTTCTTTCCAAAAATTAAAATTTTTGGAATCAAATAGTGGTGGCTTGGTGGTGGAGGTGCCGTATAGATGAGCTTCGTTCGTAGCCGACGATCGTTTCTCTTCACTCGCGATGTGAAACGAGCTTGCCAAAGAGTTTGGCTTTGATACCACTTGTAAGTCCAAGCGGCTACGATAATCTAGAGGGGGGTGAATAGATTATCTCCATTTTTTTGATTTCGCCCTTTTTTTATAACCGAATGCTCAAACACAATAATAAAGGTGCGGAACGTAAACAACACACGTCGATTTAAAGAGGTTCAACCCACCTAGGGCCTAATCCTCTACCACCCCAGTATATCCGGGATGGATTTCAAAAAGAAAAAGAATTTTATTAATTACCAAAATTAATACAAATTCAACTTACAACACCTTGAAGAGCACCACACTCTTCTTCAACACCACCTTTGAGATTACCACAACCTCTTCTTAAAGATTACCACAATCTCCCTTTGAAGATTACCACAATCTTTCTTCAACGGCACCTTGTGAAGATTACCACAATCTTCAACCTTGAAGAATACCAAATTCTTCAACACCTCAATAAGAAGATCACCACAATCTTCTTGCACCTATCACCTAGATCATCCAAGTGTGCTCTTACCACAAGAACACTCACAAGGATATCTTGTGTTTGAATGATGACCAAAAATCAAGATTACAACTCAATAATGAATATTACAATTTGAGTGCAAGGTGTAATCAAGAATACCCTAGACCTCAAAGATGTGAAAGTGATAAGCTAGGCAAATTTACAACAAGAATAATAACAATGAAAGACCAAGTATATGCTTGAAGTGTATCTTGTTGTGTTGTATCTCAATTGTTGTTATTGGTTGCTCCAAAACTTCCTCTATTTATAGGAGATGATTGATCAAGCATAGGCTCCTCTTGGGGATTGAAAATCTACTGAGAAAAATACAATTAAAATCAAGAATATAGCTGTTAGAAATCAATCCCACAATTTAAGGAAATGTGTCTGTCAAAACGGTCATATTTTTTTGTCAATACACGGGCGACGGTCATACGAAAATAAGAGAATTAAGAACACTTTGAAAATTTCAACAAATGCGGCCGACATAGGCTTCGACCGATCGACCCTGTCTCAACCGGTCCCCTAACTAAAAAAAAACGAAGAGGTTTTGTTCGTTTTTCAAAAACCAACTTGCAGTGCAGTCGACCCACCCTGGCGGCCGACGACGACTACTTTTTTACTTCCGTCTCATTTTCTCTGTTTCTAAAAACATCTTCAGTGCACGGGTTGCCCTATAGGGCGGCTGGGCGACCACGAGACGAGGCAAAATGTTGTCCAATTTTTGTCGAAAATAAAACTCAAGAAATACTCCGAAAATTCAGTAAAAACATTTTAAACCAATCGAGAGTATTTAGACAACATTTAGAAATCTTGTTATAGGAGTAAAAACCCATTGATATAAAATCATTAAAAGTGTTGTCCATTATTATCAAAAATAAACTTGAGGAAATACTCCGGAAAATATTAAAACCATTTTAAATCATTTAGGAGTATTTGGACAATCTTTAAAAACATTGTTTTGGTGAAAAAATAAAATTATCAAAATTAAGATAAAAACATGTATCAAACACCTAGCTTCTATTATAAATTGTCTATGGAGGATTAATCTATATGTAATGACTATATCAATGGACTGCTCATTTCGTAGAGTAAGATATTCTATAATTATGAGAGTGCAATTCCGAATTTATAGTGGAGTAATATCGGAATTAATAGGTTGAATAAATTAATTAAAGAGTTTAATTATTTATTCGATTTTTTGGAGCTTATAATTATAGGTCCATGGTCCCTGGATCGCCTTCCTAGAGTAAACGAGTTGGAAATAATATTTTATGTTCCAAATAGTTTGTTAGGACAATTTTTATCGCCTAAAATAATTTCCAAAATTATAAAGATTGGATTTTGATTTGTTTTGTCTTTCTAGACTTATGGTATGATTAGGTCTTTTTAGATTTGGAAAGAAATCATATTGATATGGTATTGATATATTAGGACTCTTGGATAGTTATCTTGTTTCTTAACATAAGTGATTTACTTGTCATATATTTGTATATATCTTCTTTCCTTGTGTATTAGGTCTCTTGAAGGGTTTGGACGGCTATATAAAGGGAAGAGGACGTGCATAATCAGAACACAAGAAATATACCAGAGATACAAGAGTCTTGAGAGAGTTAAGAGTCATACAAGCACAAGGAGTCTCGCTGCCCTGGATGCGATCTCGAATGTGACTACATCTGAGATCACATTCAGCCCTGCAGGTGTGTTTGTTAGGTTTTTCATCCATTGTTTTTGTATTGTGAATAACGAAGTCCACACATGTCTATTGTTGGATGAGTTGAATTACATAGATCAGATATACTCTAGATAGGAGTTTTTCGTTGAATTTCTACTAGTTGGATTTTAGTATTTTTGTATACGGAATCAAACTATTTTTACTAGTGGAAAGTTTTGCCATATTGACACGTCTACAAGCTTGTTGGCTTGTAGACAATTTTTATTTCGTATGTCTCTTTATTGTTTTCAAAATTCCGCTGCATGTGATTGTGAATGAGACCACATCTGCTATCACATCCTTACTCTGCAAAACTTTTGGTAAATATATGTGCTATAATTCTTTCAATTGGCATCAAGAGCCTACACTTGACGACACTAAGTGTTGATCCTGTATAATTGTTAGCATGGAAATTCCTAGTGTCCCTACTTTTCATCCCTCAGTTGAAAATCAGAAAAAAATTTGATAAAAAAACTCTTGATTCTGTTAGATGTAGGGCTTGTTCTAGATATGGTCATTATGTTGAAAAGTGTGCAAATATTTTTGTGAAAAAAGGAATGAGTTTGAGTATCACCTTAAGTGACAATGAATCTGACAATGAGAACATTGTCCAGAAAGAAGATCACAAGGTTCTGACCACTTTGGTGAAAGATCGAAAGTCTCTCCAAATAAATTCTTCAGGTGTTGCCAGAGGTGTGGCCCGAGATGTGATCACACCTTCTCCGATCACATCTGATGTCACATTTGAAGAACAGGATTTCTTATCTGTCTCTAACTTTTTTTGTTTCAGATGACGATTCAGATGGTGAAAGTTTGGAAGACACGTACACGAAGTTGTATAAAGATTGGCTGAAGAGGATTAAACTGAATGAAATCCTCAGGAAAGAGAATGATCGACTTAAGAAGGAATATGATGAACAAAAGGAAGTAATTACTAGGCTAGAGGCTGCCCTTACTATGAAGGATCTTGACTTCGAAAAGGTAAATTCTAAACTTGAAGATTCTCTTGAAACCATGAAGAAGTTTAATTTTGGGAAAGCAAAACTGGGAGATATATTTTCTTTGGGTAGTGATGATAGAACTGGCCTTGGTTATAAAACTCCTGTATTTGTTAAAGCAAAAGAACAAGGAGAATCTTCAGATTCCTCCAACAATAAGAAGAGTTTTTCACATAAGTCCAAACCTCGTAAACGCCACTTTATTTCTCACTATTGTCATGCTCCTGGACATATTAGGCCGTTTTGTTACAAAATAAAATCAGATTTGGCAAACAGAAAGTCTGCATGTTAGATGTCATCCGAAATATTACGACATCCTCTTAATCACATTTCGAAATTTTCAAAATATGTCTGGGTTAAGAAATCTGATGTTAAATGTCATGTTATCTATACTTCTTTGAGATCTAACATTGCAGGATCTTGGTGCTTTGATAGCGGGTGTTCACGACACATGACAAGTACTTTGTAGTATTTAACTGACTATGTGAAGCATGATGGTGGTAATGTGACCTATGGAGGTGGAGGTAAAGGAAAAATTGCTGGAATGGGAACTTTGAATGTTGATGGCCTACCTAGGCTACATAATGTATTGCATGGGGATGATATAAATGTTAATCTCTTTAGTATTATCCAATTGTGTGATGATAATCTCTATGTTAAATTCAACAAAAAATCTTGTGAGGTTTTTAATGATTCTAACATGTGTATTCTTACTGGTTTAAGATCATCTGATAACTGCTATCAGTTTGTTAATAAAAAATGTGTCACATCGCACACACGCATTTAATCGACCTATGGCACCAAAAATTAGGTCATCTAAGTTTTACAAAAATGAGGGATCTTGTAAAATTTGAGGTTGTTCGTGGTTTTCCGAAATTTTGCATGAAGAATGCTAATGTGTGTGAAAGTTGTCAAAAGGATAAACAAAGAAGAGTGTCACGCCAAATGTTACCACATTTCAATACCACACGGTGTTTTGAATTGCTTCATATGGATATTATAGGTCCAGTTGAAATTGAAAGTATTGGTGGAAGGAAATTTTTTTTTGTGATTGTTGATGATTTTTCACATTTTACTTGGATCTATTTTTTACGTGAGAAATCTGAAACATTTGAAGTATTTAGAAATTGGCATAGAAGAGTTGTTAATCTGTATAGGCTAACAGTTGTTAGAATTAGGTCGGACCATGGTAAAGAATTTGCGAACTCATCTTTCTCGTCTTTTTGTGATAGAAAGAGGATTTCCCATGAATTTTTTGTTCCTAAAACTCCACAACATAATGGAGTGGCAGAGAGGAAAAATCATACATTGCATGAGAAATCCCGTGTCATGTTGAGTTCTAAAAGACTTTCAAAAAATTTTTGGGCAGAAGCTCTAAATACTGCATGTCATATTGCCAATCGTGTATATTTGAGGCCTGGAAGTTTGATGACCCCTTATGAAATACTTTTGGGAAAGAAGCCAAACCTCAAATATTTTCATGTCTTTGGTTGTATTTGCTATGTCCTGAATGATCGAGATAGCATTGCTCAATTTGGCTCAAAGGGTGACAAAGGTCTTTTCTTAGGCTACTATTCAAATAGCCATGCATATCGAGTTTATAATCTTCGGACAAAGACGGTAGTGGAATCTGTAAATATCGTATTTGGTGATCTTTCTAGTCTTGCAGGTAAGAGTGAAGAAGAAAATGTTGTAGATCTGCTCGAATTTGTTGAGACTGCACCTGTGATGGATGTAAGCACAGATGTAACTGAGAATGTGACTGAAGCCCCATCCACAACTGTCTCAAATGTAGAACCAAATGTGACGGCATCTGAGCCCACATCCGTGTCTGCTGCAGCTGAGTCAGACTCTGATTCTGACACCGAACTAGTTGAAACAAACTTGGAAGGACATGATTTAATCACCAATGAAAGACGAGTTCCCCCAAGCAGAATTCAAAAGAATCATCCAATCTCTCAAGTCATAGGTGATGTATCTGAAGGCATAAGAACTAGAAGGAAAGAAAGGGTAAACTATCGAGATATGGTAAGACTAGTGTGTTTGTCTTCTACTTATTCTATGGTAAGAACTTCTTGTTGTGTCATTTTTTCTGAGCCTAAAAATGTGTTTGATGCTTTGAAAGATGATTTTCGGAATAATACTTTGCATGAAGATTTTGATCGATTCAATAGAAAAGAAAATAATTTTCATTGTGATATTTTAACCATTTATTGGGATAATATGAGTGTGATTGATATTTCAAAAAATCATGTCCAACACTCTCGTACTAAACACATAGATATTAGACATCACTTTATTCGAGATTTAGTTGAGAAAAATATAATTCGAATTGAGTATATTGCTACTAAAAATCAGCTTGCTGACATCTTCACCATGGCTTTGGATTTTGAGAGATTCTCCAATCTAAGGAAGTCTCTTGGTTTGTGTGTTCTCTGAAATGTTACACGAGATGTCACAGCATTGCACATCACATCCGCTGTGACATCCAAAATCTGCATCTCTTATCTTCTCCTCTATTTTTTTTATTTAGGCATCCCTGCATTGTAAGCTTTCATGCATATCTGCAACAAAATGGATTGATGGTTCAAAACTAGTCACATATATTGTCTCCCTTAGAAAACTGGTGTGAGTTGATCTCTCCAATTAAAAAAAAAAATATGATGATATTTTCCTAGTAACTGAGTTGTGAATAAAGTCTTGATCATGCTTGGAGGCCTTATAGGAAAAAGCTACCAACCCATTGTGTGAAGCTATTTCTTGTGACCAATTTCTTCAAGCGTATTGCTGTCTAAAAAGGCATGATCATGTGAAAAAGAGCTACCTTTGACATTTGAGTGAAAGCTCCCTTTTGGTTAACTCCCTCATGAGACTTGGAAAAATTGAAGAAAACTCGAAAATATTGAAAAGTTGGGATTTCGGATTGCGATTCATTGAATCAGTTTGTACAGGTGTGACTCAAAATGTGACGATATTTGAACCTATATCCATTGCTGCAGCACGTCTCTCCTCTTGTGTGCGATTTTTTTCCGTTTAGGCATATATTAGGTTTTGCATGTCCTAGTGATGTTGGATACTTTGCTGAGATTTGGTTTCCATATATAATCTGAGAGTAATATTTTTCTCTTCACAAAATCTTGAAAATCTTGATGGATAATGATTGGTGGGTTATACACGGTTTGAAGGACTTGGAAGATTTGAATAGATTTTGCTCCTAATTATCTATATCTTTGGTTAGGGGTGTCATTGATTTGTAGGATTCTATTTTTATTTTTGGGAATCCTATTTTATGGAAAATCTTATTTTTTTTTATTCTTGATCATCTTTTCAATGTTTGTCTTCCAAAATTCTCAGAGTCTTATAATCCTTTTATTCTCCTCAAATTTTTAAATGAACTTTTTACATGTCCAAGTTAGGGGGAGCATACATGATTTTGTTACCTATGTTTTCTGGACAAAAAGGGGGAGAAAAGGTTGATATATCTTGATTGTGATACTTTCAATTTAGGTGGAGTTTTTCTGGCTTGCTGGATATTTGAATGCTTTGCTGGATGTTTTTGCTGCAATTATGAATGTGACCTGAAATATGATTGCATCTATTTCAGTATTTTTACTCAGCATGATATTTAGGGGGAGTTGTTATATTGAGGGGGAGTTTGTTTGATTTATGCTTGATATTGTTTTGTCCAGAAAGACAAAAAGGGGGAGATTGTTAGGGCGATTTTTATCGCCTAAAATAATTTCCAAAAATATAAAGATTGAATTTTGATTTGTTTTGCCTTTCTAGACTTATGGTATGATTAGGTCTTTTTAGATTTGGAAAGAAATTATATTGATATGGTATTGATATATTAGGACTCTTGGATAGTTATCTTGTTTCTTAACATAAGTGATTTACTTGTCATATATTTGTATATATCTTCTTTCCTTGTGTATTAGGTCTCTTGAAGGGTTTGGACGGCTATATAAAGGGAAGAGGACGTGCATAATCAGAACACAAGAAATATACCGAGAGATCTGAAGTCTTGAGAGAGTTAAGAGTCATACAAGCACAAGGAGTCTCGCTGCCCTAGATGCGATCTCGAATGTGACTACATCGGAGATCACATTCAGCCCTGCAGTTGTGTTTGTTAGGTTTTTCATCCATTGTTTTTGTATTGTGAATAACGAAGTCCACACATGTCTATTGTTGGATGAGTTGAATTACATAGATCAGATATACCTTAGATAGGGTTTTTCGTTGAATTTCTACTAGTTGGATTTTAGTATTTTTGTATACGGAATCAAACTATTTTTACTAGTGGAAAGTTTTGCCATATTGGCACGTCTACAAGCTTGTTGGCTTGTAGATAATTTTTATTTCGTGTGTCTCTTTATTGTTTTCAAAATTCCGCTACATGTGATTGTGAATGTGACCACATCTGCTATCACATCCTTACTCTGCAAAACTTTTGGTAAATATCCGTGCTATAATTCTTTCATAGTTTATGGAAAAGAGTTTTCCAAAGTATTTGAGCTAATATATTAATATCAGTCAATTCCGGGAATACATGATATTCTACAGCTTTGACTGTAAATATAAATTATGATATTAATATAATTATTAAATTGATAAATATATTAGATAATTATCAATTAGAGTTTGAGTCTATCTAGATTTATGAATTTTAGATAAGATAGGAAACTGAGTTGGAGTAGGAAATTGATTGAACAATGCCTATAAATAAGAAATCACATCCTCATTATTACGATATGAATTTACGGTCCCCTTAGCAGGTTTTCAAAAATTGTATTGATTTTTCCGTTAAAAAGGTCAATTGGCCAATTCATATTTCATGCAAAACTTTGGTTTGGTTAATCTCAATTCAAAAGCAATTGATTGGACCAAATTTTTTGGCTTAAGATTCCACGACAACATACTTATTTGAGGGCAAAATTTTCATATTGTTTTCAAAATGGGTTTTGTGGTTTAGTTTTAAGCTAGATCAATTCTCCTCCTATTTTAGTTAGCCCAATCCTACGATCTCATGTGTTGAGTACATCGTTAGAAAATTAAAGTTAGGAACTTAGATTTATTATTTGGGTGCCCACACACTGCGTGGATAGGGAGGGTCGAATTGAAAGATCGTGATGTCTACGAGCTTTAGGAATTCGAAGAATTAACGGAGAAAAAGCAAAGAACATGAAAATCGTCGAAAGAGGTAAATTTTCTTTTCTTCATTTAGTTTGAATAAATTTAATAAGTATGGTCTTGTGTTCTTATATGTAAAACTCGATTTGTGAAATCCCTCGCTTCCGCTTCCATTCGATTAGATCGAAAAGTCGAATTTTATTTGTCTTGGATTAGATCCGGAACCCGAATAATTTCCAACATAATCTAAGTTACCACGAAAAAAAAAAAGAACAGTAGAGGGTGGGAGGAGGGACCAAAGCAACCGCAGCTTTCGTAGTACAGTTTGGGATTCTGATATAACTGACAAAAGGAGAAAAGGCAAATCCATTTTTACACTCTGCATACTCTGTAGAGAGAGAGAAAATGAGCAGATGAGTTGATTTTGACCGCCATTGATATGGAAGCTTTCACACCCTATCCAACGTTGCCGTTCAGGGAAAAGAAAGCCTAACAAAAAAAGAATAAAAGCTGGCGCTTCAATTCTACTGCTCTACTTCTTTCCCCTCCCATTTTAGAAATTTATTTTTAGCATCTTAACTGATTCAAAGTCCCCCCATTTTTTTCTTCGTCTTGTTACACGGGGTTTTCGAACATTTGCATGGTATATTGAACTTGGAAATTAACAGGTATAAGATTTTTATCTTCTTTTTTTTCGGATTTTTTTTACATTGTCTAAGGTAGATTTTGGTGAAATTCGACTTTAGTTTCTCCTGATAATTCGAGAATTGCTCTGAATTCGGAAGAGATATCGGAACCTCTAACTTCAGAGAAACTACAATATCACAATTGACTAAAATTGGTGAATTGTTCTCAGCACATGGAACCCAAAGCCGAAGCAACTCCACTGCAATTTAGATCCGGAGAAATGGGATTCGGATTGGACGAAATCCATGACCTAATCTCTGGTCCAACGCAGACCGGCAGCAGCTCATTCACGGCGCTTCTCGAACTCCCGCAGCCGCAAGCGGTGGAGCTCTTAGTCAATGAAGATTTTCCGTCTAACCATCTGCCACCGCCAATTTTCCCTTCCAATAATGGTCTCATTGACCGTGCTACAAAGTTCTCTGTCTTTGCTTCATCTCATAATTCGCCGGAGAGCAATGCAATTTTGTCAATTTCAAGCCCGATGAAGCCCGATGTAGTGAAGCAAGAGCCGTTGGGCTCGGATTCCCACCCGAAATCTTCTTCACCGACGGTTTCTAATCAGAGCCTAAAGTCCGGCAAGCGAAAGGAGAAGGAGAGAAAGGTAATTTCAGTTTCCACCCTTTCACTGTGGTTCTAAAGCAACTGAAACTTATATTTCATTAATAAGTTTATTTACTATATTTTTCCCTTTTCAGGTCAAAGAATCGAATAAAAAGAGCAAAAAATTGGTCGCAGATGGTGGCGAGAAGCTACCGTACGTTCATGTTAGAGCTCGCCGTGGCCAAGCCACTGATAGCCACAGCTTAGCTGAAAGAGTAAGTATCTGGATTGCGTAATTAACCTGTAATCATCTCCTTAATCTTGATTGGTAGCCCTAAATTGCGATTGAGTATGTAATTACTCAAATGTCTTCTTACACAGGCAAGGAGAGAGAAGATAAATGCCAGGATGAAACTATTACAGGAACTTGTCCCGGGATGCAATAAGGTCAGCTGTCTCTAGTTTTACTAATTATGTACGGGATTACTTATCATGATAATTGGGTTTTGTTAAAGTTAATAAGTTGATTAGATTTTGGATTACACGAGGGAGGAGGGATCTTTTTTTGTCTTGATTATCGACTGCCTTTTTTCCTATGATGATTAGATTATGCTTTTTGGGTTTAGTTTGCTTTTTAATCGAATAAATTGATAATTATATAAGGGGTCGCTTTCAACTTTTTACTTGGGGAAATGAGAGAAAAAGCTAATTGCTTTTGCACCAAGAAAAGTGGCGGGCCTCCCTTGAAGTGTCCCTCTCTTAATTCTTGCACTGTGTTATTACCTTTCTGGCCTTTTGCTTTTGTTCCTTACCACCACTTACCGGTTTGTCTCTAAAGCAATTGGTTGTCATTTGCTAGCCACATTATTTTTTCCTCCTCCCCCTCTGAGTAGATGCATTTTATCAGATTTGGGCTTGGACCGTGGTATTTGGACTCAAAATTGTTGTAATGAAAAAATGGCTTTATATTTTGATTTTGTTAGATTAGTTTGCATTCTTAGGTATTAGGATAGGTGCTAAAAGAATTAGTGTTAAAACGGTTTTTAAAAGGTTTGGTTGGAGTTAGGTCTTAGTTTCAAATTTGGGTCCACAATAGGAAGTAGATTGAGATAGCAGTTTTGTTAGAAGAAAATTATGTCTCGTGTTCAAGGCATAGCATTTAGATGCAGGAACTAAGTATACCATGTGCTATGCTAATTAATAGAAGAAACAAGAAGATGAATGATGTTTTTGGACACTGATGGGGCCAGTTGGGTTGGACTTATGTTTTGGATATTGTAACCCCTTTCAGATTACACTTTTACCTTTTTCTTTATGTTTCTTTTTTAAGATCTTTTTGGCTGTTCTCCCCATTGAATATTAAGCACAATTCTTAACGTGCACATAGCAAATAAATAAATATTAGAAGCTAATATTAATCGGCATGAGAAAACATGTCATCGGACCTGTTGCTGACAACTTGTACCAGACTTTTATTGTTAAGACATGCAGTTCAACAGATAGAGATGAGGATTGAGGCTTTAGATAAGTGCATTGCTAGAGGTGGAAAATGTTTCCGTTTTGGATCACCAATAATGGCCCTAGGGCAATGCTGCGGATCTTTAACCTTGAGAAAAAGGACTAGTGAAATAATTGCTGTCAGAGTTGGTTTTCACAATTATGGTAGTTTTCAAGGCTTTTTTGCTTGTCATAAAACTACCTGTATATGGTCCTCACTCCAGTGTGCTATGTTTAAGAAAGGTACAGTTACCATAACAATCGTTACAGCTTTGATGTATTTAAACTTTTGCCTTCTCGGTTTTTTTCTTCCGTATTGTGGTTCAAACCTCTTTTGACATAGACAAGGCAGTCACTGCATGGGACTACCAGCCAATAGAAGAGGAAACTGTGACTAATTCTCGTACTAGAAGTGCTTATTGCCAATATCCAGTTTTCTTATGTGTTAAATGACTAACACAACTACTGACGTGTTGCACCTGCTTATATATGTAGTTTATAATTTTTTCTGTCATCAACACAAGGTTTCATTTGTGATGTGCTGCATTTAAGCTATTCTAAACTTGTAGTTTGGCCTTTGTTGATATTAACTAGGAATAAGTGATAAGTAATTCTTTAGTAGATGAAATATCTTCTATCTTTTAGGGTGACTATCTATGGAAATGCTAAAAGAGTCCGTCGGATTTTTAGTCTATTCTCCATCGCAAAAATGTTTTTTAGCCATTTTGGAGTTCAAATGGTCACTTTACCCATTTTTTCATTTCGGTGGGCCGTTATGTAACTCGGTATTGAGACACATAACTCAGTACCAAGTTATGTACCGCATCAATTTTTTGAAAAATGACTAAGTACCTTACCAGAGAATACATGAAGGGTGAAAATGGCTAAAAACATGTTTTTGAAAACACATGCTATTTTTCATTTTCACAAAACATAAATGGCCAATTTGGCCTATTACCACGTGCTAAAATCCTATTTCATCAAGTGCTTGAAACATGGCAGCTGCTAGAAGCTAAGGATTACAACTTGTTACGCTTGTGGTTAGCTTAAAAGTTGATGACCACAAAGAAAGGGGTAGAGAAAGGCAACACTTGTCATCGGAAAATTGAATTAAGGATACTGGAATGATAGAAACATGGATAAAAGCTGCCAGTTGTAAAGTCATTTACTGAATGAACTGCAATATAGGATATTTCTCTTTACAGCTGAGTTCATTGGGTCTATTCTTATGTCTAGTATAGAAATCAGTGGGTATACCTGGTAAAATCACATTTTTCGTTCTTCTACAGATTTCAGGTACAGCAACGGTGTTGGAGGAGATCATTAATCACGTTGAAGCACTTCAACGTCAAGTGGAGGTCAGACTCAGCACATCTTGTAATATTAGACGAATCTGTCTGTATATGCTGGAGTTTGACTGATATTAGGTGAATATTTGGGAATAGAATGGCGACTAAGGGGATACATTTGAATAACAGTAACAATTTGAACTTATTTAAGTAAACTAGGAAATGAAATGACAAGTTGAAACATTTCAGCCTACGATAGTTCTTATACTGCACTTGCTTAAAGTTAACGAAAACTAAAATGGCAAAGGCTGAGGGTGCGATTGGATATACTTTCATTTTGAAAATTTTCATTTTGCTAGAGAATAGTGGCAAAAAAAATTTTGGGAGAAAAAATATGAATTTTGAGAGTGTGATTGGATGTAAGATGAAAAAGTAATGATGAAAGTTGATGTGATTTAAAAAAAGTAAAATAGTGATTGAATATGATTGGTAGTTAGAAATGTGTGAGTGAGTGAATAGTGAAATTTGTGGGAGAATGTGTAATAATGATTAGTTTTTTGTGAAAAAAATGTGTAGATGTGATTGGTAAGAGAAAAAATGAGAAAAAGTGAAAGTAAGAGAATAGTATATTTTCTGAAAATTTTCATAAACAATCGCATGTTTAGTCAAAAAAATTTCTCTAGTTGAACGAAAATAAAATTTGTTTCACATCCAATCGCAGCCTGAAATTTTCATTTTAGGAACAAGAAGGTACATAATAGCCTCTTGCCAATTGATGAGACTGAAATGACAAAAACTGGATTTCTGATTCCAGATTTGAGCATTTAAATATTGTACTCTAATTGAATTGAATTTAAAATTGTTATCCTGTACTCTTTTTATTCTTTGCCGGCACAGCTAATTGGAGCTATTTCTTTGACACCAGTTTTTATCCATGAGACTCGCTGCTGTTAACCCAAGAACTGACTTCAACTTTGATGCCCTCTTAGCTGCAGAAGTAAGTATTATTGTACTCCTAAATTCTAGTCACTATGTTGGTCAATTAAAGCTAAATGGTGAATTACTAGAAATTGTATGTAAATTATGTAACGCACAATTTTAAAAAAACAGAACCACTAACATACACTGATAACTAACTTGACTTGCTCTAAGTTGGCACCTTAAATATTGTTAACTTAAACATTGTTAACTTAAACATTGTTTTGTCATCTTTAGCAATGGTCTATCATACATAATGCTTCTTTTCCTCTTAGAGAAATGCTTCTTAATTTATCCTTTCTTTCTTTTTTCATTTTTGGTTTGCGGGTGGCTGAGCAGTTGTTCTGGACATCATGTCAACTATGACCTGTTCCCATTGCAACTTCAACTATACGAGAATATGGATAATTTCAAAATGATTATCCTTTTACCTTATTATAACAGTTAGGGTTAATTACAAAAACTACCATTGAGGTTGGTCTGCTTACAAAAAAGTCCATCTATCTTTCAAAATTACAAATTCCCCCATGATGTTTGTTACTATTTTACAAATTGCACCTTTTGAGGGGAGTATTTGTTAAGTAAATACAAACCTCAATGAGGTGTTTGTAATACAATAAGGGGATATTCGTAATTTTGAAAGATAACTGAACTTTTTTGTAATTAAACTCAACTCAGGGGTAGTTTTTGTAATTTACCCTAATATTTATTGTCCTTGGACCAAGTATTATCAGCCCTGAATATTTGTGGG
Organism: Rehmannia glutinosa; assembly: GCA_016081115.2. Lineage (NCBI taxonomy): Eukaryota > Viridiplantae > Streptophyta > Magnoliopsida > Lamiales > Orobanchaceae > Rehmannia > Rehmannia glutinosa. The sequence goes on along the minus strand of CM071933.1, from coordinate 22,325,871 downwards.
TCTCCCACAAAAATGCCAACATGGTAGATGAGAAGATGTCCTCTAATGAAGCCTTTTGTGGTTCTCTACATTGCACCTAACCTTGTTAGCTATTGCCTTGAACAATTATCTGCAACAAATGCTCTTTAGTCCTTAGCACTCAAGATTATTAGTCAGGATTATTGTACTTAAATTTTGATGCCATTGGAACTTGCGTGTATGCTGCTTCGATGCCATTGAAGTTTGGGTAGTCTCAAGTTAGTGTTTGGACATTTAATTGTTTTTCATCAAACATTTTATTGTTCATGTAGAGTGGATTATCAATTGATAATGGCTACATGGGCATGTTTAGTCCATCCATTTTGCCTGAGGGACAAATCAATGGTAGCAGACAAGTACAATATCAGCAGCTGTGGCATAGCAATGAACTTCATCAGCCTGTCTGGGCCAGAGAAGAAAACAACCCTAATTTCATTACTCCTGGGAACTCGCTTTTAAGTTACGGCTCTTCAGCAAATTCAGGTAAAAGCACAGTTCAATGAGGACTCACTTTCTCCCATTCCTTTTTATATTTCTTTTTATATTTCATAAATAAGGAATTCTTTTTTATAGTCGGGGACGTGTAAATTTCTTCAAAGGTTCATAGAGAGATTCAAAATGCTTGAGATCTATAAGATGCAAACTAAGAGGGTGTTTGACTGAGTTTATTTGAAAGATCTTATATGATGTTTTTAGTAATGACAATTTTGTAATTAAAATGATCGAAATCAAAGGAAGTTGTTATAATAAAATCTTATTTTAAATATAAGTTGGGTCCCCCACCTTTTTTTAAAAACAACTTATAGGATCCTAATATCTTATTTTTATATTTTTTTAAGAAAAAAAATTACCAAACAATTTGAAAGAGCAGAGTCAAACACCCTCTAATTTTACCTTATTGTGTTGGCACAGCCTCTCTGCACTTAAGTCAACTGAAAATGGAGCTGTGACGGAGGGCAGGGGCAGGGGTTTTCAAGGTAGCTCTGTTTGTGTGTGTGTGTATATATAGTAATATATAGTTGAGAAATAGAGATTATCTTAGTATTGAGCTTGGGTTTTCCATGCATGCTATTGCAATGCGAGCTGGAAATCCTTGTTATTTATGTAGGGGGAGACTTAGTTTTGTTATATAGATATGTTCCAATAACCATAAGAGTCTGTTCAATCTTTATAGATCACGTATGCAATGGTTGATTATGGATTTTCAGGGTGTAAAATGAGAAAATCTATTGTTAACTACATTGCAATGTCAGCTTTTTATATATATTTGCATTTTGGGAATTTTTTTATCTGGCCACTATGGATGTAGAACATCTTTTCTACCCAATTTTATAAAAACCAACTTTTCTACCCACAATGACTAAAATACCCTTACTAATGGGCTGGAGACTGACGGGTACGATCGTGCCCAAAAGGACGGGTACGATCGTACCCCTGAAATATTAAGAGATGGGTACGATTGTACCCCTGAAATATTAAGAGACGGGTACGATCGTACCCCTGAAATATAAAGGGACGGGTACGATCGTACCCCTGAAATATAAAGGGACGGGTACGATCGTACCACTGAAATATTAAGAGACGGGTATGATCGTGCCCGTGAAATAACAAGGGATGGGCACGATCGTGCCCTTGATTCTTGGGTTGAACACTTGGGTTGTGGATTTTTGTGTTTGAACACATGTTGTGGATTTTTGTGTTGATTCTTGTTGTTGTTGTGTGTATGTAGATTCTTGTTTTTGTGGGCATTTATGTTGCGGGTATTGTTGTAAATTATGAAGTTTTTCTGTGAATGAAGAGGTTGACTTGTGATTTTTTGTCGATTTTTGCTATTGTGATATGTATGGCACGATCGTGCCTTGTTGAATTTCATGGTGGCATGATCGTGACATGTATGCGAGCCCGATCGTGCCACGTTAAACTTTACATATTGTTTTTTTAGTTACGAAAACCAAGCAAATTTTCCATGTTTATACATAAGTATTTGCATAAAGTAATACATTATTTTGGTTCAAAATGACTTACACCCCTCTTCCAATCTTTTTTTATCTTTAAAATCAAACAACTAGGGTTTTAGTTAAATTATAATTTGTGGAAGGAAAAAAAGAGGAAGAAGAGATGAAGAAAAGAGGAAAAGAACTAAGGGAGGGAATTTGTTTTACTTGAAACCAAGAAAGAGAAAGAGTTAAGGGCATTTTTGACTTTTCATTGTAAAAGTTGGTAGAAAAGTTGTTTTTATGAAAGTTGGTTAATAAAGTGTTTTGTTAAACCCAAATGGGTAAAAAGAACCATTTTCTCTTGGCAAAAACTTGCGTGAGATGGTCTCATGGATTTAGATCCGTGAGACGGAGCCCTTACACAAAATTTTAAAAGTTTTTTTTTTCAGATTTTATTTTTCTTAGGTTTATATTTGTTTTTTTAGGGTTTATTTTGTTTCTTGGGTTTATTTTTAATTGATTTGGGTTTTTAGGATTTTTAGTTTTTTTAGGGTTTATTTTTTATTTTTTGGGTTTATTTTTGTTTTTCAGGTTTATTTTTCATGGTTCATATTTTTAGAGTTTATTTTTGTTTTTTCATGGTTCATTATTATTTTTAAATTTATTTTTATGGTTCATGTTCTCAAGACGGAGCTCTTAGGATTTTTGTACGTTCTTTTTATTAGAGAAATTATTTATGGGATGCAATAGATAACATATTCAAGGGTCCGATTGATTAGTGCCATCACCAGAATAAGTTGCTTTACTTGAAACAGAGAAACGGGATTATTTTGTCAAGGGATGATACTCTTTGGTCAAATATTGGAAAATGGTTTTTGTTTAGATAATTACATTGACATCACCCCGGTCCCCGGTCTCTTTCATCTTCAATTTATACCAATTCTTTTGGGATAAGTATGCCTTCCGCTATTTGTTTTTGGACGTGTACTACCTACCATACATTACGCATATATGTTTGGTTGTAGTTACAATATACCCTCTAAGGTGTTACTGTAATATAATTATTTTTCAGATATTCCCTTTTTCTTTTGTAGTTTTTTTTTATTTCTTATTTAAAAATTTAATTCTTAGGTAATATTATTTATCTAAACAAAATTAATGAATAATGCAATGAATTAGTTCATTACTAATTATTTTTGACTACACATAAAACCAAATAATTACTTTGATTATCTGATAAATCAATTTTTAGCCACTTCCAGACCTCCGACCACAGAACCCGCCACCACAAACCCTTATCTCCAAACCAACCTAGCAGGGTAAAGTGCGAATGAGATCTTCTATTGTTAGTAAATGTTACTGTTTCAGAAAAATGGCTAAGTGTTTGGATTGAGTTGGTGCCTGTATTAGATATAGTCTCCACAAGACAAAAACGCCCAGTATCTAAGTGCTTACGGTTCCGGCATTCGTCCCTAAGATACAACGACTTGAACGAGTTCGATTTAGCAGCACTTGCAAAAACCGAACTACCAACGAACAGAAAGTGTTTAAGGCTTTCAAGCTTTGAATAGGAAGGAAATCAAGATTGCTGATGCCAATGACTCGATTTTAGGCTTGTAATTTCGTGTTGTTTTCATCTGCAGAGGGTTCTTATTTATAGGCATCAGGTGCCCGTATAGAAAAATCATATCTTTTGGCTTGAAAAGACATGTTTACAGCCAAAAGATGCACTGCTTTTTGCTCGAGCGAGTGCCGCTCGCATGCACATCGACACACATCGACACGCGACAAACGGCGCGCGGCCGTGCGTGTGCTCGTGCTTGGTTGCGAACGAAAGAGCAAAATTTCAACTTGACACACGACCTGGCGCACGGCCCGTGCGTGTCCCATGCTTGTTTGCGAACACTTCAGTTAGAAATTCTTTAATTAATTAATTTTAAAGATTTTTGGTCCAAAAAGAATAAGGGCCTTGAAGCCCAGCCCAAGCCCACGACCCGGACCCGGGCCGAGCCGGCGGGCGGCGGCGCGCGTGTGTGCTTTGAACCAAACCCACAAGCATGTAGGTCCTCACCCCTTTAAAAACTTGGGTGCCCCCAAGGGCCCAAACCCATAAGTCCAACTTGGGATTTATAAAGTGAGCAAACTTTGCCTTCTCTTCCTATGTGGGATGGAACATTTCTCCTTCCCAACATTTTTCATTTTTCATACCATTTTCTAGTTTTAAATGGCTAATTTCTAGCATTAATTTCTCATTCACCCGAAATTGGTTTTGAGAAATTCCAAATGCTATTCTAATCTACTCTCTTAGTATAATTTTTACAAATAATTTAATTCCATTTTTCACTAATGGAAACCACTTAAGTATTTGGTCAAAATCGGGTCAACACCCATTTTACCAAAACAAATTCCAACAATCCCCCACATGAATGAAATTAACGCATACGTGTATGCAGATTCGCTTGAAAGTCTCGGCGACCTGTTATTGGATCTGGATAGGTAGCTTGTGGCTTTGAACCTTCCTTAGTAAAATACTATCGGATTTACTAGCTGTTTAGTGACGCGATGTTTTGAACTAATCAGTTGTTTGTGTAAACCGAGACAACAATACTTACACAATAACAATTCTAACACTTGTTCTCACGTTGTGTCCATTTTGGACCTGGACCATATCTTAGATTCATAAGCATTTCTTTGAAGTGGCCATTACTTCTCGCATATATAGGTGATCTCCTATTGAAAAGTATCCTCTCATACTCCACCTTTCAGTATAGGAATCATTAAAAGTCTTAAACTTAACCTCACCACATTCAACAGGTTTTCATTCACTTGGAAGTTTCGGGAATGAGCTAACAAATTTTCCAATTGTTCAGGTGAACATTCATAACTTAGTTGTCCAAGGTCTTGGGATCTCCAATTCACAAGGTTGGATTACCGCTATTAACATTCTTTAGTTTGTGGATTTTAAACCCATTCTCCTTAACAGTTTATACAATTGATCTCGATTTGTACCTTTCGTAAGTGGATCCGCAAGGTTTTCCTTTGACTTCAAGTAATCAACAGAGATAACCCCATTCGAAATCAACTGTCTAATGGTATTGTGTCTTTGACGTATATGTCTAGACTTACCATTATACATACTACTTTGTGCCCTTCCAATTGCTGATTGACTATCACAATGTATCAAAACAGCATGCACAGGCTTATTCCAACAAGGAATATCCTCTAAGAAGTTTCTAAGCCATTCTACTTCTTCTCCAGCTTTATCTAAAGCAATGAACTCGGATTCCATAGTGGATCGAGCTATGCACGTTTGCTTAGAGGACTTCCACAACACTGCTCCTCCACCTATTGTGAAAACATATCCACTTGTGGACTTGGAGTCTTTTGTGTCTGATATCCAATTGGCATCACAGTATCCTTCTAATACTGCTGGATATCTTATATAAAGTATTCCATAGTTCATGGTATACTTTAAGTATCTAAGTACCCTTGTCACGGCTTTCCAGTGATCATTACTCGGGTTACTTGTGAACCTACTTAGCTTACTCACTAAATATGCAATGTCTGGACGTGTACAATTCATTAAGTACATCGATCGCTAATTACTTTGCATATTCCAAATTGGAAACTGGTTCGCCTCTATTCTTGTCCAAGTGTAGAGTCTACAGGTGTCTTAGCCGGAGGACTATCAAAAGCATTAAACTTTCTAAGTATGCTTTTGACATAATGAGATTGTGACAAGACAATTCCATCTGAAGTTCTAGAGATTTTAATCCCTAATATAACATCAGATACTCCCATATCTTTCATGTCAAAGTTCTTCTTTAACATGTTCTTAGTTTTCATGATTAAATTATGACTACTACCCATAATTAACATATCATCTACATAAATACATACTATGACATAATCACTTGTAGTACCTTTAATGTAGACACACTTGTCACATTCATTGATCTTGAAACCGTTTGACTTCATAGTCGAGTCAAACTTTCATGTCATTGCTTAGGTGCTTGTTTTAGTCCATAAAGTGACTTAACAAGTTTACACACCTTTCGCTCTCGACCGGGTGCAATGTACCCCTCGGGTTGTTCCATATAGATCTCCTCTTGAGGTTCACCATTCATGAAGGCAGTCTTAACGTTCATTTGATGTATCTCAAGGTTATGCAAAGCTGCAATAGCAATGAGAACACGAATTGATGTAGTCCTCGTCACAGGAGAATATGTATCGAAAAAGTCATATCCCTCCTTTTGTCTAAACCCTTTAGCTACCAAACGAGATTTGTACTAGTCTATAGATCCATCTGCTTTATACTTCCGTTTAAAGATCCACTTGCATCCCAAAGGTTTGCAACCCGGTGGGAGATCGACTAACTCCCAAGTGTGATTTTATATGATGTAATCTATTTCATTATTGATAGCTTCTTTCCAGAGAGGAACTTCTACACTAGACAAAGTTTCTTGAATAGTTCTAGGTTTGTTTCTAACATGTAAGTTAGAAAATCAGGACCAAAAGACTTAGCTACTTTTGTCCTTTTACTGCATCTTGGTTCCTCTTCTTCATCACTTTGAGGTAACCTTGCAGTTTCATAAGTTCGTTTACTCGAACTTTCTTCTTTCCTTTCTTTATTTGGAAAGATATTCTCGAAGAATACAACAATCCTGGATTCAATGATCATACCTTCATTTATATCAGGAATAGCTGACTTGTGCACTAAAAAGCGATATGCACTACTATTGTTAGCATATCTAATGAAAGCATAATCGATCGTCTTTGGACCAATTCTAACTTATTTCGGCTTAGGTACTTCAACTTTAGCCAAATACCCCCACACTTTGAGGTATTTATATGACGGTTTACGTCCCTTCCATAACTCATATGGAGTTCTGTTTTTACCTTTGTGTAGGATCTTATTAAAAATGTAGTTTGCAGAAAGTATGGCTTCCCCCCACAAGTTTTGGGGTAAGCCAGAACTTATCAACATCGCATTTATCATCTCCTTAAGATTACGAATTTTGCGTTCTGCAACTCCATTTGATTGAGGTGAGTATGGAGCAGTCGTTTGATGAATTATACCCGCTTCCGAGCAAAATTCTTCAAACGGAGCAACATACTCTCCGCCTCTATCACTTAGAATCATCTTAATTTTCAAATTAAGCTGATTTTCAACTTCATTCTTATAAGTTTTAAAAGATACTAGAGCTTCATCTTTGCTTTTCAAAAGATATACGTAGCAATATCTTGTGCAATCATCTATAAACGTTATAAAGTACTTTTTCCCACCTCGAGTTTGCATAAGTTTTAAATCACACACATCTAGATGAATTAACCCGAAAGTTTTGGTACTTCTCGTTACCGAATGAAACGGTGTTTTGGCCAATTTTGCTTCAACACATATTTCACATTTGTCTTGTGAATCGGTTTTAAACGTAGGTATTAATTCCAGATTCACTAACCTTTTAATAGTGTTGAAGTTTACGTGTCCTAATCTATCATGCCATAAATTAGAACAATCCAATAAGTAAACAGAAGTAATAGTTTTATTCTTCGCCTCTTGACGGAAAACAGACATTACAGACATCTCAAAAAGCCCCTTATCAAGGTAGCCCTTACAAAGAAACTGACATTTCTTGGTCATTACAAACTTGTCGGACTCAAACACTAGTCTAAACCCGGCCTTACTAAGCAAAGGACCGAAAACCAAATTCTTGCGGATGTCCGGGACATGTAGCACATCTACAAGCGTAAGCTCCTTTTCGGAAGTCATTTTGAGCACAACCTTGCCAAGCCCCACGATGTTGGAAGTCGAAGAGTTTCCCATGAAAAGCTTTCTTCCATTTATCGGAGTGTAGGAGGAGAATATCTCCTTGTCGGCACAAATGTGACAAGTAGTCCCGGTATCTATCCACCACTCCCTTGGGTTATCCACCATATTGGCTTCAAACACAACAGCGATGAGATCGAGCTTCGACATGTCTATTGGAACAGACTTGTCCTCCGTCACATTAGCTTGTTGGTTGACACCTAGATTGCCCTTTTTCGGGTGTCGGCAATCCTTGGCCATGTGGTTCAGTTTGCCACAGTTGTAGCAATACCCCTTGAATTTCTTGGCCTTTTCCTTGTCTTTTCCGGAATGCTTGCGTTTCTTGCTAGTTATCGATTCAGCAAGATTTGCCTTGGCCTCCATTCCAGACTTACTGGATTTCACTTCGGATTTTCGGTTGTCTTCCTCAATCTAAAGCCGAACAATTAGATCCTCAAGCCCCATCTCTTTGCACTTGTGCTTGAGGTAATTCTTAAAATCCTTCCACATTGACGATAATTTTTTGATTATTGCAGCCACTTGAAAGGACTCGTTTAGAATCATCCCTTCAGACACTAAGTCGTGAAGTATGATGTGAATCTCTTGGACTTGGCTGATCACCGTCTTGGTGTTAACCATCTTGTACTTGAGAAATATTCCGACAATAAATTTCTTTGTGCCGGCATCTTCCATTTTGTACTTCTTCTCCAAAGAGTCCCACAACTCTTTGGATATTTTGAATGAACTATAGACGTTGTAGAGGGTGTCATCTAGCCCGTTCAAAACGTAATTCCAACACAGAAAATCGTTGTTATGCCAAACATCCACAGCGATTCTCCGTTGGTTGTCGGATTCTTCATCACCAATGGTAGGGAGTCCTCCTTCAAGAAACGGGACAGACCCAAGGTTATCAAGTAGAACGTCTTTTGTTGCCAGTTAAAGTCAACGCCAGAGAACTTGGGCGGCTTTTCGCCGTGAGCAGGTGCAGCAACCATCAGAGTGAACGAAACTGAAACCATCATCTTGAAACATAAACGTTCATTTTCGTCTTGCGATTGTTAGTAAATGAAGATTTACTGTTACAGAAAAATGGCTAAGTGTTTGGATTGAGTCGAAGCCTGTATTAGATACAGTCTCCGCAAGATGAAAAACGCCCCATATACTAAGTGCTTACGATTTCGGCATTCGTCCCTAAGATAGAACGACTTGAACGAGTTCGATTTAGTAGCACTTGCAAAAACCGAACTACCAGCGAACAAAAAGTGTTTAAGGATTTAAAGCTTTGAATAAGAAGGAAATCAATATGCTGATGCAAATGACTCGATTTTAGGCTTGTAATTTCGTGTTGTTTTCATCTGCAGAGGGTTCTTATTTATAGGCATCAGGTGCCCGTATAGAAAGATCATATCTTTTGGCTTGAAAAGACATGTTTACAGCCAAAAGATGCACTGGTTGCTCGAATAGGTGCGTCTTATCCGGACTTTACGATCGGCCTTACGACTGAGCGCACGCGACCGTGCGTGTGTCCGTGCTTATTTGCGAACATTTCAGTTGGAAATTCTTTAATTAATTAATTAAATAATTTTAAAGGTTTTTGGTCCAAAAAGAATATGGGTCCAAGCCCAAGCTCAGGCCCACGGCCGGTCGGGCCGACCAGCGTGCGCGTGCTTTGAACCAAACCCACAAACATGTAGGTCCTCACCCCTTTAAAAACTTGGGTGCCCCCAAGGGCCCAAACCCATAAGTCCAACTTGAGATTTATAAAGTGATCAAACTTTGTCTTCTCTTCCTATGTGGGATGGAGCATTTCTCCTTCCCCACATTTTTCATTTTTCATAACATTTTCTAGTTTTAAGGGGCTAATTTCTAGCATTAATTTCTCATTCACCCGGAATTGGTTTTGAGAAATTCCAAATGTTGTTCTCATCTACTCTCTTAGTAGAATTTTTACAAATAATTTAATCTAATTTTTACTAATGGAAACCACTTAAATATTTGGTCAAAATCGGGTCAACACTTAATTTACCATAACAAATTCCAACATCTATTCCAAAAACGCTTTTCATCTCATATTCTAATTTTTATCGCGCAGATGATTGTCAAGTATATAACATTTACCACATCAATCTTCAAGCATAAATTATGCATTTTTAACATGTTAAATATTGTACACGTGACAATCATCCGTACAGTAAAATATGAGATGAAACACGGTTTTGGAATAGAAGATCTCATCCGGGTAAAGAGTGACCAAATTCGATTTAACTTGACGGACATCACTAATCTTTTTATAAAAATTATAATTATAGCGATAAATGAATAGGCTATTTTATTTATTTGTGATACTTTTTCTTTTTGTTGAATCAAGTAGTTTTTGCTTCTTTTCTTTTTTTTCTTTTTTTGTTTTTTGATAGGATTTTTAATAAAGTAGAATTAAAAGGTAATATGACACAGTAACCCATATCCAAAATAAAACAAAGTACTTTACGAAGCCCATAATATTTTAGGGATAATTACAAGAAACTCCTTGAGCTTTGCACTAATTACCAAATAACTGTAATACCCGAGCATTTCACTACTCACTAGGCCAATATAATTCATGCATTATATGTTGTTTATTGTTGCTTACATGGAATTGGTGTTTTCATCATTTATATCATTTTATATGGCATGATAAATTTCACCAATTTTAGAACCCTTATATGATATCTAGTTGCCGGACTACTAGAAACTAGCTATTAAGTTACACGTGGTAGTTATTCAAAGAGTTGCAAGATTACACGTGGTAAATTAGGGGTGAAAAGTAGCATCGAAGTATTGATGATAATAATAATAATAATAATAATAATAATAATAATAATAATAATAATAATAATAACAACACAAATAGAATATAAAATGATACATTCCCAGTTTATATTTATAAAATCATGTACGTAGTAGTTATGTATTCAAATATTATAACCTATATATATATATATATATATATATATATATATATATAATGAGATGAATTCATACTACGAATATAAGTGACGTGTGTGTGTGTTCAACTTAATTTACATTTGTAATTTATGCCAATATAAATTACATACATATAATATATATCTAATATGTGGATGAGAACTAATGCATGCATACACACAGTTATTCAACTAAGGGGGGGAAAGTGGGGGCCATTGCCCCCCAAAATTTTTAAAAATTAATTTTTATACTTGTTATTTATTTTAAAAATATATTTATACTAGTGAAAAATTGCATTTGCCCCCAAAAATTTTGAAGAAAAATTTACTCTATAGGTTTTTCAAAATAGATTTATGCCAATATAAATTACATCCCGATATAAGTGGATGAGAACTAATGCATGCATACACACCTACACATGTATATATATAGTTGGGGACAAGTATCAACAGATGGCATTCTTAACTAAGAAGTAATTCAAACATTTTAATATATATATTACAACTCACCGCCTTAGTATATATGGATATACTTAATCTACCTAATTAAGAGTATATATATATATATATATATATATATATATAACTACTGCTCACGAGCGGGAACACCCTATGAGATAAGTCTCGCCGCCTCGCTTAATAGATTTGCTGAGGTAAATTCTATACCATTATTTTGTAATGCAATTATTATTCTGTTGAATTGGTGTTTAGAGATATTGTTTAACGGATCTCTTAGAGTTAAAGTCGTGGCTTACAGTCAGGTTATTATCGAGTTTAACCTATATTCCCTTCAATCAATAAACATGTAACTTGTGTAGAAGTTAGGAAAAAGAAGAATGTTGAGGTTCATACTTTGAAGGGGATTTAATCTCGAGCTTGTCTGCTGAGTTTAGTAGGGGATGAAACCCTAAAATCCCTAATCTTTACTTAACAAGAGATTGAGTAATATCAAAACATCATGAGTTTCAATTAAGATCATTGATATTCATTATTTAGTGACTTAGTGCAGGGGTTTAATATATTGATAAAATGATGTACAAAAAAATGAAATTGGATATGGAAATGAATCATTCGAAGTAATATACCCTTGAAAGTAAAATTATATTTACCAATTTACTTAGAATAGCTACTGGATGCTAGTGGATTAAAACAATTACTTTATTGAAGAACATATATGTGTTTCTGACAATCAGTTAACAATCCTAATTATGTAAATTCCAGCCTAGTATTAGGGATTATGATTAATATCAAAGTTTAGTAGTAATAGTGGTGTTTAATATATTCAGGAGCTTAACACAGAGGTTGAGTGCAACGATTAAGTAACAATAGAATATATTTTTATAAGGTTCTATTGAGGTAATTGTAAACTAAAATAGGTTCAGTTATATGTCTCGTGATTTAATTGTGGTCTAGTAAAATTTAATTAATATTATGGGGTCCTCTATAAAGTTAAAAATAGTAAATTTGTTGATTTGGGAATAAAGTTTAATATCTTATGTTTGTACAGGCCCGCTCAAATCTAGTGTTAGGACATAAAAGCATATTAATTTTCGGTAGTACATCCAAAAGGTGGAAGGTAAGTAAAATTCCATCTCGCAAATCGTAATGCATAACATAGTATTGTTTGAATTGATTGTATTATATGTGATCGTGGGTATCTTGTTGAATATACGTGGATATTATATGTTGCATAATTGTCTTGTATGATATTGCAATATGGTGCTTGGTTAGCCATTGAACATGTCATTCACAGCATTTGCATGTGCATGCATATTACAAGAGGATGTTCGCATGTACGAAAATATTTTCTAGAAGAAAATAGATATTTGGACAACAAATCGCTAGTGCACCGAAGGCACGCCCGGGCGTGCTTATGATATATGTTTAGGTATAGCAAGTGGGATACTTCCCGGTGAACACAGAGCTAGATAGGAGATGGGCTCTTGGTGGATCACGGGAGGATGGTCCATTTGTGAGTACCTATGTTATGACCTGCTCGGGGTGGGATACTTCTTGTCGGACGGAAGGGGACGCAAGTAGGGGACCCTTGGGCCGGGCAGGGGAGGATGGTCCACACGTAACATCATAACGATATTATTGGCCATTTGATTATTGTTGTGTGCAGAGCTCTTTTCCAGTGCATAGTAGTTGGGTCAGGGGCCCAAATAAAAGAAAATGATTTGAGAAAAGTATTTTGAATCCATGGATTTTACATGCAAGCATTACATGTTGGAAAAAACATCAATATTCTTTGGACATGAATGATTTTTACTTGTTGAGCTTTAGCTCATGTAGTTCATGCATTGCAGGTGAGCATGACAATACCTGAGCCTGTTAGCTTATTGGGCAATGCTGGAGCTTCGTCAAGTTTTGAGGATCATGGATATGGATGACGACCTGTCGGGCTTGTTTTGGGTTCATTTTGATTTTGCTTCATTGTGTTTTTATGAAAGAACTCAATCTTTGTTTATAACTTTTGAAATCGTATTGTAAAATATGTACATAGCGTCTTTGATTTGAGTTTTGGGTTTGTATATATAGTCATCGTGTTTACATACAAATAGGGTTGACCGCCTTTTGCCTCAAAATGATAAAATCGTTGTTGCGATGTGTACGGGGTTTTCGTTGATAGTCATTATTAAATTTAAACACGGAAAAGATGAAAAAAAAAATTACACGTTTTAAAAAGGCTTTGTGGTCGAGTTGTTCTATTTATTACTTTCTAATAGTAGCAATAGGGGTGGGCGTCACAATAACTCTAGAGGTTTTTGAAAATTACAAACAATTCCTTGAGATTTGATTTTGTCTTGCATTTTTCCCCTTCATAAGCAAAAAATATTTCAAAAACCCCTGATATTTATAAAAAATACTTCAGTTACCTCCTTAAACTTAAGATATAATCAAACATGAGGGGGCTTTACCACGAGCTTTTAGCCCAAGTGTTATCATTCATCCCTTTTAAGGGTGTTGACCAGGGTTCGAACCCCGTATCTTTCAGTTTATTTAAAATTTATCCCCCCTCCAACTAATACTCCCAACTTATTAAAAAAAATATGAGGAGGCTTTTTGTAATTTTAAAACATCTCTGGATTTTTTTTTGAGGAAATTACACAATATACTCTGATTTTTAAAACAAAAAAGACAAAAATTCCAACTCATCACAAATATTCCCGACCCTGTCCCTGGACTTGACAAATATACCTGCCCGTTACTTTTCTCTTCAGTTTTTTACTCTCTCCACTTTCTTACGTTTCCATAGCTAGGTTAAAGCATATTATTACTGAATTTTGGAACTCGGATTGGCGCGTATTTTTTTTGCGATTCCACAGTCGATCGTGGCCACGTTCTCCACCATTGCTTTCAGTTTTAGTCGTTCGAGCTCCATCACGTTCTCTGTAGGTTTAATTTCTTTTTGAAACCTCTGGTTTTGGTAGTATTTTTAATGGCTCCTAAAAACGCTCCTAAAAACTCTCATCATAAGAGAATATTGAGAAGTTCTTCGAAGGAAGCAGCAGATTCCTCGAAAAAGGGGAAAGTTCAGAAGGGTGTTGCTGGTTCTATGGCTTCTGAGAAGAAGAAAGTAGATAATATTGTTGAGGAAGAAGCGGTTCTGGATGTTAAATCGCCTTCCAAAGGTGTAAAACCGAATGTTGGTGTTAAAGTTGCTGGGAAGAAGAAGGTTTCTTTTGAAGAAACGAATGTTGCTGAGGTATGAGTTTTGTGTATTTTGATTTGTACTCTTTTTTTGTTTCGATGTTATTTCTTATTTGTTTCTTATTTCTTTCTGTTATGTTTCATTTGTTCTTTTTTGTATTTAAGTTGAAGTGGTTGTTGATTTTGTGTTTCTTTTGTGTTTCTGTTTTGTTTCATTGTTGTTTCTAGGGTTTCAAGTATGTTCTTGACCCTGGTGACTGGTTTACTGCTTGAGTAAATATTGCCTTCTCCTTTGATGTTATTAACAACATAAAGAAAATTTTATCTGACACCCAACTGGAGGCATTTAAGAATACATGTTTTGGATATTTCTTGGACATGAAAGAAGTTGATTTCCAGAATCAGCTTGTCCATTTGTTGTTGAAACGTCAAGTCGTCCACTCGAAGAAGGACAAAATTGTTGTGTCTGTGGGTGGGAAGTTGTTGAGGTTTGGGTTGGGGGAGTTTGCTATTGTGACCGGTCTGAATTGTGTTGGTGTTAGGCCTTCGTTGTCAGGGGATGTTCGTAGCTCTGTTATATTTCATAAGTATTTTGCTAGCAGAAACAAGTTTAATAGGCAGACGATTGAGGAATATTTTTTAATGTGTATTTGGGGTGATGAGGATTTAGATGCCCTGAAATTGGCTTTACTTTATTTTCTCCATTTTTGTATTTTTACTTCTACGTGTAGTTCTGTTGAGATGTCATTTTTTGAGTTGGTGGACAAGGATATGGATGTGTTTGACACACATCCATGGGGGGAGTTGTTTGATGTTACTATGGGTGAGTTGAGACAACAAATCTTGTACAGAAACAAACTTCAAAGTGAGGAGAATCCGGGTGGGAAGCGTACGAAATTTTATAGAATTCAAGGATTTCGTTGGCTTTCCAGATTTGGTTCTACGAGTGATGCCCAGAGGTGAACGGGAAGTTTTGTGCTCGGGTTGATTGTGAGATCCCGATGATTTTGAACTGGACTTGTTCAAAGTCCGGGAAAGACAACAAAGTGAGAGTCGAAGACTTGGAGATGAAGATCTTCAATCGGTCTGCTAAACAGGCAATAAGATTTTACTATTTTTTTTTGTTTTGTTTCATTTATGTTTCAGAACTATTTCTTTATTGTTTCTGACTTTTGTTTTATTTTTTCTTATTTCAGTTGGGCTTGAAGAATTTGTGGCCTACTGAGGATGAGCTTGTGTAGCTGTGCATTCAGACATTTTATGATAAATCAAAGTACACCTTCAGCCCGCTTGACGATGATTTTGTCGTTGGAAAGTTGAAGCGCAAGGAGGTTGTTGTTGGTAGTGGGTCAAATCATATCGTTGATGACATTGATAGGAACCAACTGTTGTTTCTAAGGATTTTGAGGTTTTTAAGGTTTCCACTACAAAATTCTTGGAAGAACAATTTGCAATTGTTTTCTCTCAGTTGACTGATATTAAGAGGAAACTAGAGGTTCTCGTACTTTTTTTTTTGGTTTTAATTATAAATATTTTTTTGTTATCTTTTTATATTTTCCTTGGTGTTTCTTTTGTGTTTCAAGATTGTTTATTTGTTGTTTCTGTTCATCACATGGTTGTTGTTTTTTATGTAGGTTCGTGGTGGTGTCGAAGGAAGTGGAGCAGGTTGATGAATCAGAGTCTACGATTGAAACCGAATCTAATGGCATGACATTAGGTTCAGGTTCTGAGGAAGATGCAAATGAGGAAAAATATGGATATGATGAGGTTGATGATGGGAATGTGGATGTTCCCATTGGGGAAGTTGGAAATGCAATGCCTACGGAATTGGGTGATGTTGGTGGTCGTTCTAAGGAGCTTTCTGTTGTTGTTTTTGAGGAAAAAAATGATGATACTAGTGAAGCTGATCTGAGTGTTGCGGAGGGAGTTTTAGCTAGTGGCCTGGTGAGTTTGGAACAGAGCATGGATAAGGTGGTTGATGAATCAAGGAAGGACGGTGGTGAGATGGATAAGGTGTCTGATGAATCAAGCAAGGACCGTGGTGATATGGAGAAGGTTGCTGATGAATCGAGCAAGGATGGTGGGGAGGAGAACAAATTTCTTAGTTCTCAGTGTAGGTCCCAAGGGGTGTGAGTGTAAGGTTTAGAAGGGGGGGTTGAATAAACCTTACCAACTTTTCGATTTAGTCCTTTTAAAATGTTCAGAGTTAATATTTCACAGCTGAGTCCTTGGTGGACAACCAAGTTAATTAATCAAATGAGTTAGTCACTCAACGGACTCGGCGAGCTATTGATGGAATAACTCACTTGTTTTGACTAAAGACTTAACTCGATTGTGATATGTTTTCAACTAAGACTTAACACCCTTGAATTTTGGTTAAATATGTTTTAATGCTTGGTTTTAGCACTTTGTTGATTATCAATTGGATAGCAAATTTATCAAAGATATATTAAAGTAATGTGCGAAATTAAAGTCTTTGAAATGTAAATGACACAATAAGTTTTTATAGAGGTTCAAGATGGGGTAATTCTTCTACTCCTCTTCTCCAACTCCTGGAGGAAATCCACTAAGTATTGATCAATATACAAAGTGGTTAGCGATCCCGATGCAAGTCTTGATCACGAGTGACTTGATCCTTTGGGACTCGGTTTGGAGATACCTTGGTCACACAAATTGGCTTCTCGTACAACTCGGCTTCTTCACAGGCAGGCAGGCACGCTTTGCTACTACACCCACTTGCTCAAGCTTCTTGGATTTGATTACGAAGCCCTCCAAAAACTTGAGACTGGTTCGACCTTGAACCTTCCTACAATCCTCCGTGGAATGTAGACCCCGTGATTCTTCAAATGTTTCCTCTTCAACTGATTAAAGTCGTCTTTCCTTCACAGGTGAGTGTTGGATTGATTTCCTTCGTAATGTAGGCTTGAGGATTGAACTTGAATGATTTGAGAATATTTTTGGTTACAGATATTGCTTTTCTTGTCCGTATTTGTTTTCTGATTGTCAAGGTAACCAGCTTCTCTCAAATAGATTCCTCAGCCTTTTATAGTGTTCTTTTGAAAATTTACCCGTTGAAGAGATAGGCTAATTTTCAAAAGACACTTGTGGTTGTTGGCTGTCTTGTTGTAGTCCTTGAAATTGACATTTCCTCGTATGAATGAGTATTCAGCTTTTCAGAGTTCTGACACAGGTGCAGTGCTTCCTATTGGTTTATTCCTTTTGCACGCTTCTGGGTCTAAGCACTTCAAGAAAGGTAGTATGGAAGTATTACTTGTTTAAGTAATTCTCTTGACTTACGTAAACGGATCTCTTTCAGTTATCTCGACTTGACTGCATTTTCTTGACTTCCCCAGGTGACTTCGAGTCAACTTCCAATCATTGGATGACTTATCTGTCACTTCAACTTGAGACTTGGCTGTCTTGAGTTGACTTGACTGACACTTCACTCAGCTGCATCTCAGCTGCACCTTTAGTCGAGTTCCTATCTTCTCTTCTTTGCTACACTCAATGCCTCGCGTGAGTCTTCTTCTAGTCTCCGAGTTGACTTCTTGCATATCTTGGCATAGCCGACTTAACTCACTTCGACCACCACCCTATCTATTACAATGCAATTTACAACAAAAATGGGGTGCCAACTTTCTATTCTAAGTTTTACATGGCATTCATCAAAATCTAAAATTAATTTCCCAACAATTTCCCCCTTTTTGATGATGCCAAAACTTAAAATATTCATTCAATAATTGAACAACAAAGATACGTACAGACAATGTAGTATCACAGAATGTATGCGTAGAATCAATCTTTTATTGATCATAACATTTTTGTTCTTTACACAGTTGTTTACAGAGTGTATCAGAGCTTAAATAGAACTTGAGGTAACCATGTTGTTCTATATCTATGCAAGTATAGAAATTATACAATTTTATTCGATGTACAGAAGACTTACATAAAGATGTATTTACATAGTAAAATACATGAAGGGGTGGACAACAACACTTCATCTCCTTCGCTGCCTCCTTCTTTCCTCTTCTTCAGCTCTGACATCTTCTGACCTTTTTCTCTTCTTCTCATCTTCAGCCTCCTTCTTTTTCTCATAAGCCTTTCTGGCAGCTTCATCTCTTCTTTTTATTTCTTGTATTTCCTCCCACAGCTGAGTTTGTCTTCTATTTTCTTCTTCAATCCTCTTCACCTACTCATCATTGTTCTTAGCCACTTGCAGGTTGGCTACTTCGTCGAATCCAGCCCAATAGATCCCTCCTTTCTTGCCTGGATCTATGTACTCAATGTTTTTGGGCAGAGGTCTAAGTCTGAAACCTCTTCCTCCACCACCGCTTCTTCCTCTTCCTCCTGGGCGTGTATTGTCTTTGGGGCCTTCTTTTTCCCAAGTGACTAGCGAGTGACCAACAGAGTGATCGCGAGTCTCTGCCGCTGTCGCTTCTTCACATAGCTTGAGCCCTTTTTCCCAATACAAATCCCAGGCTTGAGCCATGGACATATTTGCGAAGTAACCCTCGGATGCGAGCATCTTGAATTCATCAACAGATCTTGGCTCGGTTTCGACGTCTGAAATGGCATAGGTGTCTCTGTCTGTTGGAATGCCTCCATGTTGTTTCGAATATCCATAACTCGGGCATCCATCTTTCCTTCCACCTCCTTCATCCCAGCTTCAACTATCTTTCTCTTTTTTCACCATGGGTGCTGCGGGATGTTGGAGCAAAGAGAGTCATCGGAGTTTGATGATATCACCGTGACAAGACCTTGTTGGGGGTTTTAGCAATCAATCATCAGGTCATATCTTTCGAGCCTTCCCCTCAACAGATTTTCCTTTCTTCTCTCTTCTCTCTGTTCTCAATTTGTCTTTCCCTTCACAAATCGTCCTCCTTTTCACCTTCGAGATCCTTTCAACGCCTTTAGGTATTCCTCTTCCCCCTTTTTGGCATCATCAAATGAGAGAGGAACCCCTGGAAACAAGCTAGCAATCATGAAGTCTAAGCGACTGATAGTTGAGTTATGCTTCGAATCTGCTGCGGAGTATGCTGCATGGAATTCGGAGCGGGTGGCATTGGATTCAGCTGTCACCAGCTTCATTTCAGCCATGAGGAGGCTGAACTTCCGATCCATGTTCTCCTCTACGCGCAGGAGCTCTTTCTTATTGTATTCACGCAGCAGCTTCATCTCTGTGTGGTGAGATTCATGCATTCGTTCGATGTTCTCTTGCATTTTTGTCTTCGTATCAGCATTCTCAGCCCGCCAGACTAGCAATTTATTGAACAATATCCTGAAATATCGAGTTGGTTCTACGTGCATTGTTTGCTGTTGTTGCCACCATTCACGAATCCTGACAATTATTCCTCGCAGATCGGCAGTAAGATTTGCGTCTCGATTATTCAGCCTCATGTCCAGTGAGGCCTGGTGCCTCTCCATCTTCTCTATCTCTGCAAATATGGCCTTAAAAACTTCTCGAACCTCAGTTGTCACTTCTGTCTCAGCTGGCGGCCAAGCAGCGTCAAAGTCAAAGTCTGCTGGGATGGTGGTGTCTGTTGGAATAACGGGATCAGGTTTATGGAAACGTTCTTGATCTCGAGCTAATTCTTCAGGAAGGTCAGGTACTTCCAGAGAGAAGGGAAATGTTCTTCAAACGAATCATCACGGGCAATGGGAATCTGCTGAATGACAACTTGGGCTCGTGAAGTTCCCGGTGGAGTCGACCCTGCTGCAGCTTGGGGAGCCTGCGCGATTGACTCTGTTTGGTGGGTCCATTTGTGAAGTTGACCCGACTTGTTGAGCCTCACTGTTTTAACGGCCTTCGTCGGTCTTAGCCGATTTTTCCTTATGAGTTGACTCCTCGACCATATCGAAGCGTCATCGGACGATGATGAGATTTCAAGGGTGGCTCATCATCAAAATTAAAGGTTTGGCGAGTGCCTTAGTAGTCGGACTTACTTACTCGTGCTTGGGAGAACATCCTCACCGAGTCTTTTGGATTGGCAATAGGGGATGACTCGCTTCGTCTTCACCTTCGATCCCAAAAAGGTTACATCGAGATTTTCTTGGGAATCGTGAAGAGCACTTGTCTCCTTTTCGGATGGATCAATGATAGTAGGAGGGATGTTCTCAGTGCGTCGATCTCTTTACCCCGGGAAAGTCTCAACCTCCCGTTGGCCTTCACTACCTCCCGTAGTCTCAACTCGCAATGAGGCCTTGGGATGATCCTTCGACGGCGGTCACTGTCTTGGGGTCTTTCGAGGTGGCATCCACCGGAGTCTCAACTCCATGGATTGCACTTTTATTGCCAGTGTTAACTCCCGGGCGCTTCCTTCCCGTGCCTCGACCGCACCAAAGAACGTCATTGGCTCGCAGAGAGCGATTGGCACTTCACCGTGAGATGATCTTAATCGCGAGCCTCGTCGTAGTGACAACTTCTTTGTGTATTTATTTGTTGTTCCTTCTCCACTTCGCCTCCAAGATTCGTTGTGGAGTCACCGCAAACATCCTCCGACTTTGCCGCAGGTGGAGGGAGTTTCCCCCTCGGTGGCACACCACCGAGTGACTTGAAATGGGGTCACTCGTCTCGCTATTCCCTTTGAGTAGTCACCGTTGGGGCGGTGGTAAGACACCTTCATTAGGGGTAGGCTCGACTAGGGTCCCCACAATCCCGTTTCATCGCCAGTTCCTTAACACCTTCTTCTCGAGTGAGAGAAGTGGTGGCAGAACAATCGTGGGCAATATCTTTTCACCACTCCCATCGGATCGATCTCCACCGTGATGTGGAAGACTCCCCTCCTTCCAATAACCGTTGCTCATGCGGTTCCTGGAATCCGCATGGCTTCTTGCCATCGCATTTGCAATTCTTCAGAGCGGCGGCGGGATCCGGATCTTCATCACTCCCGAGAGGATGTTAAGATGAGGATGTGTATGATCAGTGGTTCCAGTAAAGGGACAAATATTGGCCTTTTCACGAGCCTCAGCTTCCTCTGCCAGTCTCTGCTTCTCATTGTCTTTGAAGATCTGCAAGATATCTGTGCAGTTTTCTTCATCCAATGCTTGGACTACATTGGTCAATCCAAGAAAGTTCAACAGTTCATCTTCTTCTTCAACAAATTCCGGTCTTTGGAACTGTTCCCTGGATCGACTCAACTTCCACTTCATCCATTCTCGCAGACGATTTTGGATGTCTAGATATGGTGGGGATAGGATCATTACATCATCATCATCTTTATCATCTTCTCCCTGCTGTCCCTCGTTCTCAGGGATTGAAGGTAGCAAACTTTGGTGCTCCACACCCTCAGTAGCGTCTGTTGCAGGAGGGGATACAACCCTGTCAACAGAAGAGTTTGCTTTCTCAGTTACTTCTTGTGTCTCTTGTTCGACTACAACAGTGTCTTCAATTTGCCTCTGTGATCGGCTTGAGAGACTTGGTCAAGTTTCATCTATAATCTCTGGAGACTCTACTTCTCCAAATAGCCTCTCAGTATTTGCTTGGTGAGTGGTGACTCGGCCGGTTTCTCAAGCTCGGAGCGCTTGAAGATTCTTCTTCTTCTTTTTTTTGGTTTTCACCAGAGGAATATCCGGTTCTACTTCCTCCGGTTTGTCGAAGGTAAATGCCTTCGCGATTGTCTTAAGGCAAACCGCCTTCCTTGTTGTGACAATCCTCTTTTTTTAATCACCGGAGAAGGGATTAACGGTTCCTTCTCCATCATGCTGGCGCGGGGCGGGAGACACGGATGCGGGGCGGGTGACTCGAGCTGCGGGGCGGGGCATCTTTTGTTTTTTTTTCTTTGTTGCGGGGGCAACAATCTTCTTAGCAGCTGCAGGGCCAGCCTTCTTCTGGGGAGAGAAGGAGACAATTGTTTCTTCAAGGCCAGCTGATTCCCCCTCACTCGTGTCAGCTCTCCTCTGTGCTCCGGAGAGATTAGACCGGAACATCTTCTTGTTAACATGGAACGCCTTTCCATGTCGAAGAGGGACTCCTTTTACTTCCATCATCCGCCAATCACCAGGCCGTACCCCGAGATCCTCCAAATGAACCATTCTTCTTGAAGGATTTATTCCCAACATTTTGGCGAGTCCATTGTATACAAACTCAGCCCGAGTTCACCTTCTTTTTTTTCTATGATCGCAGCCATCACGATCGGTTTGGTTTTGGATAGGCGATTAAAGCTTCCAAATTTGATGTCCTCACACTTGGAAACAATATCCGGCTTGTGGTAGTCTTCCTTCAGACTTCTTCTCTCACCGTGTAGACAACCTTCGCAAATATAGTCGAGCTTGGCCACTTCCTTCCAAGCAAGCGGCCAGGTTAACATCGACTTCATAAATCTCCGGCACTCCTTCCGTCGGCAACAAGCGTGTGTCGCGGATCTTTGGCGATGATGGTGAACTTTTTCCGTGTACACAAGAGGACTTGATGCCCTCATCGTGAACTTCAACGTTCACGTAGAATTGTCGCGACCTCTTCCACGTAGGTCAACGGAAACTCCATCGTCAAAAACGGTTTCAGTCCTGACTTTTCCAGCTTCTCTGCTATCTTCTTCACGAGGGTGTCTTCAGACCCCTGTTTGATCATGCCGTTGAAATCCACAGTAGACCCAGTGTGGATTTGCTTTCCCAACTTGACAAAATCATGAGTAGATGCCATTTCTCGATGTTTTACCGAACGAAACTTTGAAAATGAACTTGAGGATTTGTAGGGTTTTGAGAGAAAGTTTCTTTCTTTGCTTTTGAGAGAGAGATGAACAGTTTTGGTAAAGTGAGAGAAAATTGGAAGAAACGGAATATGTATGGGTTATGAAAGGACGTGCGGGTGGTTTTTGAAATTTGATCAAGATCAACGACTTAGATTTTGCACGCCGATTAACATTTAATTTCTCGCATTTAATGCGGCAGTATTTATATCCAATCATAAGCTTTGTGTGCAGCTTTTGACTGTACACGTCATAATTTATGCTAACGTCATTCTTAAAAACATTCCCGCTTAGTAAAAACGACTGCGTTTTTGTCACTTTGCTCATAAATGACTCAGCTTATTCCTTAGCTGATTTAACTCTTCTCTCTTTGCACATAGGTACTCAGCTGTCAGTTAACTTGACACAGCTGATTCTCCGATCCGGCTGATTCACTTAGCTGATTTAAGAGTTCAGCTCTTTTTCATCTTTTCGTGTTTCATCTCTTTTCTTTGAGTCTTCTGATTGTCAACTCAGCTCAATTAACCCCAACTCATGTTTGAGTTCTTCAAATCTTGATTCACATAATGGTTTTGTGAATATGTCAGCTAATTGCTTATCAGTTGAGATATATTCCAAGGTGATGTCCTTCTTTTCAACATGATCTCTTATGAAGTGATATCTGACATCAATGTGCTTTGTTCTTGAGTGCAACACAGGATTTTGAATGATTGCAATTGCACTTGTGTTATCACACATAATTGGAATTTCCTTTTCTTCAACTTCATAATCTCTCAGCTGCTGTCTCATCCATAAGACTTGGGCACAACAGCTGCCCGCAACTATGTATTTTGCTTCACCAGGAGGTAGCTATTGAATTTTGCTTCTTGCTAAACCAGAAATTAGCCTATTTCCAAGCATTTGACATGTGCAAGTACTCTTCCTATCAACTCTACATCCAAAGATAGTCGTAGTCCGAATACCCAATTAGCTTGAATCCACCTTCCTTTGGATACCATAAGCCAACTTCTTGGCTTCCTTTCAAATGTCTCAAGATTCTCTTGTCTTGCGATCATGTGGCTTTCTTTTGGAGCAGATTGAAATCTTGCACATACACCTACAACAAATGTGATGTCCGTCCGCTTCTTTGTAAGATAGAAGCGATGATCCAATAAGTGCTATGTATCTTGTTTGATCCACGTGCTTGCCATCCGCATCCATATCCATTTTGATTGATGTATTCATGGGTATTTTCACGAGAAGACTTCTCTTCCATACCAAATTTCTTTATTAAATCTCTGTGTATTTTGTCGACTTATGAAGGTTCCATCCTTCACTTGTTTTACTTGGAGTCCAAGGAAGAATGTCGACTCTCCCATCATGCTCATTTCAAATTTGCTTTGCATAAGATTTGAGAATTTATCACACAGACTCTTTGTTTGTGGATCCAAAGATGATGTCATCCACATATATTTGAACAAGCAGATACTCTTTCCATCTTGAATTACGAAGAGTGTTCTATCCACTTTGCCTTTTGTGAATCCGTTCTCGATCAGAATTGTGATAATGTATCATACCATGCTCTGGGTGCATGTTTCAATCCATATAAAGCTTTCTTGAGTTTGTATACCTTATCTCCAAGAGTCTTCTGCTCAAATCCTCGAGGTTGTTCAACATATACTTCTTCCTCCAATAACCCATTAAGGAATGCACTCTTTACATCTATTTGATATACGGTGAAGTTCTTGTGAGCAAGCAGATAGGCAAGAAACATCCTTATGGCTTCCAATCTTGCCACAGAGCAAAAGTTTCATCAAAATCTATTCCTTCTTCTTGGCAATACCCTTTGGCTACCAATCTTGCTTTGTTTCTTACCACGTAACCTTCCTCATTCATCTTGTTTCGAACACCCATTTAGTGCTAATAACATTTTGATGGGTAGGTCTTTGAACCAATTCCCACACTTTGTTTCTTTCAAATTGATTCACTCTTCTTGCATGGCTTGAATCCAATGTGTGTCATCCAATGCTTGTGACAAATCTTTTGGCTCTATTTGTGAGATGAAACAAGTGAACATAGCTTCTTGTTGGGTTCGATCTGGTTTTTACACCTTCTCTCACATTTCCAATGATTAGTTACGGTGGATGGTCTCTCGGCCATCTTACATCGAGGTTGGAGTAAGTTAGCTGGATTCGATCGTCTTGCAAATGTGTTATTTTGATCACTCTCTCATCATCACTTAGCTGCATATTTCCCACCGTTTTCTTTGAGACTCGGCTATCTCATCTTCATCCGAGTTTATAATTCCAACTTGACTTCAACATAGGGACTCTTCGCATGGTTGGTTGATTCAAACTTATCACCGACTCTTCAATGTCTTCTCCATTTACATTGGGTTCATCAAACACCACATGAATGGATTCTTCAAGAACCATTGTCCTTTTATTGAGCACTCTGTAGGCTTTGCTTTCACCGAGTATCCCAAAAAGATACATTCATCGGTTTAGCATCAAAAGCCTTTAAATTGTCCTTGCCATTGTTATGGATGAAGCATTTGCATCCAAATATTCTAAAATATGCAACATTTGGCTTTCTCCTGTCCCAAATCTCATAGGAGTCTTTGTCACCGTCTGCTTTTATCATGCATCTATTTTGAGTATAGCATCTTTGTGTTTATTGCTTGACCCAAAATCATTTAGCATCTGCTTGACTAACATGGTCCTTCTTTGCTTCTTTGAGAGTTCTTTCCTTCTTTCGCAACTCCATTTTGCCGTGGAGTCCTTGCGGTGATAATTCATGACCAATACCATTTTCAACACAATATCGAGTTATTATACCATTGACAAACTCGGTTCCTCTCTCGATCTTATTTTTATAATGGTTTGACTCTTCTCATTTTGGATTCTCTTCATCACCTATGGGTAGTTTCTCAGAGTTTCTTTCTTCTTACACATGAATATTGTCCATGTGTATCTTGAGTAGTCATCTACTACCACCAAGGTGTATTTCTTCCCACTTATACTAGCTGGTTCAATCTGGACCAAATAGATCCATATGTAGCAAAGATTCTTGTTGAAGATGGACATGTCTTTTCTTTGAATGATGATTTGATTTGCTTTCCCATCCGCATGCATCACATACACTTTCCTTCTTGATATCGAGTTTGGAAGTCCTTCCACGAGATTGCTCCTTGCAAGCTTGTTAATTGTTTTGAAGTTCGGGTGACTCGGCTTCTTGTGCCACAACCAACTTGATTCAAATTGTGCTTTTGCTTGCGAGACAAGTGTGCTTGGTGTTGCGATTGACCAATCTACCACATACATGTTCTTTTGTATACATCCTTGCAACACCACTTCATTAGATTCATGTTCTTGATTTGGCACACTCCCATATTGAATCCAACATTATAGCCCTTGTCACGAGTTGACTTATGCTTAGTAAGTAGAAATTGAGGCCTTCAACGTATGCAACATCCGTAATTTCTAATCCATTTTTATTGATGGATCCAATGCCTTTTATTTCTCCCCGAGCTTCATTTCCTCCAAATATGACTTTTGCACCCTAACCTCCTTGAATTTTGACAAATTTTTCTTGTTTCTGTCATGTGTCCGGAATGTACCACTATCCATGTACCAGGTTCCTTGGCACTCGGCTTGCTCCTTGAACCTGCAATCAAGGAAATTAGGTTTTAGGTACACATATTTGTCTGGGTCCTGAGGGGTTAGTATTGTAAGATGATCCAACCAACCTATAGCCAAATGATTTGACTCTAAGAGGTTGCCATCTATCAGTGCCATAATCAAAATTAATTTTAGCAAATTGCTTGGGGATTTTAGGTTCATAGAGCTGTCTCTTTTGTCTGTATGCCTGTGTCTGTATTTTAGCAAGTGCTTTGTTTGGGTAGTTGTGATATCTTTGAGTATAGTGCCTGAGTGCATAAGTGTGCTGATGATAGCTCTTTTGCCTTTGGAATGGCTTGCTGAGTCTTAGGCCTTTGCCATTTAGGCTTATATTCCATAGATCTTTGCTGATAGTTCACATTATTCCAATCAGCTTGACTTGGATAATTTCTACCATTCCCATCATATGTATTCCTTTTATAGAATTTACGGGGCTTTTGGTAGCTATGTTTCTTCTTTACAGAGTACTTCTGTTTGGAGTTTCTTTGAGGAACTCAACCGGATTTCTTCTCACTGTCCTCTCAAAGACACTCAACTCGGGTCGTTTTCCTTTTCCTTTATGACCAAGGCCAGTTTGCTTGTGATTGTGCTTTGGAATAAATGTGTGTGCACCATTTGGAGTTTTGGATTTTTGAGATGCTTCATTACTTGAAGATCCTTTTTCCAAAATCACTTTTGGAGCTTGACATAGCACGAGAGAATTAAATCCTAAGCATGTCTTATCTCCACATTCTCTTTGACTCATAATGAGATCATCCAAGGATTTAGATGCCTTAGTGAATGAGGCAATCATTTTTTTGAGGTCATTCTCCCTCTTTTCTATAGCAGACTATCTCTCGCTATTAACTTAGCATTTTCAAACCTTTAAACTTTTATTCTCATCGGCTATTTGACTTAGAGTACTCGGCTCCTTAGTCACCGTGTGAGTTTTGGCTTTTAGTAGACTGTTTTCCTCATTTAGTAGTGTGTGTGAGGATTTAATGTGTTCAAAGTCTTTCATCATTTTGCCTAATGAATCATAAAGATCAGTGGGTGATGAAGTATGTGTGTCACAATCACTATCACTAGTATCTGAGTGTGATGAGTTAGAGTGTACCTCATCTTCTTGGTCGGGTTGGTTTCGTTCTTTGGCCATTAGACAGATCAAGGCTTCTTCTTCAGAGTCACTTGAGTAGTCTGCTTCACTACTCTCCGAGTCTCGTTGCGTCTTTTGACTTGGTTTGTCTCGTGATCTCTGCCTAACATTGCCTTTCTCTTTTCTTGTCTCCTTTCTTTGAAGACTTTTCTTTCCTCTTCATTCCTGTATTTGTTGACTATAGGATATGGGCAATCAATGGCATAGTGACCGGGTTGCCTGCAGTTCCAGCATAGATTTTCAACTTTTTGATCAGTTATTTCCATCCTTGGATTGTCAGCTCTTTGATACTCAATCTTTTGATACTCTGCTCTCTTGGTTGGCCTATCTTCCCTTGACTTGGAGGGAGCTGAGTGTCTTCTGGAGGATTCACCTTTGCCTCTCTTGTAATTCTTGTTGAAGAACTTATTAAACCTTTTAACCATTAGGGCTATCTCCTCTTGGTCAATGACTTCTTTGACCTCAACTCTTTTACCATCCTTAACTATTAAAGCAACTGTTTTGGGCACAGCTGTCTCCTCTTGGTCTTTTCTTCTCAGCTCAAATTCGTAGGCTTTGAGATCTGAGAATAGCTCATGGTTGGATGTCTTTGATAGGTCCATGGAGTGTCTCATGGCCATGACTTTCATATCCCACTCAGTTGGGAGACTTCTTAGAATCTTCATGCACATTTCCTTCTGTGTATATTCTTTTCCAAGTGCAGATAGTTCATTGGTAGTTTCTGTGAACCGAGCATCCAAACATCCAAGGTTTCTCCCCGCAAACATCTTAAAGTTTTTAAATTTTTGTACAACAACAGATAGTTTATTTTCCTTGATTTGCTCTGAGCCTTCACAAATCAAGGTTAGCTTGTCCCAGATTTCTTTTGCCGTTTTGTATGATTTGACTTTGTTGAACATGGCTTTGTCCAAAGTTTTGTAAAGAATGCCCTTGGCCACATTGTCCAAGTTATATCTTTTCCTGTCATCATTTGTCCATTCACTCTTGGTTTTTCAACCATCGCCGTCCGGGAGGAGCAAAGATCCTCTTCTCCTTTAGCCGCAGCAGCTCTCCTTTGCGATTGTGTTCACTTTTAAGATTTGCAAAGTGGCCCATCTTCTATTACTATCCACATTTCATCGTGTAATGCTTTGATAGATGAGCACTCGCATACGAATTTTCCAATCATCAAATTCCTCAATTGTGAACATAGGGATGCGTGTCGATTTGCTTCCATGATAATAACTTTCTGCCGAATAGAAGAGTTTTGAAAGATCAAGTGCTAAAGCAAGCTTTAAAAATTTGGAGATCTAGTTCAAGAACCGGTCACGGAAGGTTCAATGAACCAACCGCTCGATACCACTTGTAGGTCCCAAGGGGTGTGAGTGTAAGGTTTAGAAGGGGGTTGAATAAACCTTACCAACTTTTCGATTTAGTCCTTTTAAAACGTTCCGAGTTAATATTTCACACCGAGTCCTTGGTGGACAACCATGTTAATTAATCAATGAGAGTTAGTCACTCAACGCACTCAATGACGAGTTGTTGATGGAATAACTCAAATTGTTTTGACTAAAGACTTAACTCGATTGTGATATGTTTTCAAATGAAGACTTAACACCCTTGAATTTTGGTGAAATATGTTTTAATGCTTGGTTTTAGCACTTTGTTGATTATCAATTGGATAGCAAATTTATCGTGAGATATTAAAGTAATGTGCGAAAATTAAAGTGTTGAAATGTAAATGACACAATAAGTTTTTATAGAGGTTCAAGATGGGGTAATTCTTCTACTCCTCTCTTCTCCAACTCCTGGAGGAATCCACTAAGTATTGATCAATATACAAAGTGGTTAGCGATCCCGGATGCAAGTCTTGATCACAGACTTGATCCTTTGGGACTCGATCCGAGATGCCTTGGTCACACAAACACCGGCTTCTCGTACAACTCGGCTTCTTCTTCACAGGGCAAATGCCGCTTTGCTACTATAGCCCACTTGCTCAAGCTTCTTGGATTTGATCACGAAGCCCTCCAAAACTTGAGACCGGTTCGACCTTGAACCTTCCTACAATCCTCCGTGGAATGTAGACCCCTTGATTCTTCAAATGTTTCCTCTTCAACTTGATTGAAGTCGTCTTTCCTTCACAGGTGAGTGTTGGATTGATTTCCTTCGTAATGTAGGCTTGAGATTGAACTTGAATGATTTGAGAATATTTTTAGTTACATATATTGCTTTTCTTGTTCGTATTTGTTTTCTGATTGTCAAGGTAACCAGCTTCTCTCAAATAGATTCTTCAGCCTTTTATAGTGTTCTTTTGAAAATTTGCCCATTGAAGAGATAGGCTAATTTTCAAAAGACACTTGTGGTCGTTGGTCGTCTTCTTGTTGCGATCCTTGAAATTGACATTTCCTCGTATGAATGAGTATTGACTTTTGAGTTCGACACAGTGCGTGCTTCCTATTGGTTTATTCCTTTTGCACGCTTCTGGGACTGAGCACTTCAAGAAAGGTAGTATGGAAGTATTACTTGTTTAAGTAATTCTCTTGACTTACGTAAACGGATCTCTTTCGATTATCTCGACTTATTGACCGCATTTCCTTGACTTCCCAGGTGACTTCGAGTCGACTTCCAATCATGGATGACTCATCATCACACTTCAACCCGAGACTTGGTTGGTTGTCTTGAGTTGACTTGATCGACACTTCACTCACCGCATCTCACCGCACCTTTAGTCGAGTTCTGTCTTCTTCTTCTTTGCTACACTCGGTTGCCTCGCAATGAGTCTTCCTTCTAGTCTCCGATTGACTTCTTGCCTATCTTGGCATAGCCGACTTAACTCACGACTCGACCCTATCTATTACAATGCAATTTACAACAAAAATGGGGTGCCAACTTTCTATTCTAAGTTTTACATGGCATTCATCAAAATCTAAAAATTAATTTCCCAACACTCAGGAACTTGACAATCTCAACCTTTCTCAAATTAATGACATATTGAACACTGCAAGTCAAGCTGCATTGGGGAAGGTGTGTTTAAATTATAGTTTCTGTTATTTTGTTGTTTTTGGATTCTTTTTGTTCTTTGTTATTTATTCCCTTTTGTTTTGTTTTGTCTTTTTTTGTTTTGTTTCAGGGTGCTTTGAAAAGTCCAGTTGGTGTCTCCTCCGATCTGTCTCCTTCTATGGAGAGGGTTTCGAAACCATCTGTTGCGGTCAGAACTCCGTTCACCACTAACTTTGAGTCTTCCGGTGATGTTGTCCCTGAAGGTGGTGAACCCGCGGACGTGGTGATTGGATTGGAAGACGTCGGCAACAAAGATGTCGTTGTGGATGCTGGCGAAAAAGTTCCAAAACCCTTGGTGAAGGGAAGGTGCCCGCTGGACAAGAATATGGGTGAAGGTCTGAGGTAAAGGTTTTGTCGGATGGGTTTAACGACTGGCTTGCGAAGGGTTTGATTCTCAAGGGTATACACCTTTACTATTTTCATATTTGTAATAGTAACTATCTGAAACAATTGTGAAACAATTTTGAAACATATATGAAACAATTGCATAAATGTTTATAAATTTGTGATTGGTTTGTTTTTTTATTTATTTGAAACTCTTTTTCAGCCCGGATCGATACTCGGAGGAAGATGACAAAGTTGAGCCTTCTTTGAAACTTGGTGT
The DNA here is from genome assembly GCA_016081115.2 of Rehmannia glutinosa. Classification (NCBI taxonomy): domain Eukaryota; kingdom Viridiplantae; phylum Streptophyta; class Magnoliopsida; order Lamiales; family Orobanchaceae; genus Rehmannia; species Rehmannia glutinosa. The sequence goes on along the minus strand of CM071933.1, from coordinate 22,294,372 downwards.
CTGCGAAGTGAAGTTGAAATCATGGTTTCACATCCTGTATTATGTTGATGAGCACTTGGCTTCTTCTTTAAGTTTTTATTGTCTTTCATGCTTTTTTTTTTTTTGAATTGTTCCTTCTGTTTTTTGATTGTGTTTTGTGTTCAGTTTGCAGTATATTGATGTGATTTTCTACTATTTAAGGAAGAAGTTCCTATACGGGCATAATACCACAGTTGTGAAACCATGACCATAGTTGCATCCAAAGCATTTATAAGAAATTTTGCCAAGTGAACAAAAGAAAGAAGAAACATTCTGATCTATCCATGATCAATGTCAATACCACAGTTGTGGACTATATCATGGGATATGATATAGCGTGTGGACGATCATGGTCGGAAGTTGATCATATCTTGTTCCCCATACATTGCATTGATATGGAGCATTGGGTAATGGGACGGTTGAGCGTGAAGGAGAGAACAATCTATCTATACAATTCGTTGAAGACAGATGATTCTCTTAAAGTCGCTGCTGAAGCTGTGAAAGCTTACATCTCTCTTCTTCCTCAGTTCCTGTCCTTGGTAGCCTTTTATGGTGTCCATCCCAATGTTGTTCTTGGAAGGGTGCGTATTCCGGTGATCCAAATTCTGCTATGAAAGTCGTTGTTGTGAAAGACATTTCTTTGCAGACAAAGAAGTAAGTTTTTTCTATGTATTTTCGATTTGTTTGTTCTTTTTTGTTGTTTTCGTTTTTGTTGTTTTATATGTCTGACTGTCCAAATCTTAGAAAATGATGTCTAATCTCAATATGTTTAGTACGCTTATGATGAACCGGGTTTTGAGCAATATTTATAGCGGATATGTTATCACAAAAAATAGGAAAACTTTCAAAAGAACATTTATAATCCGCTAAAGTTTGTTTCATCCAAAGCAATTGAGTACAACAAAAAGCCGCGGAAATATATTCGGCTTCGGCCGTTGAAAGTGAAACACAATTTTGTTTCTTTGAAAACCAAGAAACTAGGCAATCACCTAGAAATTGACATGATCCTAAGTTTTACGATCATTAATATTTCCCGCATAATCCGAATCACTATAACCTTTAAGAGAAAATTTTTCATTCTTTGGATAAAATAAACCATATTGAATAGTGCCTTTCAAATATCGAAAAATCCTTTTAACGGCACTCATATGAGATTCTTTGGGATTGCTTTGGAAACGAGCACATAGGCATACATCATGAAGAATATATGGTCTACTTGCGGTTAAATAAAGTAAACTACTAATCATACCTTGATATTTGGATTCATCAACCGGCTTGCCTTTTTCATCTTTATCAATCTTGACGTTTGTTGCCATTGGGGTAGAGACGGTTCTTCCTTCTTCAATGTTGAACTTCTTCAAAAGCTCTCTTGTATATTTTGATTGTGAAATATAGATTCCTTCTTGACATTGCTTAATTTGAAGTCCAAGGAAGAAGTTGAGCTCCCCCATCATGCTCATTTCAAATTCACCTTGCATTAACTTAGAAAATTTCTTGCACAAGGATTCATTAGTAGCACCAAAAATAATATCATCAACATAAATTTGGACTAATAAGCAATCTTGCCCTTTTTCAAAAACAAAGAGAGTAGTATCAACTTTACCTCTTATAAAACCATTTTGCAAATGAAAAGAGCTAAGTCTATCATACCATGCACGGGGTGCTTGTTTCAAACCATACAAGGCCATTTTAAGTTTATAAACATCATTAGGCCTAGAAAAATTTTCAAACCCCGGAGGTTGTTTTACATAGACTTTTTCTTGAATAAGACCATTTAAAAATGCGGATTTTACATCCATTTGGTAAAGCTTGAAATTTTTAAAGCAAGAATAGGCAAGTAAAATACGAGTAGCTTCTAAACGTGCTACGGGTGCAAATGTTTCATCATAATCAATACCTTCTTCTTGACAATAACCTTGAGCTACTAACCTTGATTTGTTTCGAACAATATTTCCTTGGTCATCGAGCTTGTTCCGAAATACCCATTTTGTGCCAATAATTGTTTGAGAAGGAGGACAATGTACTAGTTTCCATACATCATTCCTTTCAAATTGATTCAACTCGTCTTGCATTTCTAAAAACCAATCCTCATCTTCAATAGCTTCCTTAGCATTTTTAGGCTCTTTTTGAGATATAAGAGCTTTCTCGGTATATTTTCCTCGAGTCATTACTTTGTCAAGGGTATCACCAATAATAAGATCTTTTGGGTGATCTCCCTTAAATTTCAATGCTACGGGAAGATCCGAAGTATCACCTTTGTCTTCTTGGGAACATTTGAGCTTGAAGGTTGATCATTTTGAGCATCATCTTGAACAATGGGTTCAACAATATCCTCTTCATCACTTTCATCATTGGGTATCCTTTCAACACCCGAAGCTTCATTGAATTTGACATGGATGGATTCTTCAACAACCCCACTAGTCTTATTGTAAACCCGATATGCTTTACTCTTGGTTGAATACCCCATAAATATTCCTTCATCGTCCTTAGGATCAAGTTTGTCCAATTGATCCTTAGTATTCAAAATAAAACACTTACATCCAAATATTTTGAAATAACTAATATTTGGAGTTCTTCATTTCCAAAGCTCATATGGAGTTTTATTCATTTTAGGACGAATATAAACTCGATTAATGACATAGCAAGCGGTACTTACGGCTTCGGCCCAAAAATATTTTGGAAGTGAAAATTCATTGAGCATGGACCGACTCATTTCTTGAAGTGTCTTGATTCTTCCTTTCGGCTACTCCATTTTGTTGAGGTGTCCTTGGAGCCGAAAAATTGTGACTATATCCCTTGGTTTCACAAAAGACTCTAAATTCTCCATCAAATTCTCCACCTCGATCACTTCGAATAGACTTAATAGTATATTCCTTTTCATTCTCAATAAATCTACACAACTTAACAAACTCATTAACGGCATCGCTTTTATTTGTAAGAAATAGAGCCCAAGTATATCTAGAAAAATCATCAACTATAACAAAAGTGTAATGTTTTCCACTTAGACTTGCCATACCAATATCCCCATACAACTCTAGATGAAGAAGTTGTAGAGGCTTGGTTGTGGAAATTTCATTTTTGGGCTTAAAACTACTTTTAACTAATTTGTTCTTTTGACAAGTGTCACATAAGCCAAGATTTTCAAAATTCAATTTGGGTAGTCCTTTTACATGTTGGTTTTTATAAATAATTTGCAAATTTTTATATCCAACATGTCCAAGTTGCCTATGTAATAAACTAGTTAAATCATTATTGGCGACAAGACAAGAAACATTTTGACTAACCAAATCACTTGTACAAATTTTGTAAAGATTGTATTTTCTATTTTCTTCACAAATAATTTCATCATTTTTGGAAATAAGGCATTTTTCTTTATTAAAAACAACATTATAATTTGAATCACAAAGTTGGCTAACACTTATCAAATTAAACTTAAGCCCTTCTACTAAAAGAACATTACTAAGAGAGAAAGAAGAGTTGCCAATTTCTCCATTTCCAAGAATTCTTCCTTTGCCATTGCCGAACATGACCATACCCTCTTCTTGGAGCTTGATGTTGGTAAAAAGTTCTCTCTTTCCGGTCATATGGCGTGAACATCTGCTGTCCACGAGCCATTTTGAATCCTCCATAGTTGTTATAGCTCCTATGACCTACAAAAGAATTATTTTTAGGTACCCTATAGTTTTGGGGTCCATGGGGGTTAGCCTTGAGACCTTTGGGTCTCCAAACAAAGCTAAAATTATTCTTCAATTTACAATTACTAACATAGTGACCAACTTTACCACAATAAAAACAAATAAGATTATGGGCACTACTAGCACGTACAAAAGTCGGACCTTGGTCTTTTTTGTTTGAAAGAGGTTGAAAAGGTTTATAACCAAGTCCTGGTTTAGAATGCTCATCTCTTTGTGCATCTAAAATTTTTGTAACTTTATCCGTACTTAAGTTAAAACGGTGCACATCCTTTTTCAAACATTCAAGATCATTTGTGAGCATTTGTTTTTCGGTTTCAAGAGTACAAACTTTAGTAAGAGTAATAGCATGAGCTTTATCAAGAGATTCATAAGAAGTAAACAATTTATCCTTTTCTAATTTAAGCTCTTTATGCTCCTTTTTTAAAGTCTTGTATTTAACAATTAAATTTTGAAACTCATTTTGTAATTCATCAAAATCACATTGTAAATCATCAACTAAGGAAGAAGATGAAGCATTAGAGCGTACCTCGTTGTTTTCGTCGTCTATGGCCATAAGATCATGTTCAAATTCTCCTTCTTCGTCGGTTGTTTCAAGTCGCTCATCCCAAGTTTTGACTTCCGCATTTAGAGCCTTCTTTTTCGGAAAAGGCTTCTTCTTTTATTCCTCCTCCTCGAGTTTTGGGCAATCGGCTATGAAGTGCCCGGATTTTCCGTATTTAAAACACGAGTTGTCTCTCGGTTTTCTCGCCTTATTTTTATTCACAAATTTTGCAAATTTACGAACAAGTGCGGCCGTTTCCTTATCATCCTCATCAATATCATAATATGCATTATTAGAAGAAGATGCAAGACCTTTAGGAATATTTTGCATACCCGATTGATTGATGGATGGCTTGGAATATTTCCTCTCCTTGAGATATACTTCGTAGATGAGGAGGTTCCCGATGAGCTCATCGAATTTGAGTGTCTCGAGATTTTGTGCTTCTGTGATAGCCGTCACCTTTTCGGACCATGAGCCGGGAAGAGCGTTCAATACCTTGGTTACCTTGTCTTCTTCGGAGATGACCTTTCCAAGAGCCACAAGAGGATTGACAATGTTGTCAAGCTTTTCCACCATTTTTGATATGCTTTCACCATCATGCATATTGAAATTTTCAAAGTCTTTCACAAGCATTGTTTTTCTTGCTTGCTTCACTTTCTTTGTGCCCTCATAGATGGTTTCTAATTTTTCCCAAACTTTATGTGCCGACCTTATGCCTCTTATACGATTATACTCGGTGGTGGTAAGAGAGCAATGTAAAATATTTAAGGCCTTATCGTTTAAAGAGAAAGCCTTCTTGTCATTTTTATCGAACTCCTTGAATGGTTTAGGAGCCGAGGTGTCGTCCTCCAATTTCTTGGTTGGTTGATCAACTCCTTCAATGACCACATTCCAAATATCAAATCCGCACCCTTGTAGAAAGCACTCCATATAGTCTTTCCAAAATACGTAGTTGTTGGCGTCGAATAATGGTGGCTTGTTGGTGGAGGCGCCGGTGGTGAGGTAAATTTCGTTCGTAGCCATGGATCTTTCCTCTTTACTCGAAACGAGCTAGACAAAGAGTTTGGCTCTGATACCACTTGTTAGTCCAAGTGGCTACAATAATCTAGAGAGGGGGTGAATAGATTATGCCGATTTTTCACAAATCGCCCTATTTTTCGAATTAACAAGTAAATGACAAGAATGTAAATGCGGAAATTAAACAACACTCGATGATTTATAGAGCTTCACCCCACCTAGGGACTACGTGCTCTACCACCCCGGTATATCCGAAGTGGATTTCAAAAAGAAAAAAAGATTTTATTAACAATTACCACAATTGTTACAACACCACCTTTGAAGATTACCACAATCTTCTTACAACACCTTCAAGGAGATTACCACAATCTTCCTTCAACACCTATGAAGAGTACCACACTCTTCAACACCTAAGATCACCCAAATGTGTTCTTACCACAAGAATACTAACAAGGATATCTTGTTTTGGATGATAGAAAAATTCAAGATTACAACTCAATAAAAGAAGTATACAAACTTTGAGTGCAAGTGTAATCAAGAATGAAAAGCCTAGACCTCAAGATTGTGCAAGTGCAAAAACTAGGCTATTACAACAAGAGTGTAAAAATTGAAAGCTTTGAGAATTTGTAGATTTCTTGTTGTGTGTTTGCTTGTATGTGTTGTATCTTGTTCGCTTCAAATCTTCCCCCTATTTATAGGAGAGTCTTCAAGATTGGATCTCCAACATAGGCTCCTCCATCTTCACTTTTGTCTACAAAAAGAAGATCACAAAATGTAGAAATATAGTACAAAATTGATACAGCAAATCTTGCTGATAATGGTTGTCCAACGGTTTAAATTTTGCTGACAAAGAACATAGGTTGAACGGTCGCGTAGAGATAGAAATTTTAACTTAGATCGCACTATCTTACACAGGGGGACCGGTCGATGGGGGGTCCGACCGGTCGGCCCCTACGTTGACCGGTTGCCCTCTCAAAATTTCAATAAAGAAACGAGTTGAAGTTTGGACAACTTGCAGGCACCGATCGACCGGGTGGTCGACCAGTCGACCACACAGGTTGACACCCTGGTCGACTGGTCGACCTGCCTTTTTCATCCCCAGTTTTGTTTTCTGTTTCAGGTTTCGACTTTCAGGCACGGGTTGCCCTCTAGGTTGACCGGTTGACCTCAAAACAGAAGGTTTGTCCGATTTTTGTCAAAAATAAACTTCAAGAAATACTCCAAAAAATTAGTAAAAATATTTTAAATCAATTGGGAGTATTTGGACAACATTTAAAACATTGTTTTGGTGTAAAAACCAATTAACACAAAATCATCAAAAGTATTGTCCAATTTTTTATCGAATAATAAAATCTAAGAAATACTCCAAAAATTAGTAAAAACATTTTAAATCATTCAGGAGTATTTGGACAATATTTATAAACATTGTTTTGGTATAAAAATTCATTTAAACAAAATCATCAAAATCTTGATAAAAATATTTTTCTAACAGTTCTCGGGTTGAGGGCCTCGAGAATTGGCCTCCTGGTTGTCCGGGTTTATCGGGGGTTGATTTTGAGCGTTTCTTAAGGGATCCGCCTGAGGGGGATTTGCTTGGGGTTGAGGTGGTATTTGAGGTTGTGGGTTCGCAAGAGCTTGAGCCAATAGTTGGCTCATTTGCTGGAGGAAGTTAGGGTCAGTGAAAAGCTTTGAGATAGGTGACGCAATTGTAACCCCGGTTCCTGCTTGCGGAGCATTTTGGCCATTCGTATTTTGGCCAACCTGAGTCCCCTGAGGCAGGTCTTCATTCCTTTGTAGATTTCTTGAGTTCTCACTCATTTTCTAGAAAGGAAAAGAGGTGTTGATTTTTCGCTGGAAATACTTAGGCAGGTAAGAATATTACTGTATTTTTCTCGGATGCCCTCCTTCTAGCGTCAATTTGTTGACGTGCTTTTTGGTCAACAAAGGAAAATAGGGAGTTTTTAATATCGTGGGGGAGTAATTCGAAATGAAAGACAACCAAACAAGGACTAATTCGGCCTTTTTATTGAATAATCGAGCAGAACGTGTCTGGTCGGCTCATAGTTTTACAACTTGGTTTCTTGGTCTTTCTTTCACTCTCTCTTTTTTACTCTCCTATTTTATGTCTTGTATTATCTGTTTTTTCTCTTTCTTTTTCTATCTCCTTCTTACAATTCATGAGGCCCCTTTTATACCCAATGATGGGTTAATTATTGTACAGGTAGTGGGACACTTGTCCTTTTCTTAATTAATCCTAGGATATACCGTGTAGGGCGTGTCTATCTGACTAATTGCAACTTTGTATTATAATAATGGTGTTATTTACGGCGCGCGTGGGGAGTAGCCATGTGTTGGGAGAATCTTGTTGACCTTGAGGGAATATTGCTACTTTTAAGGGACTATTTTATTGTAGGCATGTTCTTTTGACCGTTGACTGACGTCATTAGGGGGCTGCTCTTATCACGTATGTTCTGCTCGGTAAGGCGCTCACTTGAGTTCCTTCCTGACTGTGTTCCGCTGGGTTGAGCTTGGTTTGTGCCACATCATCAGCTTGGTAGCTTACGTCATTGTGCTTGGTTGCTTACGCCACCAGGGTCGTCCTGGTCAGCTGGCATCATTATTAGTTGTTTAGCCACGCAGCTTTATTTTCGTTTAGCTTGGCTCGGGTATTATGACTTTAGTCTAGCTCGGTTCGGGTGTCATCAGGTAGAATCTTCATTGTGTTGATTTCTTCTGGCACGACCCAGGTATCTTCATGTGAGATTGGATACCCTATTTCCAAATAAGTTGCTTCCATTGTTTCTTTCATGTATTATGCCGAGCAGTATTGGTATGGATTTGCATTCAAATCTTTTACTACCGCTAAAGCATGTGGGCAAGAAATTTCATCCATTTGAAACTTATTGGATGTGCAAGTCCTTTTTTCCAGGTCCACAACAAATTGTAGGTCCCAAGGGGTGTGAGTGTAAGGTTTAGAAGGGGGGGTTGAATAAACCTTACCAACTTTTCGATTTAGTCCTTTTAAATATTCAGAGTTAATACTTCACAGCTGAGTCCTTGATGGACAAACTAAGTTAGTTAATCAAATGAGTTAGTTACTCAACTCAGCACTCGACCGAGCCGTTGATAGAATAACTCACATTTGTTTTGACTAAAGACTTAACTCAATCGTGATTTGTTTTTATTGGAAGACTTTACACCCTTAAATTTGGTTTAGTACTTAGAGATTATCAAGTGGATAGCAAATTTATCAAAGAGTTAAATAAATAAGATGCGGGAATTAAAGTCTTTGAAATGTAAATGACACGATAAGTTTTTGTAGAGGTTCAAGATGGGGTAATTCTTCTACTCCTCTCTTGTCCAACTCCCCGGAGGAATCCACTAGGTATTGATCGATATCTGAGTGGTAATGCATCCAAATACAAGTCTTGATCACACAACCGACTTCATCCTTTGGGACTCGGTTTGGAGATGCCTTGGTCACTCGGTTGGCTTCTCGTGCGACTTTGCTTCTTCACAGGGCAAATCGCTTTGCTACTACAACCCACTTGCTCAAACTATTTGGATTTGATCACGAAGCCCTCCAAAAACTTGAGACTGGTTCGACCTTGAACCTTTCTACAATCCTCCATGGAATGTAGACCCTTGATTCTTCAATAATTTCCTCTTCAACTGATTGAAGTTATCTTTCCTTCACAAGTGAGTGTTGGATTGATTTTCTTCGTAATGTAGGCTTGAGGATTAATCTTGAATGATTTGAGAATATCTTAGGTTACTGATTCAAATATTTGCTTGAATGTTCGTGGTTCGTAACCTTCTCTCGAGTCATTCCTCGGCCTTTTATAGTGATCTTTCAAAAATCTCCCGTTGAAGAGATAGGCTTATTTTTGAAAGTCACTTGTGGTCGTTGGCTTTGTCTTGTTGCGATCCTTGGAATTGCCACTTCCTCATATGAATTGTTCTTGACTTTTCGAGTTACGAGATGGTGCGAGTGCTTCCTATTGTTTAATCCTTTTGCACGCTTTTGGGGTGAGCACTTCGAGAAAGGTAGTATGGAGGTATTATTTGTTTAAGTAATTCCCTTGATTTATGTGCAACGGATCTCTTCCATTATCTCGACTTGACCGCATTTCCTTGCTTTCCCAGGTGACTTAGAGTCGACTTCCAATCATTGGATGACTCTTGTCACTTCAACTTGAGACTTGGCTATCTTGAGTTGACTTGATGATACTCTACTCAGCCGCATCTCACCGCTCCTTCAATCGAGTTCCGTTTTCTCTTCTCTTATTTGCCATACTCAAATTGTCTTGCAAATGAGTCTTCCTTCTAGTCTCCGGTTGTCTTCTTGCATGTTTAGGCATAGTGACTTAACTCAGCTTGACCAGCCCTATTTATTACAATGCAGTTTACAACGAAAATGGGGTGCCAACTTCCTATTCTAAGTTTTACATGGCATTCATCAAAATCTAAACAATAAATTTCCCAACAATTTCCCCCTTTTTGATGATGCCAAAACTTAAAATATTCAAAATGTAAATAGCAAAGATACATATAGATAGTGCATTCACAGAGAATGTATGCGTAGAATCAATCCTTTTATTGATCATAACTTTCTTGTCCTTTACACAACTGTTTACAGAGTGAATCAGAGCAAACATCTATGTCTACGCAAAAATAGAGAATTTACAGATTTATTATAGAAGACTTACATAAAATGTATTTACATAGTAAAATACATGAAGGGGTGGACAACAACACTTCATCTCCTTCGCTTCCTCCTTCTTTCTTCTTCTTCAGCTCTGTCATCTTCTGGTCTTCTTTTCTTTTTCTCATCTTCAGCTGCTTTCTTCTTCTTTTCATATGCCTTCCGGGCAGCTTCATCTCTTCTTATTCTCTCTTGTCTCTCCTCCCATAGCTGAGTTTGTCTTTTATTTTCTTCTTCAATTCTTTTCACATACTCAGCATTGTTCTTAGCCACTTGCGATTGGCTACTTCGTCAAAACTCCGCCCCAAGAGATCCCTCCTTTCTTGCCTGGATCTATGTACTCAATGTTTTTGGGCGAGAGGTCTAGTCCGAAACCTCTTCCTCCACCATTGTTTCTTTCTCTACCTCTTCCTCTGGGCGTGTATTGTACTGGGGTCTTCTTCTTCCCAGCTGAGTGACTAGCAGAGTGACCAACAGAGTGACTGTCGGTAGTCTGCTGCTTGTCAGCTTCTTCACATAGTGTGAGACCCTTTTCCCAAGATAAGTCCTGAGCTTGAGCCATGGACATGTTTGCGAAGTATCCTTCGGATGCGGCGTTTTAAATTCATCAACTGATCTTGGCTCGTTCCAAAGATCTCGAGATGGCATAAGTGTCTCGCTCTCTTGGAATGCCTCCATGTTGTTTCAAAATATCCATAACTCGGGCATTCATCCTTCCTTCCACTTCCTCCATCCCCGCTTCAATCAGTTCTTTCTCTTGTCGGCCATAGGTACAAAGAGTGTTGGAGTGGCAGAGTCGCTGGGAGTTTGCTAATAATATCAGTTGTGACAAGACCTTGTTAGGGGGTTTGTGCAATCATCAAGGTCACATCTCTCGATCCTTCCCCCTCAACAGACTTCCCTTTCTTTTCTCTTGAAACTTCCTCACTTGTCTTTCCTTCACAAATTTCTCCCTCCTTCTCAAATTCGATCCCTTCAGTGACTTTTAGGTATTCCTCTTCCCCTTTTTGGCATCATCAAAGGAGAGAGGAACCCCTGAAACAAACTAGTGAGCGGAAGTCGAGTCTGGCGATAGATAAGTTCGCCGAGTCTGCTGCGGAGTATGTGGCGCGAAACTCAAAGCGAGTAGCGTTGGATTCACTTTAATTAACTTTATCTCACCATGAGAAGGCTGAATGTTTGATCCATGTTTTCTTCCATACGCAGGAGCTCATTCTTATTTTGCTCACGCAGCAGCCTTTATCTCGGATGTGAGATTCATGCATGTGCTCAATGTGTTCTCTCAATTTTGTCTTTGCATCGATTCTCGCCGCCATACCAACATCTTGTTAAACAATGTTAAAATATCTAGCTTGTTCCACGCGCATTGTTTGCTCTTTGTTGCCACCACTCCCGATTCTCGACTATTATGCCTCTCAAGTCGCCAGTAGGGTTGGCATCTCTCATTATCCGGGCTCATGTCCATCGAGGCCTGGTGCCTCTCCATCCGCTCAATTTCAGCAAATAATGCTTTGAACACCTCCCGAACTTCGCTTGTTCCCTCTCATTGCGATTGACGCAGCACGTCAAAATCATAGTCACCGAACGATGGTATCGATGGAATGACAGGATCTCAGTGCGTGGAAGCGCTCGAGATCTCTTTTCGACTCTTCAGGGAGATCGGGTACTCCAGAGAGAAGGGAAATGATTCTACAAAGGGATCATCACGAGCAACTGGAATTTGTTCAATGATGAGTGGTGCTCGTGAAGTTCCTTGTGGAGTCGAACTCTCTGCACTGGGAGCTGCGCGATGGGACTCTGTTTGGGGTCTTTGTTGAAGTTGACCCGACTTTGAGCCTCACTTGTCTCAACAACCGTTGGTCTCACTGGTTTTTCCACTTGAGTTGACTGGTCCTCGGCCTTATCAGAAGCGTCATCGGACGATGATGAGATTTCCATGGGTGGCTCATCAAAGTTGGAAGTTTGATGAGTAGACTTGAGGTCGACTTACTCGTGGTTGGAACATCCTCACCGAGTCTTTTGGATCGATCCACGGGGGATGACTCGGCTACATCGTCTCCTTCCGATCCGAGAAAGGTTACATCGATTATCTTGGGAATCGTGAAGTGCACTTATCTCCTTTTTCTCGATGGATCAATGATAGCGGGGATGTTCTCAGACTTTCACTTGACTTTACCCCCAGGAAGTCTCAACCTCCCGTTGGCCTTCATTACCTCCTGCAGTCTCAATCTGCAATGAGGCACTGACATCCCTTTCGACGAAAGTGTCACTTTGTCTTAGGGTCTTCTCGGTGGCATCCATTGGAGTCTCAAATCCATGGATTGCACTTTCGTCCGCCTGCAGTGTTAACTCCCGTGGTTGTTCCTTCCTATGCCTCGATCGCATCGGCGGCGTCATTAGCCTTCGTGAGCGGTTGGCACCTCACCGAGACAGTCTCAATCGTCTCGAGCCTCGTCGATGACAACTTGCTTTGTGTACTTTGTGTTTGTTCCTTCTCCACTTCGCCTCCTAGATTCATTGTGGAGTCACCGCATCCTCCGACCTTGCTGCAGCGGTGGAGGGAGTTTCCCCCGGTGGCACCACCGAGTGACTTGATTGGGGACACTCGTCTCCGGACTCCGGTTGTTCCCATTGAGTATTCAACCATTGGGGCGGTGGTAAGATACCTTCATTAGGGGTTGGCTCGACCGGGGTCCCCACTATCCCGTTTCATCGCCAGCTTCCTTTAGTTTTTTCTTCCGAGTGAGTGGGGAAGTGGTGGCAAAGAACAACGGTGGCAATATCTTTGCACCACTCCCATTGGGTCTATCTCCATTGTGTTTTGGAGGACTCTCCTGGTCCCTCCATCATCCTTTGCTCATGAAGGATTACTGATTCTCGCATTGCTTGCTGCGTTTTGCAATTCTTCTATAGCGGCGAGGTCCGTGATCCTCATCACTTTCGATAGGATGTCAAAGTGAGGATGTGTATGTTCTCGTGGTGCTCGGTGATAGGGCGGATCTTTGGACTTCTCACGTGCCTCTCTCTGGTCTCACCGCTTTAGCCCGTTCATTTTCTTTTCGAATTTCCGGTATATTTATGCAATTATCCTCGTCAAGGGATTGCGAAAGATCAGATATCCACCTCAAGAAATCAAGAGTTCTTCTTCCTCATCAATGAACTCGGATATTGAAATCTCTGGATAGGCTCGCTTCCATTTTCTCCACTCGCGCATTTCGATTTTGGATGTCTGGATACAATGGAGAGTGCATGATTAAATCGTCTTCATCATCCTCTTGTTGGCCCTCGTTTCTAGGTATTGAAGGTAGCAGACTTGTTTGCTCGACACCTTCAAAGACCTGCTTATAGGTGGAGAAACAACCCTATCAACAGGTGACTCGGTTGTCTCGGCCATTCTTTGTTCCTCAATTGCTCGACTACAAATGGGTCTTCAGTTGCCTCTGTGATCGGCCTCAGCAGACTTGGCCGTTCAACAATCACTGGAGACTCTACTTCTCCAAAGAATCTCGGTATCTTCTCCACCGAGTGACGACTCGACTCGTAGCTTCTCAAGCTCGGAATGCTTGAAAATTCTTCTCCTTCTTCTTGTTTCAACCAGAGGGATTTACGGTTCGACAAGGTTTCTTCCGAGTCTTGGGCGGCAGGGTCGGTCTTTGTTGTTTTCTTATGAGGAGCTGGCCATCTTGGCTTATCGCTTCTCCTCTTCTTAATGACCGGAGAAGGTATTTGGGATTCCTTCTCTCTCTGCGGCCGGCTGCGGGGGCGGGAGACACGGCTGCGGGGCGGTGACTCGGCTGCGGGCGGGGAGCATATTTGTTTTTCTTTCTTTGGGGGGCAGCTTCTCTTAGCAACGCAGGGCAACCTTCTTCTTTGGTGGAGAGGAGACAGGATGTATCTTTAGGGTCATTTGATTCCCCTCACTCGTATCTCTCTCTTAGCGTAGGCTCTCTTCGTGCGCCGAGAGAGGTTTGATCTCGAACATCCTCTTGTTTACATGGAACGCCTTTCCATGTCGAAGAGGGACTCCTTTTACCTCCATCACCGGCCAATCACTGCATCGTATCCCGGGGATCCTCCAAATGCTCCATTCTCCTTGAAGGATTTGTTCCTACATTCTCGCAAAGTCTGCTATAGACAAACTCAGCCAGTTCACTTTCTTTTTTTCTTCAATGATCGCAGCCATTACGATCAATTTCGCTTTGGACAGTTGGTCAAAGCTGCCAAATTTGATGTCTATGCATTTGGCAACGATGTCCAACAATTTGTGGTAGTCCTCCTTCAACAGCCTCTTGTTAGCTGTGTAGACTATCTTTTCAGCATAGTCGGTCTTGGCTACTTCCTTCCAAGTAGCAACCAAGTCAACATCAGCTTCATTGATTTCTGGTGCTCCTTCCGCCGGTAATGAGCAGTGTTCTGCCAAATCCTTGGCAGTGATGATGAACTCCTTCCCGTGAACAGAGGATTTGATCCCCTCATCGTGAATCTCAGCATTCACGTAGAACTGTGCGACCTCTTCCACATAGGTCATCGGAAAGTCCATCGTCAGAAATGGTTTTAGCCTTGATCATTTCGAGTTTTTCAGCGATCTTCTTTATGAGGGCGTCATCGGACCCCTGTTTAACCATACCCTCGAAATCCACAAGAGACCCGTGTGGATTTGCTTTCCTAGCTTGACAAAATCATGAGTGGATGCCATTTTTCAGTATTTCACCGAATGAAACTTAGAAAGTGATTTGAAGATTGATAGGGTTTTTGAGAGAGTTTTTGCCTTTGCTTCTGAGAGAGAGAAGTGAACAGTTTTTGGTAATGTGTGAGAGAAACGGACGAAAATGGTTTAAGTATGGTTCCCGAAAGGGCGTGCGGGTGGTTTTTGAAATGTGATCGAAATCAACGGCTTAGATTTTGCACGCCGATTAGCATTTAATGTCTCATATTTAATGCGGCAAGATTTATATCCAATCATAAGCTTGATGTGCGGCTTTTGCTGTACACGCCATAATTATCTTTGACGTCATTCTTAAAAACATTCCCGCTTAGTAAAAATGATGACATTTTTGTCCCTTTGCTCATAAATGACTCAACTTATCCCTTAGTTGATTTAACTCTTCTTCTCACGATTCTCCTAGTGATTCAAATTGTCACCTAACTCGGTAAAGTTTTTTTTCGATATGGATGATTCACTTAGGCGATTTGAGAGTTCACTCTTTTTCCCTTTTCGTGTTTCATTTCTTTTCTTTGAGTCTTCACGAGTGTCACCACTCAATTAACCCTAACTCATGCTTGAGTTCTTCAAATCTTGACTCACATAATGGTTTTGTGAATATGTCAAAAACTGTTTATCGATTGAAATATATTCCAAGGTGATGTCTTTCTTTTCAACATGATCTCTTATGAAGTGATATCGTCGACATCGATATGCTTTGTTCTTGAGTGCAACACGATTTTGAGTGATTGCAATTGCACTTGTGTTATCACACATGATTGGAATTTCCTTTTCTTCAACTTCATAGTCTCTCACCGATGTCTCATCCATAGACTTGGGTACAACAAATGCCCAGCATGTGTTCTTCGCTTCACCAGTAGAGGTGGCTATTGAATTTTGCTTTTTGCTAAACCAGAAATTAGCTTTTTTCCAAGCATTTGACATGTGCCTGAGGTGCTCTTCCTGTCAACTCTACATCCAAAGATAGTCGAGTATGAATAGCCAATTAGCTTGAATCCACCTTTTTGGATACCATAAGCCAACTTCTTGGCTTTTTCAAATATCTCAAGATTCTCTTTGTTGCGATCATGTGGCTTTCTTTTGGAGCAGATTGAAATCTTGCACATACCCCTACAAAGAAAGGTGATGTATGCCTTCTTTGTGAGATAAAGCAATGATCCAATGAGTGCTTTGTATCTTGTTTGATCTACAGCCTGCCATCCGCATCCATATCCATTTTGATGATGTATTCATTGGTATTTTCACGAGAAGACTTCTCTTCCATACCAAATTTCTTCATTAAATCTCTCGGTATATTTTGTCGACTTATGAAGGTTCCATCCTTCAGGTTGTTTCACTTGGAGTCCAAGGAAGAATGTCGCTCTCCCATCATGCTCATTTCGAATTTGCTTTGCATGAGGTTTGAAAATTTATCACACACGACTCTTTGTTTGTGGATCCAAAAATAATGTCATCCACATATATTTGAACAAGCAATATACTCTTCGCATCTTGAATTCTAAAGAGTGTTCTATCCACTTTGCCTTTTGTGAATCCGTTCTCGATTTAGGAATTGTGACAAAGTATCATACCATGCTCGGGTGCCTGTTTCAATCCATATAGAGCTTTCTTGAGTTTGTATAGCTTATCTCCAAGAGTCTTCTCGCTCAAATCCTGGAGGTTGTTCAACATACACTTCTTCTTCCAATAAACCATTAAGGAATGCTCTCTTTACATCCATCGATATACAATAAAATTCTTGTGAGTCTGCATAGGCAAGAAACATCCTTATAGCTTCCAATCTTGCTACGAGGGCAAATGTTTCATCAAAATCTATCCCTTCTTCTTGGCAATATCCTTTGGCTACTAATCTTGCTTTGTTTCTTACCACGAACCTTCCTCGTTCATCTTGTTTCAACACCCATTTAGTGCCAATAACATTTTGATGGGTGGGTCTTTCAACTAATTCCCATACTTTATTTCTTTCAAACTGATTCACTCTTCTTCTTGCATAGCTTGAATCCAATGTGTGTCATCCAATGCTTGTGACACATCTTTAGGCTCTATTTGTGAGATAAAGCATGTGAACATAGCTTCTTGTTGAGTTCTGGATCTTGTTTTGACACCTTCTCTTATATCTCCAACGACTAGTTCTTACGTGGATGGTCTCTCACCATCTTACATCGAGTTGGAGTAAGTTAGCCGGATTCATCGTCTTGCAAAATGACTATGTTGCTTTGATCAGCTCTCTCATCACTTAGCTGCAGATTTTCCAAATTTGTTTTTGAAACTCAACTATCTCATCTTCATCCGGGTTTATAATTCCAACTTCAGCTTCTTGACATAGGGACTCTTCTCGCATGGTTGGTTGATTCAAACTTATCACCGACTCTTCAATTTCTTCTCCATTTACATTTGGCTCATCAAACACCACATGAATGGATTCCTCTCGTAACCATAGTCCTCTTGTTGAGTACTCTGAGGCTTTGCTTTCACCGAGTATCCCAAAAAGATACCTTCATCGACTTTAGCATCAAAAGCCTTCAAATTA
This sequence comes from Rehmannia glutinosa, assembly GCA_016081115.2. Classification (NCBI taxonomy): domain Eukaryota; kingdom Viridiplantae; phylum Streptophyta; class Magnoliopsida; order Lamiales; family Orobanchaceae; genus Rehmannia; species Rehmannia glutinosa. The sequence goes on along the minus strand of CM071933.1, from coordinate 22,277,143 downwards.
TCTTTGCCATTGTTATGGATGAAGCATTTACATCCAAATATTCTAAAATATGCAACATTTGGTTTTCTCCCCGTCCAAATCTCATAGGAGTCTTTGTCACCTATCTGTTTATCATGCATCTATTTTGAGTGTAGCATCTTTGTGTTTATTGCTTGACCCAAAATCTTTTAGGTAGCCCCCTTGGCTAACATGGTCCTTGTTGCTTCTTTGAGAGTTCTATTCCTTCTTTCTCGCAACTCCATTCTGCGGGAGTCCTTGCTGCAGACAATTTATGACCAATACCATTTTCTATACAATATTGAGTTATTATACCATTGACAAACTCGGTTCCTCGATCTCTTATTTTGATAATGGTTTGGCTTCTCATTTTGAATCCTCTTCATCACCGTGGTAGTTTTACGTAGGGTTTCTTTCTTCTTACACATGAATATTGTCCATGTATATCTTGAGTAGTCATCTACTACCACCAAGGTGTATTTCTTCCCACTTATGCTAGCTTGGTTCAACTGGACCAAATAGATCCATATGTAGCGAATCTGCAATATTCTTGTTGAAGATGGACATGTCTTTTCTTTGAATGATGATTTGATTTGTTTTCCCTTCGACATGCATCACATATACTCTCATTCTTGTATACTTTGAGTCCGGAAGTCCTTCCACAAGATTGCTTCGCAAACTTGTTAATCGTTTGAAATTCGGTGACTCGAACTTCTTGTGCCACGGCCAACTTGATTCAAATTTGTGCTTTTTTGCTAATAGACAGTGTTGGGTGTTGCGGTTGACCAATCCACGACATATATGTTCTTTTTGTCTCGCATCCTTGCAACACAACTTCATTTGATTCAAGATCCTTGATTTGGCATATACCCATGTTGAATCCAACATTATAACCCTTGTCACATAGTTGGTGATGCTTAGCAAGTTGAAGTTGAGTCCTTCAACATATGCAACATCCGTGATTTTTAATCCATTTTTCTTGATGGATCCAATGCCTCTTATTTCTCCCGAGCTTCATTTCCTCCAAATATGACTTTTGCTCCTTTGACTTCCTTGAATTTTGACATATTTTTCTTGTTTCTGTCATATGTCCGGAATGTACCACTATCCATGTACCACGTTCCTTGGCACTCACTGCTTCCTTGAACCCGCAAACAAGGAAATTAAGTTTTAGCTACCCATACTTGTCCGGTCCCGAGAGGTTAGTATTGTAAGCTGATCCAACCAACCTATAGCCAAATGGTTTGACTCTAAGGGGTTGCCATCTATCGCTGCCATAATCATAATTAATTTTGGCAAATTGCTTGGGGATTCTAGGTTCATACAACTTGTCTCTTTTGTCTATATGCATGTATATGTGTTTTAGCAATTGCCTTCTTTGGGTAGTTGTGATATCTCTGAGTGTAGTGCCTAGGTGCATATGTGTCTTTGATGAAAGCTCTTATACCTTTGGAATGGCCTTTCTTTGAGTTCTAGGCCTTTGCCATTTTGGCTTATATTCCACAGGTCTTTGTTGATAGTTCACATTATTCCAATCACTTGGCTTAGGTATTTTCTACCATTCCTTCATATGTGTTTCTTTTATAGAACTTCTGGGGTTTTTGGTAGCTTTGTTTCTTCTTTTTACTGAGTATTTCTGTTTGGAGTTTCTTTGAGGAACTCGGCCGATTTCTTCTTCTCATTGTCCTCTCAAAGACACTCAACTCGGTTTTCCTTTTCCTTTATAACCAAGGCCGCTTTGTTTGTAATTGTGCTTTGGGATAAATGTGTGTGCACCCTTTGGAGTTTTGGATTTTTGAGATACTTCATTGCTAGAAAATCCTTTTTCCAAAATCACTTTTGGAGCTTGACATAGCACAAAGGAATTAAATCCTAAGTCCATCTTGTCTCCACATTCTCTTTGACTCATAATAAGATCATCCAATGATTTTGATGCCTTAGTGAATGAGGCAATCACATTTTTGAGGTCATTTTCCCTCTTTTCTATAGCGATTATTTACTCGCTATTAGCTTAGCATTTTTCTTTTTAAACTTTCATTCTCATCACTATTTGTCTTAGAGTACTCGGCTCCTTAGTCACCGTGAGTTTTGGATTTTGAGTAGGCTATTTTCCTCATTTAGTAGTGTGTGTGAGGATTTAATGTGTTCAAAATCTTTCGTCATTTTGCCTAATGAATCATAAAGATCGGTGGGTGATGAAGTGTGTGTGTCACGATCACTATCACTAGAATGAGTGTGATGAGTTAGAGTGTACCTCATCTTCTTGGTCGGGTTGGTCTTGTTCCTTGGCCATCAAACGGATCAAGGCTTCTTCTTCAAAGTCACTTGAGTAGTCGGCTTCACTACTCTCAATCACCATGTCTCTTGACTTGGCTTGTCTCGGATCTCTGCACCAACATTGCCTTTTTCTTTTCTTGTCTTCTTTCTCTCAAGACCTTTTTTTCTTCTTCATTCATGTATTTGTTGACTACAGATATGGGCAATCAATGGCATAGTGACCTGGTTCTTACAATTCCAAAGATAGATTTTCAACCTTTTGATCGACTCTTTCCATTCTTGGATTGTCGGCCCTTTGATATTCAGACTTTTTGGTGCTCTGTTCTCTTGGTTGGCCTATCTTCCCTTGACTTGTAGGGAGCTGAGTGTCTTCTGGAGGATTCGCCCTTGCCTCTCTTGTAGTTCTTATTGAAGAACTTGTTAAACATTTTAACCATCAGGGCTATTTCCTCTTGGTCAATGACTTCTTTGACTTCAGCTCTCTTGTCATCCTTAACAATTAGAGCTGCTGTTTTGGGTACAGCTGTCTCTTCCTGGTCTTTTCTTCTCAGCTCAAATTCGTAGGCTTTGAGATCTGAGAATAGCTCATGGTTGGATGTCTTGGATAGGTCCATGGAGTGTCTCATGGCCATGACTTTCATATCCCACTCAGTTGGGAGACTTCTTAGAATCTTCATACACATTTCCTTCTGTGTATATTCTTTTCCAAGTGCAGATAGCTCATTGGTAATTTCTGTGAACCGAGCATCCAGTTGATCCAGGGTCTCTCTTGCGATCATTTTGAAATTTTCAAATTTCTGTACAACCACTGATAATTTATTTTCCTTGATTTGCTCACGAGCCTTCACAAATTAATGTTAGCTTGTCCCGATTTCTTTAGCCGTTTTGCATGATTTGACTTTATTGAACATGGCTTTGTCCAAGGTTTTGTAAAGAATATCCTTGGCCACATTTTCCAGGTTATATCTTTTTTTTTCATCATTTGTCCATTCAAATTCTTGGTTTTTCAATCATGACCGTGCGGGAGCAACATCCTCTTCACCTTCAAATGCAGCTCTCCTTACAAATGTGTTCACTTTTAAAATTTGCGGTGGCCCATTCTCTATCACTATCCACATCTCATCATGTAATGCTAATAGATGAGCCTGCATGCGAATTTTCCAATCATCAAATTCTTCAATTATGAACATAGGGATGCGTGTCAAATTTGCTTCCATGATAATAACTTTTAATGATAAAAAGAGTTTTGAAGAACTTAAATACTGAAACAGACTTTGAAAAATTTGGAGATCTAGTTCAGTAACCAGTGCGGAAGGCTCAATGAACCAACCGCTCTGATACCACTTGTAGGTCCCAAGGGGTGTGAGTGTAAGGTTTAGAAGGGGGGGTTGAATAAACCTTACCAACTTTTCGATTTAGTCTTTTAAATATTCGAGTTAATACTTCACAAATGAGTCCTTGATGGACAACTAAGTTAGTTAATCAAATAGAGTTAGTTACTCAACGCAGACTCACCGAGCCGTTGATAGAATAACTCAGCTGTTTTGACTAAAGACTTAACTCGACTGTGATTTATTTTCAGCGGAAGACTTTACACCCTTAAATTTGGTTTAGTACTTAGAGATTATCAAGTGGATAGCAAATTTATCGGCAGAGAGTTAAATAAATAAGATGCAGGAATTAAAGTCTTTGAAATGTAAATGACACGATAAGTTTTTATAGTGGTTCGAAGATGGGGTAATTCTTCTACTCCTCTCTTCTCCAACTCCCGAGGAATCCACTAGGTATTGATTAGTATACGTCCGGATACAAGTCTTGATCACACAAAGAAACTTGATCCTTTGGGACTCGATCTGGAGATGCCTTGGTCACTCGGTTGGCTTCTCGTGACGACTCGCTTCTTCTTCACAGGCGCAAATTTGCCTTGCTACTACTGACCCACTTGCTCAAGTTATTTGGATTTGATCACGAAGCCCTCCAAAAACTTGAGACTGGTTCGACCTTGAACCTTCCTACAATCCTCCGTGGAATGTAGACCCTTGATTCTTCAACAATTTCCTCTTCAACCGATTGAAGTTATCTTTCCTTCACAAGTGAGTGTTGGATTGATTTTCTTCGTAATGTAGGCTTGAGGATTAATCTTGAATGATTTGAGAATATCTTAGGTTACTGATTCAAATATTTGCTTTAATGTTCGTGTTCGTAACCTTCTCTCGAGTCATTCCTCAGCCTTTTATAGTGATCTTTCAAAAATCTGCCCGTTGAAGAGATAGGCTTATTTTTGAAAGTCACTTGTGGTCGTTGGCTTTGTCTTGTTGCGATCCTTGGAATTACCACTTCCTCGTATGAATTGTTCTTGATTTTTCGAGTTCGACATGGTGCGATGCTTCCTATTGGTTTATTCCTTTTGCACGCTTCGGGACCGAGCACTTCGAGAAAGGTAGTATGGAGGTATTACTTGTTTAAGTAATTCCCTTGATTTATGTGCAACGGATCTCTTCCAGATTATCTCGACTTGATCGCATTTCCTTGCTTTCCCCAGGTGACTTAGAGTCGACTTCCAATCATTGGATGACTCTTCATCACTTCAACTTGAGACATGGCTATCTTGAGTTGACTTGATTGATACTCTACTCAATTGCATCTCACTCTCCTTCATCAAGTTCCGTCTTCTCTTTTTTTGCCATACTCGGTTGTCTTACAAATGAGTCTTCCTTCTAGTTTCCGATTGTCTTCTTGCATGTTTAGGCATAGGCGACTTAACTCGGCTTGACAAGCCCTATTTATTACAATACAGTTTACAACGAAAATGGGGTGCCAACTTCCTATTCTAAGTTTTACATGGCATTCATCAAAATCTAAACAATAAATTTCCCAACACAAATGTTTTCTCAGCTTCTGTGACTTTGAAGATAAAGTCATTTTGATCGCTTCACCTGAAACATAAATGAAACATATAAGAAACATGTTTGAAACAATGGACCATCTGTTGAAAGTTTGCATTAAATTACCCTTAAATTTAGTGACATGGTGTAGTTTTTCCCCATATACTCTTTAGCTCTTTTTGTCATCCTTGTGAATGTTGATTTTGCTTCAATTCGATGTCTGCACGTCCAATCTTGAACTAAAGATCTCAAGTATTCAAGAAAAGTTGTTACTGGGTCTCTTCCCCATCACACGCATTGATGATTACGCAATGTTTGAAGTCATGACAAAGTATCGTTTGCTCTGACAATGGAGTCGTGTCCATTTCTCGTAGCCGATGATGGACAAATAGGGTCTAATTCTGTTGTTTACATTGTCAAGTGCAGACATTTGCTTTTCGAACTCTTCATTCGTGTATGCTTTTGCTGCTGCTATGAACGGATCTTGTATTTTGCTGTTTTTCCTTTTGAAGTTTGCCTTCAAATTATTTAGTAGATGATACGTGCACAACCCGTGAGAGACCTCAGGATATACTTGATCGTTAAAATAATTTACTTGTGAGAAATTTGTAAAGAGGAATGTTTATGAAACTATATGCGAACATGAAAGAAACATATATGAAACAAACGTGAAACATCATATAAAAAAATATTTACATTTTGTACCTCCTTTATTGTTGTTTCGATACTCACGTGTCTCCGCGAGATTATGCACATTCCTTCCCGAGACCAAAGGTTTGTCTTATCTTTGTGAAAAACCACACCCGCTCTCCCATCATTCTCGGAATCAACTACTACAAAAGCCAATGGGAAAATGCTCCCATTCCCATCCTGTGCAAAAGCGGACAATAAAATCCCCCATAGCTTGCTTTCGGAATGTTCCGTCAACAACAATTACAAAGCCGCAGCTGCGGTGCCTCCATCCCTTTATTGATGCATTGATAGCCATGAACAAGAAGATGAACGTGTCATCCTCCTTTCTTACTATTTCAGTGATCGATCTGGGATTCGATTCCTCCAACATGTACAAATAAGCCGGTAGTTTCTGATAAGACTCATCCGGTCTTCTCCTTATTATTTCCAACATTTTCTCTTTTGATCTCCACGCCTTTTTGTAGTCGAGACTTATTCCATACTCGTTCTTTATGTCTCTAATTATATTTATTGGCGTGTAGATTGTTTTGATGTTGTTGAGGTACTTTGATTTGATAAGGTCCCCAACTATTTTTGCCATGCCGTGCCCATTGTCATTCATCCTCTTATCCAATGGACATGTGTGTGTTGTTTCATGCTTTCTTACTATGAATCTTGTGTCCCTGATGTGGATGAGGCTTTCAAATGCCAATTGCAATTTTCATCGAAACACTTTACGTAGTAATTCTGTTTGCATGACTTCTTCACCTTATATTGGAAGTGATGTTTCAACGCATAACAACTGAGCCGTTTGATCAATTCCTCCTTGGTGTTGTAGACATATCCCTTTTGGAATTGTTCTTCAACATGTGTACTTTCTTGAATTTTCGTTGTGTCTTCTTCTCCGACCACATTTCTGCTTATGAGGTTTGCATAGTCGATATAGTCAATCGCGTTTTGGCCCATGTTTTCCTTCAGTGAGCTCTCTATAGACATGCTGCTCGTTCCTTCCGTTGCATTTTGATGTGTTGTTATTGCCAAGCTCGACTCCTTTGATTTTGAAAGATAGTGGCCTTCTGAGATGAAAACTATGTCTATGCACAAAGGAAACTTCATCCAGTCCGTTTCTTTGCTTTTCACTTCCGGTAGAATTTGAGATTGTAATCACTTTCAATCTTCAATGGTGGCAGAGTCTCTCACAATTTGTATCTAATCTGCATAGCTTCTACATCTTTTCTGTATTGAATTTGTTGTTCCAAGATTTCCTTTAGTGTGCTGAATGTGCAGTTCATTGGAATGAGTATTCATGTTATCTCAAAGTTCCTATACCCTCTATTTTCTCCCCATTGTCCATTGTGGTATACGACAGCTGGGATTTTCTCCATGCAACTATGGAATTCAATGAAAAGTTTCCTAAGTGAAAAATATTAGAAACATAAATGAAACATGTATGAAACAATGTTTATGTACGTCAAGAAGAAACGTGATGTATTAGGCGAACGAAACATATGTGAAACAAGAAAGAAACATATGTGAAACAATCACGTAATGTACTGCATTCAGTTTTTTCCAGATTCACACGATTTATTTGTAGATAATCACGAGAATCAATTTTTGTAGAATTTTGGATCATAATTCGAAAAAAATAAACATTTTGAAGCTCACAACAGTCAGGTTTTTGGATTCGCATGCAAAATTACTGGTTTAATTCAATGTCAATTTCATTCAATACACATTGAATCCTAAATTTATCTGTAAAATCATGAAATTGATCGAAACAAGGTATTCTCAGAACAAGATAAATAGATCATGTTGTTGTTACCTATTTTGGTCTTCTTCTTCCTCCTGATATTGAGCTTGAATTGTGATCTCGAATAGTCCAGTATTTTCTCTTGATTTTTTCCTCGTATCTCTGCGTTTCTTCTGTTCTTCGTTAATATTTGGGATGAGAGAATTGTATTTTTTATCAGAGATCTTGTTTTGATCAGCGCCGTGATTTTTGGAGGGGAAATGTTGCAATACGCTGAAGAGCGGTATTTTTGTCCACAATTTACCGGATCTGGTATATTTGTGAAAGAACTGGGTCTGATAGGTATTGTGTAGGGATTGGGTATGGAAAATGGGATATTCATGTCCTTTTTTTTTAGAAAAAGGACATAAATGCCCGATTTTGGATGCCCAATACCAGCACAATGTCCACTCGGCCCGCCTGTTTCACAAATATACCCGATCTGGCCCAATTGTTCCCAAAAATACCCAGCTCAAACAAATTCCGGACAAATGTACCCGATCTTCAGCATCTTCGGTGAATTGCAGCATTTTCTCTCCAAAAATCACGCTTCTGATCACAGCAAGATCTCTGATCAAAAATATGATCCTCAAATCCCAAATATTAACCAAAAATATAGGGAACTCAAAGATACGAGAAAAACAAATCGAGGAGAAAAATTGGACTGTTAGAGATCACAATTCAAGCTCAAAATCAAGAGAAGGAAGAAGAACAAAACAGGTACCAAAACGCGATCTGTTTATCTTGTTCTGATAATACCTTGTTTAGATATATTTCATGATTTTACAGATTGAAATTTAGGATTCAATGTGTATTGACTGAGATTGAAATTGAATTGAACCAAGATAATTTTGCATGCAAATCCAAACACCGGCGCTTGTGAGATTCAAAATGCTTATTTTGTTAGAATTATGATCCAAAATTCTACAAAAATTGCTTCTCGTGATTATCTACGAATAAAACGTGTCAATCTGGAAAACACTGAATGCAGTATATTACGTGTTGTTTCAAATATATTTCTTTCATGTTTCACATATGTTTCTTTTATGTTTCACAATTGTTTCGTTCGCCTAATACATCACATTGCTTCTTCACGTACATAAACATTGTTTCATTCATGTTTCATATATGTTTCTTTTATGTTTCACTTAGCCAACTATTCATTGAAATCCACATTGAATGGAGCAAATCCCGATTGTAGTATACCACAATGGATAATGGGGAGAAAATGGAGAGTATAGGAACTTTGAGATAACATGAATACTCATTCAAATGGATAGCACATTCAACACACTAAGGGGAATCTTAGAACAACAAATTCAATACAAAAAAGATATAGAAGCTATGCAGATTAGATACAAATTGACAGAGACTCTGCCAAAAATAGAAAGTGACTACAATCTCAAATTCTACCTGGAAGTGAAAAGCAAAGAAACGAACTGGATGAAGTTCCCTTTGTGCATAGATATAGTAAGAAACGAACCGAGCTTGGAAATAACAACACAGCAAAATGTAACAGAAGGAACCAGCAACATGTCTATAGAGAGCTCACTGAAGGAAAACATGGGCCAGAACGCGATTGACTACATCGACTATGCAAACCTCATTAGCAGAAATGTGGTCGGAGAAGAAGACACAATGGAAATTCAAGAAACAACAAATGCTGAAGAAGAATTCCAAAAGGGAGATATCTACAACACCAAGGAGGAATTGATCAAACAGCTCATTTGTTATGCATTGAAAAATCATTTCCAATATAAGGTGAAGAGGTCGTGCAAGCAGAAATACTACGTAAACTGTATCGATGAAAATTGCAATTGGCATTTGAAAGCATCTTCCACATCAGGTACAAAAACATTCACAGTAAGAGAGCACGAAACAACACACACATGTACACTGGATAAGAGAATGAGCGACAATAGGCACGCCACGGCAAAAATAGTTGGGGACCTTATCAAATCAAAGTACCTCAACAACATCAAAACAGTCTACACGCCAACAGATATAATTAGAGACATGAAAGACGAGCATGGAATAAGTCTTGACTACAAAAAGGCTTGGAGATCGAAAGAGAAAGTGCTGGAGGTGATAAGGGGAAGGCCGGATGAGTCTTATCAAAAACTATCGGCTTACTTGTACATGTTGGAGGAAACGAATCCCGGATCAATCACTGAAATAGTAAGAAAGGAGGATGACACGTTCCTCTTCTTGTTCATGGCTATCAGTGCATCGATAAAAGGATGGAGGCATTGCAGGCCTGTTATTGTTGTTGACGGTATGTTCCTCAAAGCAAGCTATGGGGGAACTTTGTTGTCTGCCTGCATACACAGGATGGCAATGGGAGCATTTTCCCATTGGCTTTTTCAGTAGTGGATTATGAGAACGATGGGAGCTAGGTGTGGTTTTTCACAAAGATAAGACAAACCTTTGGACTCATGGAAGGGATGTGCATAGTCTGAGGCAGAACCTGGACACATGAGTATCGAGACAGCAATAAAGGAGGTACACAATGTAAAATATTTCTTTATATGATGTTTCATGTTTGTTTCATATATGTTTCTTTCATGTTTCACATATAGTTTCAAAACTTTCTCACAAGTATATTATTTTAACGATCAGGTATATCCTGAGGTCTCTCACGGGCTGTGCACGTATCATCTACTGAACAATTTGAAGGCAAACTTCAAAAGGAAAAAAAAAAATACGAGATCCGTTCATAGCGGCGGAAAAGCATACACCAATGAAGAGTTCCAAAAGCAAATGTCGCGACTGACAAAGAAATAATGAATTAGACCCTATTTGTCCAACATCGGCTATAAGAAATGGACACGACTCCACTGTCAGAGCAAACGATACTTTGTCATGACCTCAAACATCGCAGAATCACTGAATGCAACAACATGGCGGGGAGAGACTCGCGATATGCTTTGCTCGAATACTTGAGATCTTTAGTTCAAGATTGGACGTGCAAACATCATATTGAAGCAAGATCAACATTCACAAGGATGACAAAAAGAGTCAAAGAGTATATGGGGAAAAACTACACCATTTCACTAAATTTAAGGGTAATTTAATGCAAACTTTCATCGGTTGGTACATTGTTTCAAACATGTTTCCTATATGTTTCATTTATGTTTTAATGAAGCGATCAAATGACTTTATCTTCAAAGTCACGAAAAGCTGAGAATATATTTGTTGTGGGCTGGAAAAAGGACTTGCACATGCAACAAGTTTCAAATGGATGAAATTCCTTGCCCACATGCTTTAGCGGTAGTAAAAGATTTGAATGCAGATCCGTACCAATACTGCTCGCCATACTACATGAAGGAAACAATGGAAGCGGCTTATTTGGAAATAGTGTACCCAATCCCACATGAAGGTACTGGTCCCGAAGAAAAATCAACACAATGATGATTCTATCACCGGAGGGCAAGGCAAAATCGGAAGGCCAAAGAAAAGAAGACACAAGGCGCTTTGGGAGAAAAGCGCCAAAAGCAAATGTGGTAGATGTGGGGATCCTGGTCATAATAGAAAAACATGTAGGAATCAACCAAAAACAAAGTAGGACTCATAGTAGAATATTACTATTACGAATATACGTGTAATTGATACTGCTTCCACATATAGAAAATCAAAAGCAAATTGTTTCTATGTTGTTTCAAATATGTTTCTTACAATAAGATGACAAAACAAATCTTTTGTTTCGAATGTGTTTTAGATATTTTTCTATTGCACAACGAAACCATTTACCGATGGAACAATAAAAAACGTGACACAAAAACGCACATAATTTGAATCCCAAACCAATCAACATCAATACATTAATTGAAAAACATCTCATAGCTCGCCCGCAAATTGTTTAAAAACATACAACCAAGAAAATATAATCGATAATCAAACAAAAAAATACCGATCCAAATCATCCAAGAAAAACTATTATGAATACCAAATATCCCATAGTACTAAAAGTAACAAAATTAAGACAAATCTGTTCAGGTGATTACACAATTTATCAGGATTTTTGTAACAACAATTCCCTAGAATCCTTAGGGAGTGGAGGAAGAATTTCAATGTCGTTGTCGTCCTCGTCGCCGTTTTGTTGCTTCAGCTTCACGTGATTGTAGAGCAAATGACTAAACCTTGACCGCTAATTCTCTACGTCAAACATCTCAGCATCCGTTTTCTTCCCGACAACAAAATATTCAGCATAACAGGCAACAAAAACACCACAGTCACTACAAAAACAAATGTAATAAATAGACAATCGACCATATAAAACAAAAACAACAAAAAGAACAAAGAAATCGAAAATACATAGGAAAAACGTACTTCTTGGTCTGTAAAGGAATGTCTTTCACAAAAACAACTTTCATAGCAGCATTCGGATCACCGGAATACGCACCCTCACCAAGTACAATATTGGGATGGACACCATAAAAGACTACCAAGGACAGGAACCTAGGAAGGAGAGAGTTGTAAGCTTTCACAAACTTTCAAAGACCACTTTCGTGAGAATCATCCGTCTTCAATGAATTGTACAAATAGATGGTTCTCTCCTTCACGCTCAACCGTCCCATTACCCAATGCTCCATATCAATGCAATGTATGGGGAACAAGATGTGATCAACTTCCGACCATGGCCGTCCGCATGCTACATCATATCCCATGATATAGTCCACAACTGTGGTATTGACATTGATCATGGACAAATCAAAATGTTTCTTTTTCTTTTGTTCACTTGGCAATATTTCTTATATATGCTTTGGGCCTTGCCGGTCAAATATCGATCGATCGTTGTGAATGTCACAAAGACTATGCCCGTATAGGAACTTCTTCCTCAAATATTAGAAAATAACATCAATATCTTTGCAAAATAAACACAAAACACAATAAAAAAAAGGGACAATTCAAAAACAACATGGAATACAAGAAAAACTTACGAAGAAGCCAAGTACTCATCAACATAATACAAATGAAACCACGACTTCGACTTCACTTCGCAGACACCAAGTTTCAAAGAAGGCTCAACTTTGTCATCTTCCTCCGAGTATCGATTCGGTCTAAAAAGAGTATCAAATAAACACAAAACCAAAAACAACAAACTAATCACAAATTTATGAACGTTTATGAAATTGTTTCATATATGTTTCAAAATGGTTTCACAATTGTTTCGATAGCAAGTAATTACAAATATGAAAATAATAAAGGTGTATACCCTTGAGAATAAAACCCTTCCGCAAGCCGGTCGTTCAACCCGTTCGACAGGCCCTTATCCCCGGACCTTCACCCAAATTCTCTCCAAATGGGCACCTTCCCTTAACCAAAGGCTTTGGAACTTTTTTCCCAAAGATCCACAACAAAGATCTTTGTCGCCGCATCTTCCAATCCAATCACCACGCCCCCGGTTCACCACCTTCAGCAGACGGTTTCAAAACACCCCAAACAAAAAAAAAAAAAACAAAAGGGAATAAAATAACAAATGTAAATCCAAAAACAACAAAAAAAATGAACCTATAATTTAAACACACCTTTCCTAGTGCGGCTTGACTTGCGTTGTTTAATATGTCATCAATTTGAGAAAGTTGAGATTGTCAAGTTCCCGAGAACTAAGGAATTTCGCTCCTCCCCGCCGTCCCTTGATTGTCTCATCATCAACCTTCTCAACCTCGCCACGTTCCTTGATTGATTCATCAAACACATTCTCCCTCTCATTGCCATCCTTCCTTGATTCATCAACTACATTATCCATGCCATGTTCCGGTTAACCAAACCACTAGCCGCAACACCCTCTGCAACACTCAAATCACCTTCACCGCGTCTTTTTTTTTCAAACGGCAAGAATGGGAACATCCACATTCCCGTAATCCACCTCATCCTCTCCATGTTTTTTTTCTCATCTCGCATCTTCCTCGAACCCGAACCTAAGACATGCCATTAGATTCGTTTCACTCGTGAGACTCGATTCATTAACCTTCTCAACATCATCAACAACAAAGACGAACTACATAAAAAAATAACCATGTGATGAACAAAAACAAAAGATAAACAATATTGAAACAAAAAAGAAACAACAAGAAAAAACAAGAAAGATAACAAAAAATACTTATAATTAAAAACAACAAAAAAAGTATGAGAATTGATAACCTCTAGTTTGCTCTTAATATCGGCAAGTTCGGAGAAAACAATAGCAAATTGTTCTTCCAAGAATTTTGAAGTTGAAACCTTAAAAGCCTCAAATTCCTTAGAAAACAACCGTTGATTCCTAGCAATGTCACAACGGTATGATTCAAGCCACTACCACCCATAGCCTCCTTCTTCTTCAACCTTCCAACAACAAAATCATCATCAACCGGGTTGAATGTGTACTTTGATTTATCATAGAATGTCAATGCCCACCGCACTTTGCTCATCATCATGGAGGCCACAAGTTTATCAAACCCAATTGAAATAAAAAAATAAATAAATCAAAAGTCGAAACATAAAAGAAACAATTACAAACATAAATGAAACAAAACAAAAGAAAAAAAAATAGTAAAATCATATTGTCATTGTTAGGCCGATTGAAATATCTTCATGTCAGGTCTTGGCGACGAACTTTTTGTCTTTCCGGACTTTGAACACGCCCGCTCAAAATCCTGGGATCTCGAGTCAACACGAGCACAAAACTTGTCGTTCACCTCAGGGCGACTCATGGAAAGCCAACTAAAATCCTTGAATTCTATAGAATTTAAATGACGCTTCCCACCAGGATTCTCCTCGCCTTGAAGTTTGTTTAATAATATTTGCTGCCTCAACTCACGCATTGTCACATCAAACAACTCACTCCCCCAAGGATACGTGTCAAAAACATCCATATCCTTGTCAACCAACTCAAAAAATGACATCTCGACAGAACTACCGGTATAAGTAAAAAGAAAAAAATGGAGAAAATAAAATAAAGTCAATTTTAGTGCGTCTAAATCCTCATCCCCCCAAACACGGAGTAAAAAACATTCCTCGATCGACTGCCTATTAAACTTGTTCCTACTAGCAAAATACTTCTGAAATATAATCGAACTCCGAACATCCCCAGACAAAGAAGGCCTAACACCAACACAATTCAAACCAGTCACAATAGCAAACTCACCCAACCCAAACCGCAACAACTTCCCACCCACAGAAACAACAATTTCGTCCTTCTTCGAGTGGACGACTTGGCGTTTCAACAGAAATGAACAAGGCCGATTGAAATCAACTTCTTTCATTTCCAGAAATATCCAAACATGTCCTCTTAAATGCCTCCAGTTGGTTGTCAGTTAAGGTGGGTCTTTATATTCTTAATAACATCAAAGGAAAAGACATGTGTTTACTCGAGCAGCAGAACTCAGCAGGGTCAAGAACATACTTGAAACCCTAGAAACAACAATGAAACAAAACAGAAACATAAAAGAAACACAAAATCAACAACCACTTCAACTTAAAACGCATAAAAAACAAATGAAACACAACAGAAACAAATAAGAAACAACATCGAAACAAAAAAAAAAGAGTACAAATCAAAATACACAAAACTCATACCTCAACAACATCAGTTTCTTCAAAGGAAACCTTCTTCTTCCCAGCAGCTTTCACACCGGCATTCGATTTCACAACTTTGGAAGGAGATTTAATATCCAGAACCGCTTCTTCCTCAAAAACTTTTTCTACTTTCCTCTTCTTAGAATCCATAAAACCAGCAGCAACCTTCTGAACTTTCCTCTTTTTCGAGGAATCTGCTACTATCTTCGAAAAACTTCTCAACACTCTCTTATGAGGTGAGTTTTTTGGAGCGTTTTTAGGAGCCATTAATAACACGAATACCAGCGGTTTGAAAAACAAACTAACTCTAGGAATAACGTGATGAAGCTCGAACGACGAATGAAACTGAAAGCACTATTGGAGAACGTGGCCACGAACACCTGAAGAATGGCAAGAAAAACGGGCGCGAACTCAAGTATGGAATGAACAAGACAAACCAGTAAGAAATATTTACCTAGGTTAAGAAAGTGGAGGGGGTAAAAACTGAATAGCAGCGTAAAGTGGACGGGTACTTTTGGGGAAAAAAAAATGGTCCGTGAGATTTGGAATAGGGTGATATTTTTGTCTTTTTTTTTGAAAATTAAGGGTATTTTGTGTAATTTCCTCTTTTTTTTTTTTTGTAATTAGCCCAAACCTCATTGGCTTTTTTGTAACTACCTCTAATATGTATGTCACGCTATTACTCCACTTCCTGCTAGATAACGTTACATGAATAAAATATCCCAACTCATCTAAAGATTTCCATTTTTTAGATCCCATCTTTCTTGGGTTACACAATGGTATGATGGGGACCAAAACGAACTTTAATCCAAGTCCCATTATGTAGTTGAAATTATTCTAAACTATCACTTTATCCAACAAAAAAATTAGCCATGAAATCAATTCTCACTCTTTTCCACATCCAATTCCTCCTCCTTCTAGCTCCCACTCTACTCCAATCAAATTCCGCCACATCACCACTCTCCATCCTCCAATCCTACGCCCCTCTCCCCTTTCCGTCATAGACTACGGCGCCACGGCCACCGGCCAACAATACGACACCGTTCCGATCCAATCCACCATCGACGACTGCTCCTCCGCCTTCGCCCTCCACCGCCGTCCCTGCCAGGTCAACTTCCCACCCGGCAAGTACCTGACTGCCACTTTATATCTTAAATCCGGCGTCATATTGAACATATCAAGGAACGCTACTATCCTCGGCGGCACTAGGCTGAGAGACTACCCCGGAAAGCAGGAGAAATGGTATGTGGTGGTGGCGGAGAATGCGGCGGAGGTGGGGATCACCGGCGGCGGGGAGATCAACGGGCAGGGATTGAAGTTTGTGAAGAGATTCGACGAAAGGAAGAATGTGATGGTGAGCTGGAATGAGACTGGGGCGTGTTTGGGCGACGAGTGTAGGCCGCGGTTGGTGGGGTTTATTGGGTGCAAGAATGTGAGGATTTGGGACATGAGCTTCAATGAGCCAGCTTATTGGTGGTACGTTACGCTTTGCTTGCTTGTTTTGGCTTGGTGGTTGGTTTTTTGTTGTTTCTTTCTTTTTGTTCTCCGATTGGGTTTGATTGATTAACTTGATTTTGCCCTTGGTGTCCCCAAATATTTTGGTATTTGCTCATTTCTCCACAGTTCTTTATTCTTCTATTGGTTTTCAGTTATTGAGACTGTGTGCAAACTTTAAAAAAAAAGTGATTCTCAACTTTTCCATCTAAAAGCTTGAAATCAATTTTCATAAGGGATAATTACAAAAACTATCCCTGAGGTATGGGATAATTACAAAAAAGACCCAAAGAAGTTTCAAATTACAAAAGAAAACTTAGGTTTGATTCCACCTAAAATGAAAGGGGATAACTGAAATATTTATACAAGTAATGGGGATATTTGAAATGCTTTTAACTTATGAAGGAGAGTGTAATACAAAATAAAATCTCATGGGGATTTTTGTAATTTTCAAAAACCTCTGGGTGTTTTTGTAATTACCCCAAACCTCAGGGGCAGTTTTTGCAATTACCCCTTTTCATAATGATCTTGTGAAAAGACTTAATTATTTAGATGAATTCTAAACTGGTATATAGTCCAATCCCAATAGAAAACCATGTGGATCGTATATAATCCCTACAAAACTGAATGTAGAGATCTCAATGTTGTCCAGTATAATTAGGTATGATCCAATTATTTGTAGCTATAGATTTCAATAGTTCATTTTCCATCTAACAGAGAACACATTACGGGATATTGCAGCTTGCACATCGTTCGGTGTCAAAATACATCAATTCATGACATTTCAATCTATGGGGATTTCAATACGCCAAACAACGATGGCATAGATATTGAGGATTCAAACAATACACTCATAACAAGAACCACCATTAATACTGGAGACGATGCTATTTGTCCCAAGACATATACAGGTCCCATCTACAATCTTACTGCAACCAGCTGCTGGATTAAGACAAAGTCTTCGGCCATCAAACTTGGGAGTGCTAGCTGGTATGCTTTCAAAGGTTTGGTGTTTGACAATATAACCATTGTTGAATCTCATAGAGGGCTCGGATTCCAAATACGAGATGGAGGTAAAGAAATCTGTTTCGCTTTCTTTTGTCATCAGCATTTACCGAGATTAGGCTAATCATGGTGAACGACTGCCTGATATTGAATTGGCAATGCACTTGATTGATTTTCTAGCATGTTGACTTCAGGTTCGTTGTCATGTCTTTCAGACTAAAACGATTTTGTCTGGATAAGATTATATGTTATCAATATAGTTTATATGATGTTTGACACCTAAAAAATTTGGGTGTTCGAACGGAAGCTCCTTTAATTGGATAATGGAGCATAATAATTGGTGAATTGTTTCTGGAATAAGATATAACATATTAGGGATAATTACAAAAACTACCCTTAAGGTTTGATTTACAAAAACACCTAGTTATCTTTCAAAATTACAATCACCCCCTAGTGTTTTGTATGTGCCTAACAAACACACCCCTTTTGAGAGTGCAATTTGTAAAATATAAACAAATGTTGGGGGATTATTTGTAATTTTGAAAGATAATTGGGTTGTTTTGTAACTAGACTGAAACTCAAGGGCATTTTTTGTAATTAACCCAACATATTATGAAGATCTCTAAACATTTAAGGGCTCTAAGAATGCATTAGTTGTCTCCTTTAAGCTAGCCAACCACTCTCTTGGAGTTAGGACTCAATGCAAAAAAGTATCACGTTCCTTCCATTTTTTTACCAATGATTTTAATCAAGTTGGTTTTCTGTGATCCTACTCTTAATTCTTGTGCCTGTGCAGGGAATGTTAGTGACATTACATTTTCAAACATTAATATCAGCACTAGGTATTACGATCCATCGTGGTGGGGTAGAGCAGAACCTATTTATATCACAACCTGCCCAAGAGACAGCAATTCAAAAGCTGGTTCCATCTCTAATCTGCAATTCATTAACATCACGGCAACTTCAGAAAA
The DNA here is from genome assembly GCA_016081115.2 of Rehmannia glutinosa. Classification (NCBI taxonomy): domain Eukaryota; kingdom Viridiplantae; phylum Streptophyta; class Magnoliopsida; order Lamiales; family Orobanchaceae; genus Rehmannia; species Rehmannia glutinosa. The sequence goes on along the minus strand of CM071933.1, from coordinate 22,258,496 downwards.
CGGGGTGTTCTTGTCAGGATCCAAAGGAGGACTCCTGAGCAATTTGAAGTTTTTGAATGTGAACCTAACCTACAAAAGATGGACAAACTATGCTGATGGGCTTGTGGACTACAGACCAGGGTGCCAAGGGCTAGTGAATCACAGCAGTGCAGGATTCTTGATGGAACACATTGATGGCTTGCATTTTGAAAATGTTAACATGAGATGGGCTGAGGAGAACACACAGGGGTGGGATAATCCTCTCGATTTTCAGCCTTCGACCGTGAATAATGTTTTATTCATGAATTTCTATTCTGGATTGGACAAACAATGAGGAAGGGCATAGAGATGCAGGAGCCAAAAGATGATTGGTCCAGCGACATAAATTGAGTCACATTATACATTTTTGGGATAATTACAAAACTACTTCTGAGTTTTAGCTAAATTTTTATAAAAAAATCCAGTTATCATTTAAATTTGCAAATGCCATTTTGATGTTTGTATTTGTTTTACAAATTATTATGTCAAAGTGAAATATATATCAACGAGGTATTTGTAATTTTCAAAGTTAATTGTGTCGAGAAAAATTTACTTTTGGTCCCATTAGACTTACCCCCTGATGATTTTAGTCTCATTAGACTCACTTTTAGTCCCAAATCGACATTTTTCACCAAAAATAGTCCCATAAACTGAAACTCCGTTAAAAAACTAACGGAAACCGTTACTGAATACAAATATGGTCCCATAGGACACCAAAGTTAGATTTTTAACAACAAAAGTAGTCCCATAGGACACCAATGTTGAATTTTTAACCAAAAATGATTCCATTATTCTTTTTTTTTTATTAAATTTAATATTATTATTGATGATAAAAATTATTTTAAATTTTATATTTTGAGTTATTTATTTAAATTATTATTGTGAATGTCCCACTTGAAAACTAAAAAAAATCTTTGTCCTTCAAATATTTTTTCTAAAAATATCTTTTTCCAGTGCATTTTATTTTACTAAAACAAATTTTCTTACTTAAAATATTTAGAAAAACAAATAATTTTCCTATATTGTTTTAGTTTAAATCACTTCTTGATTTTGAAAATACAAATAATTACAAAAATCACATTTACGTATTGGAAATATGTAGTTCAACTATCAATAAAATAAAAAAGTTTACGATATTAAATAATTTCATAATTTTTAAATATAGGAATTTTTTTTAAAAGTTTAGAAAAATACTATTAAAATTATTATAGTATAGTTAAATTATAAATACTATTAAAAATATTTTAGTAATGTTAACCTAGCTCATATTTTTTTAATTTTTAATTTTTAAATATATTTTTTATTTTTATGTTTTTAAATCAAACTTTACATTTCCACTAAAAAAAAAATCAAACTTTACATATACATACACCTGGGTTATATGAGGCCAGGTATCCTAAAAAAAACATAGGACCCCCTCCCCCTCCCCAAAAAAAAATATTATATTTATACACATACATGTCTTGTGTTATATATGCATGTATTTGATCTTTTTTTTTTTTTTTTTAGTATTACACATTCGGAAAAACAAATTTAATTAACATCTACTTTTAAAAGTTATTTTTCAGAAAATTTAAATTTTATAACTTGAGTTATAAATTTTTATCATTTATTTTACTTTGTTAATTTTCTAATTAAAATAAATGCCATGTATTTCATCTTGTTTTTTATTACACATTCACAAAAAAAAATTAATTAACATCTATTTCTAAAAATTATTTTCCAAAAATTTATTTTATATAAGTTAGAATTATAAATTTTATCATTTAATTTACTTGTCAATATTTTAATTATAATAAATAAAAAATAGTAACTAAAATGATAATATATTTTTTTAAATAGATATTAGTTATATTTAGTTTTTAAAGAAAAATTCACTTTTGGTCCCATTAGACTGAGCACCTGATGATTTTAGTCTCATTGTTCTCATTTTTAGTCCCATATCGCAGGTTTGACTTTTAATTTGACAGTTTGACTGTTAATTTTTTAACGTGGGACCATTAGTGAGACAAGAAAAATCTTATGGGACTATTTCAAGACATGGGACTAAAATCATCGGGGTAAAAATCTAATGTGACCAAAAGTGAATTTTTCTCTAATTGTGTCTTTCGTAATTAGGCTAAACCATGGGGGTGGTGTTTGTAATTATCCCAGATTTTAGCATTCTGCATATTAAATGGATTGTTGTTATTTCACTCTGGTTCAGGAAAGAAACTACTTAGGATTCAACCACAGTAATGTTGGATTTTTTATTTTTCGCTCCAAATTTCATCAAATCATTCTGTTGAAACTTGAAGTTCAAGAACTCATTGCTACATGCCCATTGTGCTGTGAAGAATCATCCTTTTCTAACAATTTTTATAAATCAGGTAAGAACTTGGGAAATTTACCCCATTGAGAAAACCCGATCTCCAATGTTCATTCCGCCTTGATGCCTGCAAAACAACAGTGAGAAGGGGGCTGGAGGGTTTTTCCGGCGTACCCTCTCCAACGCTCAAGTCAGGATCGTTCTCAAGAGAATAATTAAATAATTCATGTGTAGAGATAATGTAGAAGAGAAGAGGATAGAATACTCCCTTTATATAAGATTCTACCAAGTAGAGCCCTAATAGAGTCGTATTCGTATTTGGGCCATTTCTAATATTGAGGCCAAAATTCTATTGATCCATTCAATAGGGCCAATTTAGGCCATATCAATTAGTCCCCCCACTCTTGTTGTTCACAAAGTGAATTGCAAGAGTAGAATTGTTTCTCATATCATATTTTAATAAGTGTTCAAAATCACCATCCAGCTCAGTTTTCACGTTGTGGCTACAGTAGGTCTTCTGACCTCACTAACCCAACTCTCATGCTGTATCAAAACTAGACAAGCTTTATAGATCAATCGAGTATATATAGGAGATCATGGGTTGGCAAGTCCCCCAAATCAAGACTGATAAATAATTTGTACTAATCAAGTTCATAAAAGATTGTGCTCACAATAATTGGACTATTCAAGAAATTCAAGTTGTAATGTGGCTAATAAATAATTTAAGTTATATATAATCACCAAATGTGTCAACAAATCAAGGCATCATCAAAGGACTCACAAACAATAGCTACTAAAAATGCTTAATTTATCGAGAAATCGACCCATCAATGGGTTAATGTTAAATCACAATCAATAAACCCTAATTGATTGTAGCTCGATTAGTTTGAGCATTTGTAAACCAGGCTATTGACTTGGGATCAAATCTCACCCATCTCACCCCTATCATGACTTTGTATATGTACTCAAAAAAAAATCAGTAAACCTTCTAGAAAAATTAATGTATAATCGATATGTTGGTATAAATCAAGCCATAGCCTACTGCTAATTGACAAGTGAATAGGTATTTTTCCACAATTTGGAGATATCAATTTTGTGAATATGTATTTTTTCACAATTTGGAGATATCAATTTTTGGTTCAGGCTAAACTAACCAATTAGTCCCCCCACTCTTGTAGTTTATAATATCATGAACTATAAGAGTAGAGTCATTCTCATCTTTGTCGAATCATGACTTATCTCGATTGAAGTTCCTAACATCGAAGTGTTACTTAATAAGCAATCACATGCCATCAAATTCGTTAAGGGCAGCCGCCCATCAATGTTTGAAGGTCGGCTCGAGCTTATTACTTCTTGTCAGGGGTAGTCGCCCATCAAAGGTCATCCGCCCACTCGAAAAAGTCGTTTAAACTAGGAAATGGCTCGTCGGCCCACTTGGCCGTTCAAACCAGGCGAGTTCGGACGGTTCCATCGCCTCAGTAAATAAGTTCATCAACCCGGCTCGGAAGTCGCTCAAACCAGGAAATGGCTCGCCTGCCCAACCCAGCAAAGCCGTTCAAACCAGGCGAGTTCGGGGCGTTCCATCGCCCGCAAATAAGTTCATCCGCCCGGCTTGAAAGTTGTTGAAACCAGGAAATGGCTCGTCTGCCCGCCCTTTGAAGCCGTTCAAACCAGGCGAGTTTGGGGAGTTCCATCGCCAGTAAATAAGTTCATCCGCCCACTTTCGGAAGCTTTTAAACCAGGAAATGGCTCGTCCCCGGCACGGCCGTTCAAACCAGGCGAGTTCGGGGCGGTTCCATCGCCCGTAGTAAATAAGTTCATCCGCCCTCGGAAAGTCGTTCAAACCAGAAATGGCTCGTCCCCGCCCGGCTTGAAGCCATTCAAACCAGGCGAGTTCTTCAAGAAATCCATGCCATAATCGAGGCTAATAAACCAAGAAATCCATATGGTGTTAAGAAATGACATCTCGCCGAAATCAATAAGGCCTTCAAGAAATCCATAGGATTATAAATATCGATCGTGTTCATCAATTTGTAAAGAAATCACCTTCATCTCCATAAGCTCATAACTAGTGTCTTCTTAGAATAGACTCAAGAAATCCAAATTATTATCAAATTAATAAGTGGGATTTGCTTCAATCATAAATGTGTCAAGAAATCTAACTCGATCAACGAGCTCATCAATAAATCCACTTCATCTCCAATATGCTCATAAATAGTATCTGCTCATAATAAATAATTTGTCAAGAAATCCAACCCGTTATCCGCGACAAATGAATAATAGAATGCTCTTCACAAAATCCAAAAATGGAAGCTATTTATAATCAATGAACAATTCAAGAATTCCAACCTGGAATAATATCTTATTTATAATAGTTGTTTCAATCACTAATTTGTAAGGAACCCAACTCAATCAAGGGTTGGAAAACATGCTCATAATAAATTTATCAAGAAATCGGTGATGCTCAAGAAAATTGCGACTCTTAATAGAATAAAAAATCCATGTCGATTTTCTAATAATGTATGATTTCAATCATTATAAAGAAATATACCCATTTGCTAAATGGCGACTTTTTGGAAAATCAAACTCAAAGAAATGGGGGCCGTTAGATAATATCTCCGCTGAGCCCTTCTATTTATCGAATAATAGACTTCAGAGTTGAAACAACCCTTAATCCACTCCGTTAGCAGCACATTAATTTAGATAAATAAAGGATAATGAATCATCATTGTGATAATATCTCATGTAATGCATTTCGGTCTTAATCTATCAAAATGGATTTACTCATAGTAGGCGGATATGATTTAAATAAATTTGCCTTGATATTTAGATTCCTCCAAACACCTCAAAAGGGGTCATCATTTATGCAAAACTTTAACAATTTCTAATCATACTAGCACAAACATTGCATCAAAGAGAACTTTCAAAATCCAGTAATCTATTAAAGCAAGGCTCAAACCAATTTGAATACCCTTATCAGGATATGCTTACAATGTTTCAAAAGCAAGAAATCAAATCCACCGTAATAATAAAAAAACAGATTGAATTAACCAGCAAAGTAACAAACGTATTCCACTAAATAGTGCAGTGTCTTGAGCAAAATAATATTCTGGAAAGCATCATTTTAAGTAAGGAATTATTTGAAAAACCAAAAATTATTGGATGCAAAAGACTAAAATAATAGCACAATGTCAAATGAATTCAAGTTAAGAGCACTTAGAGAAGTTCCTGCTTAGAAATTCATTTCCTTATGTTGTGGGATTTAAATGTGCTCAAAAGTGTAGATCATACTACTAGAAAGAACATCTATTAAACCAAATTCCAAGTACTCAAAATAGGGGTGAAGCCTGATGATATGATAATCTTCCAGATCCGATGTATCTCTCGAGTATAAACGACTCCAAACTACACTGTCATAGCCTCTGGATAGATTTCAATTTATGGTCTTTTATTCAATGTTGAAATGAACCAGTAGAAGCCAACTTTAGGCTGCAAGATTTTATCTACATGATGTATCTCGAGCTTGCAAGATTCATGCCATAACATCAATAGAGATTCAAAACAAGATTCTTTTAGCTCTGATGAGTACCACTTAATCAATGCAAGATGAATAGAAATAACTTTTTCATATCCATATTTACAGAATAAAAACAGAAAACTTATCTTGGATATTGGTGACTTCATATCTCAATAATGATGATGAGGTATCGCTCCACATATTAGTACTCATGCTGGACACAATTTTCGAGTGGGCTACTGCATTTCGTCAATGAGAATCATCGGTATTTATAGACAATAGGTGTGTTTCGCGCACAGACAGCGAGCCGATGGGTTTAGGGGCGGTATGCTCCTACGGGGGTTTTGGGTTGAAGCCACCTAAAGGTATTCTCTTTGATATTGGATTTGTTGAAAGTTATTGTAGCTTATCCACACTCCTAGCTTTTCTTTTCCGTTTTCACTTAGGCATATCATCAAACAGCCTTAGAGCTTTGTGTAATATCATCCATCTGCCCTACTTAAGCACAACATCAAACACCTTGAGGGCATTGCACAACTCTATTACTTGAACAAAACTTCAGATACTTTGTCTTTCAGGAAAAACATCAAGCATGTCTTAGGTGTTGCATTCCTCCTCTTCTTTTTTTTTCGTCCGTGTTCTCGTTCTCCTTCCCCTACCAAAGACTTAGAGTCGGATTTCACAACCATTTACATATCTGAATTTTTTCTTTGCCTTTTTCGCTTGAATCTTGAAATAGCATCACAATTCAGCTAATTGACATAGAAAAGTAATGAGCAGACAAAAAGATACATATGCAACCTTATGTGCTGAATATTTTCAAAGTTTAGAGAGCTCAGATTGTAACCCAATTTTATGGTTGAAAATAGAAATTGCATTTCACTCGAAACTCAAATTACACATGTTTTATCGATTTTCTCAATCTAAGTTATTGATTTTTTCCAAGCTAATGATCTTACCATTGAAATTCACAAGGCAGTGGTTTAAGAAAACCCAGATTTCACTGGATTTCGACTTTATTCTACTAAAGAGTTTTTCCTATTCTGAAAAATAGTGGTGTTAATCACCATTGAAGGTTGAAAACAACTAGTTATTAAAATCGAGATAAATTAAAATGATCTCACCCAAGTTTGGTTTCTGGTTTTCTCGTTCTCACGTCTCAACTCAATTTTCCCACAGACGGCGCCAATTGTTGGGGCGAGAAATTTACCCCATTGAGAAAACCCGATCTCTAATGTTCGTTCCGCCTTGATGCCTGCAAAACAACAGTGAGGATGGGGCCGGAGGGTTTTTCCGGCGTACCCTCTCCGACGCTCAAGTCAGGATCGTTCTCAAGAGAATAATTAAATAATTCATGTGTAGAGATAATGTAGAAGAGAAGAGGATAGAATACTCCCTTTATATAAGATTCTACCAAGTAGAGCCCTAATAGAGTCCATATTCGTATTTGGGCCCATTTCTAATATTGAGGCCCAAATTCTATTGATCCAATTCAATAGGGCCAATTTAGGCCGTATCAATTAGTCCCCCCACTCTTGTAGTTTATAATATCATGAACTATAAGAGTAGAGTCATTCTCATCTTTGTCGAATCATGGCTTATCTCGATTGAAGTTCCTAACATCGAAGTGTTACCTAATAAGCAATCATATGTCATCAAATTCGTTAACGGCAGCCGCCCATCAATGTTTGAAGGTCGGCTCGAGCTTATTACTTTTTGTCAGGGGCAGTCGCCCATCAAAGTTCATTTGGCCCACTCGGTCGCTCAAACCAAGAAAATGGCTCGCCTGCCCAACTTGAAGTCGTGCAAACCAGGACGAGTTCGGGACGCTTCCATCGCCAGTAAATGAGTTCATTTGCCCGGCTCGGAAGTGTTCAAACCAGAAATGACTCGTCCCCCCGGTTTTGAAGTCGTTCAAACAGACGAGTTCGAGACAGTTCCATCGCCCAGTAAATAAGTTCATCCGCCCACTTTCGGAAGTCGCTCAAACCAGAAATGGCTCGTGCCCCCCTAGACTTGGCCGTTCAAACCAGGCGAGTTCGGGACGTTCCCATCGCCCGTAAATAAGTTCATCCGCCCAGCTTCGGAAGTTGTTCAAACCAGAAATGGCTCGTATGGCCCGGCTTGGCCGTTCAAACCAGGCGAGTTGAGGGGCGAGTTCCATCGCGCGTAATAAGTTCATTTGGCCCACTTCGAAAGCCGATCAAACCAGGAAATGGATCGTCCGGCCCGGCCGCCGTTCAAACCAAACGAGTTCTTGAAGAAATCCATAGGTGTAAAGAAGTCCAAGAAATCCTCAATAGTATCATAGATAATTGATGAAGATCATAAATATATAAAGAAATCCAACGAGCTCATAAATGATGACTCACAAGAGATTCAAGAATCCAAGCCATAACCAGGCTAATAAACAATATGATTGTAATTCATGAGCTTTTGAAAAGCCGGATGGTCCTAAAAGGCGATATCCGCTTATAATCAACAAGGCCTTCAAAAAATCCATCCCATGATCCAGGGGATTATAATGTCGATCGTTTTCTAAATTTGTAAAGAAATATAACTCATCTTCAAAGCTCCAAAATATCATCTTCTCGCAAGAAAACCAACCCCTAATCGATGCAATCAACTTATAACATATAATAAGCTCATCAAGAAGCTTGGTCTTCATGAATATGTTTTTTTTTTCATAATTAATGAACTCTTCAAGAAGTCCAGCTCATAATCAACATCCAAATAATCAGTTGATGATAAGAATATAGAACTTAGTAGTGGATCTGTAGCTCTTTTTCATATGTTTTTCACCTTTCATCTTGAGTACGTATGTGGTTCGTGAGAGAACACAATAATTCTTTGATCAATATAGAGCATTAATGATCATGAGAGTAATAGTCATGCTTCAAAAAATAGAAGCCGTACACAATCTAGGCTCAGTGGGTTGTCTTTCATATTCTAGCAGAATCTCGTAAGGCCAAAAACAGTAGATTAATCACAACATTTCATCCGTTGAATTTAAAAATCAGAAGTTCCAGATGAGCTGCCTTTTGATTGACTTTACATGGTGATTATAGTATTAAGCTTTGAATTCTTCAAACACCACGGAACCCCACACCAGGCCTTTGAACCTTGATGCATCCATTAACATGTCATACCACTCATTCCCATTAAGAACATTGGAAAAGGTTTTGATTTTTGAACTCGTACTCAGCGGATCTCATGCAACCCAATTATGTGTCAAGAATCAGAACATCAATTGGTTGTATTTTTATTTCTCCCACCTCAGCAGTCAACTCCATATATGGGTGTTTTGAAAAAGGGATATTATGTCTAAGAGTGCTTGCATGTTTCATGCTATTTAGTTCAAATCAGGATAGCAGTTGTGAAAATATTTAATTAACAAAATAAAAAAAAGGTCTTGCATTTACATTTTTGTCAAGCAATTTTCAGATAACCTGATAACTTGACTTCATGTGAGATATTCTCCATTTTAGAAGTACAAGAGTACACGTCAGTCTAGACATTGAACAAATAATTCAACCCTATTGAAGGTATAAACTCAACAGCATATCTTATGATTTTGGAATCTGATTAACAAAGATTGAAAAATCTTTTATATTCAAGTTGAAACTTCAATCATCATTTCAAAACGTAAAGAATTTTCCTTTGTTGTTGCTTATTATAAAATTCATTAGAGTGACAATAGAGAGAATGACTTTCCCACAAATCATGTGTAAGATAGATTTCTCAACATTCAGAAACTCATGGCACATGTTATTGACTCAAAAATATTCGCAGCCATATATAAATACGTAAGGAAGTAATAATTTGTTTGCTTGTATGAGTATCTACTATCTAGCAAAACCTTAAGAATAATCTGATAACCAATTCAAATAATTTGGATTTCAAGGTAATCGAATTGCATAGGAAGTATGCTCTTCCAAAAGCAAGCTAATCATTGAGCACTTTTAAGTAAAAGTATATAGATTATTACTTCATCAAAATTCAGCATATTTTAGAAACTCAGCTTTGTTTTTAATGTGTGGCATAGACACCCACTTTCGAACACAAATATCCCAACATAGATGCTTAAGATAAGTATAATGAGATCAAATAATGGCTATAGTGTGGTATTTCAATTTGATAAACCATGCATGCAATTACTCCAAATAGCACACACAAAAAAAATTATACTCAATAGCATTCAAGAGGTATAAATCATACTCAAGAATTAATGTTTTAAGTGGTAAGACGTACCATGTTTCTTTGGTTCCTTCCGAATCCCGAAAAGATGCATCAAGCATCATGAACCATTTTGTAGCCCTCATCAGGCTAGAGCAACATGTCGGGCCGATGTGGTGTCATTAAGCACAAGCGCTAGGACGACCTTGTACCCCCAGGATCTTTCGTCGACATCAACGAATCTCTCAAAATGCCACTCCCCAGCTTTATCGGGCCATAATTCTACGGAACAGAAAACATAAGTTCCTCATTCCAGACAGGATTCAGATTGCTCTTCACCACGGTTGTTTGCACTTTCTACTGTCCAAGTGTCAAAACAACATATGGATCACATGATAGCATATCTCGAATGGCTAAATTTGAGCCTTTGACAACTTTAACCTCCAAGATTCCAATAAACTCCACCATGCCTACTGATTTTGTTGATCTCGAGCTTCGAAATCTATCCATAATTTTCCTTGAAAAACTTGCTCTTATGCCGTGCGCAGATCTAGATTTGCCCTTTCTGCCCAGATTTTCAATTTTTTCTTCGCATTCTCTCAGTCATTTTGTCGAACATATTTGGGGCAGTGTTTTTGGTAGCAGAACTTCAGCATTTTGGGACATTCTACGGATCTTCTTAACCCCCCTCCATATTTCCATCCACATCTACCCCAACAAGTAAAGGTTCAGCCACTTGATACCTTATGCAAATGAAGCACCGAAATTCAGATCACTAACAAAATCAATAAACAAACCAAGATGGGTTAACCTCTATTTGTATCCATAAACAAAGAATATAATATATATAATTTACACTAAAGGCTTTAAGTTACCCAGGTTAAGCAACTTGCTTGCTTACTTTTTCTCGCATACACTTGCAAAATTTCAGTAGATTCCTACTGCTCAAATATTCAAATTCTTTGAATCTTAAATTCTCCATCAAAAAAATATATATATATTTGATTATTAAGATACACAGTTGGATGCATAAATTAACAATACCCATGATTTGGGGATTTTTACATGCATTTTCTTTGTTTCAGATACCAAGTCAAGCAATAGAAGCCAGAAAGATAATAACTCATCCATGGTACAATCGTTAAGAAATTTTAATATATATAATCGAGTAAATAAGGGTAGAAAACTCATCTTTATTTCAGCTCCTCCATAGTTAAGTGATGCGCAATTTCTAGAGAACCACATGTTGGAGAAACGCTAATCATTGTGCTTTTGCAACGAACTTTTCTGATGTTTTCTTGCTCATGCTACCAACTTCAAGCCTCCCTACCTCTTGGATTGTGGTTTTGGAAGCCATTTGATTCGCTTCAAAATTTGCGCACGATCCTGACCTACACGACCGGGACATTTCCGGATTCAGTTTTTCGGATATTTCAGATTTGCATCCTTGTTCATCTTGTTTGATTTATTTTAGGGTTCAGGAATTGCTCCTTGTTCATCTTGTTTGATTTATTTTTCAGATTTGCATCCCCATTGAAGCACTTTCAGTCGTTGAACTCATCAAGTGAAATGGTGTTGCTCTTAGTGCTTGAAGGACTACGGATGATGATTTGGACTCCGATGCCGATTCGGATGGACTACAACAAACACAATCTGCTCAATGATCCAAACCAGAAATGCACACCATGTGCTTGATAAAATGTGAAATTCATCCAGCTTTCTATTTTTCCTCACGTCTTAACTCAATCTTTCCCACAGACGGCGCCAATTGGTCGATCCCAAAAATTGCTCCGCTCTTATAGATTCATACTCCGACTGAACTCCTTCGTTGACCTGCACAAAAAGGGGGCCGAAGGGTTGCTTTCCGCACTCACTATCCCGACGCTTCAAGTCGAACTCTATCGAAAGATAATAATTAAATAATTCATGTGTAGAGGTAATATAGAAGAAGAAGAAGATAGAATAATCTCTTTATATAAGATTCTATCAGTAGGCGCAATAAGTCCATATTCGTATTTGGGCGTACCATTTCTAATATTGAGGCCTAAATTCTATTGATCCAATTCAATAGAGCCAATTTAGGCCGTATCAGTTGGATTTTTATTTTTCGCTCCAAATTTCATCAAATCATTCTGTTGAAACTTGAAGTTCAAGAACTCATTGCTACATGCCCATTGTGCTGTGAAGAATCATCCTTTTCTAACAATTTTTATAAATCAGGTAAGACTTGATAGTATGGTACAGTGCAGTCCATATCTTTTCATCAATAGTGAATAAAACTTCTTTTCTGAATATTTGTTCTGGATTGGTACTATATTGATGACCCAATTTACATGTTTATTAAATTGCGCAGTCCGAAGGGTTAATTGCACAAAGAATGATTGAAATTTTGATAGAAAAAAATCAGTTCTCTTTTTTTTTGAAACCAAAGGGAAATTTCATTAAATAAGCGGTCGAACTCGATTCATTACAAATAAAGACGGAGATATATCTCTCTACTCAACGACACTGGGACACGAGAATATGTTCTTTCTAGCTAATACATGTGCAACATTATTCGCTGAACGCCTAACACACATTTAACATTAGACAATTGACCAAGAAGTTCCCTACAATCTAATATCACATCAGCAAAGGATGAATTATCTTCACATTTGGACCTCAAAGCCTTAATAACTTTAAGAGAATCTGATTCAAGAATAATAGAAGAAGTACTCCAATCCTGCTTCAGCCAACTAAGAGCCTCACGCACCCCCACTGCTTAAGCAAATTCTGGTTCAGCACTCCCCTGATGTACTCCAAAAAAACAACCCTCAACATTCCTTACAACACAGCCATAACCCACCTTACCTGAATCAGAAAAAGTAGCAGCGTCCATGTTACACTTAATCCAACCCAAATTTGGTTTATGCCATTTGACAGCCCCATCATAAGATTGCAGAAACAATCCCCATTTTGCACCACCTGGGCTATTTCCCACTGATATAAGATCGAGCTTGCAAAATTTAAAAGTTGGGAAGATGTTTTAAACTTTTGATTCCATATGATATCATTTCGAACTTTTCCACATTGCCCACATCAGCATCAAACTCTGCCTCTTCATTTCAATCGAACTCCCATCCCAAAAAATTTGAAAACAAGACATGAATGATATAACATTATTAGGAAAATGGAAATCTGACAGCAAATTCCAACAAGCCTTAGCAAAAGGGCAATGAAAAAATGAGTGTGCAACTGTCTCCAAGGTAATATTACAGACCGGACAAAGTGAATTTACCTGAACCTTTTTGGCAAGAAGATTATCTTTGGTTGGCAATACATTAAGAATAGCTCTCTAAACAAGGTTCTTAGCCTTAGTAGGCACCTTCAACTTCCAAAAAGCCTTCCAGTCAATAAACTCAGAAATGGGGCTGGGCTCTGTTAGATTCTCACACAGAAATTTATAACCTGATTTCACAGAGTAAATACCTTTAGCACAACCCTGCCAATTCCATTTATCCCCATCATGTCTTTCCTTAAGCTGGATACTAAGAATGAGATTTTGATTTCTTGTATTAAACAGATCCATAATAATGTGCGTATCCCATTTTAAACAATCTACTCTCATCAAGTTATTAACAGATATAGGCCCCAAAGGAGTAATAGGAGATGAAATAAAAGCATTAGAATCGGGAAGCCACGGATCACCCCAAACGAAATATTTTTCCCATAACCAACTTTTAATATAGAATTAGTAAGCACCAACTCCATGGCGGCCATAATCTGCGCCAAACATAGCTTGATTCGAACCAATAGAAGCGAACTGGCTATTAGAAGGAAAATATATTGCCTTGAATAATCGAGCAACCAATGATTGAGGATTTGTAAGAAATCTCCAAACCTGTTTACCAACCAACGCTAGATTGAATTCATGTAATCTCTTGAAGCCCAAACCTCCTTCATCTTTGGGAGAACATAATTTATACCATGGTAACCACCTTATTCTTCTTGAAGAATTATCACCATTATCCCACCAAAAAGCATTCATCATCCTCTCCAAATCATAACATAGCTCTCCAGGTAAAACAAAGATGCTCATAGCATAAATTGGCACAACTTGTGCAATAGTTTTGAGAAGTATCTCTTTACCTGCCCGTGAAAGAATCTTTTGTTTCCACCCCTGAAGACGATTCCACACCTTCTCTTTAATGAATGCAAAAACCTCTTTTTTGTTTCGACCAATTAGAGATGGAAGAACAAGATAGGAAACAATGATTTGCTGTCAAAGGGACATTAAGCAGGCTGCAAACCTCAACCATCACAGCATCAGCAGTGTTCTTGCTAAAAGAAATAGCTGACTTTTGAAAGTTCACAATTTGGCCTGATGCTCGAGCATAGATATCCAAACACATCTGAATTCTGATACATTCATCTCGATCAGCTCGGAAGAAAAAGAAGCTATCATCTGCAAAAAATAAATGCAACACTCTAGGCACATTCCGTGCAATTTGACAACCGTGAATCCACCCTCTTCTCTCAAATTTCTGAATAATTGCTGATAGCCCCTCCGCACAAAGAATAAAAATATATGGTGATAAGGGATCATCCTGGCGAATGCCACGTTCTGGAGTGAATAATTCAGATTCAAATTCGCCGTGTATGATTCTGTACCGAACAATTGAGACACAAAGCATCATAAGATCAACCCAATGATAGGTGTGAGTTTTGCATGTATTTTGAGGCGTATTTCGAGCTATAATGATGGGTAAACATGCACATACTCGCGTTAAATGTTACATATTCACTCCTTGTGGAAACGATATTACACTTTGCTTATTTTGTAGGAATTTCATGATATTTGAAGCTAATTGAATACGAATACAAGGAAAGCAAAGTGGAAACACGGAGAATTGAGTGGATATACGAAAAGTGAAGCTTAAAAGAGCGAAAATTGAGCGTCTACGGAAAAGACAAGGGGCACACGGGTTGGGCGTGCCTCAGACACCACCCGTGCACCCCTGTATAAATGTAACTAGAGCTGCAGCATGGCGCACGGGTAGCCCATGCATCGACGCATGACCCGTGCATCCTACAGAGGGTTGGATTATTTCACCGGAGTGGCGCACGGGTAGGCCGTGCTCCGACGCACCACCCGTGCGCCCTACAGAGAGTTGGATTATTTCACCAGGGTGGCGTACGGGTAACCCGTGCTCAAACGCACCACCACCGTCTTGTCTGTGTCTGAATCCCATAATTTGCAAACATTATACCCTAAACTTGATGGTGGGTATAAAAAGGCTTTTTGGGGGGCGCACACAAGGATATTCTGGCATTTTTGGGATCTACAACACAAGACAAGGGTCAACTCTTGGAAGGAGACATCAAGGAGACAATCGGGTTGCATCGGAGCTTGAAGAACGGAGATATATCGAGGGATTGTCGACGTTCCTAAGTTTTTCTTGCTTCTCTTTTAGTTTCAATCTTTCATTTTCATTTGTAATGGCTTTGAACACTTTGTTTATAAGTTGTTTAATCATGTGTAGCTAAACTCTAGAGATTTCCGGGTTTTGGAAGTAGATTATTTTAATCTTAGTTGAAGTTATTATCTTGAAGCCTATTTGAGTATTTTGAGCTTATTCTTGTTTTATCACTTGATCAATGATTTAACTTGTTTGATATATTGATTCATAATTCGAGAGATGAGTTTCAATATTAGATCTTGAATACTCGACACAAATATTTGCATGAATCGAGAGGTTTGTAAATATTTGTGAGGACAATTGATCTTTTGTGCTTTTGGGAGTTGAATGCTTCATGTTGAGTAGAGATGCTAGCATAAGTATTTCAATCTACGTTTTATATGCATCTCGAGAGGGAGGATAAAATAGCTTTGTGATCGTCTTATAGGAATATTGATAATAATGTGGCTTGATTAAACCGGACAACAAGAGGATTATTAATCGAAACCTCATTATCTTGATACTTCTATCAATTGTGTTATCTTAATCTTGTGTTTTAGTGATTTAAATTGTCTTAACCTCAATACAACAATCATCAAATTTTGATCGTCTAAATAAAAATAAGACTATCTTGGATCAATACTTTGCATATTAATTTATTAGTCTCCGTGGATACGACCTTGCTACCCTATTCTATAACGTACAATCGTACACTTGCGGTGAAGCTAAAATTATAAAGCGAACAAGTTTTTGGCGCCGTTGTCTTGTTGGGACTAATACAATTTATGGTGCTAATATTGCGATAGATAGAATTATTCTTAATTTAGACATTCTTTTTATATTTTTTTATTTTAGTGTGACTTTAATTCCACATTATTTGACTTGTTTCTTTTAGTTTGGTCCGGGTAGTACATGAACACGCGCTCTAGGCGGGGACTTAATATCGCTCATACCGGAAGTTGAGGCTTTCGCGAGGAGAATCGGTCTACCACTAGACGGGTGAAAGACAACACAATCCGATAATGGGGGATTTGAATGAGTTACCAATACCGGCAAACAATGGTGGAAACGAGTTACCGATACTGGTTCAACAAAGAAGCCATTCGTGATTACTTTCAACCACAAACGAATCGTAATTACGGTGGTATTGCCCATATTCCTATCAATGCCAACAATTTCGAGCTCAAACCGCACTAATCAATATGGTGCAACGAGAATCGGTTTGGGGTTTGCAAATCAAGATCCTAACTCTCACCTTGCGCATTTTATCCAAATATGCAATACGATCAAAATGAACGGAGTCTCGGATGACGCCATAAGATTGCACATGTTCCCATTCTTTAAGGGACAAGGCGAGAAATTGGTTGGGTACTTTGACACAAGGCAGTGTAAGCACATGGGACGAACTGAGCCAAAAGTTCTTGTTTAAATTCTTTCCACCGAGCAAAACTTTGCGGCTCAAAAGCGAGATTACTTAATTCCGAAAGTTTCGACTCGAGCCTTTGTATGAGGCTTGGGAAAGGTTTCGGGATTTGTTACGTAGATGTCCACAACATGGGTTTCCGAGAGGATCAACGATTATGCTTCTTCTACAATAGTTTAATGGGACAAACGAGGGCCTTTGTAGATGCCGCAGCGGGAGGAGCATTGTTGGCAAGGTTTCCACAAGATGCCTTGAACCTTCTTGAGGAAATGGCCATGAATAGTTACCAGTGGCCATCCGAAAGATCGAATATACAACGAGTAGCCGAAATCTCGGATTCAGACCCAATTAAAACATTGATGGCACAAGTAGCGGCTTTGACAACACAATTGAGTGTATTTACGAAGGGGCCAGAAGCATGCACGAGCACGGGTAGTGAAGCTCTTCTATATCCGTTGGAAGAGGTAAATTATGTGAATAACCGAACTTCAACAATTTCCGGAATAATTCAAACCCAACGCACTACCATCCAGGGTTGAGAAATCATGAAAATATTTCCTACGCAAATACAAAGAATGTGTTACAACCTCCGCCAGGATTTAATGCTTCAAGCGGAGGCGGTAATGGGGAAGGCAAATCGTCATTGGAAGATGCACTCACCTCCTTCATAAATCAATCTAATGCTTTCATGAATGATACGAGGAGCCGCATCGCTAAGCAAGACCTTCGGATGGATAAGATAGAACAACAAGTGACAAGCTCGATAAAGAATCTGGAGACTCAAATGGGTCAATTGGCTACAATTGTGGGTGGTCAACATCAAAAGGGTCAATTTCCAAGTAATACGGAAATGAATCCTAAGGAACAATGCAAGGCGATTCGTTTACGAAGTGGTACGAAATATGAGGGGCCTAAAGAAAAATGCGGGAATCAAAACTTTCGGATGAAGCATCTAGGCGGAAGCGGAGAATCCGTGATGAATGATGATATTGAAGAAAATAGGAAAGAGGAGAATAAAGAGGCGGAACAAACAAAATTGAAAAGCTAAAATCATCATCTAACTCGAATATATCTAAGTTGCCTATATCTCTTCCCTTTCCTCAAAGATTTCAAAAGAAAAAGCTTGATGATCAATTTGCCAAATTCCTTGATATATTTAAGAAATTGCACATTAACATTCCTTTTGCGCACGCACTAGAACAGATGCTTAAACTATGCGAAATTTCTTAAGGATGTTATGTCAAAAAGCGGAAGATGACAAGCTTTGAAACGGTGAATTTGACGGAAGAATGTAGTGCAATTATCCAAAGGAAGCTACCACAAAATCGAAAGATCCGGGAGTTTCACTATCCTTGTGCTATTGGTGGTAATTTCTTTAATAAAGCGTTATGTGATTTGGGGGCAAGTATTAATTTGATGCCTTTGTCCATTTTCGAAACTTGGATTAGGCGACGTGAAACCAACTACGGTGACATTGCAACTTGCGGACGATCACTTATGTATCCAAGGGGAATTATTGAAGACATACTGGTAAAAGTTGATAAATTTATATTCCCCGTAGATTTCTTGGTTTTGGATATGGAAGAAGATCGAGATGTTCCACTGATACTTGGACGTCCTTTCTTAGCAACGGGTAAAGCCTTAATAGATGTGCAAAAAGGGGAGCTCACATTACATGTTAATGATGAGCATGTTTTATTTTCTATATATAAGGCAATGAAATTTCATGATTCGGTAGAGAATTGTAATTTTTGGATATAGTTAGTTCATGCATTAAGGATTATGTTGATCATACATTGTCTACGATGATTTGGAATTTGGTCTAACCCACTCGTGCTCAATGTCGAGTGTTGTACTTGATTTTGATAACCAAGATTTGTACGACTATGTTTGTGCCTTAGATCATATGCAGGAACTACCTAATAGCGCAAGAGGCGAGAACGCAAAGCCAGAAATAAGGGAGCCGAACTTACAGGAACGCACCACCCATGCGTCCACGCACGGGCAACCCGTGCGTGATGCTGAAGGACGGGTTGAGCTCTCTGAAGAGCACACGGGTCATCTTGCGCGCGCATGGGCAGCCCGTGCGTGATATCAAATGACAACACCAACTCCGGAACTCAAGCAATTACCGAACACCTCAAATATGCATTCCTTGGGGCAAAATAATGCAAATCCGTGTCGTTTCATCTCTTCTCACTCCTACTCAACTTGATAAATTGTTAAGGGTTTTACGAAAACATAAGTCGGCACTAGGATGGTCTATAACCGATTTAAAAGCATAAGTCCATCCATTGTGATGCATAAAATTCGGATGGAAGATGTTTATAAACCATCGATGCAAAACCAAAGACGACTAAACCCTATTATGCAAGATGTGGTTAGGAAGGAAGTGTTGAAATGGTTGGATGTCGGGATCATTTATGCGATATCGATAGTTCATGGGTGAGTTCGGTACAAGTGGTGCCGAAAAAAAGTGGGGTAACAAAGATGTGAAAAATGAAAATGAGGAACAAATTGCTACTAGAATTGTTACTGGGTGGCGAATATGTATTGATTATAGAAAACTTAATGATGCCACTCGAAAAGATCACTTCCCCTCCCCTTTATCGATATGATGTTGGATCGTCTTGCAGGTTATGATTATTATTGCTTTTTAGATGGTTATTCGGTACAATCAAATCATGATTGCGCCGAAGACCAAGAGAAAACAACATTTGCATGTCCGTATGGCACATTTGCATTTCATCGCATGCCATTTAGTTTATGTAATGCGCCCGCCACTTTCCAACATTGTATGATGGCTATATTTCACGATCTTATTGAAAAAGTTATGGAGGTGTTTATGGACAATTTCTCTGTTTGGTGATTCTTTTGATAATTGTCTTCACAATCTTTCCCTAGTTTTGCAAAATGATGTGAAGAGACCAATCTAGTACTAAATTGGGAAAATTTCCATTTTATGGTACGCGATGGCATTGTACTTGGTCATCGAGTCTCTTCTGCAGGTTTGGAAGTAGATCGGGCAAAGATTGTAGCAATTGAGAAGTTACCACCTCCTACAAACGAAAAGCCATTCGGAGCTTCTTGGGCCATGCGGATTTTTCTGAAGGTTTATCCATGACTTTTCTAAAATTTCTAAGCCCTTGAGCCAATTGCTAGAAAAAGATGATGCTTTCATTTTTTCCAATGAATTTTTGCGGGCGTTCAAACGTTGAAGACAAAGATTGGTGACCGCACCTATACTCGTCGCCCAGTTGAGTCAACCATTTGAGATAATGTGTGATGCAAGCGACTTTGAAGTTGGGGCTGTTCTCGGTCAAAAGAGGGAAAAATTGTTCCGATCCATCTACTATGCAAGTCAAACGTTGGGCCGCTCAATCAGCACTATACCACAACCGAGAAAGAGATGTTGGCGATTGTTTTCGCATTCGATAAATTCGATCTTACTTGATCGGGGCGAAGACGACAGTGCATACCGACCATGCGGCTATCAAATACCTCTTTGACAAGAAGGATGCGAAACCGAGGTTGATTCGATGGATCTTATTATTGCAAGAGTTTGATGTGGAAATCATGGACCGGAAAATATGCGAGAACGTGGTAGCGGACCATCTATCTCGATTAGAAAATCAAGAGGAGCAAAAGGAGGTGCGGGATTGATAAAAGAGGAGTTTCCTGATGAACGATTACTCATGCTTGAGGCAAAGTTCCCATGGTATGCGGACTTTGTCAACTACTTGGCTGCCGGAGTTCTACCTCCGGATCTATCACCGTATCAAAAGAAGAAATTCTTACATGATGTAAAGTTTTACATGTGGGATGACCCCCTACTCTTTAAGAGGTGCGCGGACAAAATCATAAGAAGATGCGTACCTCAAGAAGAATGGGAGGGAGTCCTACAACAGTGTCATTCTTCACCTGCGGCGGACATTTTGGCCCCACTCGCACCGGGCAAATGAAGGTATTGCAAAGTGGGCTATATTGGCCCACTTTATTTAATGACTGTTATTTGTTTGTGCAACAATGTGACAGGTGTCAATGAATGGGCAACATTTCCAGAAGGCACGAGATGCCGATGACAAACGTAATCGAAGTTGAATTGTTCGATGTTTGGGGGATTGACTTTATGGGCCCGTTTCCATCATCTTCGGGCTATCAATATATTCTACTTGCAGTGGAGTATGTATCCTGTTGGGTAGAGGCGATTCCTTCCAAAATAAATGATGCTCAAGTTGTAATGTGATTCCTTAAGAAAAACATCTTTACTAGATTCGGCACTCCAAGAGCTTTAATTAGTGATGGAGGGTCGCATTTTGTAAACAAATTGATGAGCAACTTGTTGGCAAAATATGGGGTCAAACATAAAGTTGCATTGGCATATCATCCACAAGCCAATGGACAAGCATAAGTGGCTAATAGGGAGATCAAACAAATCCTTGAAAAGGCGGTGAACATCAACCGAAAAGATTGGGCATTAAAATTGGATGATGCTTTG
This sequence comes from Rehmannia glutinosa, assembly GCA_016081115.2. Classification (NCBI taxonomy): domain Eukaryota; kingdom Viridiplantae; phylum Streptophyta; class Magnoliopsida; order Lamiales; family Orobanchaceae; genus Rehmannia; species Rehmannia glutinosa. The sequence continues at coordinate 22,237,118 of CM071933.1, read as the reverse complement.
TGGGCATACCTGACTGCATATAAGACACCGTTGGGCACATCTCCATATCAACTTGTCTTTGGGAAGTCATGCCATTTGCCGGTAGAATTGGAGCACAAAGCATTTTGGGCAGTCAAGAAACTAAATCTGGATTTTCAAAAAGCCGGCGAGGAAAGGTTGTTCCATTTGAATCAGATGGAAGAGTTTTGGGATGAAGCTTACGAAAATTCCCGAATTTACAAGGAAAGAACCAAAAGGTGGCATGATAAGATGATCAAGAAAAGAGAGTTTTTACCGGGAGAACCGGTGCTCCTATACAATTCACGCCTTAAATATTTCCCGGGAAAACTCAAGTCTAAGTAGTCGGGGCCATTCGTGATAAAGAAAGTGTTGAATCCACCTGGGATTGTAGAATTGTTGACAAAAGAAGGCGAAACTTTCATGGTAAACGGCCAACGGATTAAGCACTATTTCCACCGAGGGAATCAAGAGGAGGTGACATCCACCACCTTGCGCGACCCGTAATTTAACAAAACAAAGGCCAAGCTAAAGACATTAAATATAACGCTTGTTGGGAGGCAACCCAATGGTTTTTCGTGTGACTTTCATTTTTGTGTGTGTTTAGTTTCAATTTTGTGTGATTGGAGTGATTTGACATGCGTGTTTCTATTAATGAGTGTGATTTGTGTGTTTTTGTTTCATTTCTTTGTGTGTTTTTATATAAAAAAAAATACCTAAATTGATGTCAGTGCGCACGGGTAACCCGTGCGTTGCACACCACCCGTGCCCTGCGGGTAGAGGCATTCCACCGGGGTGGCGCACGGGGCACACCACCCGTGCGCCCCGCAAGGGGATAAATTTGACGATTTTAAAATTGTTCTTCTTCTTCAAACTCTCCAAATCGCGCGCCCCTCCCTAATCCTCCCTTGTTTTTGAAATTTCTTCAAGTTTTCACTCAAATTCGTCCGTTTAATCCCTCCCCCATCACAATTGAACTTCACTTTACATTGAATTCGAATTTGCTTGAAGAATTGTGAGCAAAAGCACTTAGGGTTCAAGTCATCTACTTCGAGTCTCACTTAGAGAATTCCGGTAAGAACACCGTTTCTCCTTGCGAATTCGTTGTCCATTATGTATTAGGGATCATGATAGGTGCTTATTTTGATTATTTTCCTATGAATTGTGTGAATTATTCTTTGAGGCAAATTATCAAACACCTTGTGGGCTTGTGTAATTGAGGAGATTTAGGATGAATTGTTGATGAATAAGGCATGGCCAATGATTGTTTAAGCTAATACTTGTCTAGAATGGCCATAATTTTTGCTTGCTTGGGGTAGTTGATCGATCAAAGTAAAGTAGTCAAGTGAATTTGCATCACCTAATATGTTAGCTTTAATCCCCTAATTTGTTGTTGCCATTGATGATATTGGGATGCTAATGGAATGTATTTCGTACAAATCCTTCATGGCGAGCGAAGAAAAATCCCGTGGTGGAAGAAGACGTGCACGCGGGCGCACAACGCGACGTGGCACCGCCAGAGGTCGACCAAAACAGTCGGCATATGGGGTTGACTTGACAAATGCCGATGATCTTGAGCGATGGAATCGCTTGATCGGTCGCCAAATAGCTCCATCCCGCTATGCCGACGATGATTGTACCCAAACTTTGGGGATACATGAGGGCGTTTGGCGTCTTTTTCGCAAAGGTTGGATGGACAAACTTCATGAGCCGAAGGTGGCCGACATTTAAAAGATATACATTGGAGTTTTTTAGTACCGTGGAAGTACTCAAACAAGGCGGGACTTTTGAATCAGTATATGATAAAATTTCGATTAGGGAACGTTCGTAGACAATCGCATGACCCAATTGAACACCATTTTCGAGGTCCCAACAAACGCTCGTACCCGCCGATGCCCCATTATGATCAATATGACTTCGAGAATGCTTGTGGAAACACCACAAACGGGGCCGATGATGTATGCCGCGCGGACCGCCAAATCCTCTTGATCCGGAATCCGATTTTTCCGGTATATACAACGCGTGATCGCATCCTCCGTGTTCGTCCGAGAAAAATTGGAGGGATGACGACTAAGGAGCTTTATCTCCTCTCGTGTATGGTCACAAATACCCCTACAACACAGCCGTAAATTTTTCCAAGCAAATCGAACAGTTAGCTAGGCGGGAAGGGGGTATGATTTCTATAGGGGCCTCATTACCCCTATTGCCCGGCATTTCAATGTCGATTTCCAAGAGGCTTGGAGCCTATCCCGGCAAAGACTCGGGTTAATTTGGCATCGTTGCACCACATGAAGTTCATAGCACACGAAGACAACACATTGGTACTTCTACAAAAGAAAGGTGCATTTCCGTTGCCTAACCCGCCATACACCACATTCGATACATTGACGGACACCACCAACTTCCTCATGAACTCTGATGCACATAACCGAATTACCGAGGCTATAGAGGCAAGAAAGAAGCGCAGAGTTGAAGGTTTCTTGGATGAAGAGGATATGGTGGCGGAGGAGGATGAGATACATGGACGCGAAATGGGGATGGAACCTCATCACCCCCAAATTGGGTATGATATACCCGAGTCCTCACACGGAGGCGATTACCCCCGACATTCTCAAAGCGGGGATCGTCCCGGTACTTCTCATAGTGGAGGACCCCAGCGCGGCACTGATTTTCAAGACATGTTATATGCGTTTGGGGAGGACTTGCGTCGGCAAGGAGAAGAGTTGAGGCGGCAAGGAGAGGATTTGAGGCAACATAGGGCTGATTTTCTCGCGTTCAGCGAGCGATCCGATCGGCGTTACGAGGAGACGTGGCAAGTGCTCCAACAGCTACAAATGTGGCAAATTTCTCAAGGCCACTTCCCACCGCCGCCGATGATTCGAGTATATCCCCACTTTTCGTTATTGAAATTCTATTTTTCCCCTTAGGACACTATAATTTCTTTCAAGTTTGGGGGGAGAGATAGTATTTTGATACATGAAAAGTGTGGTTACGGAAAAAAAAAATTATTCATGCATTTTGTGTTTTCATATAGTTGCATTAGAGCATTCTAGGTTGCATTTGCATTAGAGCACGTTTATAGCTTTAGCACGTCTATTGCTTTCGTAGTGGTTAGAGAGTGAGTTGACCGGGCATGTTGCAACTTGTTGTTGTGTGTTGATTGAAAATTCATATTGTTAGGATTGGATGTTGGTTACGAGTTGATTGAGCCTTGAATAGATGACATTGAGCATGTTGATATGGAAAACTTGGTTTGATACTTTGAATTACATAATTGCAAGCCTGTGAGCTTTAGAGCCTTTACTGCTTGTATCTTGCGCAGTTTTGTTGTGATTTGAGTGTATCATTCATGTCGTTAAAATTCTAGAACTTGCTTGGGTATCTCTGTCAAGGCCACATGTCGTATGCGAATTGTGAAGGTGATTAAAGGCCATTTTTGTTAGCCCTTCAAGCCTTTTGCTTACCTAATGATGATATTGAAATTCCTAGTTAGCCAAGTTGAGCCTATAGCCTATTTCTTTGATAGCCACAAAATTTAACCCTTGATCTTAATATATCCATCACCCAATACTCGAATGTATAGCGTTGAGTAAAGAAATGAATGAGGATGAATGGGTGGGAATTGAAAAGTAGGGTAAATGGGCACACTTGGTTAAATGGGACATAAAGAGGAAGGAAATGAGTTGAGTAAAAAAAATGCTGAAAATGCACAAATGAAAAAATGATTGAAAAGTTGATAAACTTGGGGGGCGAAGGATTGTGAATGGAGGCGATTCTCAAAAGAAAGAAAGGAAATGGAGATAAATGAAGTTGATAAAAATGAGGGATGATTGGAGTAGCATATGGGATTGTAATGAAAATGATTGATATGCTCATCGATCTATATACTCGAGTTTGAGTCACTTTATCCAAAAGTTCCTACCCGAACCAAAGAGCATTCATTACAACCAAATGAGAAAGTCCTTTTTGATTCACAAATTGCATACACTTTAGTGGCGGAATGTGAGACGAATTGCAAACCTATGGCAATTTTGCGACATCGAATTGATTTGAGCGTAAACACGTCTTATATCCTCGTGAGATGAGAGCATACACTTAACTTTGAGAGTTGGAATTCAGAGCATTTCACTTTGTTTACTTGAGGTTTGTTCTTTGATCAGATATTTGAGGCTTGATTGGTTTGTTGCTTGACGTTCATGATGAACAATATGAATTTCTTTTTGGATCCGTTGTGTGCGCTTTTATTCTTATCTCCCTGTTGTGCTTGATTGTATTTTAAAAAAATTGCTGATCGGGACGGTCAACGGTGTAAGTTTGGGGGATTTTGATAGGTGTGAGTTTTGCATGTATTTTGAGGCGTATTTCGAGCTATAATGATGGGTAAACATGCACATACTCACGTTAAATGTTACATATTCACTCCTTGTGGAAAAGATATTACACTTTGCTTATTTTGTAGGAATTTCATGATATTTGAAGCTAATTGAATACGAATACAAGGAAAGCAAAGTGGAAACACGGAGAATTGAGTGGATATACGAAAAGTGAAGCTTAAAAGAGCGAAAATTGAGCGTCTACGGAAAAGACAAGGGGCACACGGGTTGGGCGTGCCTCAGACACAACCCGTGCACCCCTGTATAAATGTAATCGAGTGCAGACATGGCGCACGGGTAGCCCATGCATCGACGCATGACCCATGCGTCCTACAGAGGGTTGGATTATTTCACCGGAGTGGCGCACGGGTAGGCCATGCTCCGACGCACCACCCGTGCGCCCTACAGAGAGTTGGATTATTTCACCAGGGTGGCGCACGGGTAACCCGTGCTCCGACGCACCACCGTGCGTCTCTACTGAATCCCATAATCTGCAAAGATTATGCCCTAAACTTGATGGTGGGTATAAAAAGACTTTTGGGGGCGCACACAAGGATATTCTGGCATTTTGGGATCTACAACACAAGACAAGGGTCAACTCTTGGAAGGAGACATCAAGGAGACAATCGGGTTGCATCGGAGCTTGAAGAACGGAGATATATCGAGAGATTGTCGATGTTCCTAAGTTTTTCTTGCTTCTCTTTTAGTTTCAATCTTTCATTTTCATTTGTAATGGCTTTGAACACTTTGTTTATAAGTTGTTTAATCATGTGTAGCTAAACTCTAGAGATTTCCGTGTTTTGGAAGTAGATTAATGAACTCTTGTTGGATGTTTTAATCTTAGTTGAAGTTATTATCTTGAAGCCTATTTGAGTATTTTGAGCTTATTCTTGTTTTATCACTTGATCAATGATTTAACTTGTTTGATATATTGATTCATAATTCGAGAGATGAGTTTCAATATTAGATCTTGAATACTCGACACAAATATTTGCATGAATCGAGAGGTTTGTAAATATTTGTGAGGACAATTGATCTTTTGTGCTTTTGGGAGTTGAATGCTTTATGTTGAGTAGAGATGCTAGCATAAGTATTTCAATCTACATTTTATATGCATCTCGAGAGGAGGATAAAATAGCTTTGTGATCGTCTTATAGAAATATTGATAATAATGTGGCTTGATTAAACCTACAACAAGAGGATTATTAATCGAAACCTTAACTCGAAATCCATTACATTATCTTGATACTTCTATCATTTGTGTTATCTTAATCTTGTGTTTTAGTGATTTAAATTGTCTTAATCTCAATACAACAATCATCAAATTTCGATCGTCTAAATAAAAATAAGACTATCTTGGATCAATACTTAGCATATTAATTTATTAGTCTCCGTGGATACGACCTTACTACCCTATTCTATAACGTACACCGTACACTTGCGGTGAAGCTAAAATTATAGGCGAACACCAAACGGGAATTAAACCCTAGCTTGAGTAACATAGCCTTGAGATAAGTCCATTCAATGCGATCGTACGCCTTGCTCATATCTATTTTAAGGGCAGCCACACCAACTTTACCTTGTCTCTTATGTTTAAGATAATGATTAATCTCAAAAGCAATCATAATATTGTCTGAAATCAGCCTCTTCGGAACAAAAGCACTTTGACAGTCCGAAATAACATCAGGAAGTACTTGCTTTAGACGATTAGCTAAAACCTTCGACACAATTTTGTATGCCACATTGCAAAGAGCAATTGGCCTCAATTCCGACACCACCTGGGGATTGTTTTATTTTTGGAATAAGAACAATATTAGTATCATCAAATCCCTTCGGAATAAGAACAATATTAGTATCATCAAATCCCTTCGGAAACTACTTCAGAGCCCGTAACATCCCAGAATTTTTGATAAAATGTCGGATTCATCCCATCCGGGCCTGGTGATTTATCCGAATGCATAGAGAAAAGAGCTTCCTTAATATCCAATTCCGAGAAAGGGGCCATTAGATACCGATTATGTGCAGTTGTTACTCTCGGTTCAACACATTCAATAACAGGGTCGCACACACAACCTAAAGACGAAAAAATCTCCATAAAATGTTGAACAATATGGTGACCCAAACCAGTATCCCAAGTAATCGAAGAACCCTGTCGATCCTTCAGCTGTGAAATCGTATTGTGTCTTTTTCTGGTAGATGCCACCGTATGAAAGTATTTGGTGTTAGCATCTCTACCTTTAAGCCAATAAAGCTTTGTTCGTTGCTTCCAAAAATCCTCTTGTTGGGCAAGTAATAAATTGTACTCCTTCTTCGCTTTTGCAAATTCTTCCACTGAAAAAGATCTCGCCCACCTCGAAAATCACCCATCTGCTTTTTAGCCTGTTTAATTCTGATATTGAAAGATTTTTAAGGATATCGCCCCACCTAAATAATTCCTCTCCATAGTCACCAGGAACACCTTTACCCAGGCCATTAACCACAACATCTTTGCACTCTTTTCTCTTAGCCACACATTTTCAAACCGGAATTTTCGAACGCGTCGAACACGAAATTGCTTACCCAATTCTAGAAAAATATGTGAGTAATCCGACATAGAGGCTTCCAAATGCTAAATCTTGCCATACGGGAAGGAAGATAACCAACTCGGAGTAGCTAACCCTCCATCTAACCTCTCTTCCACCCAATGTTGTGTGCCTCTACCTCATTCCCAGGTATACTGATAACCCAAAAAACCCAAGTCCAGAAGATCGCAATCACTTATTGTCGAATGAAAACCCGTGAGGAGCCATGAAGGATGATCGAACTTGCCATGTTTTTCTGAAATAGACAATAGATCATTAAAGTCCCCTACACAACACCAAGAGAGATTAGATTGAATAGCTGGTCGACGAAGAAAATCCCACGATTGTCGTCTCCTAGACCTCTCGGGAAAACCATAATATCTAGTTAAACAAAACTCTGGCGTATTATCAATATGAACCGCAACATCAATATAATTAGACGAGAAACTAATCAATTCACCCATATGTTGTTTTCTCCAAAATACTACAAGGCCGCCACTGTGTCCGGAACTACTAACCGCAATAAGACCTTCATAACCCAACTTAATCCTGATATTCTCCAATTTCTCCTTATGTAACATCGTTTCCATTAAAAAAATAAAAGACGGCTTTTTCATGTGGACTAGGTCCATTAAGACTTGAACTGTTCGTGGGTTGCCAAGCCCACGACAGTTCCAACTAAGGGTACTCATAATTCTCGGTGGGCCTGAAAACTAGAGCCCAACGTTTCCACGTTTTTTTAGTTCTTGTCCGAATTCTGAACCCCGAAGAAGACCCGAGCAAAGAGGATGTATCTTCAACACCCTTGTCTACAACTGCCGAATAATCAGTTATCCTACGCCCTTTTTATTTTCTGTTTTATCAACTTCCTGACACTTGTATGTAGTTCTTGTATTAAGCCTAGTGAAGCCTGTAGGATAAACTACCAAATCTCTTTCATCACAACCGTCCTTATCCACATCAGTTAAATTATCCTTGATAACCAACTGGGAACTGCCTTTCGCCCATTTATCAGTTACAACTGCTCCCTTGAAAGTAGGACCACGAGAAGCAGTTGAGTTATCTAAACAGTAACCGTCAGCCCAACCGTGATGGCCACCGGATTTTTTGTTCAGCAAATATGAACGCAACCAATGAGAAGCAGAGAGGTTTATAGATTTCCGAGAAGGCACTCGTAGCCAGACTCCATAAGCACGATCTCCACCAACATTAGGGGAATTAAAGAGCTTTTCACAAAAAAATCCGAATGGCCTAACAAACCACAGAAAAAACAAACAGTTGGAAGCCGTTCATATTTGGAATTAACCCAAATCTATTCTCTGTCGGGCTTCTTAAGTTTCATTCGACGCTTAATAGGTGTACGTACATCAAAAGCAACACGAATTCTCATATAATTTTGCCATACACCATTGAAACTAAATTGGTCCGCATCCGAAAAAGTTCCAATAAAGTTACCAATGCGCTTCCCAACTTGCTAGGTCATAAACTCAAACGGCAAGTCATAAACTTGCACCTAAATGTCAGTGTAGAAAAGAAGTGAACGAGAGGGTTGCTCTCCCACATTCAAGCGTTTTGTGATCAGAAGTGAATTGTCGAAAGTCCGCGGGCCATTGGATTGAACACATGAGATATCCAATTCATGAAAGAATTGAAACAAAAAGAGATTAGGACCTACCTCTTTAATGAATACACCTTTAACCGGACGCCAGATCGAAGCCAGATTGTTTTCCTTTATAAATCAAATTTATCTGATGCTCTGTCAAGAAACGACCAACCAAACACCAACGGAGTTCGAATTTTGCACAACATCATCGACTCCTCCGCACAAATACCACCCTCCTCTTTCTTCTTGTAATTGCATTCGGCAATACAATTTTGTTGGGTTCGCTATATCGCGGGGCTAACGCAATGAAAAATTAAAATTTAAATCATGCATACAATTATACGTAAATAAAGCCCCGATTCTCGTAGCGATTTAACGATCGCGCGTTTATACAAGTGGTAAAATAAGATTTAGGATTTTATCTAAAATTGCTTCCTTTTGAAGATGATGTAGAAGAATCCAAATTCCTCACAAGGGTAAATCCTCGCAAACTCGCCAATAGAGATTCAAGCACATCCCCTCTAATTGAGTCCACCTCTTGGTTGTGACACCGGGATAAATTCTTCGCTAGTAAAGTTTACCACGTTTTCGAAATTGGAAAATGGAATAGAATTTAATTCCAATAATCAACTATTGTTAAAATTTTGTAGATGAATAATTATTGGTTAATTATTCTCTACTAAAATTTTGAAGAAAAAAAATAGTGTATATTGAAGAGAGAGTAAGTGAGCTTAGATTAAGAGTACAAAATGAATGTTAAGAAACCAACATTCATTCTCATTCTCTTCAAAGAACCGTCTGCTCCAAAAATTTCATTAGATGAAAACATCCTTTTGTTTTCTTTTAATCTCAATCAATGAAACATAATCATTAGCACAATACAACATTTTTATTAGAAAAATAAAAGGTTGTACAATGCCACCTACTTGGCTACTTTTCTACACATGCTAACATGGTGCATGTGATTTCAAAGTTAGATAAATGATGATTTTTTTCAATCTCTCTCTTCATTATAAATATATGTATATATATATATCCTAATAATATATATATATATCTCATTTATTTATTTCTCTTCAATTATATAGTTGGCTTCTACAATTAGGCCTACTAGATTAAGGTATGGGATTGGACTTTAAAGTCCAATTAATTAATTCTACTAATTAATTAATTTAAATCCCAATAATCAATTCAAATATTGATTAATTCATTCTATTCCAATTATTTGGTTCTCTAATCAAATTAGATTTAATTAAATAATCAAATTATATAATTAAATATTTAATTCAACAATTGAACTAAATTAAAACCCAATTAATTAATCTATATCAATTAATTGCATCCAACCATTGGATTTTTTAATCTCAAAATGTCAACATCCAAAATTATGTGTGACCCTTTTAGGTTCACGACTAACACTAGTAGTAGGCTTACAACTTTTGTAACTTTCGAATAATAATAACTTATTCTATTTATTAATCCAATTAATAAATATACTTGAAGTTAACTCTTTAATTTCAAGAACCTACAAATCATGGTAACATCTAGCAAGTAGCATGATTACCTAGTATTAGGTGAAATAGCGAGTAAACCTATTTCAATTGCAATTGCATACATGTACGATCCTTTCGACAACTAATTTCCTGATTAAATCTTGGGCATAGATTTATAAGTCGAACCCAATTGATTTAATAACTGTGATCCCATTTCAAGTTCTTGTGATTCTTTTATAAATCAAATTCATCGTGCCTTGGCCAAGGTCTTTGAACCACGAACTATGAAAACATAGGAAATTCCCTTATTAAATGATAAGTGTCAAATTCTATGTTGGCCACACACAAACCTCCATGCATATCACTGCAATACCCAAAATATCTCTTTGTGATTGTCAAGCAATCAAAAGATAAATCAAAGTATTGTAGGATATACACAAGGTATAGTCGTGCCTCAAGTACGAGGATTAATCATGTACTATTGTAATATAAAAATTCTTATTCGACAATCAAAGCTTCTATCTAAGAATTTTCATTGGGTCATGTTCAGTGAACTTGTTCGCTAACAAGCACCCACATATGTGCATTTGTGTCTAAACACTGATGTTAATGGAATGCAACATCCTCGTCTCATGAGCATGCACCATATGTACAAGTCTTACGGGGTTATTTAATGTCCTGTCTTGAAAAACCCATCGACCTGGAACAAATTTAAGATCAAAGCCTTAGAGACATGTTCCATGATCGCCATCAAATGCGCGACCATGCCTCATAGCTTAAATTGATCTAAGGACTTTATCATATGTGCAAATATGTGATAAGTGCAAAAGAACATAAGATAAAGAAATGCCTTTATTATTATTATAATTTCCAATAAAATTGTTCTACAAGTAGAATAAAATCCAATCTAATTGGAACGCTGGGCATTCTACTCTAACAATCTCCCACTTGACCTAGTTCCAATTGCCCATGTATCTTAGGCCCATCTTTTCGAGATGTCCGTCAAATACCTTTTGTGATAAGGGCTTAGTTAGCGGGTCTGCTGCATTTTCTGCTGAAGCAACTCGATCTACAATTACATCGCCTCTACCAATGATCTCTCTGATCAAGTGGTATCGTCTCATTATATGCTTGGATCTTTGATGGGATCTTGGCTCTTTTGCTTGCGCTATAGCACCGTTGTTGTCACAATAAATCATTATTGGATCAACAACAGATGGAACTACACCCAACCTTGGATGTAGTTTCGTATCCAAACAGCCTCTTTTGTTGCATCTGATGCGGCAATATATTCAACTTCAGTGGTGGAGTATGCAGTCATTTCTTGTTTGGAACTTTTCCAACTAACTGCTCCCCCATTCAAGATGAATATATATCCAGACATGGACTTAGAGTCGTCTTTATCAGACTGGAAACTAGAATCAGTGAACCCTTCTAGTTTTAGCTCTCCACTGCCATATATCAAAAACATATCCTTAGTTCTTCTCAAGTACTTAAGGATCATCTTAACGGCCTTCCAGTGTTCATCACCTGGATTGGACTGATATCTGCTCGTGACACTCAAAGCATGTGCGACATCAGGCCTAGTACAAAACATTGCGTACATTATGCTTCCAATAGCGGATGCATAATGTATGCGAGACATTCTTTCTCTTTCTTCATGTGTCTTAGGAGACATAGCTTTAGAAAGTGAAACACAATGACTCATAGGCAGGTACCCTCGTTTAGATTCCTCCATACTAAACCTTTTTAGCACTTTATCTATGTACATGGACTGGGATAGTCCGATCATCTTTTGTGACCTATCTCTACAGATCTTTATCCCTAAGATAAAAGATGCTTCTCCCAAGTCCTTCATGGAGAACTGTTTAGACAACCAAGTCCTAGTTGATTGTAACATACCTACATCATTTCCAATGAGTAGAATGTCATCAACATAGAGCACAACAAATGCAACTGCACTCCCACTAACCTTCTTATACACACATGGTTCATCCGAATATTTATGAAAATCAAATGTTTTGATCGTTTCATCAAATCGAATGTTCCAACTCCTAGAAGCCTGTTTGAGTCTATAAATGGATCTCTGGAGTTTACAAACTTTTTGCTCGCTTCCATTGGATATGAATCCCTCTGGTTGCTTCATATAGATCTCTTCTTTAATGTTTCCATTAAGAAAAGCGATTTTCACATCCATTTGCCATATCTCATAGTCATAATATCTTTGATATGGCTAGCAAGATCGAATGGATTTAAGCATCGCTCTTTTGGTGAAAAGGTCTCATCATAATCAACTCCTTGTTTTTGAGTATAACCTTTTGCAACCAAACGTGCTTTAAAGGTCGCCACCTCTCCATCTACTCCAAGCTTTCGCTTGTAGACCCATTTGCAACCAATGGGAACAATTCCATGTGGTGGGTCCACCAAGGTCCATACCTTGTTGGAGTACATGGAGTCAATTTCGGTTGATCGCATTGCTTCTTTCCATTTATCTGAGTCGATGTCTGACATCGCCTCTTCATAGCTTCTTGGATCATTATCCAAAAGGAGTCCCTCTTCTTTATTCTCTAATAAAAGGTTTAGCCTTTCAGGTGCCTTTGAAACCCTTATGGATTTTCGAAGAGGTTGTGCTTTAGATGGTCCCGGCCAATTTCAGCTGGTGCATTATCTGCGACAACATTTGGGAAATTATGTGGTTCTTGAACTTCTTCAAGTTCTACTGCTTCGCCACTCCTCTGAGAAAGAAATTCTTCTTCAAGGAAAGTAGCATTCCTCGAAACAAAAACCTTTTGTTCCGAAGGATCATAGAAATAGTATCCTATAGACTCTCTTGGATACCTCACGAATTTACATAAGATGGATCGCATATCCAACTTATCTCCCACTTGTTGTTTCACATAAGCAGCACACCCCCATACTTTGAGGTATTTGTAGGAGGGTGTCTTACCACACCACATCTCGTATGGTGTGTTGGGAACGGCCTTAGATGGCACCCTATTCAATAAGTATGATACTGTCTCTAAGGCATAGCCCCAGAATGAAAGAGGTAAAGTAGTGAAACTCATCATTGATCGAACCATGTCTAACAAAGTTCGATTTCTACGCTCTGAAACTCCGTTGAGTTGTGGAGTAGCAGGAGGAGTCCACTGTGAGAGAATACCATTCTCTTTTAGATAATCAAGAAACTCAGTGGTCAAGTATTCACCTCCTCGATCTGATCGAAGAGTCTTAATACTACGACTAGTTTGTTTCTCTACCTCACATCTAAATTCTTTGAACTTTTCAAAAGCTTCAGATTTGAACCTCATAAGGTACACATAACCATACCTAGAAAAGTCATCGGTAAAAATTATGAAATAGTGATAGTTCCCTCGTGCACTAACACTTAGTGGACCACAAATATCTGTATGGATCAAATCCAGCCAGATCTTTGGCTCGTTCCACTTGTCCAACAAATGGTGATTTGGTCATTTTTCCTTTAAGACATGATTCACATGTTGGCAACTTTTGATCTCCCATAAGGTTGAGTTTTTGTCCCAACTTGTGTATTCTTCTTTCGGAAATATGACCTAATCTAGCATGCCAAAGAGTGACAGAACTATGATTATCTAATTTTCTTTTATTTTGTTGAATTGTGAGAATGGGATTATGGGGAGTAACTGTGTATAAACAATTTGCCAAATAATCGGAATATATAAGTGCATAATCCTTGAAAATGGAACAAGTTCCATTCTCAATTACAAATTTAAAACATTCTCTGTCCAAAACAGGAACAGAGATAATATTTCTAATAGTATCCTGAACATAAAGACAATTGTTCAAACATAAATTAAAATCATTATCCAAAGATAGATAAACAGTCCCTATAGCTAATGCAGCAACTCTTGCTCCATTCCCCATCCGAAGGACCATCTCCTTTCTATCAAGCTTTCTGCTTCTTACCCCTATCTGCAAATCATTGCAAATATGTGAGCCACAACTGGTATCGAATACCCAAGAAGCATCAATAACTGATAAGTTAACTTCAACAAAATATATACACGAACGTTTGGACTCGCAAGGTACTCCTTGCAATTCCTCTTCCAATGCCCCATTTTGCCATGATAATGGCATTTGTCATTGGCTTGAGAATTAACCTTTTTCTTGCCATTGTCCTTTGCCTTCTTGTTGGGCTTAGAGGAACCCTTTCCTTTCCACTTCCTTTTCTTAGACTTTGCAGCCTTTGATCCTAAAGTGGACCCAACAACATGACTGGCTTATCCTTTTTGATAGTAGATTCACCGTCTTTAACATGTTCACCAATTCGGAGACTAGTCTCCATGGAGTAAATGTTAAAATTGACAACAAACGTGTCAAATGAGGGAGGCAAAGATTGCAACAAAAGGTCCACATATAGTTCATTGTTCATAATGACTCCAAGGGACGTAAGCACTTTCAATGAGCGCTATCATCTTGACCCATGGTCTTGGGTGAAGAGCCCTCGATCATCGACATCACGAAAAGCTCATTTGATATCGATATCTTATTTGTCGCGTTCTCTCACCGTACAACTCTTGTAGGTGGAGAAGAATCTCACTAGCATTATCTAGACCTTCATTCTGCCTTTGCAGCTCATTTGACATTGATGCCAACATATAACACCGAGCCTGGAGATTATCATCAACATAACGAAGGTATTCTCCATAGGCTTCTGATGTAATATCCTAAGGAGGTGGAGGAGGTGTTTGATCAAGTACATAAGCCCTCTTCTCAGACTGAAGGACAATTTTTAGGTTTCTCAGCCAATCAACAAAATTTGGGCCAGTTAATTTGTTTTGCTCAAGTATGGATCCTAGTGGATTCTTAGCCATTTTTAGTAGAGTTATCTACAAAAATAAACGAAGCAGAAAATGAGTAAACTATGTAAAATATATTCATTCAATATAAGGTCTTTAATATTAAATGTCTCCCACTATTTTATTCAAATTTTATTAACCCCAAATAAAATTCGGAAAATCTAATTTTCTTAATAGGCTTGAAGCCCAACAGAAATATTTCATACCCCAATTTTGTGAGCCCATGAGATATTTCTATTGGTAGTCAACTCTTTAACAATTGTATCATTTATACAACCCTCAAGATTATTTACCTCACGTTTTCCATATACCCCATTTTATGAGCCATATGGTACTAAGTGTCAAACATAACCCATCAAACATTCGTGTAGATGGAGCATCAAGATGTTCCACGACTCATGGCCAACATAAAGATGAGTCCATCCCACGAGTATCTCAATACTTGGTAGATATCACAGCTTTCCAACACAAAATCACTCCACGACTCGTGGCCAGTGATCAAGTGTGGTAGCATCGTCATGTTATCTTCCTTTGATGGAAAGCATGGAACGATGAGTCCTACCTATCTTGTCCATTTTGCTTGATATGGAATTAATTGAAATTAAATTCCTTTTAAGTTTCAAAAACTTGGGGTTTTAAACTTTTCAAAAATCTCATCAACTTAATTACTAGATTGGTTTTTATTTAACGCAATTCATCATATGAGCGCAAGTAAAAAGCATTAAATAAATCTAGCATACATCCTATGCAAAAAGCGGTGGGATGATCATTGCCAACCTATGCGACCCATTTGAGCCAAAAATGGGTCTGTGGTCAATCTAAGGGTCAAAATAAATAGAACTATTTTTATTACATTTCATTAATATACCCACACATGCATGGGCCTTGATTCTTCTATTCTATTACATTTGTAAAATAATATACCCACACAAGCGTAGGCCTTCGCATCGAACGTCCTCCAATTACAATAAATGGAAAACCTCACCACCTAATTTACTCTCAATGCGAAAAATTAAATAATTTACAAATAATTGAAAACCCAAAGAAATGAAATACATCCAATCACATTGGTCATAGGCTCATGATCATCCCTAAATAAATCATGCTAAAACATCCATCACAAGAATTTAAAAGAATTTAAAGCATTTAAATTTACCAATTTTATGTGCCAATTAATATTGGGATAAAATAACCTTTTTTTTATTAGAATTGAAATTAACAATTTAATTTCAAAACTGAATAAAAAAAATTCGAAATTTGTTCAGAATCTCCAATAGGTAGATTCACTAAACAAAATTACCTAAAAGCTTTGAACAGAGAGTTCCGAAACCTCTTTCGAAGATAATTCAAAAGTTTTTTCAATTTTAACACATTTAAAATCAGTGCAAACTTTAATAAACCTTTTCAATGGAAATAACAGATTAAGAAACTAATCTCAATTAAAATCTTCATTAAAAATCACAAACATAACGTAAATACCCTTCCTTTTTTTTATAAATAAAACTTTACGTAATGTATTCTGAATCTCGACAGATTAAGAAATTGTGAAATTCAATTTCATCCCAAGTATAAATCAAATAAAACAGTTTTATCGCACATAAAGTAATTAGTAAAATATATTTTAACAATTTAAAACATGCTTGAAAACACACATAAACTTGTATAATCGCGAAACCGTGGCTCTGATACCACTGTTGGGTTCGCTATATCGCGGAGCTAACGCAGCGGAAAATTAAAATTTAAATCAATTGTTAATTTCAATTCTAATAAAAAGAAACTGTTGGGTTCGCTATATCGCGGGGCTAACGCAGCAGAAAATTAAAATTTAAATCATGCATACAATTATACAGAAATAAAGCCCCCGATTCTCGTAGCGATTTAACGATCGCACGTTTATACAAGTGGTAAAATAAGATTTAGGATCTTACCTAAAATTGCTTCCTTTTGAAGATGATGTAGAAGGAATCCAAATTCCTCACAGCAGGGTAAATCCTCGCAAACTCGCCAATAGAGATTCAAGCGCATCCCCTCTAATTGAGTCCACCTCTTGGTTGTGACACCGGGATAAATTCTTCGCTAGTAAAGTTTACCACGTTTTCGAAATTGGAAAACGGAATAGAATTTAATTCCAACAATCAACTATTGTTAAAATTTTGTAGATGAATAATTATTGGTTAATTATTCTCTACTAAAATTTTGAAGAGAAAAATATTGTATATTGAAGAGAGAGTAAGTGAGCTTAGATTAAGAGTACAAAATGAATGTTAAGAAACCAACATTCATTCTCATTCTCTTCAAAGAACCGTATGCTCCAAAAATTTCATTAGATGAAAACATCCTTTTGTTTTCTTTTAATCTCAATCAATGAAACATAATCATTAGCACAATACAACATTTTTATTAGAAAAATAAAAGGTTGTACAATGCCACCTACTTGGCTACTTTTCTACACATGCTAACATGGTGCATGTGATTTCAAAGTTAGATAAATGATGATTTTTTTTTAATCTCTCTCTTCATTATAAATATATGTATATATATATATATATATATATATATATCCTAATATATATATATATAAATCTCATTTATTTATTTCTCTTCAATTATATAGTTGACTTCTACAATTAGGCCTACTAGATTAAGGTATGAGATTGGACTTTAAAGTCCAATTAATTAATTCTACTAATTAATTAATTTAAATCCCAATAATCAATTCAAATATTGATTAATTCATTCTATTCAATTATTTGGTTCTCTAATCAAATTAGATTTAATTAAATAATCAAATTATATAATTAAATATTTAATTCAACAATTGAACTAAATTAAAACCCAATTAATTAATCTATATCAATTAATTGCATCCAACCATTGGATTTTTCAATCTCAAAATGTCAACATCCAAAATTATGTGTGACCCTTTTAGGTTTACGACTAACACTAGTAGTAGGCTTACAACTTTTGTAACTTTCGAATAATAATAACTTATTCTATTTATTAATCCAATTAATAAATATACTTGAAGTTAACTCTTTAATTTCAAGAACCTACAAATCATGGTAACATCTAGCAAGTAGCGTGATTACCTAGTATTAGGTGAAATAGCGAGTAAACCTATTTCAATTGCAATTGCATACATGTACGATCCTTTCGACAACTAATTTCCTGATTAAATCTTGGGCATAGATTTATAAGTCGAACCCAATTGATTTAATAATTGTGATCCCATTTCAAGTTCTTGTGATTCTTTTATAAATCAAATTCATCGTGCCTTAGCCAAGGTCTTTGAACCACGAACTATGAAAACACAGGAAATTCCCTTATTAAATGATAAGTGTCGAATTCTATGTTGGCCACACACAAACCTCCATGCATATCACTGCAATACCCAAAATATCTCTTTGTGATTGTCAAGCAATCAAAAGATAAATCAAAGTATTGTAGGATATACACAAGGTATAGTCGTGCCTCAAGTACGAGGATTAATCATGTACTATTGTAATATAAAAATTCTTATTCGACAATCAAAGCTTCTATCTAAGAATTTTCATTGGGTCATGTTCAGTGAACTTGTTCGCTAACAAGCACCCACATATGTGCATTTGTGTAACACCCCTACTTTTTTTATGATTCATATCTTATATTTTTATTTATTTATTCTATTTATAATTAATATTAACTATTTATATATAAATATACGTTTTTATATTTTATCTACCTCTAGTGGTTACCTTCTTTTTTTTTTACAATCCTTAATAATACCCATCATCCCCAACTACTAATCATTATACTCACCATATATAACCCACTTTAATCTACTTTAGGCAACCTTACAACTAATCACAACTCACCATATTTTCAGAAAAACTTTAAGGCTATAGTTTTTCTTTTTTCCTGAAACCCATCATCTATTTTGATCATCTCCAAACTCATTTTTCAACATACATAGTTCAACCAAGACAAACACCAGGTAAGTTTGTGAACATTCCTCTTCAACTGTCATCAAATTTATTTATCTCTTACATTAATATTCAATGCATATTCTTTTCTTTTTTTCACTTCGGTGGAGTTTTCGCCGGAGTTCGTCGGAGATGAGGGATGGGCTATGCAATTCTTTTTTTTTGTGTGTGCGTATAACGTATTGGGGTGTGTGTGTATATCCGTTGTATGTGTGGGTGTGTGTAAATAGAGTTGAAGTGTTTGTTTGTGTGTGTGTGTTAATAGTGAGAGAATTTCATGAGTAATTTTACAAAAAATTTCTTGCTAACTATATAACAGAAAATAAGTATAGATTTATTTATTATGCAATTCATATAAAATATATGAAAAAAAACTATTGCAAAAGTGTGTGTGTGCAGGTGTCACTACAAAAAAATGTAGAAATTGCAACAAAATATTTGCGGCAAATATAAATATTCGTTGCTAAAGTTGAATATTAGCGACGAATATTATAAGAATTGTTGCCAACTAATTAAAATAATAAAAATATATAAGAATTTAGTGTATTGGCAACAAAACAAAGAAAATTCGTCGCTAAGTATAGCGACAAACAATTACTTTTTTGTAGCTAAATATTAATAAATATAAAAAAAATAAAAAAAATAACTGTTAGCTGCAAATATATAAATTCTCGTTGCTAAAGTTTCAAAATAATTTAAATTTATGAAAATTATGACTTATTGTGCGGCGAATTGTTTAGTGTTCGTCGCAAAAATGTTTAATTTCTGAAAATTACAATTGCGTTTGCGGCAAATTGTTTAGTTTTCGTCGCAAAATATTTAATTTATGTAAATTACAATTAAATTTGTGGCGAAATATTTAGGTTTCGTCGCAACAATATATGAAAATAAAATTATATTTGCAGCGAATTGTTTCGTTTTCGTCGCAGAAATATTTAATTTATTTAATTACAATTTATTTTCCCCTCGTTTGGGTTTCTTCTTTCACTTTCTCCCGCAATCTTTTCCCCTCCCGCAATTTTTTCCCACTGCCAGACGATGAGTCTCCTCTCCCAGCCACCATGACTCGCCGCCACCGTAGTGCAAATTAGAGGTTAACATCATTCATTGATTGCTTCGTATTTTATGCTTTCAGTGATTGCTTAACATGCTTCAATAATTTTTTATGCCCATTTTTTTTTTTTTTGAATATTTTGGGTGTTATTCATTGTTCTACGGGAAAATCGCCTTTCTGAGTTGTGTATCAAAAGCCACCAAACATGCTGTTGACTTGGTGAAATTACCTCAACGCATTGGGTTTATTGTTGCACCGACTAATATGGCTAAGGATGCGGATAATGTTCAGGCTGAAGTTTATCAGAAGTTGTTGGAGACGAACCAGAAATTTAAAAAGGCATAAAAAATTGCTATTGGAATGGTAATTGTTTAAACTCAAGTGTTTGGATTTATCTATTGATGCACAAATCCAGTGTTAAATGCTATTGTGCTACTTGGATGTTTCCAAATTGTTGGATTCAGGTCTTCAATGTATTTTGGACTGAGTTAGAAGATATGCATGTTTAGTCATCCTCTCATTTTGATGTTTCCAAATGTTCATATTGCTATGCAGGGGAAGATTGTGGGGCGATTTCTAAGCTTTTCTGTTCACATTCAACAGGTTTCTTTTTCGCTTTTGTCTTCCTCTGCCTGAATAACATGCTTTTTTTTTTTTTGCATTTTCTGCCAACTTTTTTTGTTCAGAAATTAATCCTTACATGGATAGCTCATATATATAAAGCTCTGCTGTTTGTTTGTTTTTAAGTTTTTAATTGGTTATGAGCCTTAGTTTTTTTTTCTGAAATAAAAATGGTTTGATTTGTAAGGTTTTAGGTGAGGGGTATGTTTTTGTTTGTGAAAATGTTATGGGGTGAGGCTGAAACAGAATATTCTTCCCTCCAGGTTAATATAATGTTGCATTCTGTAGATGCTTTAATTTGATTCACAAGTTTTGGACTGAAATTGGTTTATTCTGCAAATAGTTTACATGGGAAAAGGTGAAAAAATTATCAAGAGACAACATCCATTAAATAATAATAGAAGATAATGTTTATCTACTATAGGCTATACTTTTTATATACTTCAAAACACTGAGCTCTCTGTTTGCTAAAATCAGAGGTATACTCTGCATTTCTCCATTGCTCTGTAACAGCTTAAAATGTGATAATATCTGAAATACTAGATGAGAGAGTTATGCTTGCCTGTAGTGAATGTTTTCAGGGATAGATGACCCTATATTGGGCTGATGCATCCTTAATGGTGCAAATAAGCCCTGATATTTTATTAAGAATTTTATTATTCTTTTACCATATTGAACTTTAAGTTTTCATCACTTTTCTCCTGTATGATTTGTATCAGCTTGGAGGTTGAACCTAGTACTACCAAATGTAGGTAAAGTCTAATTGCTGATCAGAGTTACAAAACTAAGGTTTATTTCTATCAGGCATCAACACAAGGAAAAGCTTTATACAGTTTTCTTTTCTTTTCTCCATTAACAGCATGTAATAGCACTTAGCCATGCATACTCCTGTATATTGATCTTTTCTTCTTTGCTTTCACAACATATAGATTGAAATCCTTCAAGAAATTCCATAACAATAATATGATCACCATCATATGTTATATGATAAGGAAATTAAGAGTGGAATGGGAAAGTAGCATGTAGGTACATACTGAGATATTTCAATGTATTTTAAATGCGTATAATCAGAAATTCTGCTTTAGATGTTACTTAAGTCTTTATATTGACTTTAGCCAATGTTCTTATATGTCTTTACTATTAATTTGACTTGTTTCTAAATTTTGGTTGCAACTTCAGTAGTTGCTAAGCGAAAGGCGATTTGATTTTCTTTCGTAATCATCCTTCCCTTTTGTTTATTACAAACTTTTTTGGAGACGTGAACATCAAAATTGCATGTTTCAAAGTTATATTTCTGTGGGAGTATTTTTACCTTTTGAAATATTTTATAACTTAAAAAATGAGGCCAGGTTGTTCAATTATGGAGCGAGACTGGATGATGAATCAAGATCGAGTGAGTCAAGAGTACATAAATGGTTTGAACCAATTTTTGGACATAGCCGAGAAGTATATGACAACGTCCGGTTATCGAAGATTCGTTGTCCTTGTCGAAAGTGTGGGAATTTAAATAAGTTAAGTTTTGATTACGTTCGAGGACATCTTTATAGATGGGGGATTGATCGATTCTACAAAGTGTGGACGTTTCATGGCGAAACTAGAATACCAAGCGTTAATACGAATCATATAAATGAAGTCGAACATATCACTGATGATGAAGAAGATGACACTTTTTTGACATGTTAAATGACTTGAGGGATGCTGAAGTTGTTGGCAATAGTGGGGTTCGACAAGAAGACAATAATGAGAACGCGCCTATAGGAGATTTGGGAGGTAGTTATATGTCAATGTTTGAAGAAGCACGAAGAGAGTTGTACCCGGGATGTACTAGTTTATCTGCTTTTAGTTTCTTAGTGAAATTAATGCATGTGAAGGTGTTGAACGGTTGGAGCAATAAGTCATTTGATATGTTGCTTCAATTATTGCGAGAAGCATTTCCCAAACCAAATGCAATTCCTAGCTCACATTACGAAGCTAAGAAAATGTTGAGAGAGTTAGGGTTGGGATATGAATGCATACATGCTTGTAAACATGACGCATTTTATTTTGGGATGAACACATGGGCAAGGACACATGTCCTAGGTATGTAACGAACCTCGATATAAGTATGATAATGCAAACAAGAAGAAAGTTCCTCAAAAAGTGCTTCGATATTTCCCTTTGAAGCCAAGACTAAGAGATTATTTTTGTCAAAACAAACGGCAAAAGATATGAGATGGCACAAGGAGAAAAGGGTAGAAACCAACGGGTATTGAGACACCCCGCAGATGCCGAATCATGGAAAGAATTTGATAAATTACATGAAGCTTTTGCGAGATGATCCTAGAAATGTTCGTTTGGGAATGGCGACTGACGGTTTTAACCCATTTGGAAACATGTCAAATTCTTATAGTATGTGGCCAGTTTTACTTGTGCCGTATAATTTGCCTCCATGGAAAATGACAAAACCGTCATACATGATTATGTCTCTTTTAATTCCCGGGCCTAGAGCACCAGGGAAAGAGATAGATGTGTACTTGCGTCCCTTAATTAATGAATTGAAGGAGTTATGGGATGATGGGGTGGAAACATATGATGCATCATCTGAACGAGTATTTCAATTACATGCTGCTGTGATGTGGACAATTCATGACTTCCCAGCATATGGGGCAGTATCTGGGTGGAGCACAAAAGGCTATAAAGCGTGTCCTGTATGTCTTGAAGATACTGCAAGTCAAGGTCTGCGGAGTAAAATTTGCTACACAAACCACCGTCGATTCTTACACTTGAAACACCCCTGGCGTAAAAACAAGGGTTTCAATGGAAAGTTTGAAAATGAAGGCCCGCCTCGAACCTTTAGTGGTGTGAGGTTTTGTCTCGCACTAGATTCATTACCGGAGGTGATATTTGGTAAAAATACCGCAATGATCGGAAAACGAAAGCGTTCGGTTGGTGACACCAATTGGGTTAAGAAGTCGATTTTCTTCGAGTTAGAGTATTGGAAGGACTTGAAGTTGAGACATAACTTGGATGTGATGCACATTGAGAAAAATATTTGTGATGCTTTGGTTGTACACGTTGTTGAGTATAGATGGAAAGTCGAAGGATACAATCAAAGCTTGCTTAGACATGCAAGATATGGGCATAAGGAGCGAATTACATCTTAAGAAGAGTGGGGACAAATTCATTAAGCCATATGCCGCTTACACATTGACTTTAGAAGAAAGACGTGAAGTTTGTCGATTTTTAAATCAGTGAAGTTCCCGATGGTTATGCGGCTAATATTTCAAGAAATGTGAACGTGAATGATGGAAAGTTATATGGGCTAAAGACGCATGATTGCCATGTTATTTTGCAAAGATTGCTTCCGATTTGCCATACGCAAGTTTCTACCAAAAGACATGTGTGGCACAATCATTGAACTATGCGACTTCTTTAAGAAACTCACTCGAGATCTTTACATGTTGCTTTGATTTGAACAAAATGGAGGAGGATATAATACACATTTTGTGCAAGATGGAACGAATGTTTCCTCTCGCATTTTTGACATTATGGTTCACTTGCGCTTCATTTACCTCGTGAAGCCATATTAGCCGGACTGTTTCACCACGATGGATGTACCCGTTTGAACGGTATTTAGGACACCAAGAAGTTTGTACGCAATAAGGCAAGACCGAGGGATCTATTGCGAGAGGATATGTTGTGAATGAGGCATTAACCTTCTCTTCTTTATACATGGGACAAATTGAGACAAGATTTACTCGACGTAACGCAACAAAGATGTTAATCAACCCAATCCATACACTTTAAGTGTGTTCAATCAACAAGTAAGAGTGATGGGCAACAAACGAAATCAAATTGCCATCTCGTTCGCAAGAAAGCACATTTGGTATGTTCTCAATAATTGCAAAGAAGTCATCCGATTTAGAAAGTAAGTTATCAACTTTTTTTTTTGTGAATAATTTTGAGTGTATATTGTTATAATTGCAATTATTATTATGCAGTGAACATCTGCAGAATCTTAAGACCAAATATCCATCGAATAATATTATAGAACGCCACGAGGTCGAATTTCCACAAAATGGTTTAAGGAAAAAATGATGAAAGCAAGGACTTTGAAAGATATAGATGCCACGGAAGACTTATACTCTCTTGCATTGGGACCTGATATTGAAGTTAGCTTGTTCGATGCTTGTATAGTTAATGGTGTTCGGTACCTCACATTTTCTCGTGATACTCGCCGCACAACTCAAAATAGCGGGGTTAGTGTACCGTCATCAGACGATGGTGATAATTTGGACTTTTTTGGAGTTTTAAAGGATGTTGTTCAAAATAAGCGGGGTTAGTGTACCGTCATCGGGCATAAGACACACTTAATGTGGTGTGATTGGTTCCAGTGTAACCCCAAAAAGAAATCGGTCGTGCAAGAGTTTGGTCTTACTTGTATTGATACATCTAAGTTATGGTACGAGGATGATCCCTTCATTTTGGCAACTCAAGCAAGACAAGTTTTTTACTTGAATGATGTAAAACGTGGAGGATCTTGGAAAGTTGTGCAAAAGGTGCAACATCGGCAAATATATGAAGTGACCGAAAAGAAAGATGATAGTAGTGGTGAATATGAACCTGAAAGTACTTCAAACAATGAGCCTAATCAAGAAATTTCATCAGATGAGATAAGTTTAGTAGTACGTGATGATTTAGAAATTCCACTACTTTGTAGAGTAGACATTCAACCTCAACATGTCGAATTGTTGGACAAAAGAGTTTTAAATAGTTTCATTGACGAAGATGAGAGCACTCAACCAAATAGTGATGGAGAAGAGCAAATACTATCATCCTGATGATGATAGTGACTAATTTGAACAAGCATGGTATCAACTTTCAATTTGTATTTAGTTTATATTATTAAGTATTATTTCATAAAGTGTTAGTTTTTGGAAAAAAAGAAGCTAATAAAAAATATTGGTAATAAATCGCACGTAAAAATTTCATATTTGTTTTGTGTTTTGCAACTTGCACTATCACTAAAATGATTTTAATCATGTGTTGTTACTTGCGGTATGCCTCCTAAACAGTACAAGATCAACCTATTATTAATCCGATTCTTGATGTCCCCGAGAGGAGGCATCCAAGGTTAGTTGGTTTAATTTTGTATATTATTTACAGATTTTGTTTCTTGACCATGTGTTGTTTCTTGAATTTATTTCTTTTATTTTCTTGAAGCTCCTCCACCAAAAAAGTGTAAAGAGACGCGAGTCAGACATGGAGAAAAGCTCAGGCGTCTCGTTGAAACTAACGGAAAGTTAGCACTCACTTTCCGTAAGATTGAAGGTCATCCAGTAGGGGAAAATTCGACTGAGTTTATAACGGAGCTTGGAATAGCCGTGAAGAAGTTTGCACCGCTCCAAGTGAAGAGTTGGCGACACATTTCCGAGGAGCATAAACAACCAATCTATGATCGACTATCAGTTAGTATATGAATGCACTCTATATTATCCCTTCTGTTGTATACTTACTTATGAAATGTTGTATATATTGTAATATATCTTGGCCATTGATTACTATTTGGATGGTGTAGATTTAGTCTTATGGACTAACTTAGGAGGGTGGTCTCATACGATCCCCTCCCTATATATATATATATATTTATATATATATATATAAAGAGAAGTCGCTGGAAAGAGTATGTTAGAATTTTTCCCGCTCTTTTACACTTACTATAAAAAGTAATAAAAATTATGTGTAAAAATAAGAAATGATAAATATTTGGTATTTTTATAATTTTTGGTAGTCAACTTTCTTTAAATAATCAATTTATAAAATTATATAAAAAGTATAATTATGTAAATTAAGTTTCCAAATTTGTGTGTGTACTGCATTAATTATGTATTTTTTTTTAAAAACAAGTGATAACTTTTTCGTTTTTGATCCGTTTTTTTACGTATAATATATAAAATTAATCATTTTATTACGATCTTCAGTTTGAAACCCATATTGCAATATAAAATAATAATAAACATATAATAAATGAAATATAAGAAACATTTATTACTTTTTTGCAATTTGTAATGGACTTTAAAAATTATGCATTTGGTTATTGGACATCAATTTGTATATTCATGTATTTTGGTTATTTGTGATATATGTATAGTTGTTATTTGGCTTAGACCATCTCTTAATACTTATATACACTTATATTTGAATTGATTAAATTTAATAAAAAAAAGTACTTATTTTAATTGAAGAAAATATCTCAAATTATGTATCCAAATTTTACGTATCACATATACCAATAAATAGTATTATATATATACATTTATGTACGAAGAAATTTAAGATTTATTTAATATAAAATTATATTCATAATGGTATTTTATATATATTAACATATTTTTTCATGTTAACATAAATTATTTTTTATATTTATCAACGTATTTTGATAGTCAAGTTTCAAAGTTCTACATTTGGAATTAGATATGGATTTGATCGATGATATTTTTAGATTTATGTGTATATATAAAAAATAAAATAATTTTTATTTTTGGAATGTTCATTTTCTATTAAAATTACGTTGCAAAATATATAACATGGTTTATGTTTGATTCCTTTAACAATATTAACAATTGTTGAGCTTTCAAACTCCAAAATATATTGAAATTTGAAATATCGTTATTATTGATCGCATTTAAAATACAATTTATTAAATATTAAGCATTGGGTAGTAAAAAAATTCAAAGATTGACGGTTAACCTTTACTTTCTTCTAGATAAACAAGTTATATAAATAGATACAATTCATATTCACACAACCAAATATTTCGTATTTAAAAAAATATTTGTTATAGTTTATTAGAGCTGTCAAATGGGCTGGGTTGGGCTGGCTCGGTGTCGGCCCACCGGGCCAAAGGAAGAAATCAGGTCGGGCTGGGCCAAACAGTAACTGGGCCTCTAATTTTATAGCCCAAGCCCGGCCCAGAGCATAAAAATACACTGAAAATATCAGGCCCGCCTGGTTGTTTGGGCCAGTCGGGTCGGGCTTTTGAGGCTCGGTATTTTTTGGGCCTATAGTACTAGAGCCCAACTCGGTGTTTTTACCAGTCGTCGAAATCGAAATTGACAGAAATTATAATAACTTTTTTTTTATGTTTTAATTGTATGACTTATTCTCAAATTAAATATCTTTATTTATATTTTAATTTTTTTTTGAAATTTTAAACTTTTTGGAATCACTATTTTTCTAAACATAAATACGTAAATAGTAAAATAAAGAATGAGAACAAATAAAATTGTAAAGGTTTTTTGGGTTTAAGTTTTAGAATTGATAAACTAACAAATTATAAATAAAATTAATATCAATAACAGATAAGTACAATATACTTATTCGGGAAACGAAAATGGAAACAGAGAATCTCCATTTTATCGAATAGGAATAGGAAGGGGAGGGGATATAAATACAGTCCCTACCCCATGCCGAGCCTAGAGAAGCGAAGAATCCCCATCCCCGCTTCTATCCCGAATTAACTGGGGACTTCCCATCGCCTTTTATTTGGTTACCAACGGGGATGGTTCCCTGCGAGGATGTTGTCATCCCTACTATTCGGTTACCAACGGGATGATTCCCTACGGGGATATTACCATCCCTAAATTCAAGAGATAAAATTTATAGAATCGTTATAAAAATATAAATATAACAAAGATAAAACACAGAACCTAACATATATACACCCCGTGCATCGCACGGGTTAAAGATCACAGACCTCAATGGTAGTTTTGTAATTATCCCAACAAATATATTACTATGGTTTCAAGTCAAAAACCATAGAAAAAGAAAAGAGAATGAGTGGTTTTTAGTCGCATAAAATTTGAAATTAATTTTTAAAACCTTATCTGATTCGTACGTTGTCTAAGTAGATTAGATGATCTCGCATTAAACATGCGTTAACATATTCACATTACTAATATTCTCTCTTGATGCCATGAGAACTTGGAACTTGACTAACTATTAGTCAAGATTATCAATTCAGAATACCGTACTACAAAGTTGGAAAACGGATTCGCATTTGTGCCTTTTGATTAAAACACCTTTTTGTTAAACACAAAACAGATGAAAATTTCTGAAAAGGGGAAAGATTAACTAAGGTTGTCATTTTTTTTTAAAAAAAATAAATGGAAATATATAAAAGAAAGGAAAAGATCCTGATCACAAGCCGATCAGGTAGCAAATGAAAAATAATATTAAACTTCAGAAAAAAGAAAAAACAAAAATATCCGCACACTTTCATTTTATGGGAGAATCATGATGGAAAATTGTTTGGAAGATAAGAAGAAAAAATTGAGAAGTGTGGTTGGATATAAAGTAAAAAAAAATACATAATGATATTGTTGATGTGATAGGTAATATTGTTGAGATTGTAATTATTGTGAAAATATCCCAATATTATTTTGTGAAAGAAATGTTGCAATTTCTTTCCGAATTGACCATGGATATTCTTTTGGCTAATAATATTGTAATTCAAATTTGAAATATTTTTTAATAATAGAAATTTAATTTAAGAGTCTATTAATTACCTACAAAAAATGTCATCCTTAAATACAAAAGTGTGCGATATCTACGCAGACGTCAATATTGAATTGTAGTTGGGTATATTTCTTTTTTCTTACTAATATGAACAAATTATGTTTTCATCTTCAAATTAAGCAAAAATAATCTATTAAATGTGAGAAGTTTACTTACAGTTGTAATAACCTTGTATCGTTTTAACGCATATTATACTCGTATAGTACTCGTACATATGAATAATTGAAAATTACTTTCATTTCACGTACACATTTTGAAGCACCGGGTAATACGCACATATTATAGTTATCCGTATAATACTTATCGATAATACTTGATTTTAATAAATTTTATAATATTCAAATAATCTAAATATTATCCAAAAATAATCTGTAAGTATTGTTACATAACTAATAAAATATAGCATTAATAATTTATAAATACACTAATTATTATTAAATAATTATTATTTAATTTATGTCATAGTTATTAATTAAATAATATTAAACTACTCTAAGTTATATAGTATAAATTAATATATATAAGCATGATCATATAAAAATAATGTCAAAATAAGCCGTATTTTCACTTTCAAATAATTCTTTACATTCATATTTCACTCGTACATTAACAAATCCATATATATATATATCATTTCCGTATTTTTTGCCTAATTTTTATTCACAATTTTTCATAAATATTCATAATATACTCGTATGTGGGCCGATCCTTTCAATGTTTTGGCCTGAGTCGGTTTTTACAATTGGGCTTTTTTCCTATACAAACTTAAAGCAATAGAAAGAATAATGTGCAATATATAATACAATCCTATTATAGCTAAAATAATATGACATTCATGTTTAATAAATTGAAAATAAATAATTTAAATGCAACTCGTCTTACAGTTTTGGCGGCAGAAATACTAATCAAGTCAGTGTAATCAAATTGTCCAATAATATCCTGCGAATTGTGACTCTGACAGGCGTGTAATGACATTTTAATTTCTTGTCTCATCAATTTGTGTTATATTAAATTTTGGGCCTTAAAAATGTTAAATTTGATAATTTAAAACAAGATATTGTGGGTAATAAGATTTGAATTTGGGTCACCTTTTAGAGTGATAAGGATTCAACTACTACAATAGATTTATTCTTGGTGCCCTATTTTATTTTTTTATATATGTACAATACATAGAAATATATAAAAAAATCTGGATCCCTAAATTTCGAAAAAGAATTGGGCCGGAGTCCACCGACTCCTTGGACTAAAGCAAGGAGTGGCCCTGCTCCTATATATGAAACAATGATTTTTTTTTTTCATCCCCTATTTAACTATCTAAGGTAATATCTATTTTAAAAATATAACAGAATGGACAATAAGTTGAAATGTAACACACACAGAAATTGGGTTTACCCAATTTTGTCTAGTTTTTGGCACTTGCATTACTTCAATAAATCGTTTCATTCTAATTTAACCTTTGGCCAATTAACAGAAAGAATGAGTGTAGATGACGTGTAGCATGTGCAATTAAATTGTATGATGTTTCATCCACTTTCACGGAACGGCTAGGGTCCACATCACGTGGTTCTTAAAAAGGAAACACAATGCATAGAGAGAAAATTTTACCTTCATCCATACCGTACGTCCGTACCCCCGTTAACGCAAATAACAATTTTACCCTAGTTTTCCAAGTTCGAATCTAGCTAGATTTTCTATCCTACTATAATTAGGATTATATACATCGCTTGTTTATATAATACAAACTCATTTTATAATTTGTTATAATTATACCAACAAAAAAAAAAAAAAAAATCCATGGCAAGTAAACGTGACCATGGACAAAACATGATCATCAAAAACCCTATTGATCAACTTCCCAAATCAATAGTCAGGAAATCAAGAACTCGCAAACCTTGTGCAAGTACAACAAGAAATCTGCAGTCACATAAGATATTGGATCAAGATTATTCATCGATGAATTCGATCAAGAAGCCAATTGAAGAACCAATACAGGAAGATGATGATTGGATTTGTAAACCATTGTCGGAGTATTATATTCCTGGAGATATTCCTGATTTAGATGGATTAATGGCGGCGGAGAGAGCTACAACAAATTATTTCGGGTTTCAAAATCCAGATAGTTTAATTAAGAGTTGGATACTTAAACCGTTGTCGGAATTTGATGTTTTAGGAGATGTTGCTGATCTTGATGCATTAGAGTTTGATAAAATAATTACTTATGATGATTTACTCAATATTGATGTTTCAGATGTAGAAGATTAACCATGCGATATACATTTTTTTATGAATGAGAAATAAACTTCCATTCTATTTAATTTCTTGTTCTGCGGGTATATTTTTCCGTAAATTAGCACCAAAAGTGGGGTTACATATTTGTCTTCATATCCAAAAGCATCTTCCTCTTTTCACTATTTGGCATTCTGATTGTTTTATTCATTTTCATCGAAAATATATTTTATATTTTTTAATTGTTTAATCAAATCAAAAAATGAACATAAACATATATAGGCAAATTTAACGGAATATTGTGAATGACAAATAATATTACACAATTGTGGTATTTGGTGGGGGTTTTAAAAAGTAAAGAGAATTGTTAATTCAAAGGATACAGGTGGAAGCATAACGAGAACGAAGAATACGCACAAGGTAATCTTAAATACGTGAAGAACGCAAATAAGCTTTGGAAAAGCAATTGAACTTAATAATATTCAACTTCCCTAAAAATAATAACAAAACAAATATTTAATTTATAGGATTAAAGTCCTACAACAATAAAACTCATAACTGTTGAAAACTCTTAAAAGATAATAAAATAACCTAATAAAATAATCTTAACAGATAATATATCTTTAATCCTTATCTCCATCATTCTCTCCGGGGTCGAAACGATTCGTCCTTGAATCGGAAGAGAGATCGTAAATAAAAGAATTATCAACCCATGGAGGGGCGCGAGGAGGACGAGATGGAAAAACAAGATGAATATCAAACTATATTTGAACTGGATTAATATTAAAATAATTGAGGTCGAACGGTAGAAAAGCATATCCTCTTTGCCAAATCAATGGTTGATTTCTAGTGCATCCATCGAACCAATCTGAAACGTGCCATTCATTTCGGAATGTAGGGCCAACAACAAAAGAAGTAACATATTCATCATGAATTGTGTTCCTTATCCATGATGTCTTGTCGTTACTTGTTTTCTCTTTAGTTGTACATTGAATATCCTCACTAACATTCTCAATTTCTTCATCGAAAATTGGTGGGTCGTCATAATTGCGATTTTCTTCATCAAAAATTGGTGGGTCATCATAGCCACCATTATCCTCGTTGAATTGCAGAGGGTATTCATAGCCAATCTCTGGAATAGTGTCTTCATATTCCTCATCAGAAATTGGTGGTCCATTCATATCCACCTTCTTCAATGTCACTTGGGAATAAATCATCAATGTCTGTGGAATTGGTTTCAAATTGGGTGAACTGGATGGGCACAATATTGCAGACAAACTCACAATCATCAAGAAATCGTTTTTCAACAAGTCTCTTGATTTCTTGAAATTGGATGCGCATGATATGGAATTGTTTTGTCAGCAAGTCGATCTGCTAACGGATTTGCGCGGTGTCGTTCATGCGGTGTGGATTCGGTCTGGACAACATGGTTCAGAGAGCGTAAACTGGTCTCTGAATACCAACTGATGCAGGCGAAAGCGTAACGAGAACGAAGAACACACACAAAGTAATCTTAAATACGTGAAGAACGTAAATAAGCCTTGGAAAAGCATGAAACTTAATAATATTCAACCTCCCTAAAAATAATAACAAAATAAATATTTATAGGATTAAAGTCCTACAACAATGAAACTCCTAACTATTGAAAACTCTTAAAAGATAATAAATTAACCTAATAAAATAATCATAATAGATAATAAAATATCTTTAATCTTTATCTCCATCATTCAGTTAAACACTCACTTGACTGGTCAAACCAATTAACGACTAATTTTTTTAAACCTAAATTTAGTCGTGATCTCATATTACGAATGACTAATAAAAAAGAATTAAAGGCTAGTCATGATCTCAATTCACGACTGGGGATAAACTAATATACCAATCGGTTATGAATTTGGCTTATTTAACAGAATATTTTATGTGTCACCGAAATTAACACTTTTGGGGTACATCTAGTGGGTCTTAAAATTTTAAGTAGTGTAGGGGTAGCCAACATGCACTACTACAAAAAAGTTGATAGACACCGGTTTTAAATCGGTGTCTATTAGTAAACCAACCGGTGTTAAAGCCATTGGTGTTAAAAGTCTGAACTCTTTCACACCGGTTTAAAACAGGTGTCTTTTCCCTGAAAGACACCTGTTTTAACTTTTTGACACCGGTTTAAAACCAATGTCTTTTCCTTTAAAGACACCAGTTTAAACGAGTGTCTATTAGTTAACCAACCGGTGTTAGAGCCACTAGTGTTAAAAGTCTGAACTTTTTAACACCGGTTTAAAACCGGTGTCTTTTTCTTTAAAGACACCGGTTTTAAACCGGTGTCTTAGAGAAAAAATATCCGCTTTCTATTGCCCTGATGTTAAAAGTTTATGTATTTGACACCAGTTTTAAACCGGTGCCTTTTGATGAATAGACAGCGCATCAAAACCGGTGTCTTAATGTTTTAGAAGCGGTTTTAAAAGGGTTGTTTATTTACGCAAAAACACCGGCACAAAGCTGCAAAAAAACCATATAAATAAACAATTCATTATGAACTCCAATTCTAGCAACCATCATAAGTTCACTACCAATTAAACATGAACTCCATTAATACTAAAGTCACCTCCAATAGCCAAAATCCAACAAAAAATACTAGTACCGAAGTTTTCTTTCGATAAAACAAACTATAAATTAATAATCCAATTCTATCAACCAACAAAAAGACTATATAATTCAACTAAAGGTAACAAAATCCATATGATCAACATAGCTCATGTCATTCAAGTTTTCAAAAATGCTCAAGCTTCTCCTACTCAACCTTAAACCTTTGTTTATCGTCACGAAGCTCGTTCTTCTCAGCCTACAAACATACAAACAGAGTTGAATGATTTAGCCGTTAATGAAAAAATTAATAAAAAAAATAACTAATTACATTCCAAGTTGGTCCATGAATTGCTAATGACTATACTGTTCATTGAATTTCAACTCAACACAAACATTTGTTTGCTTGTCAATTGCAATTTCAACAACTACGAAACATGATGTAAAAACAAGAAACAAAAGAAGGCAAATCAAAGTGCCACAGAAAATACCCCAAAAAAGATGAAAAGAAATACATAGTTCCAGATACCCCAAAAGAAGGCGATTCTGAGTCTTTCTACTTCCTGCTTCAGTGCTTCGTTAAGTGCTGCGTATTTTGTACAGCAAAATACTCTAGTTACTAAATAAATAAAATTGTGAAAAGAAATACTATTAATTAGTTATCTGCTACGACTTACCATCACGTAACTGAGCTTGCTGTTCCATGGCTTGCAACCGAAGCTTAAGCTCTGTATTCTCATTACTCAGCCTTGTTGTATCTCTCTTAAAGAGACAAAATTTGAGTGAAAAGCATCAAATACATGTTTTTGAAAGGGAAAATCTAACATGATTAGAAAAAAAAAATCCAACACCACTATATTGTGTGTACAAGAAAGGCAGACAAGCATAGGACTTAAGTTTATAACATTTTTTAAGTTTATAACATTTTCCTTTTTATTAAAATTAGTACAGGAAAAAAAGAATACATTCCATCTAAAATAAGACAGGGATATGACTTAAGTTGGTACGAGATAATCTGATGATCGCACATTCACACAATATATATACCTGGTACAGTGTCAGTTGTGCAGAGAGAGTTGTTGCCTCAGTTTGAAGGTCTGAACTTTCCTATCCATTTCAGACATATAGCGCACCTTTCTCTCTTTTGATCGAGCAGCAGATTGCCGATTTGCCAAAATCCTGTACGATGTTATGAATGTGTTAGTTGATTAGGGAAAAGAAAGCCAAATGGTGTCAGATGACATATTTAACTGATTAGGCCATAAAGGAAACGGAATATGTAAAAATTTAACAGATTTAATTCGAATCAGGACGTTAATCATATTTGTCAAATTTATGCTTCTAAACTATGCCTCAACCGCCCTGCCGAGATGGCTCATCACGAAAGACATTCAAGTAAACAAAGAAACCAAACAGGATTCTTTAAGATGCTTAGTCTCATCACAAATACCTTCACAGTACCACTTAGTACAAAAATTATCTAACTTATTAGAAGTTATCTTCCTCATTAAAGAATATCCCGGGCCTTTTCTGACTAACATATTAATAACGGAAAAAATATCGCAACAACTCTATTTCTTTCTCTCTTTTACAACAAAAAAGCGGGAAAAAACATAACAAAGAGTGTGTTTGCACTAAACCATAATAATACATAAACAAATCTTCAAGTAATGGAACTCCCATCCGGTAATTTAACGAATTACCATAGCCTTTCAGTATGAAAACCTCCAGATCATCTGTCCACTCCAGCAAACCAAACTATAAAGAGCATATTTACAAGTTAATCGCATAAATCATAATAATGGGGTTCCCTATCATATAATCTTATAATACTGTAGCACTCTTTTATCATAGATAGAATTGCAAAGTAGACTGTCATCGTTAAGACACTAATAAGGAAGTGAACCCATACGGGCAATAGTCAAATAAAATCAAATTAATAAGATTCATTTCTAATTACACAACATTAAAGAGGGGAAAAAGAAGTGAAAGTACCTCAGATGGACTGAACAGAGCACAAGCTTGATCAGTTGTGTTCAGCAAAGAATATAGTCAGTGACGGGTACGTGGGCACGGCGGGAATGGGTGACAGGTACGTGGGCACGGCGCAGGACGCTGCAACATGGAGCGGAAAACAATACTTCCATAAGTACAAAATACGCAGGCTTAACTTTTGATCTGTGCCTGCTCAAGAAGTACAGAGGCCAAGAGGTTTTAAGCTAAATATAATCAGAAAGAACATAAGAACCAACAACAGAGAAATGTGGAAAGAAAACTAAATTATGGAAAATGACTTGTTTGTTCAGGTATCAACTGCCATGAAAATGTAATGGAATATTAGAATGTTAGAGAGGATTTCTCCTAGAATAATAAAATTGTGAGGTATCAAATCTTGCGTACATGCACATCCACATATCTATTTAGAGTTTCCATACAACAAATACTAATAAGAGTAACAAACTGAGCTGGAAATACATATGAATAAAGCTTACTAATCTCCTAATCTTCCTCCTCATTGTCAATCTCAAAATCATCAGCAAAAGATAGTCGAGGGTCCGCTTTTATTTTCCGTTTCTTCAATTTCTGCAGCTGAAGTTCCTCCTCCCTGCAAAAAGACAATATAGATAAGAAAAACAACATAAAAATACAACAATAATTTTGTAAATAATAGTGGAAATTCAACAGGAAAAAACATTCACTCACTCTTGCTGCACCTTTAGGAGCTTCTCCTTCTCCTTCTCCTTCTCTTCCTCTTCAATTTTGTTTTTAATATTCACTCTCTGCAGCAAAAAGACCCAATTGAACTACCCAGACATCCATAAAAGAGGACTGATGGGGTGGGAAATCACCAAAAAGACCCAATTGAACTACCTAGATTTTGGAGCTTTAGACTTATAGCACACTGGCCAAGCTCGGTTCACAGCGTAACCAGGCTTGAGAATTTTAAGCTTGGTTTCATTCATTATCAAGCTAAATACTATCTAAATAGAGCAACAATATATCTCTCAACGCATTACATACTGTTCATTGTTAGGGTTCCGAATGGAAAAAGAAAGATAGGGTGCCAAAAATCGTAAATAAAATTGGCATATATAAATCTATATCAGTGCGTAATTAACGATCTCAATATTTCGAGGGCTCTAAATGGAACGGGTAGCTACCTCGGAGGTGCTAGAACCGAATTGGAGGAGACCCGGTTGGCCATTGGAAGAGGCGGTTTTGCTTTTGAGCTCTTGGATTTTGCGGCGCTCGGCTTCTCTTTGCTTCTCCAACCGGTATGCGATGGGCGATGGGGAGAGGTGAGAGATGGGGGGGGGCGCACGGGAGATTGGGTACGGGAGAAAGGATGAACTCAATTAAGACTTTCACTGTGACCTAATTAATTAGGGGCCTAACGACACCGGTTGTAGAACCGGTGTCTAAAGATCTGGTGTTAAAAAATAAAGACACCGGTTCTATAACCGGTATCAAAAAATCTGGTGTCTAATCTAAAATAATTTATAAAAAAGACACCGGTTTTCGGGAATTGTTTACAATAGACACCGGTTCTAAGAAACCGGTGTTGTTTATCAAACGACAGCACTAATTAGACACCGGTTTCTTACAAAACCGGCGTTAAAAAGGAAACGACACCAGTAAAGTCATAAAACCGGTGTCTTTTTGGTGGTGTCTATCAACAGTTTTCTTGTAGTGATGGGCCAATACGAAGAGCATCTAATATAAAGTTTTGTTTTTAATGTTAGATGTGTAGGCGTCTACAATAATTTTTTTTATGTGAGATGTGTAAGCACCATTTTTGACTATCATCTACAATTTAGTTTTTTTTTGTTTTTTGAATAATCAGAATGAGTACTAATTTAACAGTTTATTACAAGTACCCCACAAAATTCTAATATACATATTCTGTTAGTAGGAAGATGAGGTATTTTCTTAATTTTTTTTCAATTTTGGCTTAATATAAAATGATCAACCCTTATTTATAATAAGATAACTTTCTAATCAATGACTAGTGTTATATATATTTTGTTAGATTATTCTAGTGAATGAAATGTATTTATTAGATCAAATAAATCCTAGCATTGATTAGAAAGTTATCTTAGTATAAATAAGGGATTAAGGGTTGATCATTTTGTACTAAGCCAAAATTGGAAAAAAAAAAAAAAAATGCCTCATCTTCTTACTAACAAAATATCTCATATTCTAAATATATAATTTCTAAATAACCCAACAATAAAGATATATATGTTAGAATTTTGTGGGTATTTGTAATAATCTATTAAATTAGTCATTCTGATTATTTAAATAAAAAACTAAACCGTAGACGCCAACCAAAATGGTGTCCACACATCTGACATAAAAAAAGAAAAAAGAAACTTTATTGCAAGTGCCTACACATCTGATATTAAAAAAAAGTTATTGTAGGCGTTCTTCCTATTAGTCTCGACCAATTTGAAGTAGTGTCTACACTTAAAATTTTAAGACCCACCAGATGTACCCTAAAAGTGTTAATTTCGGTGATAAATACAATATTTTGTTAATAAATCCAATTCACAATCCGACTGGATATATCAGTTTTTTTTTGTTTTATTGGCCAGTCGTGAAATGGGATTGCAACTAGCCTTTAGTTTTTTTAGGGTAAATATCACTTTTACCCTCCGATCCTATACTCTCATTGAATCTAACTTTATCCCCTTATACTTTCAGTTGTATCATTTGACCCCCTTGTACTCTCAATTTGTATCACTTTACCCCCTTATACAATTAAAATATTATTTTATCCTCATATTCCTTTATGAAAGGACCCAAATGTTCCTACTATTATTTTTAAATTAATTTAATGGTATTCAATTCATATGTTTATTTTTTGGGAAAGTTTATTTGCTATAAAGTAAATTTAATATAGTTCCTATTAAATAACTATATTCTAGATTATTTTATGTTAACTAATATATTCATTTTTGTTACCATGATAAATCTAAAAAATGTGTAATATTATATTTTAAATAATATTTTGTAATATAAGTAAACTATTTGTATTAAATTTTTCATCATCAATGAATAATAATAATAATATATAGATAACTGTAAAGATATATTTAATAGAAATTATGTTAAATTTAAGAATATTCATTTTAGTATTTAGAAATTAACCACTAAAAAATAACTATTTTTTTCTATTTAACATAGTTCTCATTTCATCAAATTAACTTTCATAATTTAATTAGTTAATAATTAATTAATATTAAATTTATTTAAAATATTTATACTTTATATTTTATTGCTAATTATTTAACTTTATATATATCTTGTATAAAATTACTATACAACATGATATTTTCTATTAGCTAATGCATTTATACTTTAAATTTCTTATTCATCACAAACTTAAAATTATATAACTAGTGAAGGGTGTTGACCAGGGTTCGAACCCTGTATCTTTCAATTTCTTTGAGATTTAT
Source organism: Rehmannia glutinosa (assembly GCA_016081115.2). Classification (NCBI taxonomy): domain Eukaryota; kingdom Viridiplantae; phylum Streptophyta; class Magnoliopsida; order Lamiales; family Orobanchaceae; genus Rehmannia; species Rehmannia glutinosa. The sequence goes on along the minus strand of CM071933.1, from coordinate 22,197,801 downwards.
CCCCCTTCCTTCAACCATTACTCCCAACTTATTAAAAAAATAGTTTAACTGATTTGAGATTTTTGAAAGAAACAATAGAAAATAGTAAACAATAAAACTAATAGAATGATACTTGCTCTTTTTTCTTTTTTTATTTTTCCTTCTTTTTTAAGTTTTGATACTAAAGGACTAAAAATATTACACAATTAAAAAGTAATAAATAAAAATTGAGTATAAAATATAAAATATACTTTAGCCTTTGATATGTTCAATAAACTAAAATAAAAATCACTAAAATACTAAGATTTTTTTTTTCAAAACGATAGAAATATATTCATTACTCAAAAAAACTTACACTGCCAACTAGCAAAATGGTCACCTTGAACATACATACATTGATACATGTCAAGGGGAGAACTCCGTACGAGAGGTATAACCACCGTAATTCGAGGGAGCAAAACAAGAAACAACTAAAAAAAAACACAAAACAAATGAAAACTAAGCACTCCATAGGAGACTAAACCACCTCCGAAAGGAGGACTAAGGCACTCCCAAGGAAGACTACTCAACTCGAACAAATCCGGGCACGAGCTACATCACGCATTGCAAGACAGAAATTACTGACCGCCTACGAGTTTCGCAAATCAACCGGTAAAATAAAGACTCAAAAAAATTACAGAAAAAACCAAAAAAAAGAAAAAAAATGAAAAAAGAAAAATGTCTCTCCCTCACACGATCTACAACCGCAGCCCATCACCTACCCGGCTCCAACTCTCCTCTATGTAGCTCCGACCTCTGACTTGCCTCCACTTTCGATCGGAATTTCTGATCACCTCCGGATAACACATGAGATATGCCTTCATTGATCTCAATCATGAAGCATGGCTGGGGAGGAGAGGGGATAAGGGGAGGAGGAGAAGGAGAAGAGAAGGGAGGGGAGGGGAGGGGAAGGGAAGGGGTTGGCGGCTGAGAAAGGGGAGAGAGGGAAAGGGGTTTATAAGTTAGGGTTTGTAGTGAGAAGAAGGAGAAAAAAAGTTAGAGAAAGATGGGGGCAAGATTCTTTTAGGATTGACCGACTAAAATACTGAGATTTCATAAAACGAAAAATTAATATTTTTTAGTTGGGGTTCCGTAGATACCAAGCTTGTTCTCGCAATGCAAAAATCATCCAAGAACTATCAATCACCACCAGCAAGCATTAATGCTTATTCACGTACGAAAAAAGTGTCCCAACATTATTATGATTGATAATTACAAAAGACACCCTAAAGTTTGGGCTAAATACAAAAAAACCCAAATATATTTTAAAATTACAAAAAAAACCTTTTATGTTTGATTTTATATTAAATAGGGGATAATTGTAATAATTCTAGAAATATTAGAGGGGTTTTCGAAATGTGTTTTGTTTATAAAGGTGGAAAAGTGGGACGAATCAAATATCAATATTTTTTGTAATTTCCAAAAATCTGTGGTGTTTTTTTGTAATTAGCCCAAATCTCATGTTTTTTTTTTCTTTTCAAAAATTATCCCCTATTATGATTCTAAAGCTGGAAGCAGATAACGGGGCCCAAAATAAGTCTTATTTTTTACATTTTTCGCCTTTTGTTTTGGATAGTCCTACGTTATTATCGTTAGACGTTAATCACTGCAAGAAAGACACATATTGGTGATTCTTGACTTGTTTGAGTTGACAAGGAATTTTTTTTTAACAATATAAACCCTCATACTTTTCATACTTCAAATTAAGCATTAGCATCCTATTTCTTTGGAAGAAGCAGAAAAGAAAGAGTAAACTTGCTTTATTTTCCAGGTTCTTAACTCCCCTTAGCCCCTCTATTTTCTGCTAATTTTTGAAACGTCCTTATTTTTGTGATTTCATGATATATCGTCCTTATTTTGATTTTCTGAGATTTATTGTCTGACTGTGAAATGGTCTTTTGATAGTCTACATTAGCTTTAAGTGGGTTTATGATTAAGGATAAGGGATAATATTTTTTTCCTAAAAAATTGAACTTCTGCTAATTACAAAAGAAACCCTTCAATCTTACATTTTCTCCTTTCAATAGCAAAAAAGACATTCAAACCCCTTGATATATTTATAGAAATATTACAACTAACAATTATATTTAAGACGGAATTATACCTGATGGGTTTTTTTTATAATTTTGAAACATCTATTGATTTTTTTTTTGTAATTAGCCCAAATTTCAGGATTTTTTTGTAATTATCCATAAGGATAATAATAGTCAGACTGCCAAAAGATTACATTTCTTCAAGAATCTGACTGTCAAATTTAGGGAGTGTTTGCAAACTTTAAAAGAAAAATGATTCTCAACTTTTAAGTGGAAAATTCAGTTATTTTTTTCTTAGAAGTTGAGAATCATTTTTTCTTAAAAATTTGCAATCACCCCTATAATCCATTTGAGAGGAATTAAATTGCACTTGAATTCTTGGTATGACCTTCATTATTTAATTTAGGGGTAATTATATAAAACCCCTTGAGGTTTGGGCTAAATTACAAAAAATACCCTTTAAGCTTGATTTTGTGTGACATTTTCCCCAAAAAATATTTAAAAAAGGTGCTGAAATTTATAAACTCCCCTTTAGCCTAAACCTTAGGGGTGTTTTCGTAATTACCCCTTTAATTTATTGTCCCCAGATTCTGTTATATAACTCTGCTCCCCAACATGTCCTTATTTTTTTCTTGCAGGTTGAATTATAAGTGGGCAGGTTGGGGCAGTGATGGGCTCTTCAGAAGAGATTTCGACAGATAATTCTAAGGCGGTGATGGATGAATTTCTGAGGATTATGAGTGAGGATAATGATTCTGAAGAGATGCTTAAGAAAGCTTTCCAGGTTCTTAGCAAGTGCCAAATTAATGCACCAGTTTCTGCAGATTTGCTTTGTAGTTTCATGAGAAATTGTGGGGTGGAATTAACAATTGAGGAAGTTGAGGAGATAATTCGACAACTCAAGGTCAGCACAAAAGATAAAGGACAAATCAACTATGAAGAGTTCATCAAGATCATCAAGTAAGGACTAAACAACCCATAACTGTATTTATTTACAAAAGCTACCCCTGAGGTTCGGTGTAGTTACAAAAAGAACAAGATAAGTTTTAAAAATACAAAAAAAGAACCCGAGGTTTGATTGTGTGTCTTAAGGGGGTAACTGTAATATTTTTCCCAATGTAAATGGACTTATATATGTATATATTCATGCCATAAGTGCACCTATAGTTGCAGTTTCCAAATATTCAGGATATATATAGTGATTTTGTGATTTAACCTTTTTGGCAAAACCTATGTTGTAATACATTTTCTATACTTGAAATTAATTTTGAATTTTGTGGATCTTTCGTCGGTTGAGAGTCCTACATTTCAATAATTGTTTGTGTTGCATATCAGAATTTAGTTTCCAATTATTTACATTATGTCATAATGTAAAGAATTCAATACTCTGATAAATCTTTCATTGATGAAGAACTTTGTTACATTGTGAAAATCTTGAAATACAATCTGAGAACTTTTGTACATTGATATTCAAGTACCTAACTTTTAACTAACTCTAACTAACTAACTTTTATTTTCAGCTTTGATATCTAAATTAGAGCTTTTACACATACTCCTAGTCTCCTAGTATGATTTTAATAAAACTCTTGCTGCAGAAAGTAATAAATGTGGATATTTCATAAAACGAGGATCAAGAATCAAGCTACCCTCTCTGTAGCACAAAATTTAAACATTAGAGACACCATAAAATGCGAACATATATCGCTAAATTACTTTGTAATATGATACAATTTTTTTTTCTGATCACCTTACAAGTTTGTTGAATTACTGCAGAGTACTCAAGAAGCCTACTGTAATGGATCAGTTGACAAAGATATATGAAGCTTTAGATAGAACGAAAGTAACTACATTCGTTCTCTATGGCGAGTCAGGAGTAGGAAAAACATGGATGGCAAGAAAAATAGCCGATCGTGCCATAAGACAGCGCCAATTTGACGTTGCGCTTTGGATTTATCTGACCAGAATTTATGAAGTTTCGAGTCTTCAAGAGAGTATTGCGTATCAACTGTCCATAATCTTACCTTCTGATGAGGAGTTGGAAATGAAAGAAAACAAAAAACAGGAAAAGCTTGAGGTGATGATAAATGCAGCATTGAAAGGAAAGAGGGTTCTTTTGATATTGGATGATGAGGGGAGTAAAATGAAAATATACTTAGCACCGGAGAAAAATGAGTTTCTTTTGATATCGAATAATGAGGGGAGTGAAATGGAAGAAAATAATCCCGACGGTATAAATTTGTACCGAGTATTGGTCCTTGATCAGCTGAAATCTTTTAAGTTTCTCGTAACTAGAAAAAACCGACCAACTTCAGGCGAATTCGGAATGATGGTGATGCCTTGGACTCAAGACGAGGCAAAATCATTCGTAAAAGATGACCAGACAAAATATTTAGCCGATTTTTTTATCGGTAAGAGTAGAAAACTTCCTGCTGAGGTTCTTATCATAGCGAAAACATTGCGTTATTTCGGACAAAGTGAGGCGAGATTGCAAAAGCTGCGAAACGACATAGAGAAACTCGAGAAGGATAAAAAGATCACAGCTTTAAAGATTTGCTCATCAGTGGGTACGAGAGGCTTCCTAAAAATGTTTTAATCGACTGCTACAGTTCAGAAACTCCTGCGGGACACTTTCTAAACCGAGGTGCGATGGTTAATTACAATGAGTTGATATGCTATTGGATAATGGAAGGACATCTCGGTCATTTTGATTGTATCAAGGATGCTTATGTGGAGGGGCATCACGTCTTAATGGAACTTTTAGATTGTGGGCTCCTCAAAAATCAAGAATCTGGCTATGTTGTGTCGAGTGGAGCAAAATTCGATTTTGATATCCGTGAATGCTATAAGTTTTTCCGAAGCATTCACTTAGGATTGGCTACAACGTTTGACAGTAAGCTAGGCAGAATCGCGTTGGCAGATGGGATGATAAGAACAGTTATAAGCAGTGGCCAGGAGAAAAAGAAGAAGATGGTAACATTGCTGTTAGATGGGAACTATATCAGTGAAATCTCCGATGGCTTTTTTGTTTCGGATGGTGAACTTGAAAATCTTGCTATTTTTAACCCCACTCGTAAATATTTTCCACTGCCCGTGTTCAAAATGCACGAGCTTCGTTTGCTGGTGCTTAGGGGCTGTGAATTTTTGGAAAACACCGAGCAAATTTTTTGGTTTTCAGATCCCACTAAGATTGCTGATCCTAGTCCAAGTCAGTCTCCGAGCCTTGTGAGTACTCCGAATATTTTACTCGAAAAACTAACAGTTTTTGAGTTATCTGGTCCTAGTTTCTTGAAGACAATTCCTGATGATCTCTTCAAAAATATGCCTAACCTTAAAAACATCAACTTGTCTTTTCTCCAGATGGAGTGCTTGCCTGAATCATTTTACCATCTCACAAAATTAGAAATTCTCATCCTTAGGGGTTGTTCCAGCTTACAAGAATTAGGGACTTTAAAAAATTTCAAAGAACTTGAGGTGCTCGACATATCCGGTTCGACCTCTGTCTCAAACATCCTAGACAAGAGCTTTTCGAAAAACAAGAAACTTCGAATTATCAATCTGTCCCACTCCAGGATCGAACGGCTACCATTGATCCATTCTCTCGAAAATCTCAAATCTCTCTCTCTAAGTGGTTGTGCACATTTACTCAGAATACGCAAGAGTGGTTGGCTTAAGCGTCTCCAAATTCTCGATATTTCAGGCGCCACGAAAGTCGAAGAATTTCTTGATCCTACATTAGAAAGACTCGAAAGCCTTGAGGTTCTTGATATTTCAAGAACTTCGGTCCGAAAATTACCCTCCAATATTGGTAATCCGCGTTATCTCTATTTAAAGGATTGCTTACAGCTCAAAAAACTTCCCCCGATTGAAGGCCTTTCAAAAGTTGAAGTGCTTGATCTCTCTGGTTCTTGTTATCTTGAAGAAATTAGAAACGAGTTCTTCCAAAATATTAAATGCCTCCGAGAGTTAAACCTCTCAAAAACCAGTATAAAGTGTCTTTCGTTCCTTTCCAAACTTGTCACTCTTCGTACGTTATTGGTGTCACAATGTCTGTCTTTGGAAAAGCTGGAAAATTTGAGTTGTTTAGAAGAATTGGAAGTCCTTGATCTTTCATGTTGTAATAATTTGACGGAAATAGAGGATAAATCCTTTGACAAAATCCATCGTCTTCATTCACTAGACTTATCAGGATTAATCCAGCTGCATAGATTACCATCCTTGTCGAAACTCTCCAAACTTAAGAAACTGTTTGTCAAAGATTGTCCTAAATTAAGTAATCTTCCAGGCCTTGAAGATCTTCCATCTCTTGAGATTCTAGATCATTCTGGAACTATTCTAAAACCATCGCCATCTTTTCATCCTGATTGCCATCCTGTTGTACTCGTCCCGATTTCTTTAAGCACAGAAAACATCGATCCACAAAAGTTGCTTAAAGATCTCGGTGCTAGCAATATATATGAAGTGATAAGTTCTGATATGTCTGATCAAGACTGTTTTTTGAATCAGTGCAATTGGAGCATTTCTAATTGGCAAGGGGAAGAAAACGGCCATGCTGAACATGTGAATGGTATCCATTTTCTTCAACTCATCAAGATTTATCCATCGTTATTGAGAAAGAATTTTAGCCGGTTTCGTTTCTTGGTGTACCCGACGGAGGCACGAGCCAAATTCCCAGATAAGTTTTGCTACACACATGAAATTGGTTTAAGAGATGCCTATCTTAGCCAAGTTATAACAACTCGGCAGAATGTCGAGAGGTGTTTGGAGATTCGTGGATTTAACAATTTCCCCCAATGTCTCGAACATTTGCTGCAAGAATCCGAATTTGTCGTCCTCATTGATAATCCGTTTTTCGGATTCTTGCATGATTTTGGTATTGATGGCATTAAGGATATGAAGTCATGTTGGATTGAGAGGTGCAATGAAATGGAGCATGTTGTTGGTTCTGATTTTGGTAAAAGTCTCAATAACTTGGAGATATTATGGATTTCTGATGTTATGAAGATGAAAAGCTTATCTACTATGGATATTCAAAATATCAGCTTTAAAAGCCTCACATGTTTGTACTTAGAATATTGTCCACGGCTCACCATGTTATGTTCCTCATGTTTGCAATTGCAAAGCCTTGAAATTCTTTACATCAAATACTGTCAGAAACTGGAGACTCTTTTTACAGATGATTCAGCTAAATTGCCAAATTTAACTGCTTTGCATTTGTGGGGCCTACCAGAGTTGAAGAAGCTTTCATGCAAGTTACAATCTTTAAGCACACTGAGAGTTGGAGAATGCCCCTTGTTAGAAAATATTTTCACTTCAACCCCTGAAGACCAGGAAAATGAATTTGAGGGCCATGAAAAACTTGAGATTCTCCGTGTCAAGTTCTGTGACAAATTGAGAACTATTTTTGAAACTCAGCATAAAGATGTGTCAGCTTATTTGCCAAGATTGCAGGAATTGGAGGTGTGGGGCCTACCAGAGCTGGAGAAAATTGCATGCAAAGTCCCAAATTTGAAAAGTTTGAAAATTGCAGAGTGCCCCTTGCTAGAAAGTGTAGTTGATTCAGATGGTGTTTCTGAAAATCTTAAAATTCTGGAGGTCAAATCTTGTGACAATCTGAAGACAGTAATCCATGTTGGTGAAATTATTGAAAAGCCCCTAGGTGTAGAAAGAATGGAGTTGTTGTGTTTACCAGAGGTGAAGAGCATTGGAGTTAAATTGCCTTTTCTAAAAGAAGAAAATTGCATAATATGGGATTGCCCAAAACTGGAAAAACCAGAGATGGCAGGTCAGTTATGAGTTGTTCTACAATTTGGGCTTTATTTTTTTGGATCCATCTCTAATGCGGTTAGCTTTTATGCCCTTTCAAATCCCCCATCTATAATTTTTTTTTCTTTTTTTTTTGCATGGATGTTGTGTGATATACTTCTTGTTGTGCTTTGATGTAAAACATTTTGTGAAAGATTTGTTCATAATTGATGAATGACTCAATCTACTTCATTATAACCCATGACCTCTAATTATTCGAACATCTACCTTTTTTTTGTATAAAAACCTCCTAGGATTTATATGAGTCAATATGTAGAAGGGCCAAAAGATCAAATATTTGCTTAGGCATGGAAAAGAAGTTTCAAGAAAACTTGATTGAGTTGAGATTTAAAAACAAACAACAACCACCAGAAACATGCGATGGACAAAAATAATATGTACCAAAGCACATTCCAATTCATGGATAATATAGCAATAAAGAAATTTTTTCCAAGATACATTTTCCTCTCTCTTAAGTTAAAATAATGATGATTTTGAAAATAGTGCATAATAATGTTTTTTGTTTTTTATCATTTTAACTCGAGCAAACTGCAAAGTGTGATAATAAAGATTATGTTGATTTAGGACAAAAAAATTCAAAATCATAAATATCATATTAGTTAAAGTAATTAGCAAAATCAATCCCCCACCTCACGCCCAATGAAAAAACATTTCCAGAATTAAAAGTCAATATTGAAGTTGAAAGGTTAGCTACAGCCTACAAAATCCTCCAACAAAGTAGTAGTTTGAATAGCACACATTATAATAAGGGGCAAAAATGCAATTTGCTGAAACGTCAAGGGGATCCGCTGCATTTCCCCACACCCCAAGGACCAATAAGAAATATACCACTCAAGCAACTAGGGGTGTTCATTCGGTCAAACCGAACCGAACCGAACCGAAATATCGGTTAACCGAAAATTCGGTTGGTCAAAATGCAAAACCGAAAACCGAACCGTATTAGACAGTTCGGTTCGGTTCAAAACCGAAAAATTTCGGTTTTTTATTCGGTTTTTCGGCCAAACCGAAATTAGAAAAAAGAAAAAAGAAAAAAAAGGAATTTGCAGAATTTCGATGTGTTGAACAGAGTACCAAACAAACAAGCTTCCTCTGCTTTCATGTGGGTTCCAATTTCCCAACACCGACACAGACCAAAATCACACAGCCTCATGGTTTTCATCCTTTTTTTTTTGAAGGGGTCTCAATCTTTTTTTACTGTTCATGGATTGCTCAAGATTGATAATCCTTACTGATTTGTTTAACTCCAACTATCTGTAATCTAGGTATTTAGAATAACCTCTTTATCAATCAATTACACACAATATATAATCTAGGCTTTATAATTTTGGGGATTTTTCTAAATACATCAATAATCAACAATTACACGTTGAAACTTAAAACCCAGTTCTTGAAAATCTAAAACAGTCGATAGGAACAAGAATCGTGATTCGAGGATGAGGAAGCTTTGCTTCTTGGCGGTTGTGGAAGCTTGGCCACGGGCGAGGGACGAGCTGAAAGAAGACTCTGTCTGGTCTTGTGAGAGGCGTTTGTTTATTTTTGTTCTTTTAATTTGCAACATGTTGTGTTTGAAAAAACGTTTTAGGAATAATAAAAAAGTTCGGTTTTTTTGGTTCGGTTCGGTGAACCGAACTCTAAAACCAAACCGAACCGAAAACCGAATTTTGTGAAAAAAATAAACCCGAAAAACCGAACGGTTCGATTTGAACGAACCAATTTTCGGTTTCGGTTTGGTTTAGTAGGTTAACCGAACTGTGAACACCCCTCAACGACGTCGCAGTGCCCCTCCCCAAACTCGGATCCGAAGACAACCCACACAAAATACCGCATCACTTCTCTCACTCTCTCTACTCCAAAATGCCGTCGTTAAAGCCATTCGCAACCGCCGCGAACACTCTCCGGGCCCGTCTCAGCCCATCCCTCCGAACCCGTGGAGGCGGAGGAGATGGTCCTAGCCGTTGGAGCAGTCCAGGGCACGAGGATCAACCCAAAGGTTTTGCCTTCAGCTGTACGCTGCCGCCACCCGGAGAGTCTCGGAAGTGGGAAGACTGGGAGCTTCCGTGCTATGTCACTAGCTTCCTTACCATCGTCATTCTAGGAGTGGGCCTTAGTGCTAAGCCCGATCTCACGATTGAGACCTGGGCCCACCAGAAAGCCCTCGAACGGCTCGAGCTAGAGTCGGCCCAGCCTGCTGAGTCTGATTGAAGACGGTAATCTTCTACATACTGGCGTATGATACTTTTTTTCTTTCTTATATTTTCTTTGGCCGTGGTATCGTCACATTTGGGGGTTTGGGTGGCGGAAGGGTATTCTCCTTGAATTATCAGTACTGGTCCACTGAACTGTTCGAAGAAATAAATGTAATTTTCTTCTTTGGAAATTATGCTGTTGTTTGGAATGCTATCGATATACTGGGATTTGCAGGATGCTGTAATTATTACGGGTTAAATTAGCTTTATGTTTTATGTGGATTGGAATTAGAGGTTAGTAGGTTACACAGTTAGGAATAAGGGACTTCAATTGCTTTTCTGTTGGATGAACTTCTTGTGATACAACCTAATGCATTTCGTAGTTTACAGTTTTTGGTTGGCCAGATTCTGTTAGTATTTTTGGAAAAATGGAAGTAATTCTTCTGACTAAATTTGAAGTGCTTGTTTCATCCGGATGTTTATAGGGGTTTTGATCATTTCCTCTTGATGGTACAAATTGAATTTAGTATATTTAGTCCTCAATAATGGAATGCTTCTGTTTGAAATGATTCTACTTCAAACGCATTTCTTTTCCAGATATTTTATTTTTCCCTTCTGTTATATTGCATGTGCATATCCTGTCGGTTGGGATCCTTCATTTTCTTTTCCAAACATGCATTTGGTTCTCCCAATTCTTGTAGGCTATAATTTGCTTACTCATTGAGTGTGTAGTACTTGGTTAAGGATTTTGGAGAATTCTTTTGATCATATTTCCTTTGTCAGCTCAATATAAAAGAACTAAAGAAGCCTTATCTCTTGAAATGAATTCATCAAATTTTGCTATGAAATGTATGAATTCTCTTATGGACGAATGTGCTGAGTAAAGGCTCAACGAAGGCAATTTTTTTGTGTAAATTTTTTGTGTTTTTGTAGACCTTTGCAATGTGGATCAATGATACTTATCAATCACTTTGGCATCCCGAAGTTGTTATATTATAATGGGATAATTACAAAAACACCCCTGAGGTTTGGGCTAATTACAAAAAAAAACCCAGAGATGTTTCAAAATTACAAATAACCCCATCAGGTATGATTATGTGTTAAATTTAAGGGGGTAACTGTAGTATTTTTTAAATATCAATGGGCTTTTTGATATGTTTTTTTGCTTATGAAGGGGGAAAATGTAAGACGGAAACAAGTTTTTTGTAACTAGGCCAAACCTCAGGGGTGTTTCTGTAATTATCCCTATTATAATTTATAACAATGTACTAGCTCGAAAGGGGATCTACTCAGTAAAAAAGAAACAAGGAGAAGAACAAAAATAACTGCCTTCTTGAGTGCTTGGAGTGGTTTTTATGGATACATACTAATGTAAGATTAATGGAACTAATATAATTATCAATAACTATTCCGGTTATATGGTTTACTGATTTTAAAGTTGCACGGAGCAACATCAAAGGACGACTTGACCTTTACATCACAAGTGCTTGTCTACCTTGTTCTCTCAGGTTTGGCTTTAAGTGTGAGAAATATACGACTTCTGGACCTTGTTCTGCTTGTCCAGTTAGGCTCCAGTTAAATGAATATAGAAATTAGAAACTTTATATGGTCATGATGTTTATCTTTAGGTTCTGTTGATGGTCTTGCAAGAATTTCATTTTACCTTAACCACTCATTTCTTGGATCTCCATTATTATTTTTCGGAGATTGCTGGTAATTCTTAATTGATATTTGTTATTACCGAGTGACTAAACTGATTACTTGAGCGATGCTGTGTTGGTTTCGTTTCTTTTGCTCTTTAGGTTCCTAGGAGGTGGTCAACTTAGAACACACTAGATTCTACTGTGATAACACTTTATTATGATAGTTTGGAGATCTACCTTGAGTCCGTAAGACTCTCGTTGAGTTGGAAAGCCATGCCGGAAGAGAAGCTTTTAGAAAGAGACCGATGAAGTAAGGTTAGGTTGAAAGTTTGTATCTTGAAAGATGTTGAATCGTGAAATTGTAACCTTGTGCTACGGTCGGGGCAAGCCTTGGAGCAACAATGAAGTTGTTGCCATGTGACTTGGAGGTCATGGTATGGGTTCCGGGTTCGAGTCGTGTAAACTGCACCTGTCAAATGGGTCGGGCTGGGTTGGTGCTGGCCCATCGGGCCAAAGGGAAAATTTGGGCTGGGTCAAGTAATCGGTTCACTATTTTTTGAGCCTAACCTATCGTAGCCCATGATATCCAACTAAAATGGTCGGGCTGACCGGGCAGTCCCGATGTTTCTGGCCAAATGGACCCGACTCATTTGTGGCCTCTAAAATCCCGGCCAACCAACCTGGGCCTTTTCACTTGGTCGGGGGTTTGATAGCTCTAGTGAAACTTGACTCCTTGCGAATGTTGCGTCGATGGGGCCCAATAATGGCCCGACCCCCTTTGGACCCGCGCATAGCCAAAACTTTGTGTACTGGGTCCCTTCTGCTTCAGCATTAGACTTTTCCTTGTTAACATTAGTAGTATTTTTGAAAATACGAGTATTTATTACTCTTTTTATCTAAAGAGTTGCTTAAAATATTTTAGATTTCAATTGTGTAAATTATTTGTTATTCAAACTTCAAACAAATGGACAACATTAGAAAGGAAAATCTTGGGGATTTTGCTTCAATGTGAAAAGCCGTGACACTCGAGCTTGATGCACGAGAGAAGAAGTTTTAGAGAAATAGTATCCTAAGGGCTCGTTTACTTCATTGATAAGGTTGGATAAATTAAAATCCAACCTAGCCACATGTTTACTTTTAATAATGAAGGCCCATGATAAAATCACAAGCCCGGCATAATTCCTCATCCATGATAAAATCACAAGCCCTAAGATTTATTCTTTGGATAACTCATCCCACCTCATGGTGGGATGAGTAATCCCACAATTCTGATTAAAAAATTTTGAATATATTTTTACCATCGGACATATTATTTTATATCGTATACTATAATTTAAAATTAAAATTATTTTATGAGAAATTTTATATAAGGATAAATTAGACAAAACATTATAATCCATACATTTATCAATCGAAGTACACATTTGATAATATTTCTAACTGATGTGTCATTCAAATAATCATATGAAGTACACATTATCGTATCCAAAATCTTATCATATATTTAATCAATCATTCATCATCCCATCAAGTAAAGTAAACGCGCCCTAAATGGACAACCATTGCACCACTTTAGCCACCCACCACAAAGCAGGTTGAAGTGGTGAACAATGCTCGGGTAAGATGGAATTTTTTTTTTACCCAAAGTAAGATGGAAATGTTAAGATGAATGCAAGGCAAGAGATATATCTATAACAAAGTCAAATGCCAGTTGGATATGAGAGAATGTTTTGGCGACCCAACTAGCTAACCTTATTGGGCTATTTAAAATGTCATCACGTTTACGATGAGGATGTTGCTGTAAGCATAAAAATTTCCAGGCATAACGAAAACATAAATTTAATCTCGGATCTTGAACTTCATGATTTTCACAATAAATGATAATTAGGGTACTAACCTTGAGCAACCATGTCTTTCTTTGTTGAAGATGGAAGAAACCACTTTCTCTCTCTTGGTCTTCGTTAATCCCACAGAACGTAAGTTTTCAGTGATAGTTTTTCCAGTTCTGATTGAGTTCTATTATAGGCAGAGAGAGAACCGATTTCTTGAGCAATTATCTGCCAATAACTGTTCTGGCAGAAACGTTCTCAAACACGTTCTATCAACGTGTAGAGGTGGAGCAGAAACCACTTCTTAACTGTCCAATTTAAAACTTATCTGATAACTTATTTATTTAAACCATTAATTAAATATTTAAACTCATTATTTAAATAATTAAATCCTTAATTATTTGTACGTGGGCCACATAATAATTTTACATTCTCCCACTTGGCCCATGTGACAAATAAATCTTCATGGTTTAAATGTTAAGGCGTAATGCGCATAACATAAAAGATAAGTCTAACATTCATTGGTCAGATCATAATGTTATAATAAGTATATGCTCATATGGGTCATGGCGGTTCTATGTCATTAGCCCGACATAGTTCCTTCCATGTACCACAATATTAGTTTTCTACTTAAAATAACACATAACTCAAATATCAATAATGGTCCACATTAGCGTCTAAGTCAGACAATATCCCGTTAAAGTAATGTCAACATTCATGTATACATCAAACAGGATATCAATTAATGTCAGAAACAATACATAAGAGAGCTCAAAGTGTCAAATACTTAAAGCATATAGTTCTTAAGTTACATTCGAATGCCCATCCATTCGACATGTTGAATAAATGTCTTTGGAGGCAATCCTTTAGTCAACGGATCCGCAATCATGACATCGGTGCTGATATGCTCAATTGACACTTTTTGTTTCTGAACTTCTTCTTTAACGACAAGGTACTTTAGTTCCATATGCTTAGCACCTCTGGAATACTTGTCGTTTTTAGAGAAGAAGAAAGCTGGCTGCGAATTATCACAATAAATTTTTAGCGGCTTGCAATACTTGTCGACTATTCCAAGTCCTGAAATAAAGTTCATGACCTATTTCCTTGAATTGTGGCCTCAAAACATGCCACAAATTCGGCTTCCATAGTGGATACAACAACGACGGATCGCTTCGCACTTTTCCAAGAATATTGCTCCCCACTAATAGGAACAAATAACCAAATGTGGATTTTCTAGTATCAACACATCCGCATTGGTTGCTCCCAAAAAACGACCTCCTTTCGCCGATCAACTTCCAAGACGAACTCCTCTCGAAACCCGCACAAGGGGGGCGGAGGGGGCTTCGCATCTCTCCGATGCTTAAGTCAGTGACTTGGAAGAGAAGCAAAAGGCAAGAGAAAGAAATAGCAATGTAATAGTAAAAAAATGAGATTAGGTTTAGAATGAACCTGGGCTTGGGCTTTTATACCTTAGCTAGGATTAGGGTTTTCGTAAAATCCGAGATTTCGTTATGATTTGGTGTCGAGTCATCATTAGGTTAGGATCGGATCCCCTAAAACCCTAATTTTACGCCCTAAATCCTCGATCCCCGAATCGATCCGAGAGACGTCGGGTCCATGTATTAATATTTCACCCCTCTAGGGCATCCTCAGAGCCCCATACACCTTTGGGCCGAGCCGAACCCCAGTTCGGCCTCTTTCCTCATATCCCCGAGGTCCCTTTGGAATGCAACAGATCAATTATGCCCTTAAAGTACAACAGGTCCTCTTTAAGCGTATTTGCTTAAGAGATCGGCCCAATTCAACAAGAGTTATCAGTTCAACCCCATGCTCGTGCTCGGGCTCGGTCGGCCGAATAAGCTGGGCCTTACACAGGTCGGCCCAATACTATGGGCTTTATCGAATCAATCCAGTGCTCAGGGCTTAACAGGTCGGCCCAATACATTGGGCCTTACCAAATCACCACTGCTAGGTAGGTCAGCCCAGACCATATTTTACCATTATCAATTCCTCCCCCCCAACTATGGGTAGATCTGTTTCAACCATAGTTCTTTGGTAGTCGAGTGACTGTTCTTAGGGTTTGGGTTTTTTTCAAATTCCCGCCGCCCTTTGGCTTTTCAAATTCCTGACATGTTGATGTGATTGAAAGGACGTCCTTTCATTTCACTGACGCTTCGTGAACCGTCGCAATGTCCCCTGCAATGCAAGAGACAACCCTTCGTCTCATTCCTCTCCTTATAAAAGGCCACCTTTCATCTTTATTCACACTTTTTTCACACACATTTACAGAGCTTCCCAAAGCATTGAATATCGTCCTTCTCCTAAGTGGAATTTCTCCATTCCTAAGTTCTGCGCATCTGAGGCCCCCCGTCCACTTTCTCTTTCAATCTCCTACTTTTATCCAGTAAGTAATCCCCTTTCCTTTCCAATTTTTCCTTTTTTCCTTATTATGACATCTTCTTCTTCTCTTTCGACGCCATCGGACCCGCACATCACCGATTTAGAATGGTGGGCCGTCGAGACGGGTTCTGGCTCACAACCCTTCCCTCTCGCCGGAGTCCATCCTTTGGACCATGATGCTACTGAATCCAGCTCTAGATCAGACACGAACTCCGATGTAATAGAGATCCGAGCTCCGAGCTCGCCTGTATATCCTCATGATTCCAGAGAAACTACCCTCATAGCCCATAATCTCCAATCTATAAAAAGGAGTGCCAAAATTCCTTCCTCTTTCAAGCTCTCCTTACCCAGCAGCTCAGATCGCCCTAACCGACCTCCCCCAAATGCCTTGGCTTTCTTCGCAGGTCAGATAGAGGGTGGCCTCCGATTCCCCATTCATCCATTTATGGCTGGGGTGTCCGACCTCTATCGTGTACCTTTCAACCAGTTAGCCCCCAATTCCTTCTGCATCCTCGCTGGTTTCTTAATATTAACTAAATACTTAGAAATAGAGCCTACTCTCGAACTGTTCTTTGCCCTGTTCCAAATAAAGAGCTCACCCACCAAGGGCCTCTTCTATATCACATCCCGAGGTGACGCTCAATTTTTGAGTAAATATCCTTCCTCCAATAAATTCTGGAAGGATAAGTATTTTTTCATCTGTTCTCCCCGAGCTTGGGGGTTTCCTATTGCCTGGACTTGGAGCCTTGCTCTCCAGCGTAAACATGACCCCGAAGATCGGTCTCCCGAACTCCAATCCTTGATAAATAAACTTACCTTGGTCAAATATGACCTTTCCCGCCTCATAACTCCATCTCTCATATATTACTTCGAACTGAGCTCCATCATGGCTCCCTTACCCTGTGACGTTGGTAATTATTATTATTTTTTATAGTTAATTCACTTCATTCTTACTCATTGGCTAACTTTTTCTTATTGTGCAGACATGTTTATGGCTCAGATGGTCGCCGAGCAGGAGGAGGAGGAGCGACAAGCTGCCTCCGGTTCACTCCCTCCATTCGCCGGTGCTACTGCTACAGGCTCGGGAAGTCAGCCTTCTCCACTTCGGCGGCCTGACTCGGCCTCCATTGTAATAGCTGACCTGACCGGTCCCGAGGCTCATCCTGCCATCCGACCTCCTCCTCCCAAGAGATCGGGTGCTGGCACTAGTGCCAGCGCAGCCAAGAAGGCTAAGACTACCACCCCTCCAGCTGCTGCTCTCACTCTCTCTCGCACCCCTATTCATACACCCAACCAGACCTTCTTCACGGGGAACTCCATCCTGATGAACACTGATGGGACTTTTGCCACCCAATATGTTCAAGGCAACTGCCCAAACCCTGACCGAACTGCCCTAGAGAAGCTTAGTGATGCTGAGCTGGTGAGCGCATTTTGTCTAAATCACTCAAAGGCAGAGGCACAACTTGCTGCCCTAATCTCCCGAGCTCGAGTCGGTTTCGCCGATCCCTCCATCGTTGCTTAGCTTAACACTACCAAGAAGGAGTGCATTTGGCTGAAAGCTCGGGAGACTAAACTCATGGAGGAGGTGCGCCGCTTCAAAGAGAGGGAGGAGGTTCATAAAGCCACCGTGGATTCCTTTGAGACCAAAGTTAAGGCTTTGGAGACTGACAATGCTGACCTCAAAACTGAGGTGGGGGATCTTCAAATCCGCTGCACTACCCTTGCCGATCAAGCCCGGGCCGAGGGTATAGAAGTCGGTCGTCAAGGTTTCCTGACCTCCCCCCAGGGCTCTTCCACAGTTCAGGCTATCCGGGAGAGGGTGAAGCAAGCCTTTTTAAGCTCCAGGGAATTCATCAAAGTCCTATCTTCAGCTGCTATGGAGTATTACGCCTTTGCCTTTGATCAGGCTGAGCTTCAGCTCAAGGAGCGCGGTATCACTACTGAGCCCTTTGATTGCCGAGGTCCCAGAAGGATCCTTCCTGACCCGAAGTGCTTCGTGTTCTCTGATGAAGCAGAGCGTCTCAATCTAGCTCCGGTGGAGGTTTTTATAGAATCTTTATCTGCTCCATTTATCCTCCACCATGCTTCCAGCTCAGGGGGCCCTTCTCATCCTCCCGGAGGTCAGCCAACCCCTCCGCTTCCCGAAGGCACTCCTCTCTCAGTTTAGGAGATTCAAGATGATGATCCAGAGATCGCCCTCGTGGATGACGTGACCATCTCCACGAGCACGACATGACCCCGAGAATGCCGCCCTAATACTTAGTGATTTTTATATTGCTTTTGTTGTATTTCCTTTTTCATGTAATTATTTTTGACAAGTAATGCAATGCTATTTTCCCAATCTCTATTCTTGCATTTTCATTCTTTGCAGTAGCTTAGATTTATTTCATCACAAGGCATCTACTCGAACTGAGCTAATAATTAATTTTCTCTCTTTTTTTACCCAAAAAAGATTGGTATGATGTGCTCCTCGTGGTCCCAAGTATTTGGAGACTAGCTCGAGCTGAGCTCCAAATACTTGTCGATTCCTTCAAAGGAAGCTGACTCGAGCTGAGCTCCTTGCATAGCCTCGTGGCCCCAAGTATTTGGAGACTAGCTCTAGCTAAGCTCCAAATACTTGTCGATTTCTTCAAAGGAAGCTGGCTTGAGCCGAGCTCCTTTCATGGCCTCGTGGCCCCAAGTATTTGGAGACTAGCTCGAGCTGAGATCCAAATACTTGTCAATTCCTTCAAAGAAAGCTGGCTCGAGCCGAGCTCCTTGCATAGCCTCGTGGCCCCAAGTATTTGGAGACTAGCTCTAGCTGAGCTCCAAATACTTGTCGATTTCTTCAAAGGAAGGCGCTCGAGCCGAGCTCCTTTCATGGCCTCGTGGCCCCAAGTATTTGGAAACTAGCTCGAGCTGAGCTCCAAATACTTGTCAATTCCTTCAAAGGAAGCTGGCTCGAGCCGAGCTCCTTGCATAGCCTCGTGACCCCAAGTATTTGGAGAATAGCTCGAGCTGAGCTCCAAATACTTGTTAATGTTTATTAATTCCACTTCCCGAACTCATATTTCAGGGAAGCTAGTCATTTCATTCAAAACGAGTAATTTCATTACATCATATATTCCTCTATTCTAGGAATGATATTTCTTCAAATTGCAACTGTTCCATGCTCTCGGAAGCTTTCGCCCATCAAGTTCCTCCAGCTCATATGCACCTCCTGCCAGCACCTTCGCCACCCAAAGTGGCCCTTCCCAATTTGCATCTAACTTCCTTTTATTCTTGCTAGCGTCCGACCTTCTCAGAACCAAGTCCCCGACCTGGAAGGCCCTCTTCCTCACCTTCTTATCATAGGTTGCCGTGATCCTTCCTCGTGTTCGTTCCATCTGCAAAATTGCCATCTCCCTTTTCTCATTAATAGTATCCAACGCCTCTCGAATCATCATCTCATTAGCATTTTCATCAAAATTTTGAACCCGATGAGTTTCCATCCCGATCTCCGCCGGTATTACGGCGTCCATTCCATATACTAGGTTGAATGGAGTCTCACCCGTTGCTTCCTTTGGATTAGTCCAATAAGCCCATAATACCGAACTGAGCTCCCGAACCCATGCTCCTCCTGCCTTCTCAAGCCGAGCTTTCAGTCCTTGGACAAGGATTCTATTGGTCACCTCCACCTGCCCATTGGCTTGTGGATGAGCCACCGACGTGAAATCTTACTGAATCTTCAACTCCTCATACCAAGCTCGGATCCCTGCCCCCGCGAACTGCGTTCCATTATCTGATATCAAGATCCGAGGTGTTCCATACCGACACACGATGTTCTGCCAGATAAATTTCATCACTGCATCCTCATTTATTTTAGCAAGGGGCTCTGCTTCCACCCACTTGCTAAAATAATCAATCGCCACAATCAAGAATTTTCTCGACCTGCGGGAGGAAAAGGACCAACAATGTCAATCCCCCACTTTGCAAAAGGACATGCTGAGCTCATAGTCATGAGCTCCTCTGCCGGCCGATGTACCAAAGGTGCATGAATCTAACACTTCTCACATGCTCTCACCAGCTTCTCTGCTTCCTCCTTCAAGTAAGGCCAAAAATACCCTACCCTCAACACTTTTTCATCAAAATTCTTGCTCCCATATGATTTCCGCAACACCCTTCATGTATCTCTCTCAAGACATACGCACCCTCTTCTCCGCTCAAACACCTCGGCAAGGGCATGGAGGCTCTCTTATATAACTTGTCCCCAATAATGCAAAAACGTGTCGCCCGAATCTTCAGCCGAGCTGCTTCACGCCTACCCCCGGCAAGATCCCCTTTTTTAGATAGGCTATGATAGCCGACCTCCAATCCTCTTTCTCCTCGATCTCTCCGACCTCCATGCCCAGCACGGTTTCTTTTGCCATCAAAAGCGTTATTTGCTTAGCTTGATTCTCTAAGGCCTAGCTGGCCATCTTTGCTAAAAAATCCGCCCGACCATTCTCCGCCCTCGGGACCTGACAGATCTTGATCTCTTTCACTTTTCTTTCTAAAGCTCGGTATGCTTCAACATACCTCTTCATCCTTTCCTCCCTAACTGTAACTTGCTTATGAACGAGCTGAGAATCCATGTAAACAACCATTCTAGTAGCCCCCATCTCAATGGCCATTTGCATCCCTCTGATGAATGCTTCATACTCCGCCTCATTATTGGATAGTTTGAACTCCAACCTTACAACAAAATCATTTTCGATCCCTTGTGGGCTGATTAAGACAATACCAGCACCGCATCCCGAGCTCCCTACTGAACCATCCACATAAATCACCCAAGCTCCTTCCCCGCTATTATCCCTTATTGATTCTTGAACAAAATCCGCCAAAGCTTGAGCTTTGATGGCCGACCTGTTCTCGAACTCAATATCATACTCGCTCAATTCAATTGCCCACTTTACTAGCCTCCCCGCTACCTCGGGCTTGCTCATCACATTTCTCAATGGAAGATTAGTTCGGACGATTACCTTGTGCGAGAGAAAATACGGCCGAAGTCTTCTTGCAGTCACCACCAAGGCCAAACCTGCCTTCTCGATCTCCGCATACCGCAGCTCGGCATTCCTCAATACCTTACTGACATAATATACCGGCCTCTGAACCGATCTCTCCTCCCTGATCAGGACCGTGCTGACCCCTTGTTCTCCCACCGAAAGGTACAGGTACAAAGGCTCTCCCGGCAATGGTTTAGTTAATAGTGACAGATCGGCCAAATAGTTTTTCAAATCCTCGAAAGCTCTCTGACAATCCTCATCCCAAACAAATTTTTTGGCCTTCCTCAACACCTTGAAGAAGGGCAAACTCCTCTCCGCGAGGCGCGAAATAAACCGATTCAGAGCTGCAAGCCGACCTGTCAAACACTGCACATCCTTGGCATCCCGAGGTGGTGCCATTTCTCGAATGGCTCTGACCTTCTCTGGATTAGCTCTATTCCTTTCTCCGTCACCATATATCCTAAGAACTTTCCCGATCTTACCCCAAAAGCACACTTCTTAGGGTTGAGCTTCATTCGGTACTTTCTCAAAGTGTCAAATGTCTCAAATAAGTCACGCACATGATCCCGACCTTCATACTTTTAACCAACATATCATCCACGTATACTTCCATGTTCCTCCCGAGCTGCCCCTCAAACATCTTGTCCACTAACCTCTGGTATGTGGCTCCCGCGTTCTTCAACCCGAATGGCATTACTACATAACAAAAGGTGCCAAAAGAGGTGGTGAAGCTCACCCTCTTTTGGTCCTCTTCTGCTAGTTTGATCTGGTGATAGCCCTGCGACGCATCCATCATACTAAGCAATTCACACCCCGACGTCGAATCCACAAGCTGATCGATTCGGGGCAATGGATAGTAATCTTTTGGGTAAGCCCGGTTCAAGTCCCTAAAATCCACACACATGCGCCAACACTGCATTGGATAGCCATTCTGGAAATTGGATTTCTTTGATATGCTCTGCTTTCAACAACCTCTGCACCTCCGCTCGAATTATAGCATCTTTCTTAGGACCGAAATTTCTTTTCTTTTATTTCACCGGCTTGTATGACGGATTGACATTGAGCTTGTGCTCAGCAATGCTCGGATCAATCCCCACCAGGTCTTCCACTGTCCAAGCAAACACATCCACATTGCTCCTTAGAAACCTCACCAGCTCCTCCCTTAACTCATCAGATAATCCTTTCCGGACCTTGGTGACCTTATCGGGGTCACCCTGCACCAGATCGACCATCATCATCTCCTCATTAGGTTGGACATGCTCCACCGGCTCGTCCAACCTAATCAGCTTATCTCTATTTCTATCATCATCAAAAACACTCCCCTCTCCGCCTTCTGAATACTCTCTACATATAACCTTCTAGCCATATACTGATCTCCGCCGACCTCTCCTACTTCTTCCCCCACAGGGAACTTCATTTTCAGATGGTAGACCGACACCACAGCTTGAAAAGCATTTAATGATGGTCTACCCAACATAGCATTGTACGTAGAAAGTGCATCTACTATCAAAAATCGAATCATCCTAGTTTTGCGATTAGGCTCCTTACCCAAAGAGACAGGTAAAGTAATCATACATATTGGTTGGATCATTCCTCCAAAGAAACCCGTCCGGTATGTCCACCATCTCCAAGCCGACTTGGAGATCCATCTTCCCGTAGCAATCATAGAATAGGATGTCCGCCGAGCTCCCTCAGTATCCACAAATACTCGTTGCACATCATAATTAGAGATCGTCGCCGTGATCACAAGAGCATCGCCATGAGGTGTCATGATACCTTTGCTATCCTCCGACCCAAATGGATACTCGGCCCGGCCCGACTGCTCTACTTTCACCGCTCTTGCACCCGATCCGTGCCGCTCTCACATAATTTTTCCGAGCTCGCTAGAATCTCCTTCCGTCGCCTCCAACAATCATCGGATGACCTCTCGCCGAGGTGGGGGGCGGAGGTGGAGGTAGCTCCTCCCTTTCCTCCCCGACGCTCTTTCCGGCTCCCGCCGAGGTTGATGATAACCCCGGTTGTCCCTTTTATACTCCCATTTTTTCTCCTTTTTATCGATGTACACAAATTCCCCGAGATGACTGCTTGAATGAGCGCTCGATCTCATCCCTCGTGTGTGCACCGATCCGCATTGTGTGCCCATTCTCATTATGAAATCTACAAAATTCCTTACTCTTCGCTTTTCTTGGTGCCTCCGCATGTGCCTTTGGCCACCTCGGTCGGGGTGTCTCTCAATAGCTATGAGCACCTCACGAGAGGAATGACCCGATGGCGTATACTTCTCGTACCTCGACCGTCCACCCATTGCCTCAGACCTCGGCTTCTTCTGAGATCCCTTATCCTCCCGATCTTCTTTCTTATCCCTCCTTTTCTCTCCGTCATCTCTCTTCATTTTCCTCGCCTCCTCCAGGTTGATATACCTCTCAGCTCGAGCTAACAACTCCTCAAAATTCTTAGCTAGCTCTATCACCAAATACTCGAAAAACTCCCCATCTTTCAGGCCCTGAGCTAGGGCATTAGCCAGAATCTCCGGACTAGCCAAAGGCACCTCCAACTTAGCCGCAGTGAACCTCTGTATATAGCTCAGAAGTCCTTCCCCTTCCCTCGATTGATCTTTAAATAGTCGTCGGGCGCTTTTTGGTACTTACGACAACTCGTGAACTGATTAAGAAATGCCGAACTGAAATCATCAAAATTTCTAATAGAGCCTGGATCAAGCTGACTAAACCATTGATGAGCTGATTTCGTTAGAGTGGTAGGGAAGACTCTGCATATCACGCCATCCGTGAACCTGTGTAGCAAAGCAACATTCTCGAAACGACAGAGATGATCCCACGGGTCCGTGGTACCATGTATTCAAAACTCAGAGCTCGGTAGGAGGATGGGAGCTCATCCGCCATCACCTCATCTGAGAAGGGAGTTCCCCTCTGCACTCGGACTGAAGCCGCTCTCGGCGCTCCTGCCACCCTTCTACGAATATCTCTTACTTCGCGATGGAGGTCATCCATCCACTCCGACCATCCTGATCCTCAGTTGATGTGGGCTCCGCCCTCGACGAGTGCACCTCTTCCGCCACCGCAGGCCTCCGACCTCTCTCCCCGACCTCCGGGGGGGACCACATGGGACCACCGGAGGAGGGACCACAGGAGGGGGGGCCACAGGCGGAGTTGGTGGCGGAAGCATCTCCCTCAACCGCCTTTCCACCTTTTGCTCAACGGCCCTAGTGATGAAACCACCCAACTGTTCGAAGAACATTGGGCCCAAATCAACACTCCCACTAGACATGGGTGTCTGTCCATCCACTCCAGCCCTCGGAAACCGCTGCCCTCCGCCCTCCACCGGAGGTGGTGGAGGTGGAGAACTGGCATCTTCTTGCATAACTCCGCCCGGAGTATCTCCCAACAACGTATGATTCAGATCATCTTCCAAATTTCTCCTGATATCTTCCATAACCATCATTTGAAGCTCACGTCTTCGCTCAATGTTCCCACGAGGCGCGTCACTTGGTTGCTCCAAAACGACCTCCTTCGCCGATCAACTTCCAAGACAAACTCCTCTGCGAAACTCCGCACAAGGGGGGGCGAGGGGGTCCTCGCGTACCTCTCTCCGTCTTAAGTCATGGACTTGAAAGAGAAGCAAAAGGCAAGAGAAAGAAAGAGCAATGTAACAAAAAAATGAGATTATGTTTAGAATTAACCTGGGCCTGGGCTTTTATACCTTAGCTAGGATTAGGGTTTCCGTAAAATCCGGGATTCCGTTACGATTTAGTGTCAGAATCATCATTAGGTTAGGATTGGATCCCCTAAAAACCCTAATTTTACGCCCTTAAGTCCTCAGTCCCGAACTGATCTGAGAGACGTCGGGTCCATGTATTAATATTTCACCCCTCTAGGGCATCCTCAGAGCCCCATACACCTTTGGGCTGAGCTGAACCCCAGTTCAGCCTCTTTCCTCATATCCCCGAGGTCCCTTTGGAATGCAACAGATCAATTATGCCCTTAAAGTACAACAGGTCCTCTTTAAGCGTATGAGGCTTAAGAGATCGGCCCAATACAACAAGAGTTAACAGTTCAACCCCATGCTCAGGCTCAGCAGGTCGGCCGAATAAGCTGGGCCTTACACAGGTTGGCCCAATACTATGGGCCTTATCGAATCAATCCAGTGCTCAGGGCTTAACAGGTCGGCCCAATACATTGGGCCTTACCAAATCAGCCCATTGCTAGGTAGGTCAGCCCAGACCATATTTTACCTTTATCAGGCATAATCTGGATCTGTATACCCAATCACCTCCGGATGATCAGACCTTCGATAAGTAAGCATATGGTCTTTTGTTCCTTGCAAGTACCTCAAGACTTTCTTTGCACTTTCGGTGATCCATTCCTGGATTACTCGATATCGCCAAGCATTCCAACAAAGAAACCGATGTCCGGCCTCGTACAAATCTGCGTGCATACATCAAGCTCCCAACAATTGATGCATAAGGAATATCATTCATTTGTTTGCGTTCCAATTCATTCTTTGGACATTGCATAAGATCAACTTATCTCCCTTCGAATTAGAACAACACTTGATGAGCATTTTTCCATTCTAAATCTCTCTAGAACTTTATTAATGTATGCTTTCTCGAGACAACCCTAACAATCCTTGTGATCTATCCCGAAATATTTCTATTTCGATCACATAAGTTGGCTCTCCCATATCCTTCATTTCAAAGTTCTTAGAGAGAAATTTCTTGGTTTCATACAATGAACCAAGATCGTTAAATTGCAAGCAAGATATCATCAACATACGAATCGAAAGATAAACTTGCTCCCACTTTGACTTTTAGATATATACACCGATCAACAAAGTGTTTTCCTTAAATCCAAAAGACATGATGGTATCATTGAACTTAAGATACCATTGACGGAAGCTTGTTTAAGTCCGTATATTGATTTCTCAAGTTTACACACCATATGTTCTTTCCCTTCTATGGAAAAACCTTCAGGTTGATCCATATAAACATCTTCTTCCAAATTTCCATTCTGAAAGGCAGTTTTCACATCCATTTGGTGTAACTCTAAGTCATAATGAGCCACCAAAGCCATAATAATTCTAAACGAATCTTTCTTAGAAACTGGTGAAAATGTCTCATTATAGTCAATACCATTTTTCTGAGTAAAACCTTTGGCAACAAGTCTGGCCTTGTATCGTTCGATATTGTCGTTTGAGTCGCGTTTGGTCTTAAAGACCCATTTACACCCGACTCTTTTACAACCTTCAGGCAAATCAACAAGGTTCCAAACTTCATTATGTTCCATAGATTTCAGCTCATCTTTCATGGCATCACACCATTTATTAGAATTAATACTTTCAATGGCATGTGAAAATGAAACTGGGTCATCATCAATTCCTAAGTCAAATTCTGACTCTTGTAAATAAACCACATAATCATCAGAGATAGTAGATTGTCTTTGTCTATCAGACCTTCTTAATGCTATCTGTTGTGGTTCATTTACTATTGTAGGTTCATCAATGTTATCTTCATTGTGGGTGACTTGATCATTAATTTGTTGTTCTTGTCCAACATTAGCCTGTTCAATAATTAGAGGAACAACAACTTTAGAAGAAGTTATAGGCAAAGGAATTTGCACTCTAACTTCTTGAATGTCCACTTTTTGTGGTTCTTGACTCCCACTAACTTCACCATTCTCAATGAACCTAGCATTTCCGGTTTCAACAATTCTTGTACTATGGTTAGGACAATAAAACTTACACCCTTTGGACTTTTCAGGGATAACCAATGAAGTAACCACTGATTGTCCTATAATCTAATTTCTTTTCTTGTGGATTATACGCTCTTATTTCTGCCGGGCAACCCCAAACATGTAGGTGCCTCAAACTAGGTTTCCTACCAGTCAAAGCTCGAAAGGAGTTTTAGGAACGACTTACTAGGAACCCTGTTTAACGTAGATATGGCGCTTTAAGTGCATGCATCCACAATGATGTGGTATTGAAGAATTACTTAACATACTCCTAACCATGTCCAATAGAGTACGATTACGCCTTTCTCGCTACACCATTTTGTTGTGGTGTACCGACATAGTGTATTGAGCACATATGCCACGTTTTTCAAGGAATTTGGCAAATGGGTGCAGGCATTGCCGGATTAATTATATTTTCCATAATATTCACCACCTCAATCAGATCTGATAATTTTCACTTTTCTATCTAGTTGTCTTTCAACCTCATTAACAAATACCTCAAGGGCATTTACTGAATGAGATTTTTCTTGTAATAGATAGACATATCCATAACGTGAAAAGTCATCGATAAAAGTGATAAAATATCTTTCTTTTCCAAAAGAGGAAACATCAAAAGGCCCACAAATATCAGTGTGTATTATTTCAAGAAACTGTGTGCTTCGAGTGGCTCCTTTCTTTGTGTGTTTTGTTTGTTTTCCTTTAATACAATCCACACAAATACCAAGATCAGTAAAATCTAAATCCGGGAGGATTTCATTCTTTACTAATCTTTCTAACCTTTCTTTGGAAACATGCCCCAAACGTTTATGCCACAAGTAAGCAGAATTTTCATTCACTAAACCACGTTTAGTTCCAACATTATGATGCAGGGTTAAAAGAGTCTCAGCAAAAAGATTATCAAGCCTAAATTTATATAGACCATCACTAAGAACACCAGAACCAATAAGAAAGCTTTGTTTGAACAAACTGAAACATCCATTACTGAAATTAAAAGAATATCCAACAAAATCAAGTTTGGAAAGAGAAACCAAATTGCGAGAAACAGAAGGTACATATAGAGTTTGAAACAAATCTAAATGGTGTCCAGTATATAAAATCAGGCGATAAGTTCCAATGGCTTCAACTGGAGCTTTGACTCGATTTCCCATAAAGACGTACTTTTCATTTGGATTTATGGTTTGGGTCGTAAGGAATCCCTGCATCGTATTTGAAACATGAGTGGTGCAGCCGGAATCAAGCTACCAATTGTTATGAGGAACTTCAACTAAATTTGATTCGAAACATATGAAAGCGTTAATCATACCTTTCTTTTCGAACTATGACTTACGTTTCAGGCAATATTTATGGAAGTGTCCTAGCTTTCCACAAAAACGACACTTAAGGTTGTTGTGTTCCTTTTTCTGGACTTGAGCATTTGACTCATTCACTTTAAATGGTCCTTTCTTGCCCTTTCCTTTCTTTGTTCCGGCTTTCTTACCAGCTCCTTGATTGGTTACGAGATGAACAGATGAGTCCCCTGATTCTTAATTCGTGTTTCCTCCTGAACTAGCATACCATGAAGTTCATTCACATTCCACTTGTCCTTCATGGTGTTATAGTTCATTTGGAACGGACCATACTCAGAGAGCAGTGAATTTAAGATAAACTGCACGAGAAAGTTATCATCCACATTCATCCTTAATGACTTTAGTCTTGCTGCAATGTTTGTCATTTCAATGACGTGCTCATGCATACTACGAGAACCATCAAACTTCATGGTGGTCAAAGTACCCATTAATGTCCCAGCAAGAGACTTATCAGCAGTTTGGGAACGCTCTGCTACTAATTTCATGAATTCCTTAGCATTTTCAGTGTGAGAAAGGGTAGACTTGATGTTGTTAGCTATACTCATCCGCATAAACATCAGGCTCAGTCTGTTTGATCTTTCCTAGGCAGTGTGGACAGATCTCTCAACATCACTGCTAGTGTCAGTAATAGCAGTGGGTTTCTCAACTTGAAGTGCTAAGTCAAGATCCAAGACACCTAGGTGAAATTGGATTTTCTCACACCATTCAGAGAAGTTAAGCCCATTATACACTGGAACAGACGAAGCATGCGAATGAAGAGAAACGGGAATAGGTACTGCAATTAAAAGAGTTTGATTGATCATTAATGCTTTGAGATTACTTAATATAGATTCAGATAAGACAATAAACGTACATTGAAGTTCTCCTTTGGGTGATCCAACAATGCACTACATAATTGATGCTAAAAGTTAAATTCACTTTATTGGTAATTAAATCTACTCAAATTAGACATGCTCGTTATCTTTGGATATACTAAACACATCTAACCAAGTATATTAATTATCCACGGTTATGTTCTTGATTATAAAAATAATTGATCAACCTTTGGGCGACCCGTAAATATTCTATAATCAATGAACTTCAATATACCCACTACAAAATATCATCATGTCATTTCGATTAATAGCATCACATAATCATGGGTAATTGAAAATTTATTTAATTTGACAACTATAAGGACTTTCTAATTTGGCCACTTTAGTGACTAAAAAATTATTTATAATATAGCATCAAATTAAATAATAAGTAATACAATAATATGTACTCAAAAATAAAAAGTAATACAATAATATAGACATTATGGTTAGGCCACTTTAATGACTAACTAACCATCTATTACATGAATTCAAATACACAACAAATATTTGAATTACAAAGAAATCATAATTGGATTATATGAATAGAATCAACAATAGTTTCATTCGGGCAGTGCAGTATTCCAAATGAGAATTAGTGTATTCATGAAGGAGAGAATATAAACTTTTGTATGCACACATGAATACAAGAACAAACTTATTCCTTTATTGTATATATGAAAATATATACAGTAGCATAAGATTAGAAGGAAAGTCAGACATTCCAATTAAATAAATGTTAGTGACATCATTAGGCCCTTTTCTAATTAAACCCTGATTCTGATGCTTCATTAGCAGGAAATTACAAAACACTGAGAAATATATAAGTGGCGACATCATTATGCTAAAATAAGGTGTTCAGAATTTTCATGCCCAATTACTACAGTGTCTCAGTATAAAATTCAACCATTTCATATAAATATTTCACCATAAAATATTGGGAATAATGAGACTATGTCAGTGGCATGATGTATCCATGAATCTTAAACTTAAAACATGAGATAAAACCAACAGACCCATAATTAACCAAAATAATGGAACTTTCCATGGATTACATATACGCAGCGAAAAAATACGTAATTCATACATGGACACATATCGCATCAGAAAAAGTAATTTCATATAATATTTCCAAATTGAGATTAACAGATGCGGAAAAAATATAATTCTCAATTTGTAAATAAGATTCTTAATCGGAAAATCATGAGTTCTTAAACCGAGAGCTCTGATACCACATGTAAGTATAAAATTTTCCAGGCATAACGAAAACATAAATTTAATCCCGGATCTTGAACTTCATGATTTTCACAATAAATCATAATTAGGGTACTAACCTTGAGCAGCCATGTCTTTCTTTGTTGAAGATGGAAGAAACCACTTTCTCTCTCTTGGTCTTCGTTAATCCCACATAACGTAAGTTTTCAGTGATAGTTTTTCCAGTTCTGATTGAGTTCTATTATAGGCAGAGAGAAGACAAGTTTCTTGAGCGATTATATGCCAATAAGCGTTTCAGCGAAACGCGTTCTCAAACACGTTCTATCAACGTGTGTAGAGGTGGAACATAAACCACTTCTTAACTGTCCAATTTAAGACTTATCTGATAACTTATTTATTTAAACCATTAATTAAATATTTAAACTCATTATTTAAATAATTAAATTCTTAATTATTTGTACGTGGGCCACATAGTAATTTTACAGTTGCCACAACCTATTTTTGGCGAAACTGGACTGTTCAAGATTCAGATTCTCAAAAAGTTCACTTAATGCCTGACAATCCATCCAGCTAGAGTTTGCAATGATATCAACGGGAGGCTAGAGTGCTAGACACATGGATCCAACCCAGATGAACGACTGGGGGTGGCAATTTTTAAGATCCGGCCTACTTAAGTTTTTAGGGACCCAAATCCAGATCTGCCCCAGATGCAAAGTCCAAACACAAACCCAATAGGTAGAATCGTTAGATCTACTAAACTCGTTTTATAATTTTAAAAAAGCTATTAATAATATATTTTATAAACAATATGTTTTCTGAATTAGATTATATATATATATAAAAGAAATTTTAAATTATAAAATAATACTCATCTGGTTCGATTTTTGAAAAATCCATATTCAAATTCGTTTACACTATTAAACCCATTCCAATAGAAGTGGGTTGGTTGTATTCCCATCTGGCAACATTTTTAAAGTACTATGAATATGTGCGAGAGGTGGACTCAGATCCGCTACATCTCGATTTCGCAAATTTTGTATAAGGTTAAGTCTTCTGTCAGATGGATCCAAATACCGATCTGCTGTCAATCCGACACATTGACAAGCTCAATCACCAACAATCACACAATCACTAACACAGCGGCGGACCGACGTGTATTTGAAGGGGGCGTTGCCCCCCCCCACATATTTTTAGTTTTATTTTTTATGTGTTTTTTAGTTTTTTTTTTTGTGAAAATAACTATGTCAAGTTTTTTTATTTTTTTTGAATATGTGAGTCTATGTCCTTACACACTTCAAGTTCTCATTTCAATACACCATAATGTGTATACTAACTTTTTCTGATGATATCGGTGATATGCAAGAGAAACATTCTTAATTTTAATATCTTGGAATTATAATTATGTATTTTGATTTTTGAGATGTTTGATGATAAACATTTACATTGTATTTGATGCAAAAATATAATATATTTCTAAATTTTATTACGTATAAATAGACCTTTTTAGCCACCCATATTTTCAAAAGATGAAAAGTAGACATATTTTTCAAAAATATTTTTTTAGCCATTTTGACCAAAAAATGACATTCATATATACATTCCTTCTATTCATTGGTCAGTTACTTAGCAAATTTGAAAAAGTCGATGCAATGCATTTCATGGGATTGAAAAATATTTCTTGGGATCGAGAAATGTTTTAATAAAATAGCGATTTGATCTCAAAATAGCTAAAAAAATATTTTTGAAAGTCACAACTAAAAAATACTTTTGTTATGGACAAATGGCCGAAAATTCAACGGACACTATTGGCCCCCGACTCATCGAATCCACAGGTTCTCCCCCACACTAACACATCAACAATCACATCCGTTGCTAATACTTTTTAGCGGGGCTATTAATACTTTTTGGGAGGACTACTAATACTTTTCAGATGGAAGTCCAATATTTTTTAGGGAGCCTACTAAATATTTTTCAGGATGACTACTAATACTTTTAGGAGCGAAAATTAATACTTTTATGGGGAACTAATAATGCTTTTTGTGAGAAAAACTAGTACTTTTCAAGATGAATACTAAAATATCTTTATTCGGAAAACATAATACTTTTAAATAGGATTATTAATACGTTTTAGGGGGAATACTAATATTTTTGTGGGAAAAATTAATTTTTTTCATGAAGATTACTAAAAAAATTGTTAAATGGGATTACTAATACTTTTCCGATGGATTGCTAATACTTTTCACAGGAAATAGTAATACTTTTGAGGTTCTAAGTAATTCTATGCAACTGCCTATATTACGTCACTGCTTAATATTTTTCAAGTGAATAATTATTATATTTTAGGTGGATTATTAATACTTTTGAGGAAAAAAATCGATACTTTCATGAGGGCCACTAAAAATATTGTTCAAGGAGATTACTAATATTTTTCAGATATACTATTAATACTTTTCAGATGCACTACTAATACTTTTCAGGGGAAAAACTAATACTTTTAACGCCCCCTAATATTAGAAAAAAATGTCACCAATCCAGAGATCCTATAGCACCACTCTAGAATATTACAAAAATACCACAGGTGCACGAAATTACAAAAAAAAAGGTCGGGTTGGGTCCGTCTAATGGAACTACCCGTTTGACAGTATGACTAAAGATTTTGTCTTTATATAAATTTCGGAGAGAGAAAGACATAAAGATAAAAAAATGGGTGGAACTTACTTTTTAATTTTCACATATTTTTTATTCTTGTGTGTCTTTGTCTCTCCGAAATTAATGCATACGAAAGCTACGAATAAATGAACGACGAATAAAAACAATACTAAACTTCACGAAGAAACGTAAATTACAATGAAAAGAGATAAATCTCAAGTTTTTCATATCAATTCAACAACCCTAAAAATAATAACAAAACAAATATTTATAGGATTAAATCCCTACAATAATGAAACTCATAACTATTGAAAACTTTTAAAATTAAAATAATAAAATAATCTAATAAATTAGTTTTAATAGATGATAAAGATATCTTTAAATATTTATCTCCATCAAAATTTACACAAAATTTAGGATCCATTTTCGCGAGAGGTGACCTTTTTGACTACTACTGAAGCCATCGGTCGGATTATTCTGTTGGGTCTAAATTCCCAAAATTGTGAATCCAATATATTATCATCCGAATGGAAAGAAAAAAAAGGATATTATTCTAACGATTTTGTGTCCATATTCCATAAATCCAGAGGGTTAAAATTATAATCTATTGACGTGCGTCTTGGATCAACAAGCAAAATATACGAATACTA
Source organism: Rehmannia glutinosa (assembly GCA_016081115.2). Lineage (NCBI taxonomy): Eukaryota > Viridiplantae > Streptophyta > Magnoliopsida > Lamiales > Orobanchaceae > Rehmannia > Rehmannia glutinosa. The sequence continues at coordinate 22,164,408 of CM071933.1, read as the reverse complement.
TGACGTGGAAATTAGAATGATGCTTGGAAAAGATAAAAGAAATGGCCAATTCTGCCTTTTTATACTAAAAGTCGAGCAAAATGTGTCTGATCAGTTCTTTCGTACAATTTGAGTCTTACAAGCTTTTTATCCGGATTATCTCTCTTGTCGTTTTACTAATAAATGAGATCTATTTATACCAGTATAATTAGTGGACTTAATCATCATTACATCTAGTGTAATAGGGGGATTATGAGGGGACAGATGTCTTCTCCCTGGTGTGTATGGAACACATGTTGGCCATGTGTTGAAACTTGTTGACTCATCACGTTAGCCTACTGACAAGTGGCAGCTTGATCTGTCATTAATCGGGATTATCCCACTTAGTGGAATAATTATCTTGAACGAAGCACCTGCTTAATCTTGTTTATCCGTAGTGGATCGAGCTCGGTTAGGTGCCACGTCATCGCTTCGATTCTTGGCGTCATCCTAGTCGGTCAATGTCATCTGGGATGGCTTACGTCATCATTAGCTGAATGGCCACGTGGACTTATTTTTGTCCAGCTCGGCTCGGTTATCATTAATGACCCCCAAGTTTAATTCCAAGGAGAATATTCTTCGAAACAAATTTAACTTGAATATTAATTACGAACCTTAATTGGGAAGAAGAAACCTTAAAGGTCCAAGATTACTGATAGTTGTCACCTATCCATCAATGTCTGAACATGATGACAAACACGTGGCGCTTTTCTGTTGGACATCTCGCACAAGAAACGTGGGGATGTAACAGGTTCTTCAGCTTTTTGAATTTGAAAAGACGTGTCTCTTAGGTTGGTGCGATACTTCCGAGGGAAGTTAACCTATAAATACCCCTTTCTTCTTCCATTTCATACTTTCGCATCCATTACCTTCAGAGTATCAACAAAGCAGAGACGAGAAGATTTCGGCCGGCTTAGAGTCAGGAGCTCAAGAACACCTAGGTAACCTTCCAAATTTTTCCTTTCTTTCTTCTTTCTTTTTCTTTTTTCGAAAAGCATGTCTGGTTCTGAGGACAGCCGAAACCCAAAATTTTAGTGCCGAAGTTGAAATCGAAGACCCCCTCATCTGATAATCCTTCTGTACATTCTTCACCAGAAAGAGAAGTACCACTAGCAAGCCTAAATATCATCGACCTTTCTAGCCGAGAGCATACCCCTGAAGTAGAGGTTCCGTTGGAGGAGACACACGTGGTGTTCAATCCGACCCCCATGATAGTATTCCGCGACGGTATAGTATCCAAGCCAGGCTTGTCCCAAGAGGAACCAAGTGAGGAGGTTAAGGGTTCGAATCACCAAGAAGATCTTCACAAAGAGCCGAGCATGGAGCCCGAAGGCCATGAACATGAGGAGGCTAGGGTGCCGAGGCGCAGACGACGAGTGCGGAAGCCCCCTGCAATTGGGAAAGATAGAGGTGGTCCGGGGCTGCCCGATCATCGACATGGGGACCTCAGGCTGGGCGGTGAGCCCCCGTTGCATGTGGTTAAAACTGGACTCGGACTGTCCAGAATGATCAACTGAGTATGATTATGCGGCACGAGTTGGAGGCCGCTTCATGCGAAGCACATAATTCCTTCCACCGTGCACTTCCGGGCAGATCATGCCGAGGTGCTTGAGCCCACCATCGGGGTGCATTGCCATGTACGCCCATAGCCGATGTATGGGCCGAGGTTCCCGTTGTCGCGCCGATAACGGCGGTTTAGGAAGTGGGACTTATCCTGTCCCGGAGTGCACCGGCCGATCTGGGGTCGGATAATCGGACCTCTTTGGTACTCTTTCATCTTTAGGAGTATCTGCGCCCGCACTTTGAGGAGCTCAACGAGCTTTTTGTTTGGAAGCGACCCCCGGGACGGGGACGCTCTGCGGATGGTATTATGTGTAGATCCGACCCGACTACCTAGACGGGCTAGAAGGAAAAGTGGTTCGGGTAAGAGCGAGTGGCGGACCCGCCAGAGATTCATTTCTATCCCCTCCGCTTAACTTTCGATGTGATTTTCGTAAGTGTATTTTTTTCTTTGAATTGAACTTTCAATTGTTGTTCCTAATCATTGATTTCTTTCTTCTCTCAGTAGGGAACTCGTCCATCTCCGAGCGGTCTTCCGAGAGCTTTTGTTAACCGATTGGAGAACATCTAGGCATTGGCCACCTCGGATAGGAGGATACATGCCTTGACTGTGGAGGGAGAGTTGGCCATGGCCGGCCTGCAAAGAAAACTGTCGGATGACTTGGAGGCCGAGGAAGAGGTGGCCGGGGAGGAACAAGTTGGGGGGAGTCCACCACGAGCGAGCAGTGTGGAAATTCGGGCCGAATCGAAGAATGTGCTATGGCGAACAAATTAGATCTCCCGACAAGGCCCGATCCCTTGAGGCAAGTGCCTTCGATGGCCGAGCGGGCCGAGCAGACCAAGCAGTCGAGGCAGGGTGAAACCGGGGGTAAGTGCATATTCAAAAAATTAGTTTCTCCTGTCTTTCCATCATCATTTCCACTCGTCTTTACATTTCGTTTTCTTGTAGGTCCAACATGAGTGGACGCTTTTGCCCATCTCTCGTCGGGTGAGGCGGGGCTTTGCCATGCGGATAGCGATCGTTGGGTCGACCGCCGAGATAGAGGTGGAAAGGCGGGCCAAGATCCATGTGACAAATGCCTTGCAAACGATGACCAGGAGAAAGAGCCCCTGTTGCGAGGAGGGGATGAGAGGCATAGTAGTAATAAATGAGCCCGAGCAAATCGAACGGACCGGGCCTACCCGTGGGTGTCCCCATAAACATTCCCTTGGTCGATGCATGACAACGGGTTTTTTTCGAGGCGACCTGGGGCGGGAAGGCCATTTTATTTCTCCGAACCAAGGTAGGGAGGAGGCTTGCGAGGTATGGCCGCCTTCGGCCGAAATGGTTTGTGGAGTTTGCTAATTGCTCCACGTTAACGAGAGGAGCAGTGGAAACATTGCGAGGCGGACGAGCGGCAAGGGATGTATCGACTTCGAGCCTGGATGGCGGCGTAGAAACGATTCTGCATGTAAACCGGATGGAAAGAAAAGGCCCTGTTAGGAATTTTATTGTTTAGATTTTGATGAATGCCATGTAAAACTTAGAATAGAAAGTTGGCTCCCAATTCTTGTCAGTATAATGTATTGTAACAATTAGAGTGGCCAAGCCGAGTTAAGTCGGCTACGCCCTAACACGCAAGAAGACAATTTGAAGAATGGAAGGAAGACCTGTTTGTGAAACAAAAAAAATTTGGCAAAAGAGGAGTAGACGGGAACTCTGCTTTGAAGAAGCGGTGAGATGCAACAGTGGAGCATCGGTCAAGTCAACTCAAGAAAAGCCAAGTCTCAAGTTGAAGTGACGAAGAGTCATCCATGATTGAAAGTGACTCTAAGTCACCTGGGAAAGCAAGGAAATGCGGTCAAGTCGAGATAATCGTAAAAGAACCGTTGCCGAAATCAAGAGATTTACTTAAACAAGTAATATCTCCATACCACCTTTCTCGAGTGCTCGGTCCCCGAAGCGTGCAAAAGGAATGAACCAATGGAAGCACCACACCGTGTCGAACTCGAAAAGGTGAAAGAACAATTCATACGAGGAAATGGCAATTCCAAGAATCGCAAGCCAACGATTGCAAAGTGACTTTCAAAAATAAGCCTATCTCTTCAACGGGCAAATTTTTGAAAGTTCACTATAAAAGGCCGAGGAGTTTGTTTGAAGGATATGAATGACACATACGTGAGATATACAAGCACATTAGAAAAATCAAACACTCTCAATCCTCAAGCCTACATTACGAAGTACATCAATCCAACACTCACCGTGAAGGAAAGAGAACTTCAACCGATTGAAGAGGAAACCTTTGAAAACAAGGGGTCTACATTCCGGGAAGGATTGTAGAAAGGTTCAAGGCTGAACCAAGTCTTAAGCTTTTGGAGGGCTTCGTGATCAAATCCAAAGAGCTTGAGCAAGTGAGTTTGTAGTAACAAAGCAAACTGCCTGTGAAGAAGTCGCGTGCGAGAAGCTTGACTAAGTGATCAAGGAGTCTCGGACCGAGTCCCTAAGGATCAAGTCGGCCGTTGTGATCAAGACTTGTATCCGGACTGTTACCACTTTGTAAACCGATCATTACCTAGTGGATTCCTCCAGAGTTGGAGAAGAGAGGAGTAGAAGAATTACCCCATCTTGAACCTCTATAAAAACTTCATTGTGTCATTTACATTTCAAAGATTTAAATTCTGCACTTTTAATCGCTTATATCTCACGATAAATTTGCTATCCATTTGATAATTTATAAGTACTAAATCAAGCTCTAAAATCTTGCTTAATCAAACTTAAGGGTGTTAAGTCTTCCAATAAAAATAAAACCACAATTGAGTTAAATCGTAGCCAACAAATGAGAGTTACTCCATCAACAACTCAAATTGAAGTCATTGAGAGATTAACTCTCTTGAGTGACTAATTCGATTGTCCATCAAGGACACAAATTTGTGTAGAATTAACTCTGTAGATTTAAAAGGACTAAATCGAAAATTTGGTAAGGTTTATTCAACCCCCCTTCTAAACCTTACACTTACACCCCTTGGGACCTACAAGTGGTATCGGAGCGGTTGGTTCATTGAACCCTCCGCACCGTTCTTGAACTAGATCTCCAAACTTTTCAAAGTCTTCTTTAGTACTTAAACCTTGAGAACTCATTTTATTAAAAGTCATTATCATGGAAGCAAATTTGACACGCATCCCTATGTTCACTATCGAAGAATTTGATGATTGGAAAATTCGTATGCGAGCTCATCTATCGGATTACATGATGAGATGTGGATAGTGATAGAAGATGGGACAAGTTGACATTGATTTGTGAAGGCTCGAGAGCAAATCAAAGAAAACAAATTATCGGTGGTATACGAAGTTTGAAAATTTCAAAATGATCTCGGGAGAGAACCTGGATCAACTAGACGCTCGGTTCCACGAAATCACAAATGAGTCATGCACGACTTGGAAAGGAATATACACAAAAGGAAATGTGTATGAAAATCCTAAAAAGTCTTCCAAATTGAATGGGAAATGAAGGTCATGGCACTCGAGACATTCCATGGACCTATCAAAGACATCCAACCATGAGTTATTCTCGGACCTCAAAGCCTACGAGTTTGAGCCGAGAAGAAAAGACCAGGAAGAGACAAATGACTATACCCAAAACAAATTGCTCTAATTGTCAAAGATGGGAAGAGAGCCGAGGTCAAAGAAGTAATTGACCCGGAAAAAATAGCCACGATGGTTAAAAGATTTAACAAGTTCTTTAACAAGAACTACAAGAGAGGAAAGGGTGAATCTTCCGAGAAGACACTCGGCTCCCTCCAAATCAAGGGAAGACAGGCCAACCAAGAGAATAGATCATCAAAAAGTTGAGTATCAAAGGTGACAACTCAAGAATGGAAAGAGTGATCAAAAGGTGAATATCTATGTTGGAACCGTAGACAACCAGGTCACTATGCCATTATTGCTCATATCCTGTGGGTCAACAAGTACATGGATGAAGAAGAAAGAAAGGTCTTGAGAAAGAAGACAAGAAAAGAAAAAGGCAATGATGGTCTGCAGAGATCGCCGAGACAACCAAGTCAAGAGAGACAAACATTGAGGAGAGCGGTGAAGCTGACTATTCAAGTGACTCGAAGAAGAAGCCCTGATCCGCTTGATGGCCAAAGAACAAGATCAACCTGATCAAGAAGATGAGGTACAATCTAACTCAACAGACTCAGACACTAGTGATAGTGACTGTGACACACACACTTCATCACCCACTGATCTTTATGATTCATTAGGCAAAATGATGAAAGATTTTGAACATATTAAATCCTCACACACACTATTGAATGAGGAAAACAGCCTACTCAAAAGTCGAAACTCAAAGCTGACTAAGGAGCTGAGTACTCTAAGTCAAATAGCTGTTGAAAATGAAAGTTTAAAAGTGGCTGAAATGCTAAATTAGTAGCGAAATTGCTGCTATAGAAAAGAGGAGAATGGCCTCAAGAATGTTATTGCCTCATTCACTAAGGCATCTAAATCATTGGATGATCTTATTATGAGTCAAAGAGAATGTGGAGACAAGACAGGCTTGGGATTTAATTCCTCTGTGCCATGTCAAACCTCAAGAGTAATTTTGGAAAAAGGATCTTCAAGTCATGAAGAGTCTGAAAAATCCAAAACTCTAAATGTTGCACACACATTCACTCCAAAGCACAATACTAAGCAAACTGGCCTTGGTTACAAAGGAAAAGGAAAACGACCGAGTTGAGTGTCTTTGAAAGGGCATAAATGAGAAGAAATTCAGTCAAAGAGTCCCTCAAAGAAATTCCAAACAGAAAATACTCTGTAAAAGAAGAAACGAGCTACCAAAACCCCAAAATCCATAAAAGAAATACATATGATGGGAATGGTAGAAAATATCCAAGCCAAGCCGATTGGAATAATGTGAACTATCGGATAGACTTATGGAATATAAGCCCAAATGGCAAAGGCCTAGAACTCAAGAAAGGTCATTCCAAAAACATAAGAGCTTTCATCAAAGACACACATGCACCTAGGCACTACACTCAAAGACACCACAATCACCCAAGGAAGGCAATTGCTAAAACACATATGCGGGCATACGAGACAAAAGAGACAATTTGTATGAACCTAGAATCCCCAAGCAATTTGCCAGGATTAATTATGATTATGGCACGATAGATGGCAACCCCTTGAGTCAAATCATTTGGCTATAGGTTGGTTGGACCATCTTACAATTCTAACCCCTCGGACCCGGACAAGTATGGGTACCTAAAACTTAATTTCCTTGATTGCGGTTTCAAGGAACAAACTGAGTGCGGAACCTGGTACATGGATAGTGGTCGTTCCCGGACATATGACAGAAATAAGAGAAATCTGTCAAAATTCAAGGAAGTCAAAGGAGCCAAAGTCATATTTGGAGGAAATGAAGCTCCTGGTGAAATAAGAGGCATTGGATCCATCAAGAGGAATGGATTAGAAATCACAGATGTTGCATATGTTGAAGGACTCAACTTCAACTTAATGAGTATCGATCGGCTCTGTGACAAGGGCTACAATGTTGGATTCAACATGGGTATATGCCAAATCAAGGATATTGAATCAAATGAAGTTGTCTTTGCAAGGATGTAGACAGAAGAATATGTATGTAGTGGATTGGTCAACTCGCAACACCCAACACCTGTCTACTAGCAAAGAGCACAATTGAATCAAGTTGGATGTGGCACAAAAGGTAGTCACCTGAATTTCAAAACAATTAACAAGCTAGCAAGAAGTCATCTTGTAGAAGGACTTCCGGACTCGATATACAAGAAGGAGAGTATATGTGATGCATGTCGAGAAGGAAAACAAATCAAGTCGTTATTCAAAGAAAAGACATGCCCATCCTCAACAAGAATATTGCATCCGCCTTCATATGGATCTATTTGGCCCATGGAACCACCCAAAGATAAGTGGAAATAAATACACCTTGGTGGTAGTAGATGACTACTCAAGATATACATGGACAATATTCATGTGCAAGAAGAAAGAAACCCTACAAAAACTACCACAAATGATGAAGAGGATTCAAAATGAGAAGAGTCAAACCATTATCAAAATAAGATCGGATAGAAGAGGAACCGAGTTTGTCAATGGAATAATAACTCAAGATCTTGTATTGAGAATGGTATTGGTCATGAACTATCGCCAGCAAGGACTCCACAAAGAGAATGGAGTTGCGAGAAAGAAGAAGAAAGAACCCTCAAAGAAGCAAAGGACCATGTTAGTCAAGCGGGGTTACTAAAAAGATTTTGGGTGAAGCAATCAACACAAATTTGCTACACCCAAAACAGATGTATGATAAACAGACAAATGACAAAGACTCCTATGAGATCCGGATGGAAGAAAACCAAATGTTGCATATTTCGAAATATTTGGATGTAAATGCTTCATTCACAACAATGGCAAAGACAACCTAAAGGCCTTTGATGCTAAAGGCGATGAAGGTATCTTCTTGGATACTCAAATGAAAGCAAAGCCTACAGGATACTCAACAAAAGAACTATGGTTACGAGGAATCCATTCATGTAGTATTCGATGAGCCAAATGTAAATGGAGAAGACATTGAAGAGTCGGTGATAAGTTGAATCATCCAACCATCGAAAGAGTCCCTATCTTTGAAAGTCAAGCCGATTATCAATTGAAGAAGATGAGATAGCTTTGAATCTCAAAAGCGGTGGAAAATTTGCAAAGTGATTACGAGAGAGTCGACCACAAAGAACACACGGCAAGTCGACTAAATCCAGCCTAACTTACTCCAACTCCGACGTAAGATGGCCGAGAGACCATCCACGAACTTGTCATTGGAGATATAAGAGAAGGTGTCAAGACAAGATCCGAACTCAACAAGAAGCAATGTTCACATGCTTCATTTCGCAAAATAGAGCCCAAAGATGTGTCACAAGCATTGGGCGACACACATTGGATTCAAGCTATGCAAGAAGAGTCAATCGGTTTGAGAGAAATAAAGTATGGGAATTAGTGCAAAGACCCATACATCAAAATGTTATTGGAACCAAATGGGTATTCGAAATAAGATGAACGAGGAAGGTTCTGTGGTAAGAAACAAAGCAAGACTAGTAGCCAAAGGATATTGCCAAGAAGAAGGAATAGATTTTGATGAAACATTTGCCCTGTAGCAATATTGGAAGCTATAAGGATGTTTCTTGCCTATCAGACTCACAAGAATTTCATTGTATATCAAATGGATGTAAAAAGTGCATTCCTAAATGGTTTATTGGAAGAAGAAGTGTATGTTGAACAACCTCCAGGATTTGAGCGAGAAGACTCTTGGAGACAAGGTATACAAACTCAAGAAAGCCTGTATGGATTGAAACAGGCACCCGAGAGCATGGTATGACACCTGTCACAATTCCTAACGAAAATGGATTCACAAAAGGAAAAGTAGATAGAACACTTTTCGAATTCAAGACAAGAAGAGTATCTTGCTTGTTCAAATATATGTGGATGACATCATTTTTGGATCCACTAACAAAGAGTCATGTGAAAAATTCTCAAACCTCATGCAAAGTAAATTTGAAATGAGCATGATGGGAGAACCGACATTCTTCCTTGGACTCCAAGTGAAACAAATTGAAGGATGGAACCTTCATAAGTCAAACAAAATACACCGGACTTAATGAAGAAGTTTGGTATGGAGGAGAAGTCTTACGTAAAAATACCAATGAACACATCACAAAATGGACATGGATGCGGATGGCAAGCACTCAGTAGATCAAACAAGATACTGAGCACTTATTGGATCATTGCTCTATCTCACAACTAGCGGCCGGACATCACCTTTCTTTGTAGGTGTATGTGCAAGATTTCAATCATCCGAAAGAGAGCCATATGACAAAGAGCTAAGAAAATATTGAGATACTTGAAAGGAAGCCAAGAAGTAGGCCTATGGTATCCAAAGGAAGGTGGATTCAAGCTAATTGGCTATTGATTCCGACTATCTTTGGATGCGAGTGGACAGAAGAGCACTTCGAGGCACATGTCAAATGCTAGGAAAAGACTAATTTCCTGGTTTAGCAAGAAGCAAAACTCAATAGCCACCTCTACAAATGAGGCGAGAATACATAGGCTGCGGCAAAAGTTGTGCCCAAATCCTATGGATGAGACAACAAAATGAGAGACTATGAAGTTGAAGAAAAAGAAATTCCAATCATGTGTGATAACACAAGTGCAATTGCAATCACTCAAAATCTGTGTTGCATTCAAGAACAAAGCATATTGATGTCGATATCACTTCATAAGAGATCATGTTGAAAAGAAGGACATCATCCTGGAATATATCTCAACCGATAAACAACTAGCCGACATCTTCACAAAACCATTATGTGAGTCAAGATTTGAAGAACTCAAGCATGAGTTGGGATTAATTGAACTAAGTGAGACACGGAAGAACCAAAGAAAAGAAATGGAACAGAAAAGGAGGTGAAAAAGAGCTGAAATGTGTCGACTTAGTAAATCACCAGACGGAAAAGACAATGACTACCGAGTCACCGATAGAGTCACTAAGAGAATCGTGAGAAGTAGAGTTAAATCGGCTAAGGGATAAGTTTGAATAACTTATGAGCAAAGTGACAAAAACGCCGTCGTTTTGACTAAGCGGGAATGTTTTAAGGAACACGTCGATAATGATGATGTGTACGGACATAAAGCCGCACACCAAGCTTATGATTGGATATAAATCTTTGTCGCATTAAATACGAGACGTGAAATGCTCAATAGGCATGCGAAATCCAAGCCGTTGATTTCGATCACAATTCAAAAAACCGCCCCGCACGTCCTTTCATAAACCATATTTAAACCATTTTCGTCCGTTTCTCTCTCACACTTCTAAAACTGTTCATCTCTTTCTCTCAAAAGCAAAGGCAAAATACTCTCAAACCCTATCAACCTTCAAATCAATTTAAGTTTTTTCTTGATATAATCCTGAGAAATGGCACCAACTTATGACTTTACCAAGTTAGGAAAGCAAATCCACACCGGTTCGACGGTGGATTTCGACGGAATAGTGGTGAAGCGGTCCGACGACACCCTGGTGAAGAAAATCGAGAAGTTGGAAACGTCCGGATTAAAACCGTTTCTAACGCTAGAATATCCGATGACCTATGTGGAGGAGGTCGCACAATTCTTCGTGAATGCCGAGATTCACGATGAAGGAATCAAGTCATCTGTTCACGGAAAGCGGTGACTATCAACGCCAAGGATTTGGCTGAACATTGCTCATTACCAGCAGAAGGAGCATCGAGATTAAAGAAGCTGATGTAAACTTGGGTGACGCATGGAAAGAGATAGCCAAGTCCGACTTTGCTTTGATAAAATAATATACACAACAAACAAGAGATCTGCGAAGGAGGATTATCACAAGTTGTTGGATATAGTTGCCAAATGTATCGACATCAAATTTGGCACTTTGACCAATCGCCAAAGGCAAAGCCGATTGTAATGGCCGCAATCATAGAAGAAAAGAAGATAAATAAATGGGTTGAGTTTGTCTCTGACAGCAGACTCTGCGCTTAACGTGGGGAACAAATCCTTCAAAGAAGATGGCACATTTGGAGGATCCCTAGGATATGGCCAGTGATTGGCGGCTATTGGAGGTGAAAGGAGTCCTCTTAGACATGGGAAGGCTTTCCATGTTAACAAGAGGATGTTCGAGCAAACCTCTCTCGGCGCACTGAAGAGAGCTTACGCCAAGAGAGCCGACACCGGCGAGGGGAATCACCGACCAAGATACAAAATTCTTCCTCTCCCGGCCAAGAAGAAAGTTGCCCTGCAATGCGCCAAGAAGATCACCCCTGCGACAAAGAAAGAAAACCAAACATGCTCCTCGCCCCGCAGAGTCACACCGCCCGGCCGTGTGTCTCCTGCCCTGCAGCGGCGGTCGAGAAGGACTCACAAATACCTTCTCCGATCGTCAAAAGGAGGAGAAGCCCGACAAGCCAAGACGGCCGGCTCCTCGAAATAAACACCAAAGACTGCCCTCGCCGCCCAAGACTCGAGAGGACACCGCCTCACGAACTGAAATTCCCCAGTACAAACCAGGAGACGAAGACTCGTCAAGCGGTCGAACAGGAAAAACCGGTGAGTCGGTTACTCACCTAGCACAAATACTGGAGACTACCGGAGAAGTAGAGTCTCCGGATGTAGTTGATGAAACAGCCAAGTCTCTTTGAAGGCGTCGCCAGAGGCAACTCAAGACACACCAGTTGCTCACACAAATAAGCACAAGAAGAACCAGCCCGAGCGGATAGTGATGTATCGATCCTATCTCCACCTTACCCGGACATCCAAAATCGTCTGCGTGAGTGGAGAAAATGGAAGTTGAGCAAGTCGAGGAACAGTTCCAACGGCCCGAGTTCATAGAAGAAGAAGAAATGCTAAATTTCCTTGGATTAACTCTCGTGCTCCCGACTCTTGATGAAGACAATCGCATAGACATTCTGGGATCTACAAGGACAAGGAGAGAGAAAAGCGAGTGAAGAAGCCGAAGCACGTGAGAAGGCAAGCATCCGCCTATCTCCGCACCCACGAAACACACATCCTCTTCTTGATGTCTTCTCCGAAAGTGACGAGGAACTGAGAATCTTCACGCCCGCGAAGAGTTGCAAATGCAAAGCAAGCATTGCACGAATCAAGAATCCTTCACGAGCAAAGACTAATGGAGGGACCATGAGAGTCCTCGAACACACCGAAATCGATCCAATGGGAGTGGTTCAAAAATAGCCATCGTTATTGCCGCTACCACTTCCCCACTCACTCGGAAGAAGGCAATAAGGAGTTGGCGATGAAAATCGGGATAGTGGGGACCCCGGTCGAGCCAACCCCTATTGAAGGTGTGCTACCACCTGCCCCAACGCTAAACCATCAATCGAAACAGCCCAGTTTGGAGACGAGTGACCCCACTCCAAGTCACTCGGTACTGTGTGCGCCACCGTGGGGAAACTCCCTCCACTGCAAAGCAAGGTCGGAGGATGCTTTGCAGATGACTCCACAAAGAATCAAGGAGGCGAAGAAGAGAAATTACAATCACAAGAAAAACGACAAGTTGCCATCAACGAAGCTCGGCGATTGAGATCTCGGCTGAGGTGCCAACCGCTCTGAAGGCTAATGACGCTGGCGATGCGATCGAGGCCTGAGGAAGGAATGTACCACAGGAGTTAACACTGGGCGATGAAAGTGCAATCCATGGGGTTGAGACTCCAATGGATGCCACTGTAGAAGACCCTAAGATAGCCGACACTTTGTCGAAAGGGAGGACCAAGGCCTCGCAGCAGAGAGAGACTATTTGGAGGAAATGAAGGCCCACGGGAGGTTGAGACTTCCCAAAGAGGCCAAGTAGTAGAGAACATCCCTCCCGCTATCATCGACCCATCCGAGAAGGAGATCGGCGCACTTCATGATTCCCAGGACAACCCCGATGTCACTTTTCCGGGATCGGAAGGCGAAGAAGAAGAAGTCGAGTCATCCCCATGACAAATCCAAAAGGCTCACCAAGCGGATGTTCCAGGCACGAGCAAGTCGATCCCAAGACTACTTGTCAAACTTTTAACTTTGATGATGAGCCACCAATGGAAATCTCATCATCGTCCGGATGACGCTCTGATAAAGCCGAGACCAGTCTTGAAATGGAAAAATCAAATGAGACCAACGAAGTCATTTAAGACAGTGAGGCTCGGCAAGCGGGTCTACTTTACAACAAAACCCAATTGAACCAGAGACCACCGCTCGAGGCTCCTCAAGCTGCAGCAGGATCGATTCCCAAAAGGACTTCACGCGCACCGCTCATCATCGAACAGATCCCGGTTGGCGGTGAGAATCTTTTGTAGAATCTTTCCCTTTTTCACCGGAGATACCGAACTCCACGAAGAGTCGAAAAACGAACAAGCACGCTATCACAAACCAGCTCTGTTCTTTTCCATCGAGACACCATTGTTCCAAATGATTATGACTTCGATGTTGTATGGCCATCACCGCAATGAAGAATCGGCTAAAGTTCGAGAAGTGTTCAAGGCACTCTTTGCTTTGAGGTTGAACGAATGGAGAGGCATCGAGCCTCTTTGGACATGCGACTCGACAACAGAGATGCCACCCTTACAGTGATTTAAGAGGCATAACATTCGGATAAGGAATGGTGGCAACAAAGAAGAAACAATGCGTGTGGAACAGGTGAGATACTTGAGAACATTGTTCAACAAGTGCTGGTGTGGAGAGTCTGAAAATGCTTGATGCAAAAACAAAGCTGAGAGAACACATTGAGCATATGCATGAAGCTCACACTTTGCCGAGATCAAGCTGTTGCGTGAGCAAAATACAAATGATCTACAGCGTTTGGAAGAACACATGACAAGAAAATTCACCTCCTCATGGCTGAGATGAAGCTGATTTCAAAGAGAATCCAACGCTACTCGATCCCGAATTCCGTGATGCATACAACGCAAAGAGACTTGAAGCGAAACTCAACCATCGAAGACTTCGACTTCATGCTTGCCAAAGATGTTCCTGGGTTCCTCTATCCTTTGATGATGCCAAAAAGGGGGAAGAGGAATACCTTAAAGCAAAGAAAATCTGAAGTCGAAAAGAAAGGAGCAAATGAGAAGGGAAAATCAGGCCGAGGAAGTCTTGAAACGAAGAAGAAAGGAAAGCTTGTTGAGGGGAAGGATCGTGGATGTAACATTGATGATTGCACAAACCCCCAACAAGGTCCTCATCACAAACTGACATTATAAGCGACAAACTCCCCGTGACTCGCCACTCCAACACTCTGTTGTATCTATGGTGAAAAGAGAAAACAATTGAAGCGAGGATGAAGGAAGTGGAAGGAAGAATGGATGCCAGGGTGATGAACATCTTGAAAGAACATGGAGGCATTCCGGTTGAGAGACACTTATGCCATCTCGGATGTCGGACGAGCCACGATCATCGATGAATTTAAAACGCTCGAATCGAGGGATACTTTGCAAATATGTCTATGGCTCAAGCTTGGGACTTGTATCTTGGGAAAAGGGTCTCACGTTATGTGAAGAAGGCGACAGCGGCAGAGACTTCCTATTACTCCGCTGGTCACTCACCGGAAAGAAGAAGACCCCAATGACAAATACGCCCGAGGTAGAGGAAGAAGCGATGAGTGGAGGAAGAAGCTTGGACCTGAGGCCTCGCCAAGAATATTGAATCGTAGATCCGAGGAAAGAAAGGAGGGATCTCTCAAATGGGCTTGACCAAGTGGCAAATTTGAAAGTGGCTAAAACTAACGCCGAGTATGCACAAAGAATAGAAGAAGAAAACAAGAGACAAACTCGGCTATGGCGGAGAGACAGGAAAGAATAAGAAAAGATGAAGCTGCCCGGGAAGGCATATGAGAAGAAAAAGAAGGCGGTGACGACGAGAAAAAGAGGAGAAGAGAAGAAGATCTTGATCAAGATGAAAGAAGGAGACAATGAAGGAGATGAAGTGTTGTTGTCCAACCCTTCGTGTATTTTATCATGTAAATACATACAATGTAAGTCTTCGTAATAAAGCTATAAATTCTTTATTTTCGATAGACAAATATGTGCTCTGATACACCTTGTAAATTGTGTAAAAGAACAGAATGATATGATCAATAAACAGATCTATTCTACGCATACATTCTATGTCAATACACTATCTCAGTATGTATCTTTCTTGTTTGCATTTTTGAATGATTTAAGTTTTGGCATCATCAAAAAGGGGGAAATTGTTAGGAATTTTATTGTTTAGATTTTGATGAATGCCATGTAAAACTTAGAATAGAAAGTTGGCTCCCAATTCTTCTTTGTATAATGTATTGTAACAATTAGAGTGGCCAAGCTGAGTTAAGTCGGCTACGCCCTAACACGCAAGAAGACAATGAAGAATGGAAGGAAGACCTGCTTTGTGAAACAATTTGAATTTAGCAAAGAGGAGTAGACGGAACTCTGTGAAGAAGCGGTGAGATGCAGTGAGTGGAGCATCGATCAAGTCAACTCAAGAAAAGCCAAGTCTCAAGTTGCGGTGTGAGAAGAGTCATCCAATGATTGGAAGGCGACTCTAAGTCACCAGGGAAAGCAAGGAAATGCGATCAAGTCGAGATAATCGTAAAAGAACCATTGCCGCAGAAATCAAGAGATTTACTTAAACAAGTAATATCTCTATACCACCTTTCTCGGAGTGCTCGGTCGAAGCGTGCAAAAGGAATGAACCAATGGGAAGCACCACACCGTGTCGAACTACGAAAGGTGAAAGAACAATTCATACGAGGAAATGGCAATTCCAAGAACTGCAAGCCAACGACTGCAAAGTGACTTTCAAAAATAAGCCTATCTCTTCAACGGGCAAATTTTTGAAAGTTCACTATAAAAGGCTGAGGAGTTTGTTTGAAGGATATGAATGACACATACGTGAGATATACAAGCACATTAGAAAAACTGAAACACTCTCAATCCTCAAGCCTACATTACGAAGTACATCAATCCAACACTCACCTGTGAAGGAAAGAGAACTTCAACCAGTTGAAGAGGAAACCTTTGAAAACAAGGGGTCTACATTCCAGGAAGGATTGTAGAAAGGTTCAAGGCTGAACCAAGTCTTAAGCTTTTGGAGGGCTTCGTGATCAAATCCAAAGAGCTTGAGCAAGTGAGGTCAGAGTAACAAAGCGCACCGCCTGTGAAGAAGGCGAGTCGTCGAGAAGCCACCGAGTGATCAAGCGTCTCAGGATCGAGTCCCTAAGGATCAAGTCGGCTTTGTTGTGATCAAGACTTGTATCTGGACTGTTACCACTTTGTAAACCGATCATTACCTAGTGGATTCCTCCGGGAGTTGGAGAAGAGAGGAGTAGAAGAATTACCCCATCTTGAACCTCTATAAAAACTTCATTGTGTCATTTACATTTCGAGATTTAAATTCTGCGCACTTTTAACTCGCTTATATCTGTGATAAATTTGCTATCCATTTGATAATTTATAAGTACTAAATCAAGCTCTAAAATCTTGCTTAATCAAACTTAAGGGTGTTAAGTCTTCCGCTGAAAATAAAACCACGATTGAGTTAAATCGTAGCCAACAATTGAGTTACTCCATCAATGGCTCCGAAATCTGTTGAGAGATTAACTCTCTTGAGTGACTAATTCGATTGTCCATCAAGGACACAGAATGTAGAATTAACTTTGTAGATTTAAAAGGACTAAATCGAAAATTTGGTAAGGTTTATTCAACCCCCCCCTTCTAAACCTTACACTTACACCCCTTGGGACCTACAGGCCCAATATGCCATGGGGTTGTCCGGTAGAATCATCGGCATCCTGTGGCATATGATTGGGCAGGCGCGCGACCTGGAACAACGCCATGGTGGTCTCCAGGAAGCCCATGCCACCTTGCACGGGATCCAAGAGTCTTTGGAGACTCATGCCAAGAAAACTATAGTTGCAGCCAATACTGAGAGGGAATTCGCCGAGAAGGCTAGAGCTGACCGAGATCAAGCACGAAAAGCCGAAGAAGAATTCTGGGTAGAAGTTGTTGAGCTGAGGAGAGCAACGACTGCTCATTCGGGAGAGCTGGAAAGGCGCAAGGCTGAGGTCGGAGGGAGATGGAAGAGCCTTCCCGGATCGATCGAGGAAGCTCGGGCGGAAGCCGTTCGAGTGTATAAGCGGTCGGGGAGTATGCCTACATGTTGACTTGTGGGCATGCGACCCGGCATTGAAAAGAGATCATGAGGATCTTAAAAGGGAAAGACCGTGGCGAATGGAGAAAGAGCTTGACAAGCAAAATGCGATCTAGCTATGCTCCGTCCTCAATTTCTGGTGTCTTTGCTTCCAAGCAAGACATTCCTCCGGCCAATGAAAGGAAGAAGTAGCCTCCGGTCCGACCCCAGGCTCCTCCCCGATGGAACCCAACCTCATGCTCCATAGGGCGCGCTTGTACTTGCTTTCTCTTTTTGCTTTTGATATAGATGGCCTCGGGCCTTTTGATGTACTTTGCCATAGGCCCCCATGTAAATACTTTGCTATTAATGAAATTTCCTTTTGGTCGTTTCTTTACCTTGTTGTACTTTCTAAATGTTGCCAAGTGTTGGGCTCGGTGTTCTTTGAATAGTCAATGTATGATTTAAATAATGAATTGAATGCTTGAATGAATTTTTGTAAAGTATTGTGCTCGAAACTAGGCTGAGCCTTTGGTTGAGGTTGAAAGAAATCTGATATAAACATAAAGAAAGCTTAAAGTATAAAGAATTCATAGCTCAATCATAAAGTTGATCTTTGTATTTTCCTGAATATGGAATTGATAGTACTGCATGTACATTTATACACATGTCCTACAATATGATTGGTTAACTAGGAATATGATTGTTACATTAAAATGCCTAAGATGATTACACTTGTCACAAGATCCTTCCTTCCACTATCTTTGGATAAGAACAGTGACAATGTAATGTGCGAGAGAATCTTAGGAAAATGATCACCGCATCTCTTGATCATCCGCATATAATCATGATCATCCTGGATCTTTAGTAGTGTTGGTATTTGTTTCTCTAATATGCCCCGTAAGTCGGCGAGTGCGAGGCCAAACCGTGAGTTTGTGTTTGCAAACCGAGTGAAGAATTGGAGACTTAAAGGCTTAGTTAGAACATCTGCAATCTAATCATAAGATGGAACAAACTGAACTTGAATCATCTTTTTGGCAATTAAATCTCGAATAAAATGGATATCCAATTCAACATGTTTAGTTTTAGCATGAAGAATAGGATTCGAGGCTAGAGCAATGGTACTTTGATTGTCCACCCAAAGTGTAGGAACAGAGTGAATTTTAACATGTAATTCTGAGAGAAGCGACTGAATCCAAACTATTTCTGTTGCGGCATGAGCGAGGCTCGGTATTCAGCCTCAGTACTTGATCGGGATACCGAAGATTATTTCTTAGAACACTACGATACAATATTATTTCCCAGGAAAACACAAAAACCTGTGACCGACTTCCTATCATCCGGATCACCCCCCAGTCCGAATCAGAGAATCCCACGAGATGAAGATGACTGGACCGTGTAAGATGAATACCAAAAGTGGGCGTTTCAGCTAAGAATCGAATAATTAAAACGGATTTCCAATGACTATCCAAGGGACAATGCATGAATTGGCACACCTTGTTTACACTATAAGAAATTTACGGCGCGTCAATGTAACATATTGAAGCGCCCCAACAAT
The DNA here is from genome assembly GCA_016081115.2 of Rehmannia glutinosa. Classification (NCBI taxonomy): domain Eukaryota; kingdom Viridiplantae; phylum Streptophyta; class Magnoliopsida; order Lamiales; family Orobanchaceae; genus Rehmannia; species Rehmannia glutinosa. Next base: position 22,145,617 of record CM071933.1, on the reverse strand, counting down.
ACTTCTATAAAGACAGGCATCCACAGTAGGCTGACCATCAGACTTGGAGAGTTTAAGAGAAAAAATCATAGGGGTAGGCAAATTCTTAGCATCAGACATGGAGGGTCGAGAAAGAACATCCTTAATATATTTCTCTTGACAAAGATGAATACCAAAGACGTATAAGATACTTCAATTCCCAAGAAATGATGCAATTTGCCTAAGTCTTTGAGAGAAAATATGCGATCCAAATTTGAGTAACAAGATGATTAATTCCAACAATCACATTTGCCCATAATTAAAATATCATCAACATAGACTAATATTCAAATACAGCCATGAGAAGTATGTTTAATAAATAAAGAGGCATCAGCACGAGAACAAAGAAATCCAAAACTTGTAAGAACTTGCTTTAATTTACCAAACCAAGCTCGAGGACTCTGTTTGAGACCATAAATTGCCTTATGGGGCTTGCAAACTTTCTGAGACGTGGGAGAAGGTTGCTTGAAGCCAGGGGGCTGAGCCATGAAGACCTCTTTGTCTAGTTCACCGTGAAGGAACGCATTATTAACATCCAATTGCTGGATATTCCAACCAAAATGCACAGCAACGGATAACACAACACGAATAGCTGTAGCTTTGACGACAGGGTTAAAAGTCTCATCAAAATCAAATCCAGGTTGTTGATCATAGCCCTTCGCCACTAAACACTACAAGAAAACTGCTAATACACAACGGATTTTATCTGTTGTCTATTAAGCATATGAACCGTTGTGTATGAAGGCGTTGCGAAAGATGTACTACAACGACAACGGTTAAACCCCGTTGTCTTTGCCATCAACTACAATGGTTTATAACCATTGTGTTATAGGATAAACGACAACGGTTAAGACCGTTGTCACTGGCAATAAATAACAATGGTTTCTAACTGTTGTGGTTATGACAAACGACAATGGTTAGAAACCGTTGTCACTGACAATAAATAACAATGGTTTCTAGCCGTTGTGGTTATGACACACGACAACGGTTAGAAACCGTTGCACATTTGTTGTCGTGTTGACATATACAACGGGTTAAAACCATTGTTGTTTTGCTTATTTTTTTACAACACCTCCATCTACAACAGTTCATTTTGTAAAAGACAACGTATGACACCGTTGTCGTTTTGGTCAAAGAAAACGGTTGCAAACTGTTGTGATTGTTTGGTTTCACTACGGTTTTTAGCCGTTGTCGTTTTATGCGAACCGTTGTGTTTGTTTTGTTTTACAATGGTTCTGCTTCTTATTGTTGGTATCTTTCACAACTGTTTTAAATTCATTGTATTTTCTATTTGTCACAATTGTTGCATATATATAGCTTCATTTTTATTTATATATAATTCATATTATCCTATTACAAGCACAATTTAAACTTATAAAACTAAATTAAACCATCAAATTCAACTAACAAGACTTCAAATTGATTAATATATAATGTCTAAAAGCAATATATATCAACAAATTAAATGTACCTAACATCAAGAGTTGCAAATTAATTAGCATCAAGCGAAAAAATAAAATCCAGAGTTAGAATATCAAGCGAAAAGCGTTGCTTCTTCAAAATCTGCTCAACATCAAGCGCAAATGCTGCTTCTTCAAAATTTCTTTCAGAAAATTCAACTGCATGCACACAACAAAATATATATGCATTAACACATTATTGCATCTCAAATTCATGGAAAAGAACACATTATTTCTGATAAATAGAGCTAAACCGACAGGAACCAAAATGTTTGATAAATGGTTTTATCATGATTTTGATGATTTTGTTTTATACCAAAACAATGTTCTGTAAAGGTTGTCCAAATACTCCTAAATGATTTAAAATATTTTTACTATTTATTTGGAGTATTTCTTCTAGTTTATTTTCGACAATATTGGACAACGCACTTAATGATTTTGTGTCAATGGATTTTTACAATGAAACTATGTTTCTAAATGTTGTCCTAATACTCCCGATCGGTCTAAAATATTTTTACTATTTTTCGGAGTATTTCTTGAAGTTTATATCGGACAACACTTTTGATGATTTTGTGTTAATGAGTTATTTCATCAAAACTATATTTCTAATGTTGTCCAAAATACTTCCGATTGGTTTAAAATGTTTTTACTAATTTTTCGGAGTATTTCTTGAGGTTTATTTTCGACAAAAATTGGACAACATTTCATTGTGGAGGTCGACCGGTCGACCAAAGAGGCGACCGGTACCTGGGAGTGCATTTCACGAAACAGAACTTGCTGAAACCTCAAAATGGTCAGGGGTGACCGGTCCCTATAGGGGGCGACCGGTCGCACTCGCACCCAGGCGACCGGTCGACCCCCCATGGACCGGTCCCCCTAGTGAAATTTTGTTGCGATTCTTTCAAACTCTTATTTGTGCGTGACCGGTCGTCCTCAAGTTTGACAGCAAAATTCTAACCGTTGTGCAGCAGACAGCTTTTCCCTAAATTGTGGGATTGATTTCTAACAGCTATAATCTTGAATTTAATTGAATTTTTTTTTAGATATCAGATTCCAAGAGGAGCCTATCAAGTATCAATCATCTCCTATAAATAGAGGAAGATTTGAAGCACAACAAGAAGAGAGAACAACACAACACAACAAGATATACTCAAGCAAACACTTGGTCTTATATTGTCTTTATTCTTGTTGTAATTTGCCTAGCTTATCACTTTCACATTCTTGAGGTCTAGGCTATTCTTGATTACACTTGCACTCAATTGTATAATCCATTATCGAGTTGTAATCTTGAAATTTTGGGTAATCATTTAACACAAGATATCCATGTGAGTGTTCTTGTGGTAAGAACACATTTGGGTGATCTAGGTGTTAGGTGTAAGAAGATTGTGGTAATCTTCTTGTTGAGGTGTTGAAGAATTTGGTATTCTTCAAGGTTGAAGATTGTGGTAATCTTCACAAGGTGCCGTTGGAGATTGTGGTAATCTTCAAGAGAGATTGTGGTATTCTCAAAGGTGGTGTTGTAGAAGAGTGTGGTGCTCTTCAAGGTGTTGTAAGTTGAATTTGTATTAATTTTGGTAATTAATAAAATTCTTTTTCTTTTTCGAAACCCATCCCTGGATATCTTTGGGGTGGTAGAGCACGTAGTCCCTAGGTGGGGTGAAGCTCTATAAATCGGCGTGTGTTGTTTACATTCCGCACCTTTATTATTGTCTTGGCTTGTTTTGTGCGAAAAAGAGGGCATAATCGAAAAGATGGAGATAATCTATTCACCCCCCCTCTAGATTATCATAGCCACTTGGACTTTCAAGTGGTATCAAAGCCAAACTCTTTGGCAAGCTCATTTCACATCGCGAGTGAAGAGAAACGGTCGTCGGCTACGAATGAAGCTTATCTTTCCGGCACCTCCACCACTAAGCCACCTCGATTTGATTCCAAAAATTTTGCTTTTTGGAAAAAAAGAATGGAATGTTATTTACAAGGTTGCGGGTTCGATATTTGGAACATCGTCATCAATGGAGAATCCATTCCAATGAAAGACACACCACACACTTCCAAATGCCTCAAAGAGCTAAATGATAAAGAGAAGAAAATCATCTCCTTAAATGGTAAAGCTCTCAATATTTTATTTTGTTCAATTACCAACTTGGAATTTAATCTTATTGTAGGAATTAGATCGGCTCATGAAGTATGGCAAAATATTAGAAGTCATTCATGAAGTATATGAAAATGATAGGAGCAACTCAAAAGCATCTACTTCTCAAAGGGATACAATGTCAAATCTAAGGAACAAGCCTCTTACAACCCCCAACTATGAAGAAGTTGAACATTGTCTTATGGGCGAAGAAGATAACGAGGTATGTCTTAAACCTTCTACTTCCTATGATATTGTTATACAAAATGATTATAGTGATTTGCAAAATGATTTTGATGACCTACAAAATGAATTCCAAAGTTTACTTGTTAAGTACAAAAATTTGAAAAAAGAATTCAATGTTTTGAAAAATGATAAGGATAGTTTATTTACTTCCTATGAATCACTATCATGTGCTCACACCACCACACTTGATAAAGTTAGAAACCTTGAAAAAGAAAATAGTACTCTTGTTGAGGATATAAATTGCATGAAAAAAGATTTATCGATATCCAACTTGAGTACCAATAATATGACCAATATTGTTGATAGTTGTGATAAATTGAAACAAGGACTTGATCATAAGCCTAGTATTGTTAATTATGTGAAAAGAAATCAAGTACCTATGTATCTTGGTCATTATGCTCCTAAAATTGTTACTTGTTTTTATTGCGGTAAAAAGGGTCATACGGTAAATACTTGTCGGGCTAAAAATAGCTCTAATTATTTGTGGAGACCTAAAAGTCTCAAGACTAATCCCAAAGGACCCAAGCACTTGAGGGTACCACAAAATAATGTTATATTAGGTACCCGACGAAATAATAATCGAAAAAAATTCATACCGCCAAGAAGACATCAAATGAACGTCTCATTTGATCAAAGGAGAAGATATCACCACAATGAATTTTCAAGAGAAAGACACTTTCAAAAATGGGAAGGCCACAATGCTTGGAGATGGAGCAATTGGAGAAGCCATCATCAACAAGATGATTTTCAAAGAGGAAGATATCATCAACAACGGGAACGGCACAACCCATGGAAATGGCGTAAATGGTAAACCGTATCTCCCCATTTAAATATGCATTTTATTTAGTTATTATGCATGTCTTTATTTGTGCCTATATTTTCAAAATGAGTTTTCAAAATATTTATTTTTAAAATTAAGGTCTTCAATATATATTTGTGTTTAAAAAAAAAACTCCTTGAAAAGAAGACCTTGTATGATGCTTATATTAAACTCTTGTGTATTTGCTTAGACTTAATTGATTTATCATTTCTTATAAATGTTTATGGCATGAGCTTACTTGCGATATCTTTTATTGTTTTAGCCTACACTTGTATCATTTTTGTTTTGTGCAAGTCTTGTTTAAGAATTGTGTAGGATTCATATATCATCACAAATGGCCATCTACGTCATAATATGTCAGGAGTAACATGAACTATTAAGGTACGCTCACTATTGTTATTCATCTCTTAGACTCGATACATGTTGTGCCATATGCCTATGTGCTTATTTTATACAAGTACCATTAAGAGGATGTTTTGATTTTTTGAAAAGGCATTACTTGACATAGCTTGTTTTATCCAAGATTTGTAAAGGATTATATTTTGTTTTGATAAAACAATTGATCTTCTAAGTTATGCATTTTATTGCACTTATAAATGTCATTATTCTTGGATGCTTATGTCAAAGCTCTTGTTCATATGATTCTTGTAAATAAGGTCTCAACTATGTGCTCGTATTTTCATATTTCAAAAGAGACCTTATATAGCTTTCTACAAGCTTATTTGAACTTACATGTTGTATTATATTCTTGATGATTTTCTTTAAGCATAGTATGTGTTACTTGCTATAGTGTCTCTATTATTCGATATTACTATGCTCTTGTGCAAGATGTCTTGATAAGATTTTGCAGGAATTTTTGGTATTTTGGAACAAGATAAATGACCAAGACAAGGTTAGTAGCTCAATGGTATTGTCAAGAAGAAGGTATTTATTTTGATGATACATTTGCACTCGTAGCACATTTAGAAGCTATTCGCATTCTACTTGCCCATTCTTGTTTTAAGAAAATTTTAAGCTTTACCAAATGGATGTTAAATCCAATTCTCTAAAAAGGTTTTTAGAAGTCTATGAAAAACAATCGGGGTTTTGAAAATTCTTAGGCCAAAATGATTTGTATAAGAGGCTTTATTATGTTTAAAACAAGCACCCCATATATGGTTTGATAGACTTAGCTATTTTTTTTTCAAGAGGTAAAGTTAATCTACTCTCTTTGTTTCTTGAAAAAGGGCAATAATGCTTACTTGTACAAATTTATGATATCATTTATGGTGCTACTAATGAAGTTTTGTACAAGATATTTTCTAAGTTGTTACAAGGTAAATTCAAGATGACCATGATGGAGGAGCTCAATTTCTTCATTGGAATTCAAGTTCAACAATGCCAAGAAAGTGGTTATATTCCACACTCAAAATATACAAAAGAAGAAGTGAGGCATTGAAGAAGAAAGAACCATCTCAACCTCTATGACTACCTTGTAAAGATCGACAAAGGTTGATGAAGGCATATCGGTCGACAAACAAATTCGAGGTATGTTCATTCACTTTTATTACTCCCATAGACTCGACATTCCATATGCCTTAAGTATATATGCTCGACTTCAAAAACTATCCCAACGAATCTCATTAAAGTGCCGTTAAAAGAAATTTTCAAATATTTGAAAGGCACTTTTCCTTATGACTTGTTGTATCCAAATCTTAAAATGTTCTTATTTTCGGGATAACAAGTCCGGTGATAATAATATTTCAAAATATGGTTTTTCATAATCGAACTAAACATATTAAGATTCGATATCTTTTTCTAAGGGATTGCATGTTTAACAAAAACTTGAGATATGTTTAATTCTGTCTCAAGGATAACTCGCGGACTTTTTCATCGTTCACCGCCGAGTCTTTTACCTCATTTCGGGTAGGGGTGTCAAATCGTGTTATCGTGTCGTGTTTCGTGTTGACACGACACGATAAGGGCAAACACGAACACGACACGATAAGGATCTGCTCCGACACGACACGAACACGAAAATTTTTCGTGTCGACCGCGACCGCGACACGATATAGTGACACGATAAGTCAAAAATAAAAAGAAAATGATTTACGTTAATACACGATAGCAAATTACACGATATGACACGGTTTTACACGAAAATACACGATGTTAAGTTGGTATTTTACCAACTTAATAATGTATTTTAGACTAGGATTTTATATTAATTTTGGATGTTTTAGAGTCGCTAGAGTCCATTTTATTTCATTAAGTGTCATTTGAAGAGTTAATCTGATTTTGGTAGCCGAAAATTGATGAAAACAAATAAAAACGTGTTTGGGAGGAAGAAATCGCATTTGAAGAAGAAGGAAAAGAGGAAAATCGCGATTCGCGGGGGTGAAAAACATGGCAGTGCGAGAATTTGAAGTGGCGCTGCAGCATCCATCATCAGCGCCCAGCGCCCTTTGAGAACGGTTCGAATGGCATTTATAGCGCCCTTTTTTTAGCGCCCAGCCGGGCGGACATTAGGGACGGGCGCCGTAGCGCCGTGCTTTGGCGCCGCAGCGCCCCTGGGTCGAAATTACAAGGTAACTTATTCCTTTTTCTTGGACTTTTGTGGGGGTATAAATACAAGTCTTGGGGCATGAAATTAGGGATCTTGGACCCTTAGGAAGAGAACAAAGCAGCAAGAAGACAAGGAAGAAGGCTAGAAACACATTGGGAAAAGCTTGGAAAAGAAGATTGAAGGCTCTTATCATCTAGAAATAGAGAAGATCCCTCAACTCTTGTTCTTATTTTGTTACTTTCTCCATATCTTGTAAGATGTATTGTTGTGTTCTTATGGATTCATTTTCTTCAATCATGAGCTAAACTTTATAATTCAAGAGGGATGATGTAATCTATGTTTGAACTTATGTTTTGATATTGTGGTTTGTCAATCTAGATTTTCCAATTTATTTGTGCTATTTGGATCTATTGCTTCTAAATTACTTGATCAATAATTTAGAGTGTTTGGTGTATTTGATTTGACACTTGAGAGAGGTAATTGAATACATGGCCTTGAAATAGCATAACCTAGGATTTCATAGAATTGAGAGATTTGTGAATCCTTTGAAGTCATCAACCAAGATTCATAGTTTTTATTGAGATTTCGATTGGTGATTTTTATAGAGATATTGATTTCCCAATTGTGATCTAAAATCATTTGGCACTCGAGAGATGAAATGATTATTGTAGAAATCTTGACTTATAAATTGGTAATTGATGATTGGGAAACTAATCTTGTACTTAATTGGGAAAAATGTCACTTTATGGTCAAAGAAGGGATTGTACTTGGGCATCGTATTTCTTGTACAGGTTTGGAAGTTGACAGGGCGAAAGTTGTGGCTATTGAAAAGCTATCCCCACCTTCAAATGTGAAAGGCATAAAAGCTTTTTAGGGCATGCAGGATTTTATAGGAGATTTATAAAAGATTTTTCAAAAATTGTTAAACCACTTTGTAATCTCCTTGAAAAAGATGTCATCTTTTGCTTTGATGAGTCTTGTTTGCAGGCATTTGAACAGATAAAAAAGGCACTTGTTTCAGCTCCTATCATGATAGTGCCGGATTGGACCCAACCATTTGAGCTTATGTGCGATGCAAGTGATTATGCAGTGGGTGTCATTCTTGGTCAGAGGCGAGACAGAATTTTTAAAGCAATTTACTATGCAAGCAGGATCATGGACAATGCCCAACAAAACTACACCACCACAGAAAAGGAGATGTTGGCGGTAGTTTTTGCATTTGATAAATTCCGAGCTTACTTGGTGGGTATAAAAGTGATTGTTTATACGGATCATGCGACAATCCGATATCTTTTCTCCAAAAAGGATGCAAAACCTCGGTTAATTCGATGGATTTTGCTCTTGCAAGAATTTGATATTGAGATTCGGGATAAAAAAGGAAGTAAAAATGTGGTTGCCGACCATCTATCCCGCCTTGAGCAACCGCACGAGGTGATTGAAAGCCCAATAAAAGAATTATTTCCTGATGAACAAATTATGCGTGCCGAGACATCATTACCTTGGTACGCATATTTTGTTAATTACCTCGCGGGAGGAGTTTTGCCACCGAACTTGACTTCACACCAAAAGAAAAAATTCTTACATGATGTTAAGTCTTATTTGTGGGATGATCCGTTACTGTTCAAGGGATGCGCTGATTCTATCATTCGCCGTTGTGTTCCTAAGGAAGAAATTGGAGAGATTCTTCAACATTGTCATTCCTCATCTTACGGGGGACATTTTGGGCCAACCCGAACAGCTGCAAAGGTACTACAATCTGGTTTTTATTGGCCGATATTATTCAAAAATTGTTATGCGTTTGTAAAGACTTGTGATCGATGCCAAAGGGTTGGTAATATTTCACGGCGTCATGAGCTTCCTTTGACGAACATAATGGAGGTGGAGTTGTTTGATGTATGGGGTATTGACTTTATGGGACCATTTCCCGCGTCCTATGGAAATTTGTACATTTTTTGCTTGCAGTTGATTACGTCTCCAAGTGGGTAGAGGCGATTGCTACACCAACGAATGATGCTAAGGTAGTACTCAAATTCTTGCACAAGCATATTTTCACTATTGTAAGTGATGAAGGTACGCATTTTTGTAATAAATTATTTAATAACCTTCTTGCTAAATTTGGTGTGCGTCATAACATTGCGCTTGGTTACCATCCTCAATCTAATGGTCAAGCTGAAATTTCCAATCGTGAAGTAAAACAAATTCTTGAAAAAACGGTGAGTTTTAATCGAAAGGATTGGGCACAAAAACTTGATGATGCTTTGTGGGCTTATCGCACGGCTTATAAAACACCCATTGGTATGTCACCATATCGATTGGTGTTTGGTAAAGCGTGTCATTTGCCGGTTGAGCTTGAGCATCGAACTTATTGGGCAATTAAGAAGTTGAATTTTAACTTGAAAGAGGTGAAAACCGATTACTTCAATTGAACGAAATGGAAGAATTTTGTCATGAATCATATGAAAATGCCAAAATGTATAAAGAAAAACCAAAAAAAATGGCATGATCAAATGATTTTGCGACGTGAATTCTTACCCGGCCAACAAGTGTTATTGTTCAATTCGAGATTGAAACTATTTCCAGGAAAACTGAAATCACGATGGTGCGGGCCATTTGTTGTTGAACGTGTGTTTCCCTATGGTGCCATCGCGTTGAGAGGAAACGATGGGAATTCATTCCAAGTGAACGGACAACGATTGAAACATTATTTTGGAAATGAAGCAAGGAAGGTTTTAAATCTTCCACTTGGTGATGACGTTTCTTGAGCCCGAGTAGTCAAGTCCGGCTAACGACTATAAATTTTGCGCTTCTTGGGAGGCAATCCAAGTGATTTTTGTGTGATTGCATTTTATTGTGATTTTATTGTCTTTAATTTTGGCTTATTTTTATTTATTTGGATTTGGTGTGATTTTTTTCTTATTGTGTGAATTAAATTTTGTGTGGTTTTAATTTGTTTTTATTAACATTTATATTTATATATATAAAAAAAAAAGCGAAAGGTTGAAATACTAAATGCCGGATTAATCATGACTAAAGTGAAGTGAGAAACTAAGCGAAGACGTAATTGTCGTGCGGCTGAAAGCCAGGCAATAAGATAATGGCGCAGCAGCGCTGACCAGCCAAGGTATTTTTTTAAGTCTTTGAACGCAGGTGTTTCTCTATTCTTTTCTTTCTCAACAAAACACTCATCTCCCTCATCCTCTTCCATCTTCTCTATACATAAGCACACACAAGCCCTCAATCTTGCATCACTCAAGGGAACACTTAAGCATCTTAATCCTCATCTTCATCTTCTCTATCATCTAGGTAAGGTGGTTTAATTTGTACATCCATTTCCCCCAATTGTTAACCTAATATGAAGAACATTCCTTTCAATTTCGAAATTCATATTTAATTGTTGGATAAATTGTTGGGATATATGATTGATGTATGCTAGAATTAGGTTGGTATTGATTATTGGGCATGAATTAATCTTTGAATTTGGTGTTCATCTCTTGTCATCACTATGCTCACAAGGTGTTTGTCAAAATGCTCCAATGAAAAATTTTACACCTATGCACTCCATTCTTGTCTTCATTGTTATTCAAGTACAATTTGATCATGAATTGATGACACGGATGCATATTTTTGGGATATTGCGAGAATTTCTAACCCCTAATCCGTATTGCTTGTTTCTACGTGTTGTCTTGTTTATTTACTCTTCCAGGATATTAGACGATCAATTAAATGGGGAAGTCAAATAAAACAAGCAAAAACAAAGGCAAAAGCAAAGCGAGTACCTCTGAGGAATATGATACTAGCCGTTTCACAAGCTTAGAGGCACAAAATCTTTTTTATGATAAATTAAGCACAAAGAGCATAATCGCGGAGCGGGGGTTGCAACCGAGTTCGAGTGATGGTGATCTTGTACAAATGATTCACCAAAGGCGATGGAAAAAATTATGTGCTCAACCCGGACCGTATGCACCAAATGTGGTTCGAGAATTCTTTGCAAACGCGAATGTCACACTCGATAACCCTAACGAGATTTATGTACGTGGTGACTACGTGTTTCTTGATCCATCAGAAATACGACAGTATTATGGATTACCTGAGGTGGATCACTCACCTTATACCGAGTTCATTTCTCAGCCACCGGATTTAGAGATGATTTGTTGTGCTCTTGTCGCCCGGGTACAGAATTGTGTCCAACAAAGGTCTCTGGCGGATCCCTTGCCTTCTCCCACACTACGTTGAGTCGGTACGGACGTGCTTGGTTTCATTTCATATGTCACAATTTAATGCCGACCAAGCATATCAGCGATGTCACGAAGCATCGAGCTTATCTGTTATACGCGATTGTTACCGACATCCAGTTCGATCCAGCAGTAATTATCGCTCAATCCATCTGCTACACCATCCGACATTGTAAATCAGGGGGATTGATTATGCCGGCTTTGATTTGTGGTCTATGTAAAAAGGAGAAAATTACGTGGGACAAGAACGAACCATTGGAGTGGCCTAAAGGGCCTATTGATTCTGCCATTATTGCTTCTTATGACGAATGGGCAGGCGGTGTACCTAACCCGAAGGGTGCGGGCTATATACTTGATCCTGATTTTGTCCTTCCACCCGTTGAGCCTGAGGCTCATGCCCAGTCACACGATGTTGGTGCTACATCTGGTTCCGTGGCGGGTCATTCTCGTTCCACGAGCTCTCATCATGATGACGACCCTTCAGATGCATTAATGCGTGAGGTACAAGGGTTGCGAAGGGCTCATCGTCGCTTAGCTGTAGCTTTTGTAGCTGAGCAACGTCATCGAGCTGCGAGGGAAGAGTATATTAATGAGCACAACAGAGTTCTTGCTCAAATTTATGGTCAGACGCACCCACAATTCCAATTTCCGACACCACCACCACCGGGTCCTATTGCTCATCTTCCACCGCACGATTCTGATAGGGATTCCGATGCGGAGTCCTAATCACTTCGGCTACCAGGAAAGTTTTTCTCACTCTCCATTGGGGACAATGTTCATTTTAAGTTTGGGGGAGTGTAATCTGTTTTTGTGCTTCATTTTGTGTCTTTTGAGTGCTAAAAAAAAATCGAGTCTAGTAGTATGTTGAACTGTAGAACTGCATGACTAAGTTTATTTGTTGATTATGAATTGAACTGTCACAAGAGCATGCTTTTAACTAGTGATCTATATATTGCTTCATTGAATTCATGTTCATGTATAATTCTGTTAACTTATTCGAAAATGATTAATGAAGTTGAGTGTTGCTTGTATGATCCCACCGGATTCTAGAACTTGTTTGATCACTAATCGAGGCGAAATCTTAGGTGAAGTAATATTAAGGAAGTGATTTAGGCCATTTTTGAACAAGCCAGAGCCTAGAATGCCTACCTTTGCATTATATTTTCCCTAGTGTCCCCTTTTGAGCCTTATAAACCCGTCTCTTTGGCAACCGATTTTATACCCAGAGCTTAAATGTGAATATCCGAATTACCCATCACTCATACACACAAAGTATAGAAAAATATTGGAAGTCGAGGAGGGTGTGATGAGAAGGGTGTACATTTAATTGAACGAAGTTGCCCGAGAAAAGAAAATATGGAATCCCATGTACGCAAAAGAATAAGTTTGGGGGTTCCGAAAGGAAAAAAAAATTGAGAAAAATTAGCGGGATTGAAGGTTCATAAACATTGGGGATGTCAAAAAGTGAAGGGTAGTTGCTTATTGATAATTGGAAGTGTTAATTGTGTGTTTGGGTGATTTGAGCTACTTAATCTCATATTTTCCTACCTTACCCTAAGCCCACATTACAAGCTTTAAAAGTCCTATTGATCATTGTATTACATTAGCCTACATTAGCGGAGATTAGTGTGAAAGACAAGATTATGGAATCCGGTAAACATCTCATCTTGATATTTAGAAAGTGGATCATTTTGACAACACTTGATTGCGTGAATCTATTTGAATAAAGTAAATGGAGTTGGCATGAACATTCCACACTTTTGATCACAATGTTAAAACGCATGCTTGATTGATAGTGAAATGAGTATTGAGACAAATGTTATTAGTTGTGAAGTTTTGCAGTTGTTTGTGTCATTGTTGTCTGTATTTTTATTTTAGAGTTGTAATCATTTAGGACAAACAATAGTTTAAGTTTGGGGGTATTTGTTAAGTTGGTATTTTACCAACTTAATAATGTATTTTAGACTAGGATTTTATATTAATTTTGGATGTTTTAGAGTCGCTAGAGTCCATTTTATTTCATTAAGTGTCGTTGAAGAGTTAATACATATTTTGGTAGCCGATAATTGATGAAAACAGCGAAAAACGTGTTTGGGAGGAAGAAATCGCATTTGAAGAAGAAGGAAAAGAGGAAAATCGCAATTTTGGGGTTGAATCGGCGTGGCGAATGCAAGACCCCATGCTGCAGCGCGGAGGTGAAAAACATGGCAGTGCGAGAATTTGAAGTGGCGATGCAGCGCCCCATCCTTGGCGCCGCAGCGCCTAGACGGTTCGAAATGGCACTCATAGCGCGCCGCCCATTTTTGCGCCAGCGTGCCGGGCGGACATTAGGGGACGGAGCTGCAGCGCCCCTGGGCGGAAATTACAAGGTAACTTATTCCTTTTTCTTGGACTTTTTTGGGGGCATAAATACAAGTCTTGGGGCGTGAAATTAGGGATCTTGGACCCTTAGGAAGAGAACAACGCAGCAAGAAGACAAGGAAGACGGCTAGAAACACATTGGGAAAAGCTTGGAGAAGAAGATTGAAGGCTCTTATCATCTAGAAATAGAGAAGATCCCTCAACTCTTGTTCTTATTTTGTTACTTTCTCCATATCTTGTAAGATGTATTGTTGTGTTCTTATGGATTCATTTTCTTCAATCATGAGCTAAACTTTATAATTTCTAGAGGGATGATGTAATCTATGTTTGAACTTATGTTTTGATATTGTGGTTTGTCAATCTAGATTTTCCAATTTATTTGTGCTATTTGGATCTATTGCTTCTAAATTACTTGATCAATAATTTAGAGTGTTTGGTGTATTTGATTTGACACTTGAGATAGGTAATTGAATACATGGCCTTGAAATAGCATAACCTAGGATTTCATAGAATTGAGAGATTTGTGAATACTTTGAAGTCATCAACCAAGATTCATAGTTTTTATTGAGATTTCGATTGGTGATTTTTGTAGAGATATTGATTTCCCAATTGTGATCTAAAATCATTTGGCACTCGAGAGATGAAATGATTATTGTAGAAATCTTGACTTATAAATTGGTAATTGATGATTGATAAACCATATTAATAACATAAGGGATAACTGGATTCATCACACCTCTAGAATTCATTTAATCATTTGGATAAGCTCATTGATATTTTCATATTCTTGATTTATTTTTGGTATTTTTTGTATTATAAACTCCATCAATTCTTGAATTTCTAAATAAAGTTAGACTATTATATTATAGTACCTAGCAATAATTCGATAATTATTCCTTGTGGATACGACAACCTTACTTTCACTATATTAAAACTTGACACTGTAGACTTGCGGTTAGAAAAATCTCTAACACACGACATAAATATACAAAATATCAGGTTATCGTGTCATTATCGTGTCACTAACAGGTAAATATGTCATTATCGTGTCCTTATCGTGCTCATGTCGTGTTATTATCGTGTCGCTAACAGGTCACCATGTCATTATCGTGTTCGTGTCGTGTCATTATCGTGTCACTAACGTGTTCGTGTCACTATCGTGTAAACACGATAAAATACGAACACGACACGAAATTTTCGTTTCCTTATCGTGTCGACACGATAAGGACACGAACACGATAAGGCTAAACACTAACCCGCTATTTTCGTGCCATTTTTGTGTCGTGCTATCGTGTCATGTCAAAAATTGCCACCCCTAATTTCGAGCTTGATTAAGACATAATGCATATTGAATGAGGTCTACGTTTGCATTTTGCATGTTTTTAAAACTTAGGGGCGAAAAATCGGATTTTTGGATCAAATTTCGGATTTTCAAAACAGAAGTGAACCAGTGGGCTGTCAAGACAGGGGTCGACCGGTCGCCCACCTGCTCGACCGATCGCCCACTAAGATTTTTTGGTTAAAATCGTCTATGTTCTTGCATTTTGTCATTTTAGCGTTTTTCCTCTCTATTTCGACCCATTTGTCATTCGCACACACAATTCACTCCAAATGAGTTTTGTTGCATAAATTTCATATTTTGGGGATTATCTAGCTCGACTATCATCATCATTGCTCGTCTTTACCGATTGAATGGTAAGAATTCTACTCATTTATCTCAATTGGGTTGAACCCTTGAGAACTTGGCCTATATGTATATTTTTTAATGCAATTCTTATATATTTGTGTTGAGCATGATGATTGTTGTTGGATTATATTTGTAAAATTGTTTTTGGTGATGAAAAACTTGGCTTGATTACATTTACAAGGACTATATATATCCTTTTCAATTTTTGACGCCCGCGAAGTGTTCGATAAAATGTTTCAATGAAAAAGACATCACCTACATGATTCTCTTATTTTCAAATGCCCTATATATTTATAGAGATTATGTTTTGCAAATCAAATGAGTTTTCATAAGCTTCTACAAGTCGTATGATCGACTTTTCCCTCCTATTTGGTCTATAAGCTTCAATGTTCAAATAGTTGTATACATCAGTTTAGTTGCGCACTTTGATATGATTATATGATGTTTTTATCGTGCTAACATTCTTTTTGATGATTCCAAAGAGGGAGAAACAGGTTATAAGCTTATTAGCTCATAAAAGCTAAAATAAGCTCGAAAAAGAAGCTATAAGCTATGGCTTCTTAAAGCCATAAGTTGTGGAGTATACTTAGTCCAAGTGTTGTATTATGGACTTATATACTTGTCTAATGATGTTTTATTAACAGGGGGAGCTTATATGCTCTTGTACTTAAGATCAATATGTAAAAGCTAAGCTTTTAGCTTGTGGTTGATTACTTTTACATTACTCTTGTTGTGCATATTGATAGGGGAGTTTTTGCTATATATGTTTGAATATCTCTACTCCCATCCTTGTGATTATATTGCATGGAATGTTGTTGCTCACAACGGATAGTTCTTTTTAACCGGTAAAATTGTTTTGTTTTCAAAATCGACCTCGTTAAAATTTTTTTGGTTTGTAATCATCAAAAAGGGGGAGATTGTTTGATAAATGGTTTTATCATGATTTTGATGATTTTGTTTTATACCAAAACAATGTTATTTAAAGGTTGTCCAAATACTCCTAAATGATTTAAAATGTTTTTACTATTTATTTGGAGTATTTCTTCTAGTTTATTTTCGACAATATTGGACAACACACTTAATGATTTTGTGTCAATGGGTTTTAACATTGAAACTATGTTTCTAAATGTTGTCCTAATACTCCCAATCGGTCTAAAATATTTTTACTATTTTTCGGAGTATTTCTTGAAGTTTATATCAGACAACACTTTTGATGATTTTGTGTTAATGAGTTATTTCATCAAAACTATATTTCTAATGTTGTCCAAAATACTCCCGATCGGTTTAAAATGTTTTTACTAATTTTTCGGAGTATTTCTTGAGGTTTATTTTCGACAAAAATTGGACAACATTTCATTGTGGAGGTCGACTGGTCGACCAAAGAGACGACTGGTACCTGGGAGTGCATTTCACGAAACAGAACTTGCTGAAACCTCAAAATGGTCAGGGGTGACCGGTCCCTATAGGGGGTCGACCCCCCATGGACCGGTCCCCCTAGTGAAATTTTGCTGCGATTCTTTCAAACTCTTATTTGTGCGCGACCGGTCGCCCTCAAGTTTGACAGCAAAATTCTAACCGTTGTGCAGCAGACAGCTTTTCCCTAAATTGTGGGATTGATTTCTAACAGCTATAATCTTGAATTTAATTGAAATTTTTTTGTAGATATCAGATTCCAAGAGGAGCCTATCAAGTATCAATCATCTCCTATAAATAGAGGAAGATTTGAAGCACAACAAGAAGAGAGAACAACACAACACAACAAGATATACTCAAGCAAACACTTGGTCTTATATTGTCTTTATTCTTGTTGTAATTTGCCTAGCTTATCACTTTCACATTCTTGAGGTCTAGGCTATTCTTGATTACACTTGCACTCAATTGTATAATCCATTATCGAGTTGTAATCTTGAATTTTTGGGTAATCATTGAACACAAGATATCCTTATGAGTGTTCTTGTGGTAAGAACACACTTGGGTGATCTAGGTGTTAGGTGTAAGAAGATTGTGGTAATCTTCTTGTTGAGGTGTTGAAGAATTTGGTATTCTTCAAGGTTGAAGATTATGGTAATCTTCACAAGGTGCCGTTGGAGATTGTGGTATTCTTCAAGAGAGATTGTGGTAATCTCAAAGGTGGTGTTGTAGAAGAGTGTGGTGCTCTTCAAGGTGTTGTAAGTTGAATTTGTATTAATTTTGGTAATTAATAAAATTCTTTTTCTTTTTCGAAACCCATCCTGGATATACTGGGGTGGTAGAGCACGTAGTCCTTAGGTGGGGTGAAGCTCTATAAATCGACGTGTGTTGTTTACATTCCGCACCTTTATTATTGTCTTGGCTTGTTTTGTTCGAAAAAGAAGGCATAATCGAAAAGATGGAGATAATCTATTCACCCCCCCTCTAGATTATCGTAGCCGCTTGGACTTACACAAAAACATGTTTAGTTTTCCGTCCAGGATGTCTTAAACCCCAGCCAACAAAAGTAAAAACAAAGAACAAAAACGCATGAGATGTTTAAAAATTCTAAGACAAGCGAGAAAAACATAGATATATGAATTATAATAATATATGAAGTGTATTATATAGGTTTTACCAAACACTGACTCAAGTTATAAAATTTATAATTTAATCTTTGAACAATAGGCTTTCATTTCCTTACAAATATTTTTAAATAAATTCATATACATAGCTAGGATCCAAAAGATAGGTTACATTGAACTAAAACCCATTGTGCAGATTATATATATTTAAATAATATAACTGATCGAGTTGAGTTTGAACGCAATTGTGTACTTAACAGGTACTTTTTGCAGTTAAACGGTGCAACCTAGATATCCCATACAATTAACATCCTAAGTACTATTTCAAGATGAAAAATTCAAATTGGATGAAAAAGGATCAAAAAATTGATTTGAAAGAAAAGTCACCACTGAACAATATCCAGAAATACGTCACTAGTGCATATGATTGTAAGTTAATATTGTACTACCTAAAATCAAATTTATTCAAGTTGTAATTCAAAATGCTTATACATAATATTCTTCCAGTTTTAACCCACTTGAAAAAAAAGAAAAATAAAAAGACCTCAAAACATTAAACCAAAACCAATATATATATATGAATATACCTTTCCCTACTCATCATATATGTGATCTTGTAGGCATTCCGCCCACTCTGCACGTACTTCATCAATATCTTCTTTAGAGTACTCAGCTTTCGTGAACTGTGTATAAGAGTGAAATATTTGAAACAAGAAATTATGAAAAAAATTTAAATAAGCAAATCTAAAAATATTTATAAAATTACTATTTTCCGGAGTGAAGTCTTATCACTAGATGCAATGCCTTCAATAATTTGTCTCATATATTGCATGATGAAGAAACCACATTGTTCTTTATCTGGTTGAATGGGAGTCTATGTACACAAGAAAATATATACACAGTTAATTGTTTATTTAGATACATATATGCCAAACAATTATGAGAGAAACTAAAAGTATAAATACCTTGACTATTTCCCATAAAGGTAGTTTTCTTCCGTTCTTGTCGATCTCCATGTTGAAATATTTTAAGGCCCTTCATAATAATTGACACACACTTAGTGCATCTAATATACAAGAAAAAAATATGATCTTAAATATCGCATTTGTGCAAACACAAAGGAAAAGCCAAAAAGTCTCACATATTCACAACATTTTTCCAAGCCTCGTCGCGATTACGATGAGTAAGAGGATCCAACAAATAAACAAGCTCGTTGTGAGGGTCAATGACAGTCAGAATCCAATGGAAACTACATATATACACAGAACTAGTGTATGCAATTCAACAAGTTTTTATAAAACAAAATTGTACAATTGACTAGCTGATCAGTTGATATGTTACACATACCGTCTTACTTACCCTACATTAACTGGCACCAAAACTAGTTGATTAGTTAATGTGTCATTCAACCTAGATGCCAAACCACGTGCCCTCGTTGCCATTTGTGTATGATGACTCCCCACAGGATATGGATCCACAAATCTAAACCTCTCGATCTTGTTCTCTTCCTTCATCTTTCTGTACAAATGCCTATCATTCAAAAAAAATACTAATAAGAAAAAATGATATATATATATATATAACTTATAAATCAACAGTCATAGTTTTAGTACATCAAAACATCATACCATATGTACACAACTATACAATTGTATGAAATCGACTTCAAGTTGCAGAAAGGAACAATATCTTCAAGGTGAACATGGCATACAAACTTAGCGCCAAATACATCATAATCTAGCCTCAATTCTATACCCTCGCCACCTTTAAGAGCAAGCTTGCAATAACGATATAACATCGATAATGATTTAGCGGAGACATGATGATTCTACAATCGATGATTGCAATCGAGGCCTCTTTTCTTGATGGTTAACTTTCTTCGTGCGAGGCTTCTAATAATTGCAAGTAAACATTGTTAGATAGGAAATACTAAGTTATTGTTGAGAATTAAATTAAATTATAGTGTGACATTGACCTCGTCTTGTGTCTTTATCAAGTGTATAGGCCACGCCACATGGGACCCTACAACATCACCAGCACTAAGATATGCACTTGAGTTTGGAACTGGCAAAGCGGTTGATTCATCTAATGCTTCATCAATGGAGACACCCATGCAGTTTTTATGTAATGGAGCACCATTAATATTCTCACCAACTCCACCAACCTTAACAACTGTACCAAATGCAACATTGATGCCAGATTCCAAAGTCAATGTAACTGGTTTACCCTAAAAGCATCAAAAGCAAGATGAGATCCATTAACACACGAGATGAAATAAAAAATGAGAGCAACAGATCATATATAACATAAAATAGTAAAGCAGAAAGACCAAATATCAACAAGCAAATGAACCCATTAAGAAATAAAAAAACCCCATCCGCAACAAAAAATAATTTATTTTATCTATGATTAAAGATACCTGTAAAGCATCAGCTTTGTTAATCAGTTTAATATACATGATTACAATTTAATATACATGATTATATACTTGATGAAATAAAATTACCACACTAAGGTAGTGTATCATCAACCCAAGTCCCATCACAATCTTCACGAATCCATGTTGGTTCATCATCATCGATTCCATCAACATCCATTGTCGGCAACCCTCTGGTGAAGGATTCATGGTGGATTACAGTTTCTTCCAACTCATCACCATTAATGTTTTCAAAGTAATCCCTACTAGGAGTTGCAAGTGCAACAGACCATGTGGGATCTTCAGGATCTTCAAGGTAAAACACTTATTTTGCTTGACTTCCCAGGATGAATGAATTAGATTTGAATCCTATCCTATTGAGATTTACTGGGTAGAATGGTTAATTGTATTTGCAACCTACAATTCATAATATGTTAAATCCTTAATATTTTTTTTTCAAGACTTGGTTAATTATGCACTCGTGCGTAGTTGGCATGTAACTTACTCTTTCACGTAACCAGGGAATAAAGGTTCGATTATGCTCCTCCAGTAACCACTTTTTTTACTTTGCTTTTTGATGAAATGTTGCCTTCAAATACGCCATGTGTTCTCTAATTAAATATGTAAATAAACCAATTAACTACTACAAATTGATCAAGTACATTAAAGTAGCAGAGTTAGAGGAATTACTCAATATACGGATCCACCTCAACATCATTTGCTAGTACATGACGATGTGCTTGCTCCCACTCTTCATGACGTGTGGATAGTACTCGAGCTCTTGATAAAGGCCTAGTAAGCTCCAATTGGTAATGCCTTGATGGAATGCCAATTGTGTGCACGTTAGACAAGTAATTTGAGCAAAATTCTAGAGCCTCTTCAGCAATATAACATTCGGCTATACAACCTTCGGGTCGATTGCGGTTTCGCACATAACCTTTCAAAGTTTTCATGAATCTTTCAAATGGATACATCCATCTATAAAGAACTGGTCCACACAATTTCACTTCTCGCACAAGGTGAACAGTTAAATGAACCATGATATCAAAAAATGAAGGAGGAAAATATTTTTCAAGTAAACATAATGTCGTCACAATATCTTCTTGAATATCATCTAGCTTTGAGACGTCTTGTTTTTTGCTGCACAACACATTAAAGAAGAAACACAACCGAATTATAGTATATCTAACATGTTTTGGTAAGACACCACGGATGGCAACTGGAAGTAACTGTTGTATCAAAGTGTGACAACCGTGTGATTTCAGGCCAACAAGTTTCAACTCCTTCATTGAGACGAGGTTCTTCATATTGGATGAATAGCCTGTAGGGACCTTCATTCCCAGTAAAGAGTTACAAAATTTCTTTTTCTCATCTTTGCTTAGTGTGTAACAAGCCGGTGGCAAAAACGTTTTCTTTTTTCCCTCATGTGGTGCTAATTCCATTCTGACATTCATATCCACAAGGTCTAGTCTTGTTGCTAGTCCATCTTTTGTTTTTCCTGGAATGCCAAGTAATGTGCCAATGAGGCTTTCACATACATTTTTCTCGATGTGCATCACATCAAGAACATGACGGACATGTAGATGCTCCCAATACTCAAGTTCGAAGAATATTGATTTCTTCTTCCAATATGGTGTACTTCCATCCTCTTTTGCTTGAAGATTTTCACTCATTTTTCCCCAACAGCAGTTAATTCTATCAACTTTTTTTAAAACATCACGGCCGCTCAATGGTTTCGGAGCAGGGTTAAAGTCTTGCTTCCCGTCAAATGCTTTCTTTTGCCTTCGATAAGGATGATTTTCACGAAGAAACCTTCTATGCCCTATGAATGACATTTTTCTACTATGCTTCAACCTCCTAGCACTTGTGTTTTCACCACAGATAGGGCATGCATTATATCATTTTACGCAGCATCCTGACATATTTCCATATGTTGGAAAATCATTAATTGTCCATAGTAGGACCGCCTTAAGCATGAATCTTTCTTTTCTGCATGCATCATATGCTTCGATACCTTCTTCCCATAAGTGTTTCAAATCATCAATTAAAGGTGCCAAGTAAACATCAATATCATTTCCCGGTTGTCTAGGACCAGAAATCAATAAAGTGAGCATCATAAATTTTCTCTTCATACACAACCACGGAGGAAGATTGTATGTGATAAGCACAACTGGCCAACAACTATACGTAGAACTCATCAAACTGTGGGGTTTATCCCATCTGCTGATATGGCCAATCTCAAATTTCTTGGCTCGGAAGCAAAATTTGGCCACTTATGGTCGACTACTTTCCAAGAAGGTGAATCTGCTGGATGACGCAAATAACCACCACGAACTCTACTATCAGCATGCCAGGTTAATGCCTTAGAGGTTTCCTCACTGCGAAACATTCTTCGAAATCTTGGAATTGGTGGAAAGTACCATAAGACTTTCGCAGGAACTCCTTCATTTATTTTGGAATTCTTGCACGTCTTCATCTGGAGATCCCACAAGTAGGGCAATTGATACAGTCCACATATTCCTTTCGATATAAGATACAATCATTGGGACAGCCATGGATCTTTTCATAGTCCATCCCCAATGCAACTAAGCATTTTTTTGCATCATATGAAGATGAAGGCAATTCATTACCTTCTGGAAGCATTTCTCCAAACAAGGAAAGTAGGTCTGTAAATCCTTTATCACTCCAACTGTATTTTGCTTTCAAGTTATACAATCTAACAATCGCCGATAACTTTGTGAATTTTGTACATCCTACATATAAAGGTTTCTCAACATCCTCGAGTAAATTACTAAATTGGGTTGGATTCTCATCATATGTATATGCATCATGAACCATATCAACAAGCTTCTCATCAGAAAAGTATTTTTCATCTTGTTCTGCGTGTTCACGATCATTCTTTGAGTTGGCGGATGATGGTTTTTCTCCATGCCATACCCATATTACATATGTCAAATCCATACCATTAACATACAATTGTGCCCTTATGACGTCAATACTTTTCATCTTTAAATTACCACACTTTGCACACGGGCAACATATTGCATTAAAATCAGTAGCATTTTGCATGGCAAACTGCAAGAAAGATTCTATTCCATCTGCATACTCACGTGATAATCTATCTTTTGGCATCCATTCTTTGTTCATTCTGGTACTAAATAATCAGGAATGAACTAACCCTTCATAATATTTAACACCATTAGGTCATGTTTTAACAAAGAATCACATAGGGCAATTTGTTATCATGCAGCAACTTAATGTGAATTTGTTAAAATATTTCATTTTATAAATATATAATGGTGCACATAGTTAATTTTGATAAATGCGAATCATAATACAAAATATTCCATGAACATGCCGGTATGGGTGTTGTTTGTATCCAAAATTAAACACTCCCTCAATCTTGCTATATGTTCTTGATCAATATTTGATGTATCCCATAATGTTTTGAAGCAAACTTGTGTATTTTTGCGATTCAAGTTTTGTACCACCTTTGATTTATTCAGTTCTTGGGAGTTCCGGACATCTCGCGTCGGCCCTGTTTTTCTATAGCTTCACTCGTGATGGGCACGATGCTAAACGAAACCGTTTCTTACACTCGAAGAACCAATTCTTTGCCTTAAACTAGCTTTTACAAAGAACATTCTTTGCGGGATTGTTCCAGGCTTCTCTGGGCTTTCTAAGGTACACAGCTACCTAAAATTTTGGGTTAATTGCAAAAAGAGCCCAGAGGTTTTTAAAATTACAAAAACCACCATCTTACATTTTCCCCCTTCATAAGATTTTTTTTGAAAATGTTCATAACATTTATAGAAATATTATAGTTAGCCCCTTAAATCTAAGACAAAATAAAACCTCAAGGGGTATCTTTGTAATTTTTAAAAACTTCAGAGTTTTTTTGTTAGCTTAAAACCTCAGGGAGGTTTTTGTAACTGTCCCCTTATGCATATTATTCATTGTCTAAATATTTTATGAGAAGTAACTGTTAAGTCTAACTTACTTTGCAAAATGGGAACATCTTTTACAAAAGTATTCCATAAGAATCATTCACTGTAGGCATAATGAAAAAAGACTACAGTAATAAAGATATGCTAATCTTTCAACAGAATCTAAAATTTCCATTTATTTTACTTATTTAACTTAATGAAAAAGGGATAATTACAAAAACTACCACTATGATTTAGCATAATTACAAAAGCTCCAGTTATCTTTAAAAATTATACAAATATCCCCCGAGGTTCATATTTACCTAGCAAATTTATAAAATAGAAACAAATGTCAAGAGGCTATCTGTAGTGGATCAGTTTTCCGTAATTAGACTGAACCTCAGGGTAGTTTTTGTAATTAACCCAAAATATACAAAATTATGATATGCATTTTGTTATATTAATAGATATATACTGAGTTTAGACATTTTGCACTGCAGAAAAAATGAAGTAAAATGGCATGATAACTTTTGTTCAACATCATATATTAACTTGAATGGTTTTAATTTTATTTTCAGATTAGGATTTGTGATCGATTTTCTATCGAAGGCGACTCTAGTCGGCTTCATGGCTGGTGCAACAGTAATTATTTCACTGCAACAGTTAAAAGGGCTACTTGGGATAGTCCATTTCACTAGCAAAATGCAACTTGTTCCTGTGTTATCTTCTGTTTTCCATCACAAAGATGAGGTAAATTATATCTCTAGCTAAGACAATTACTCGACTCGAAAATTAATCGAACAATCTAAAATAAAGATGCCATTTCTCAAATTACTCCATATTTTCTGAGAGAATCAAAATTCACAATATCTACTTGAATCTCAATTTTCAACAAGTAGACAGTTCCAAAGGGACACAAGAAAAGAATGAGAATTAATTCTAAGGCCTCAATCACCGTTCCACATCTACTTTAAATACCAATCGAACATATCATAAAAATCAATTGGGAAATTTATCAGTTTTTGTTCCCCACTATAAAACAGAACACTAGTGAGCAAAAGATTATAAGTTCATGAGCATTTTGAGCCTTGCTCCTATGTAATGGATATTCTGAGTTTGACACCAAGATTATATCCTCCAATCCCCAACACCCCGACAACCCAAACCAAAATTTACTACCTCTGTGACCATCTAACAATGTTACAAGAAAACTACCCACAACCAAAGTCTTCATAATATCCACACACACACATTTCTAACAAGGTACTAATTTACAATTTACAACCAAGATTTACCATTTAATAATATCCACCGAAAACCGAATTGAAAAACCGAAAAAAATTCAAAAAAGACAATCTAATTTATCTCTAATTCCAGCATAAACTCATGCCCTCATCTTTTCTAATAAAGTCCACATATTCCTATCATCACACATCAACCTCAAGAATAACCACATAGTAACAACATATATATTCAGATTAATTTGCTATTAATCATTCTCCCCACAACAAATCTAATTCAACAAAGAAAATCATCATATAAAAAAATCAAAAAATCATAACTATAGATAAAAACGGAGTCTGACAATAGATTAAATTAGGTTTGGATTATTCAGGATTAAATTTGGGGTTAGTATTTTTTAATTTTAGGGTTTTTGGGATACCTTGTATAATGAATAAACAAGAAGCAGGAGAAGGCGAGGAGATTTCGATTTCCGGAGAAGACGTCAATTTGGGATTGATGAGACGCTGAGGAGAAGTCGAGGAGAAGGGAGTTTCTACTTTCTGCTTTCCAGAGAAGACGGTGAGTTTTGGGAGGGATATCGCGAAGAATTCTGGTGAAGAGATCGTGTGTATTTGGTTTCCTTCTTTGATAAATTTTTTCGCGGTCTTTTTTTCCTTTCGGGCGTAGTCTGTGTAGACTATTTTTTATATATTAATTTTTTTGGTTTATATATTAATATATAGTATTAACAATATACATACATTATAAAGTATTAATAAAATTAAGATATTACGTACATGAGCTTATATAGTGATTGTTTAGGGAATGAAGTAATGAAGTTGAGTAGTTGACCGTATGAAGGGTTCGTAGTTGTGTTTATTGATTAACTAACTAGGGTAATAATTAATTGATATTTTATTTAACTTATATAAAAAATAAATAAATAGGAATTAATTATAATAGGAAGGAATATGTTAATTAGATTAGAAAATCATTTAATTACCTATAAGCTAGAAATCCATGTTTAAGACTTTACACAATGGTTTTTCAAATCATTGCCACGACATTTATAAAAAGGTACTATATATATAATGGTAAAACGTTGTGAAACAGATCATTATCGTTTTAAAAGTCACGCTAATACAAAATAGTTTCGTCAAAACATTGTCCTTTAATTTATAAAAGTTAAAGCTATGAAAGTAGCTCGGCCCGATGATAGGATCGGTTTGGCTGTGATTTCGTAGCCCAAGACTATTTGGTCAGGCCCATTAGGCTTGAAATCACGGGTCGATGTGGCTGATTTTTATTATGTGTATTTTCATGGATTGGGCGGCCTCCAAAATTGTGGCCGATGGAATTCTTGCCCGGCCCAATTTGCTCTCTTGGCCTGACGGGCTAGCACCGGCTTGGGCTCTAATAAAAAATATGCACTTATATATAATAATTGATTATGTAAG
This sequence comes from Rehmannia glutinosa, assembly GCA_016081115.2. Taxonomy (NCBI): domain Eukaryota; kingdom Viridiplantae; phylum Streptophyta; class Magnoliopsida; order Lamiales; family Orobanchaceae; genus Rehmannia; species Rehmannia glutinosa. The sequence continues at coordinate 22,118,560 of CM071933.1, read as the reverse complement.
CCGTTGTGCAATGCACTAACAGGGACGGCCCTGGGGCGGCCAAGATGGTGCCACGGCATATAGCCCACCCGGAAAGGGCCCTGGAATTTTTTTTTCATTTTTTATATATGTATATATATAGTTATATAAAATAAAGCATGAACTCGGTAATAAATTTGTAAGTTGGCGTAACGGCTTGGGTATCGATACACTAATTCTCAGTTAACTTCGATAACGAGAGAGAAGAAAAATGAGAATAGGGAAATATTTGATAGAGATTCTATCTAGTGAATTTTGAAAATATTCTTCCGATCCGAAGTATTGAAATTAATTACATAGTACATTTTCTATCTGGTACATTTTCTTTTTATTGTAAATTAAAACTTCATTTGTTATGTGTAGTACAGTTGAATCAATATTCCCCTTACCCAACGACATAAGTTGTTATTAGCTGAACTACATAAACACTTGTATACCATCAATCAATTCATTTATCATACTATATATAATTGACTAATTAATTAATTATATATACAATTTATAATTAATGAATTGCGTAGATTCATCACATGCATGGCAAACTAGCAACTTTGATGGAATAGTAAAACACGCGAATGGATGGCCAAATTAACAAACTAATTAATTTGAACCAATATTTTCTCCAACAGAAAATCATAAGTCCGATCGACGTTTGATTCTTTAATTTTATAAAAGGATCACAGTGGAAAAAATATCTAAAATAGAGAGTAAAAAAGTTCGATCATTTGAATGAAAAAAAATATATATATCAAAAATCTTTTACTATCCGTGTCTACTATAAATCAATCTCCTATATATAGTAGGTACTGTAAAGCTTTAATTTCATTATGACTATTTAATGGCCATTGCTAGAGGTCATCGTGTCGATTCCAGCGGAATTATAAGTCATTGATTTATGAAGAATTTTTTTGTCGGCCTTTCATCGAACAAATATTTTCCCCTTTGATTTTTGCAAAGTCAAAAAAAAATGAAGAATTTAAAGAGGTGCCCCAACCTTTAAATCATTCTCTATCATTCATATTTGCCATTATTTTCCTTTTTCAAAAAAAAAAAAAAGACGATTTTTAAAACCATTATTACACCCGTTGTAGATTAGAAAACATGCTAATATACTACGGTTTCATGAAAACGTTGTCGTTTATAAAAAGACTCAAATTTACAAGTGTTTTGGTAAACCGTTGTTGTTTTAAAAAAAATCCGCTGATTTACAACGGTTATTATAACTGTTGTACAAACCATTGTTGTTTTATAATACATACAACGGTTATTGGAAACTGTTGTAAAACCCGTTGTCGTTTTCCAAAAAAATCCGCTCATACACAATGGTTGCTCAATAACCGTTGTGGTTGCAGAAAAACAGTTTTCGTGCAAACCGTAGTTTATTCCTTAAAATACAACAGTTTAGCATAAAACCGTTGTCGTTATTATGTTGTGTATTATCATTTTGTTGTAGTGAAACGAGCCTTGTACCGCGCAATTCGACCATCAACGTGGCGTTTTAATTTGAACACCCATTTACACCCAATTAATTTCTTCCCTTGTGGAAGATTGGCAAGAGTCCAGGTATGATTAGCCATGAGGGCTTGGTATTCTACATCCATGGCTGCCTTCCATTGACTATGTTGTAAGGCCTCAAGATAGGAGGAAGGCTCAGTGGTATCGAGAACATGAGCTGCCAGCACTTTAGGCTTAAAAACACCGGCCTTAGATCGAGTAACCATAGGATGAACCCCTGCACCAGGACAAGCAATATCAGTAGTATTGTCAAGAACAGGTTTTATATCACGCACAAGTGGTAACTCAACTGTGAGAGGGATAGTGGAAAAGCTGGAAGCAGAAGAAGGAATGGAAACCGGAGCATGAGAAGATGACTCCACAGGGGAATGAGGTCTGCGATGAGGAGAGAAATTTCTTTGAGGAGATTGTGGAATGGAAGAATTAGCACAATTATGAGATAGAGGTGGTTGACTAAGAGGTGGTGGACCAAGAATGGAGGGAGGACTGATAGGAGAATATGGAGATAAGTTGTGTTGGAAAGAAGAGAAAAAAGGAAATTTAGTCTCATCAAAAACGACATTTCTAGATATAATGACCTTTCCATTGGGAAGTAAGACTTTATACCCTTTATAATGGCTATTATATCCGAGAAAAGTGCTTGGAAGGGATCAGTATTCCAGCTTATTTTTGTTAAAGGGCCTCAAGTGGGGAAAACATAGGCAACCAAAAGACCTTAACTGGGAGTATGAGGGAGGGTGTTTATAGATGACCTCGAATGGGGACTTAAATTGAAGAATTTTAGCAGGTAAACGATTAATGATGTACACTGCAGCCACAAAGGCATCGTCCCAGAACTTCAGAGGCATAGAGGAGTGGGACATTAAAGACAGCCCCATTTCGACAATGTGTCGATGTTTTCGTTCAGCGAGACCATTTTGTTGAGGAGTATATGGGCGAGAAATTCGATGTAATATCCCAGATTCATGAAAAACTTTAGTTAAGCCAATAAAGTCACCCCCTCCATCACTTTGTACGGCTTTAATCTGGGAATTAAAACTGATGAGTTGTTGTAAATGGGTAAAGGCATTAGCAACTTCAGATTTATTTTTAAGAAGATACAACCAAGTATATCGACTAAAATGATCAATAAAGGAAACATAATATACATAACCATTTGTAGATTTTTGGGGTGAGGGGCCCCAGACATCGGTATGAATGAGAACAAAGGCATTGGCAATATCAGTGTCAGATGCAGTATATGGTAATTGGTGGCTTTTAGCCTGTAAACAAGAACTGCAAATAGAAAAAAAATTATTCATAGAAACTAGAAGATTACAATCTTTCAGAACCTTTGTTCACAATAACATCTGCGGCATGGCCTAATCTATAATGCCAAAGCTGGAAATTGGAACAATTAGTAGTATGAACTAGACTAGCTGAAACAGAACTTTTGGACTGAGGAAAAGGGGCAGAAACAGGAGGAAAGCCAGTGGGCTTCAGCAGGTGAAAATCAAATTTGTAGAGTCCATCCTTAAGTGAACCTCTGAGTAGGACTTGCTTGGTGGCCTGATCCTTAACACAACAAAAAGCAGGATGAAACTTAAAAAACACAGAATTATTTTTTGCAAATTGAGCAACACTAATGAGATTTTAGATTTCAGGAACATGAAGGAGATTTTTCAAAAGAAATGGTTTAGAATTATGATGAATGGATTGGAGATTTGAGTTACCAATGTGAGAGATATGCAAACCTGAACCGTTGCCAACATGTACTGTGTTGCTTCCTTGGAACTCAGAGGCTATGCCTGAATTGGCTAGCTCATTTGTAACATGGTTGGATGCTCCAGAGTCCATATACCAGCTTGAATCATTGACAGCATCAGGGGATAAAACAAATGCTGCAGCATGAGGAGTATTTTGACTCATAGATGGAGCAGAGAAGTTTTGAGTAGAGGAGTTCTGTGAGGTAGAAGAGGGAACAAAGTTGGAGTCAAATATGTAGTAGCATTTGTCAGCGGTGTGGTTGGTATAATTGCAAATTTGACAAGTCGGTCTGTTTCCAGTATTAGGCCTAAAACCTCTGCCTCCTCTTCCCCTGAAGGAGTTTCTACCTCTGCTACCTCTAGGAGAAAAAGACTGTCCTCTGCCTATAGAGCTTTGAGAGTCAGCTCTACCATTATATACAGGTCTTCCTTGAGTGATCATATTGATAGATGACTGGGATCCATCAGTGTTAATCTGAGTTGGGTTGGCAGCTTCTAACCGTGCTTCATAGGTGAGCAACATAGCATAGATTTCAGAAAGTTTGCAGGGTTCAATTCTGGAAGTAGCAGCCACAACCAGCGGATCATACTCACTACCAAGTCCTGTGAGAACCTGGAGAACTTGGTCTTCTTCAAAAATTGGTTGGCCAGATGAAGCAAGGATATCACAACATGATTTTACTTTATTTAAGTACTCTCTCATTGTTAGGAATTTTATTGTTTAGATTTTGATGAATGCCATGTAAAACTTAGAATAGAAAGTTGGCACCCCAATTCTTTGTCAAAATGTATTGTAACAATTAGAGTGGCCAAGCCGAGTTAAGTCGCCTACGCCCTAACATGCAAGAAGACAAAGACCGGAAGGAAGACTTTCTTTGTGAAACAAATGAATATGGCAAAGAAGAGTAGACGGAACTCTATCAAGAAGCGGTGAGATGCAATGAGTGGAGCATCGGTCAAGTCAACTCAAGAAAAGCCAAGTCTCAAGTTGAAGTGACAAGACTCATCCACGATTGGAAGTGACTCTAAGTCACCTGGGGAAAGCAAGGAAATGCGGTCAAGTCGAGATAATCGTAAAAGAACCGTTGCCGAGAAATCAAGAGATTTACTTAAACAAGTAATATCTCCATACCACCTTTCTTGGAGTGCTCATCCCGAAGCGTGCAAAAGGAATGAACCAATGGGAAGCACTACACCGTGTCGAACTCGAAAAGGTGAAAGAACAATTCATACGAGGAAATGGCAATTCCAAGAACGCAACAAGACAAGCCAACGACGATGCAAGTGACTTTCAAAAATAAGCCTATCTCTTCAACGGGCAAATTTTTGAAAGTTCACTATATAAAAGGAGTTTGTTTGAGAAGTATGACACACATGTGAGATATACAAGCATATTAGAAAAATCAAACATTCTCAATCCTCAAGCCTACATTACGAAGTATCAATCCAACACTCACCTGTGAAGGAAAGAGAACTTCAATCGCTGAAGAGGAAACTTTTAAAGAAAAGGGTCTACATTCCAGAAGGATTGTAGGAAGGTTCAAGGTTGAGCCAAGTCTTAAGCTTTTGGAGGGCTTCGTGATCAAATCCAAAGAGCTTGAGCAAGTGAGTCAGAGTAGCAAGGCAAATGCCCTGTGAAGAAGCCGAGTCGTAAGAGAAGCCAAGCTGAGTGATCAAGGCGTCTCCAGATCGAGTCCCAAAGGATCAAGTCACCAGTATGATCAAGACTTGTATCTCGGACGGGTACCACTTTGTAAACTGATCATTACCTAGTGGATTCCTCCAGGAGTTGGAGAAGAGAGGAGTAGAAGAATTACCCCATCTTCGAACCTCTATAAAAACTTTATTGTGTCATTTACTTTTCAAAGACTTAAATTCCTCGCATTTTTAACTCGCTTATATCTGCTGATAAATTTGCTATCCACTTGATAATTTACAAGTACTAAATCAAGCTCTAAAATCTTGCTTAATCAAACTTAAGGGTGTTAAGTCTTCCAATTTAAACAAAACCACAAATTGAGTTAATTTAGAATCAACAATGAGTTATTCCATCAACAAATTTCACCGAGTCTTGAGAGACTAACTATACTTGATTGACTAAATCGATTGTCCATCTAGACACACTGTAGAATCAACTCAGTATATTTAAAGGACTAAATCGAAAATTTGGTAAGGTTTATTCAACCCCCTTCTAAACCTTACACTTACACCCCTTGGGACCTACAAGTGGTATCGGAGCGGTTGGTTCATTAAACCCTCCGCACCGGTTCTTGAACTAGATCTCCAAACTTTTCAAAGTCTCGCTTTAGTACTTAAACTCTCGAAACTCTCTTTATCATTAAAAGTTATTATCATGGAAGCAAATTTGACACGCATCCCTATGTTCACTATTGAAGAATTTGATGATTGGAAAATTCGTATGCGAGCTCATCTATCAAAGATTACATGATGAGATGTGGATAGTGATAGAAGATGGGCTCTCGCAAATCTTAAAGGTGAACACAAAAGTCACGAAGAGTTGCACCAAGGAGAAGAAGATGTTGCTCTAGACCAGTCATGGTTGAAAAACCAAGAACCGAGTGGACAAATGATGACAAAAAAGATATAACCTGGACAATGTAGCCAAGGACATCCTCTACAAAACCTCGACAAAGCCATGTTCAATAAAGTCAAATCATGCAAAACGGCTAAGGAAATCAGGACAAGTGACATTGATTTGTGAAGGCTCGAGATCAAATCAAAGAAAACAAATTATCGGTGGTCGTCTGAGAAATTTGAGAACTTCAAAATGATCTCGGAGAGAACCTGGATCAACTAGACGCTCGGTTCACGTAAATCACAAATGAGCTATCTCGCACTTGGAAAGGAATATACACAGAAGGAAATGTGTATGAAAATCCTAAAAAGTCTTCCAAATGAATGAGAAATGAAGGTCATGGCACTCGAGACATTCCATGGACCTATCAAAGACATCCAACCATGAGTTATTCTCGGACCTCAAAGCCTACGAGTTTGAGGTGAGAAGAAAAGACCAGGAAGAGACAGTTTGTACCCAAAACAAATTTGCTCTAATTGTCAAAGATGGGAAGAGAGCCGAGGTCAAAGAAGTCATTGACCCGGAAGAAATAGCCCCGATGGTTAAGAGGTTCAACAAGTTCTTCAATAAGAACTACAAGAGAGGAAAGGGTGAATCTTCCGAAGACACTCGGCTCCTCCAAATCAAGGAAGATAGGCCAACCAAGAGAACAGGATCATCAAAAAGTTGAGTATCAAAGGGTGACAATCCAAGAATGGAAAGAGTCTGATCAAAAGGTTGAATATCTATCTTTGAATCAGACAACCAGGTCACTATGCCATTGATCCCATATCCTGTAGTCAACAAATACGAGAGATGAAGAAGAAAGGAAGGTCTTGAGAGAAAGAAGACAAGAAAGGAAAAAGGCAATGATGGTTGCAGAGAAATTAAAAAACAAGTCAAGAGAGACAAATGATTCGAGAGCAATGAAGCTGACTATTCAAGTGACTCAAGAAGAAGCCCGATCCGCTTGATGGCCAAAGAACAAGATCAACTCGATCAAGAAGATGAGGTACAATCTAACTCAACAAACTCGGACACTAGTGATAGTGATCGTGACACACACACTTCATCACCCACTCGATCTTTATGATTCATTAGGCAAAATGATGAAAGATTTTGAACACATTAAATCCTCACACACACTATTGAATGAGGAAAACAACCTACTCAAAAGTCAAAACTCAAAGTCACTAAGGAGCCGAGTACTCTAAGTCAAATAGTTTTGAGAATGAAAGTTTAAAAAGGCCGAAAATGCTAAATTAATAAAGCGAAATTGCCGCTATAGAAAAGAGGGAGAATGACCTCAAGAATGTTATTGCCTCATTTACTAAGGCATCTAAATCATTGGATGATCTTATTATGAGTCAAAGAGAATGTGGAGACAAGACAAAGCTTAGGATTTAACTCCTCTCGTGCTATGTCAAACCTCAAAAGTATTTTTGGAAAGAGGATCTTCAAGTCATGAAGAGTCCGAAAAATCCAAAACTCTAAATGTTGCACACACATTCACTCCAAAGCACAATAACAAGCAAACCGGCCTTGGTTACAAAGGAAAAGGAAAATAAATGGTTGAGTTGAGTGTCTTTGAAAGGACAATTTGAGAAGAGATTCACCGAGTCCTCAAAAAACTCCAAACAGAAAATACTCAGTAAAGAAGAAGCGAGCTACCAAAACCCCGGAAAAATCCATAAAAGAAATACATATGATGGAAATGGTAGAAAATATCCAAGTCAAGCCGATTGGAATAATGTGAACTATCAAAGATAGACTTATGGAATATAAGCCCAAATGGCAAAGGCCTAGAACTCAAAGAAAGGTCATTCCAAAAGCATAAGAGCTTTCATCAAAGACACATATGCACCTAGGCACTACACTCAAAGACACCACAATTACCCAAGGAAGGCAATTGCTAAAACACATATGCAGGCATACGACAAAAGAGACAATTTGTATGAACCTAGAATCCCCAAGCAATTTGCCAGGATTAATTATGATTATGGCACGATAGATGGCAACCCCTTAGAGTCAAATCATTTGGCTATAGGTTGGTTGGATCATCTTACAACTCTAATCCCTCGGGACCTGCACAAGTATGGGTACCTAAAACTTAATTTCCTTGATTGCGAGTTCAAGGAACAAATGAGTGCCAAGGAACCTGGTACATGGATAGTGGTCGTTCCGGACATATGACAGAAATAAGAAAATTCTGTCAAAATTCAAGGAAGTCAAAGGAGCAAAAGTCATATTTGGAGGAAATGAAGCTCCTGGTGAAATAAGAGGCATTGGATCCATCAAGAGGAATGGATTAGAAATCACAGATGTCGCATATGTTGAAGGACTCAACTTCAACTTACTAAGCATCAATCGGCGGATGACAAGGGCTACAATGTTGGATTCAACATGGGTATATGTCAAATCAAAGATATTGAATCAAATGAAGTTGTCTTTGCCGCAAGGATGTAGACAAAAAATATGTATGTAGTGGATTGGTCAACCGCAACACCCAAAGACTGTCTACTAGCAAAGAGCACAAAAATCAAGTTGGTCGTGGCACAAAAAATGAGTCACCCGAATTTCAAAACACTTAACAAGTCGGCAAGAAGACATCTTGTAGAAGGACTTCCGGACTCGATACAAGAAGGAGAGTATATGTGATGCATGTCGGAAGGGAAAACAAATCAAGTCGTCATTCAAAGAAAAGACATGCCCATCCTCAACAAGAATATTGCATCCGCTTCATATGGATCTATTTGGCCCAAAGGAACCGGAACCAAATGGCGAAGGAGCATCGAGATTAACGGGCGATGTAAACCTGGCCGATGCTTGGAAAGAAATAGCCAAGCGACTCGACTTTGCCGATAAAATAGTATATACAACAAACAAGAGATCTTTGAAGGAGGATTATCACAAGTTGTTGGACATAGTTGCCAAATGTATCGACATCAAATTTGGCACTTTGACCAATCATTAAAGGCAAAGCCGATTGTAATGGCCGCAATCATCGAAGAAAAGAAGATAAACTGGCCGAGTTTGTCTACATGACTCTGCCGAGCTTTAACGTGGGGAACAAATCCTTCAAAGAAGATGGCACATTTGGAGGATCCTAGGATATGGCCTCGGTGATTGGCGGCTATTGGAGGTGAAAGGAGTCCCTCTTAGACATGGGAAGGCATTCCATGTTAACAAGAGGATGTTCGAGAGCAAACCTCTCTGGCGCACAAAGAGAGCTTACGCCAAGAGAGCCGACACCGATGAGGGGGAATCACCGACCCGAAGATACGAGATGTTTCCTCTCCACCAAGAAGAAAAGTCGCCCTGCGCTACCAAGAAGATCATTGCCCCCGCAAAGAAAGAAAACCAAACATGCTCCCCGCCACTCGCAGCGAAGTCACTTGCCCCAAGCCAGCCGTGTCCCCTACCCTGCGGCAGCCAGCCGGTCGAGAAGGACTCACAAATACCTTCTCCGATCGTCAAAAAGAGGAGAACCGAGAAGCCACGACGGCCTGCTCCTCGAAAAAGACACCAAGACGCCCACCGCCCAAGACTCGAGAGGACATCGTCTCGAACCGAAATCCCTCTCGTACAAACTAGAGACGAAGAAGAATCGTCAAGCGATCCGAATCGGAGAAACCAAATTAGTCGATTACTCACTAGCGCAAATACCGGAGACTACTTCGGAGAAGTAGAGTCTCCAGGATGTAGTTGATGAAACAGCCAAGTCTCTGTTGAAGGCGATCGTCAGAGGCAACCCGAAGACACACCGTAGTTCACACAAACAAGAAAGAAGAACTCTTTAGAGCGGATAGTGATGTAATGATCCTATCTCCACCTTACCCGGACATCCAAAATCGTCTGCGTGAGTGGAGGAAATGGAAGTTGAGTAAGTCAAGGGAACAGTTCCAACGGCCTGAGTTCATAGAAGAAGAAGAGGAACTGTTGAGCTTCCTTGGGATCGACCACCGTACTCCCAAAGACGGATGAAGACAAGCGCACGGACATCCTGCGATCTACAAGGAAAAGGAGAGAGAAAAGCAAGCCGAGGAAGCCGAGGCACGTGAGAAGGCAAGCATCCGCCCTATCTCCGCACCCGCGTAACACACACATCCTCTCCTTGATGTCTTCTCGGACAAAACTGATGAGGATCCGTGAGAATGTTGTTTGCCACGAAAGAGTTGCAAATGCAGCAAGCATTGCACGAATCAAGAATCCTTCACGAGCAAAGACCGATGGAGGGACCAGGAGAGTCCTCCGAACACACCGAAATCGATCCAATGGGAGTGGTTCAAAATAGCCACTCGTTGTTCTTTGCGCTACCACTTCCCACTCACTCGGAAGAAGGCAATAAGGGACTTGGCGATGAAACGGGATAGTGGGGACCCCAATCAGCCAACCCCTATTGAAGGTGTGCTATCACCGCCCCAACTACGAACAATCAATCGAAACAGCCGGGAGTTTGGAGACGAGTGACCCCATTCAAGTCACTCACCGGGTGCGCGCCCGGGGGGAAACTCCTCCACCGCAAGGTCGGAGGATGTTTGCCATGACTCCACAACGAATCAAGGAGGCGAAGTAGAGAAAATACAAACACAAGAAGAACAACAAGTTGCCATCAACGAAACTCGGACGATTGAGACTGCTCTCACTGAGATGCCAACTGCTCTCTGCAGTAATGACGCCGCGATGCGATCGAGGCACGGAAGGAATGTACCGGGAGTTAACACTGGGGCGATGAAAGTGCAATCCATGGGGTTGAGACTCCAATGGATGCCACACGCTGAAGACCCTAAGACAGTGACACAGCGAAAGGAGGACCAAGGCCTCGCAGCAGAGAGATCGCCGGAGGTAATGAAGGCCCACGGGAGGTTGAGACTTCCCGGGGTAAAGAAAGCCGATGTAGAGAACATCCCTCCCGCCATCATCGACCCATCCGAGAAGGAAATAAGCGCACTTCATGATTCCCGGACAACCCCGATGTCACTTTTCTCGGGATCGGCGAAGAAGAAGCCGAATCATCCCCCATGACAAATCCAAAAGACTCAGGTGCGGATGTTCCAAGCACGAGCAAGTCGATCCAAAGACTACTCGTCAAACTTTTAACTTTGATGATGAGCCACCAATGGAAATCTCATCATCGTCCGATGACGCTTACGATAAGGCCGAGGACCGGACTACTCAAATGGAAAAATCGATTGAGACCAACGGTTGAGAGGCAATGAGGCTCGCAGCGGGTCTACTTCACAACAAAACCCGGTGAACAAGAGACCATCACGCGGCTCCTCAAGTCGGCAGCAGATCGATTCCCAAAAGAACTTCACGCGCACCGCTCATCATCGAATGCATCCCGGTTGGCGGTGATGAATCTTTTGTAGAATCTTTCCTTTTTCACCGGAGATACTTAACTCCACGAAGAGTCGAAAAACGAACAAGCAAGCTATCACAAACCAGCTCTCTGTTCTTCCATCGACACCATTGTTCCAAATTGATTATGATTTTGACATCGCATGGCCATCACCGCAATGTGAAAATCACCGACGTTCGAGAAGTGTTCAAGGCACTATTTGCCGAGGTTGAACGGATGGAGAGGCATCGAGCCTCTTTGGACATGCGATGACAACAGAGATGCCACCCTTACAAATGATTTAAGAGGCATAACAGATTCGGATAAGGGAATGGTGGCAACAAAGCAAAGAAACAATGCGTGTGGAAATTGGTGAGATACTTCAGACATTGTTCAACAAGTCTGGTGTGGAGAGAGTCGAAAATGCCGATGCAAAAACGGCGAGAGAGCATATTGAGCACATGCATGAAGCTCACATTGCCGAGGTCAAGCTGCTGCGAGAGCAAAACAAGAGTGATCTACAGGCGTTTGGAAGAGACCATGAATACAAAATTCAGCCTTCTCATGGCTGAAATGAAGCCGATTTCAAAGAGAGTCCAACGCTACTCGGTCCTGAATTTTGGGGTGCATACTCTGCAGCAGGACTCGAGACAAAACTCAACTATCGCAGGCTTGACTTCCGCTTGCAAGTCTATTTCCAGCGCTCCTCTCTCCTTTGATGATGCCAAAAAGGGAAGAGGAATACCTAAAGCGCGCAAGGGGATCCGAAGTGGAAAAGGAAGGAGCAAATGCCAAGGGAAAATCACCGAGGAAGTGTTAAAACAGGAAGAAAGGAAAATCTGCGAGGGGAAGGTTCAAAAGATATGACATTGATGATTGCACAAACCCCTCAACAGGGGTCCTCACACACGGTGACATTATCGCCAAGAAACTCCCTCGTGACTCTGCCACTCCAACACTCTACTATATCCATGGCCGATAAGAGAAAAACAATTGAAGCGAGGGATGAAGGAAGTGGAAGGAAGAATGGATGCCCGAGTCATGAACATCTTGAAAGAACACGGAGGCATTCCAAAGAGACAGAGACACCTATGCCATCTCGGATGTCGGGACAGAGCCACGATCGGTCGATGAATTTAAAACGCTCGAATCGAGGGATACTTTGCAAATATGTCTATGGCTCAAGCTTGGGACTTGTCTTGGGAAAAAGGTCTCACGTTATGTGAAGAAGGCGACAGCACGTGACAACCTGTGATCACTCTGTCACTCCGCCGTCACTCACCGGAAAGAAGAAGACCAAGACAAAGATACGCCCGGTAGGTAGAGGAAGAAGCGATGAGTGGAGGAAGAAGCTTGGACCTAGGCCTCGCCCAAGAATATTGAATACGTAGATCCGGAAAGAAAGGAGGGATCTACTTGGGCCGGGCTTGACCAAGTGGCAAATTTGAAAGTGGCTAAAACTAACGCTCGAGTACGCAAAAAGAATAGAAGAAGAAAAAACAAGAGGCAAACTCGGCTATGGGAGGAGAGACAGGAAAGATTAAGAAAAGATGAAGCTGCCAGGAAGGCATATGAAAAGAAAAAGAAGCGGTGACGACGAGAAAAAGAGAAGAAGATCTTTGAACAAGATGAAAGAAGGAGACAAATAAGGAGATGAAGTGTTCTTTGTCCAACCCTTCGTGTATTTTATTATGTAAATACATACAATGTAAGTCTTCCGTAATAAAGCTATAAATTCTTTATTTTTTTGTGAAGACAATTATGTGCTCGATACAACGTGTAAACATTGTGTTAAGGAACAAGAATGATATGATCAATAAAAGAATTGATTCTCGCGCATACATTCTATGTCATTACACTATCTCAGATGTATCTTTCTTTGTTTGCATTTTTGAATGATTTAAGTTTTGGCATCATCAAAAAGGGGGAAATTGTTAGGAATTTTATTGTTTAGATTTTGATGAATGCCATGTAAAACTTAGAATAGAAAGTTGGCACCCCAATTCTGTCAGAAATGTATTGTAACAATTAGAGAGCCGCCAAGCCGAGTTAAGTCGCCTACGCCTAACATGCAAGAAGACAAACAAGACTGGAAGGAAGACTTTCTTTGTGAAACAATTTGAATATGGCAAAGAAGAGTAGACGGAACTCTCTCAAGAAGCGGTGAGATGTACTGAGTGGAGTGGATCATCGGTCAACTCAAGAAAAGCCAAGTCTCAAGTTGAAGTGACATGAAGACTCATCCACGATTGGAAGTCGACTCTAAGTCACCTGGGAAAGCAAGGAAATGCAGTCAAGTCGAGATAATCAGAAAGAACCGTTGCCGAGAAAATCAAGAGATTTACTTAAACAAGTAATATCTCCATACCACCTTTCTTGGAGTGCTCACCTCCCGAAGCGTGCAAAAGGAATGAACCAATGGGAAGCACTACACCGTGTCGAACTCGAAAAGGTGAAAGAACAATTCATACGAGGAAATGGCAATTCCAAGAACGCAACAAGACAAGCCAACGATCGCAAGTGACTTTCAAAAATAAGCCTATCTCTTCAACGGGCAAATTTTTGAAAGTTCACTATATAAGGCCGAGGAGTTTGTTTGAGAAGTATGACACACATGTGAGATATACAAGCATATTAGAAAAATCAAACATTCTCAATCCTCAAGCCTACATTACGAAGTACATCAATCCAACACTCACCGTGAAGGAAAGAGAACTTCAATCGGTTGAAGAGGAAACTTTTAAAGAAAAGGGTCTACATTCCGGGAAGGATTGTAGGAAGGTTCAAGGTTGAGCCAAGTCTTAAGCTTTTGGAGGGCTTCGTGATCAAATCCAAAGAGCTTGAGCAAGTGAGTCAGTAGTAGTGCAAGGCAAAATGCCCTGTGAAGAAGCCGAGTCGTAAGAGAAGCCACCGAGTGATCAAGGCGTCTCAGGCCGAGTCCCAAAGGATCAAGTCACCGTATGATCAAGACTTGTATCCTGACTTACCACTTTGTAAACCGATCATTACCTAGTGGATTCCTCCAGGAGTTGGAGAAGAGAGGAGTAGAAGAATTACCCCATCTTCGAACCTCTATAAAAACTTTATTGTGTCATTTACTTTTCAAAGACTTAAATTCCCGCATTTTTAACTCGCTTATATCTCACGATAAATTTGCTATCCACTTGATAATTTACAAGTACTAAATCAAGCTCTAAAATCTTGCTTAATCAAACTTAAGGGTGTTAAGTCTTCCAATAAAAACAAAACCACAGTTGAGTTAATTTAGAATCAACAATGAGTTATTCCATCAACAACTCAATGAAGTCATTGAGAGACTAACTCTCTTGATTGACTAAATCGATCATGTCATCTAGGACACAAAATGTGTAGAATCAACTCGTATATTTAAAGGACTAAATCGAAAATTTGGTAAGGTTTATTCAACCCCCTTCTAAACCTTACACTTACACCCCTTGGGACCTACACTCATGGACATGGAGCCCTTTCGGACGGATGAGAGTTGAAGTTTATATCGCATTTTTCTTGCAAAGACATTTGTGTAGAAAAACTGGTTTCTGTGAGTCGCCCATATTTGTGATCTTTGAGTCCTTTCCTACAATCATTATTAGTAAATTTTCCGATAGTGAAGAAAGAGAAGCCGGAGGCAAGAAGCTAATCTTGCCTCTTCTAGATTAAGTATTCGTGGATTTGGAACTTGGGCTTGTGTAGAGAATCCCCGCTTGAGTTCTTCTTTGGGGGTTGCAATTAATAATGAATCCTTCTAGACCATATCCTCGAATAGTCAGAGCACTTGTTGTCGCCATAGAAGATAGTTTGATTCAGTTAGTTTGATACTAACAAGTTGATTTTGTGGCCGAACCACATTTCCTTGAGTCTGGGATGAAACTGGGATACCAGTCCCATCGATTTCTGAGTTAATACTCATTTTGCCTTATATATGAAACTTGAAATAAAAGGAAGAGGAGATATCGAGACAAGTTATACCGCTTCCGATACCATGAAAGAAATCGATATAAACATAAAGAAAGCTTAAAGTATAAAGAATTCATAGCTCAATCATAAAGTTGATCTTTGTATTTTTCGAATATGGAATTGATAGTACTGCAGGTACATTTATACACATGTCCTACAATATGATTGGTTAACTAGGAATATGACTGTTACATTAAAATGCTAAGATGATTACACTTGTCACAAGATCCTTCCTTCCACTATCTTTGGATAAGAACAGTGACAATGCAATGTGCAGAAGAATCTTAGGAAAATGATCAGATGCATCTCTTGATCATCTGCATTTAATCATGATCATCCTGGATCTTTAGTAGTGTTGGTATTTGTTTCTCTAATAGAGGTGAGCTCGATGCAAGGTTGAGTTTTTAGAAGTTCTTTGATGACGTGCTCAGATCTAGGCCGAGGCGAATAATACTGCACTCGGGATTTGGCCGAGGCGAATAGAATTGCGCTCGGGACTTGGACGAGGCGAATAAAATCTTTAGACAATTGTTTTTCTGGTTCGGAAAGCTTGGACTTTATTGATAATATTTCTTCAAATAAGATACATTCCATGGGTGATTGAATTTTTCCCCACTCAAGTACTCAAGTTCATATGCCCCATTCAACAAGACTCTGCTAATTTTGTATGGACCTTCCCAGGTCGGCTTTAGTGGACTGGGCTCGGTCCCGATGACCCTTTTCAGAACTAGGTCGCCGACCAAAAATTTTCTCTCCTTTACTTTTGAGTTGTAGTACCTTTCACTTCTTTGTTTGTATACAACATTCTTCATCTCGGCACTGCACCTCTTTTTCTCCAATAGGTCCAGTTCGGCTCGTAGGGCGTCTTCAAGTGAAATGTTCAAAATTTTACACGAGTACAAGATGATATTGAATCCAAAAAAATGTACATTCGGGGTCGGCTCGGGTAAAGTTTTAGGTTACATGGTCACCAAAGGGAATAGAGGCTAATCCGGATAAAATCAAAGCGATAATCGACCTCGAATCCCCTAACTCATTAAGAAGGTGCAAAGCTTAACGGGGCACCTAGCCGCTTTAAGTCGTTTCTCTCAAGATCAATAGATAAATGTAAACCGTTCTTTGAAATAATCAAGAAAAATAAGGATTTTGAATGGACTGAGCAGACGCAGGTAGTGTTCGAGTTACTGAAGCAACACTTAGCGTCAATCCCTATTTTGCAAAAACCGAGCCAAGGTGAAGACTTGTATTTATATCTCACGGTTTTCGAGTATGTTGTTAGCTCGGTACTCATCAGATTGGATAACACAGTTCAGCATTCGGTGTATTATATCAGTCAGGCCCTGCACGATGCCGAACTCAGGTACCCTCCTATGGAAAAGCTAGCGTACGCATTGGTCATCTCAGCGCGCAAACTGAGGCCGTACAAAATCATTGTGTTAACCAATTATCCGCTGAAGCAAGTCTTGCACCAACCAGATACCTCGGGTCGGATGATCAAGTGGGTTGTTGAGCTCAGCCAATTTGAAATTTCATATGAGCCAAGAACAGCAATTAAAGGACAAGCGCTGGTGGACTTCATTGCAGAATTCACCCCGTCAATCCAACTGGATATTCTCGAAGACCAGGAGTGGAAATTATTTGTTGACGGTTCCTCCACCGCAGACCGAGCAGGGGCGGGATTGAGATGATCAGCAGCATACAAAGATTTTACTAACATATCATCTACATAGACTTCCATAATACGACCATTCAATTTCTCAAACATCTTGTTGACTAACCTCTGATAGGTAGCCCCAACATTCTTCAGACTGAATGGCATCATTTTATAGCAGTAAACCCCCCGGGCCGAGAAGAAAGAAGTATTTTCTTCATCGTCCGGGTGCATCCGGATCTCGTTGTAGCCTGAATAGGCATCCATAAAGCTCATCAATTCGTGGCATGTTGTGGCGTCGACCATGTAGTCTATGTTCGGCAAGGGATAGCTATCTTTTGGGCATGCCTTGTTTAAATCCGTAAAATTGACGCAAAGGCGCCACTGCCCATTGCTTTTCATTACCAGGACAGGGTTGGCCACCCATCGAGGATATAGTGCCTTCCTAATAAATTGATTATCCAACAACTTATTGACCTCGGTTTCCAATGTAGCTTGTCTATCCGGGCCTAACTTTCGTCATTTCTGTACCACTGGTCGAAAGGTGAGGTCAATATTCAGGCGGTGGCAAGCATATTTGGGGTCGATACCTGGCATGTCAGCATGAGTCCAGGCGAAGACATCGAGATTGTTGCCCAGAAACTCGACCAGTTCTGATCTGAGCGGCTCTTGCAGGTTGTGATCGATCTCGAATCGGCACTTCGTCTTTGCTTATCGACATCTACTATGTCGATCTCTTCTACCGATTCTGCGTGTTTTCGTTTTTTGCACTGTCCTTCCTTCTTTTGTAGAGGCAACTCTTCTCATTCATTGGCTCTTTCCCAGGCCGCCTGTCCGGGTGGAACTTTGGCTTGGTCACCCAGTTCGGTTCTCGGCTCAGTCTTATCGACCGACCCGGGCCTTTCATCTCCTACTGATTTGCTAGATTCTTCTTTTTCCAAAACATTTATTTCTATCGGTCTGATCTTCAACGAGCACTCTCGGGACTCTCTTTGATTGCCCTTGTGTATTGCTTCTCCTTCTGGGGTTGGGAACTTGATACAAAAATGATACACGGAGACAACCACTTTTAGGTGATAAAGCAGCGGTCCTCCGATTATGGCGTTATATTCAGAGTGTGAGTTGATGATTTTGAATATGGTGATCACAGTTCTTTTGTGCGCTCCCTGGTCCATTTGGATGGGCAAATCCACCTCACTGAGCGGGATAATTCTCCCTCCTCCAAAACCTAGAATGTTGTTATTACACAGCCGAATGTAACTGTCATCTACGTTCAATCTTCTAAAGGCTTGGATGTATATAACCGCGGAGTAGCTGCCCGAATCAACCAAGATCCTGTGCACCAGAATGCCAAGGATCAGTGTCGTAATGACCAGGAGGTCAGTGGGGTGCATTAATTGATCGACATCTTGGTCGGAAAAGGCGAAATACCCCATCGGGCAACCCTCTCGGATCTCTACGACTCGGACCTATTTTTCTGCATTGGCAGCTTCTTTAATGTCAGCTTTTCTTTTGCGGTTAGACCGACTGTCCTCGGCCATGTTGGTGTTGATCAGTGTCAGGATCTCTCGTCCTGGATTTTCATTGAGAGGTGGTGGCAAGCGAGCTGGATTTGCCACTCGCTCTGGATTTGTCCCGAGAGCGAGAGCCAGCAGCGGTGGCAATTCATGAACATCTCATTTCAGGCCTCTCCTCCGCACTATTCGCATGATCTCTGGATGATATCCCCGCATTCATCCTGTCTCTAGTCCAATGGATTTATGATAACAGCAGTACCTGTTGTCGTCTAACTTTGAAGGATCCAGCCTCAAAAGGCGAGCTGGTGGCAACAGATTCAAGTTCTTGATATCATTCCATATGGCTGAGGGAGTGTGCGTCAGAGTGCTCCTCATCGCAGCCACCTCAGCACGGACTTCCTAACACGATTTGTATCCGGTGGTCGGATATCCCTACATTCTTTCTTGTTGTCTTTCTCGATGCCCCTAGCTTTCTTCTCGGGCTGTGAACCAGCCATGGCTTCCTCAGCACAAATATGACGTTCAGCACGAACGAGGAACTCTTGGAAAGTGCTCGCCCCCGACTCGTGGACAACATAATTGAACTGGGTCTGGGGGGCGAGGCCGGCCATGGCCGCAATGAGCATTGCATCGTCTGAGACAGGCTCCATTTCTCGAACTTGCTTGTTGAACCTAGCAATATAACTCTTCAATGATTCATCCTTGCCTTGCTTAATGTTAACAAGGAAGTACTTCGGTGCAGCACGGACCTTGGATGTCAAGAAGTGAGTAGTGAATGCGGGCATCAAATTGTTCCAGGATCGAACGGACCCCTGGGGTAAGGTCTGAAACCACCGATGAGCTCAATCGCCCAAAGTCAGTGGGAACGCTCTTCATAACATTGCATCACTCGGGCTGTACAATTCCATCTACTCTAAGTACTTGTGGATGTGAGTAGTTGGTTGGCCTCTCTCCATTATATAGATCGATCCGGGAACCTTGATTTCACGGAGAGGAGTTGACATTATATATGGGTCAAAGGGCAACACCACATCCGCCGGCCGACGCAAGTGCTCGATCATTGCTGTATTGAGCATCATCGGTGTTTTTTCCAATTCGTTTAAACGACGGTGGAGGCATAATATCTCCGCCTCCTCATTAATCAGACTGGGACCTTGAGCCCGGTTGGCCCTAGGCGGCTCTCTATCGTCTGGAAAATGGAGCCTGGAATTGATTGATTGAGCAGTCGGATCGGATCGGTCCCCAAACGTCCTGCAAATACCGAACGGGCCCGATGGGGATGCGGGAGTATAGGGGATGATTCTGCCACACGACTACGTTCACCCGCGGCCTTCTTCTATCGCGTCGCTCGTCAGGCTGTCTATTATGGGAATTAACTTCTTGGTTTTCATTATTTGAAGGTACCGGAGCTTGTGGGTTAGCATTTGTATTTTAACGGTGGATTGGCTTGTGGGAGATTTACTAGTGGGAAAAGCTATATTTGTGGTGGAGAATTCGCGAGGGTTTGAGAGATAAGTTGGTTCATCTGTTGGACAAAGGTTGGGTTCATAAAGAGTTGAGTAAGTGGGAGCAAGGCCGCGCCCCCGGCCCCAGCTATGGTTTGGCCAGCTGGGGGTATGGTTTGGCCAGCAGCATTTTGGCCATTCTGATTATTCCGGGGTCGGTCCAGCGGTTCCACACAGATTTCTGGAAGTCTCACTCATTTTTGAGAAAGTAAATTTAAATTACCTTAACTGGAACAGCTTGGATATCTGGAAAAGTTGACTGGACCAAAACGGGTCCTCCTTCTAGCGCCAATTTGTTGACGTGTGTCTTGGATCAACAAGCAAAATATAGGAATATTGTGCCGTGGAAATTAGAATGATGCTTGAAAAAGATAAAAGAAATGGCTAATTCTGCCTTTTTATACTAAAAGCCGAGCAAAATGTGTCTGGTCGGTTCTTTCGTACAATTTGAGTCTTACAAGTTTTTTATCCGGATTATCTCTCTTGTCTTTTTACTAATAAATGAGATCTATTTATACCAGTACAATTAGTGGACTTAATCATTATTACATCTAGTGTAATAGGTGGATTATGAGGGGACACGTGTCTTCTCCCTGGTGTGTATGGAACACACGTTGGCCATGTGTTGAAACTTGTTAACTCATCACGTGAGCCTACTGACAAGTGGCAGCTTGATCTGTCATTAATTGGGATTATCCCACTTAGTGGGATAATAATCTTGAACGAAGCACATGTTTAATCTTGTTTGTCCGTAGTGGACCGAGCTCGGTTCGTGCCACGTCATCAGCTCGGTTGCTGATGTCATCCTGGTCGGTCAATGTCATCTGGGACGGCTTACGCCATCATCAGCTAAATGGCCACGTAGACTTATTTTTGTCCAGCTCGGTTGGTTATATTTAATCAAGATTCAAATAGTCTATCAGGGAGGATGTAATTAGCATTATTGAAAATACTGAGTTTTAAAGAAGCGATAATTTTCAAAATGTTATATATTTGCATCAGGTTGGATCGTATGGTTGAATTTCACACTTCTCCATTTAATAAACAGATTCGATCAAGATAAACTGATTCGTATCAAAATTCATGGTATTGACAGTTGAATACTCGAAATAAAAATAACTGGGAGCCAGATCCGAGGATTTTGAAGATTACATAGTTGTCAGATCATTATATAAGTCTTAAAATAATGGTTTGGCATTTTCCCATGATCAACTATAAAGGCCAACTTGGAGAAGCTTCCTTTACATTCATGTAGCAAGATATGTCGGATGTTCAATTTTTTAAGTAATAATTAATTAAGATAATTGATTTCATTCTGATACAGAATGCTTGAGATTCATCCCAAGTACTTGAATAGTAATGGGGTTGTGGTATTATATTGAGACAAGAAAATCTTGAGATTTTAATGCTGGATCGAGTGCGCTATATGCTACTTGGTTACTTTTGACCAAAAAAACAGTAGATTCTTTTAAGTGGATCCTATCTACTTCATGATGGTCTAGTTATTGCTATAGTTGATGTTGTCCAAGATCTAAAATTGAAAATTTTGAGTCGGGCGTAAACAATTGGTAAAAGATTTTGGTCCGTTTCACCTGCATCTACAAGCGTGGAGGTTGGCGCTCGCCGCCTTGTAATAGGTTGGAGGAGAATTTATTGTGTCTTGCTGCGACGATCTAAAAGCTCCTTTCGGGGACCGACTTTTGGATATCCCACGATTCACCTCTTCCACGAAGCTCTATGGGCGGGACAGTGGAGACCCTAAGAGATGATGTTCATCCTTTAAATTGAAAATATTGAAATACTAGAGAAGCGGGTATATATATACATATATTTTTTTTACGAAGAGAGATCAGGTGTTCCACCTTGAGAATAAGTTGGTGTTAAGAGAGATATAAGTTGAACCAATTTTAGAATTGGTCTTATTAAATGTGGCACAAAAAAACTAATTTTTGGTACATAGATCTTATATGAGACCGTCTCATGGATGATTGATTTAAATTAATAAGATGAATCATAGAAAATACAATAATATGATTTTTTTCCATTGGTTTTGAGTTCGGGTTGAAATTTCCATTAACTATCTGATCCCATACAAGTTCTTGTGTGTGTGCGTCAGTGCCTATGTGTTTTTTTTTTTTAATTCGTTTACTTAAAAGAAAGGAGAAAGAGTTTTACTTAAAAACGAGATATTTATATATCATGTTATACTACTTTTTCTTTTCCATTTAAAAAGAAAAAGAAAAACTAATAAGATCTGCGTGATAGTATATCATCACAGCTCTTGGTCGAGCCCACTTTTGTAAGTTATAGACGAATAACATTTTGAGACTATAACCACTCCGCCCACCATTGTCTATTTATTAAGACAGCCAACCAATTCATGAACTGGATCGCACAATATCAAGTCCTTCAACAGACCAATTTGACCTTCAAACTTCATTTTCAACATTAAATTAGAGGTCAATTAGGTCCTTTCATTATTTTCCAATGCAAATATTTAATGTATTTTCCAACGTCCAAACAAAAAGATAGGAAAATAATAATCATTTCATCCAATGTTATGTGACCTTAAGAACCCACAAACAAAAATACAAATTCAATAGTCTTTTCAGTTCAAAAAGAAGAACAAGGTATTATTGTGGACGTTATGGCCTTTGAAGAAAGGAAAATTAATTATAAGTGGCTTGGATTTACATGAGAAAATAAATAAAATAAAATAAAATAAAAACATTGAGGGTCTACATCAATTATTAAATATATAATTTGAAATAAGCTGCATGCCAATTGCCAGCTTCGGTTAATACTTAATATTATGCAGCAGGAGGCTGAAGGAACGTTGGTGTCGGTGATGGTTCATGAGGAAATGGAGGGGTCACAGGTGAAACTTACATTGTTTGACTATAACAGTCTTTCTTTATGTAGGTGGTGTCATTTTCACTCTTAAATAAATTCTTTTAGCTTTTCATGATTTGTAGTTGAAAATATTACTTTTCAAATATAATTTCGACTTAAAAGTTTATTTCAGATTTTCTAAAATTTCAATATTGGATTGGTTGCTCCCAAAAAACGTCCTCCTCTCGCCAATCGACTTTCAAGCTGAACTCCTCCGCGAAACCCGCATAAGGGGGCTCCGCACTCTTCTCCGACGCTTAAGTCGATGAAGACTTGGAAGAAAGCAAGAAGCGAAAAATATATTGTAAAAGCAAAGATGAGATTAAGTTTAGAATGAACCTGGATTTGGGCTTTTATACCTTAGCTAGGATTAGGGTTTCCGTAAAATCCAGGATTCCGTTACGATTTGGTGTCAGAGTCATCATTAGGTTAGGATCGGATCTCCTAAAACTCTAATTTTACGCCCTTAAGACCTCGGTTGCGAACTGACCTAAGACACGTCGGACCAATGTAGTAATACTTGGCCTTTGAGATCTCTCAAAAGCATCCCCAGATCGGCCTCCTTCCTCATGACTTTCCAATGTTGGCCGAGCATGGCAGATCAGTCAGACCCTTAAGGTTTAGCAGGTCAAACTAAACGTTTGAAGCTTAAGAGATCGGCCCACCACAGTAGCAAACCCACTACATAAAACCTGGTAGGTAGGCCCAATGCTCAAAGCCTCGCAGGTCAACCCAATACGCCGGACCTTGCCAATTCGGTCCATGCTTGACTTAATAGGTTGGCCCACTCGCCTGACCTTATCGGTTTGGCCCAATACTTAAGCTTAGCAGTCGGCCCAATATGTTGGGCCTTCTCGAATCCCCAATGCTTAGGGCGTAATAAAGTCACTCAATACCAAGCCTTACCAGATCGTAGACATACTATACAAAATTGTCGGCCCAGCCATATTTTATCTTTATCACTTTTGAAATAAGTCACATTTCAAAAATCCATTATAGGACAATGTGATTTTTGAGAGTCACTTTATGTAGTTGGACGTTACTGAAAATTGGTATTATGATATTATTCTACTTTACTCATTCTTTTTCTATTTAAATTATTATTATTATTATTATTATTATTATTAACTTTACCCTAATAGGTTTTTATAATGTCTCTTTATAAAGCACTTTCTTTGAATGAGTTTTACCAAACATATGTTAATGAATTTAATGGACTTGTTTCAAAGACATTTACGAAAAATCTCATTTAGAAAATGGACTATGGTTACAAAGTGCTCCCAAGAATATATTAAATGTATAATAAAAATTCATCGAATTTATTATAACAATTTTATGATATAATTAGATTTTGAACTCCTATTTTGATCTTGAATTTCAAATTTAATGTATATATATTTGTTTGAAAATCTTCTTCATTCAAATGCAACTTCGTATTTCTTACAACACTTTCTTTTTAAATTTTATATAATATATGGCTCCTGAATTCTAATACACTTTTATTGAGAAAAATTGCACTTTGGTCCCTTAAGAAAAGGAGTCAAACATATTTAGTCCCATAATTTGCTTTTTTGGTCCCAAATAATTTTTTTATAACAAATTTAGTACCATATGAAACAAAAGTTACAGTTTTAGTCCCAAAACTAATGAAAACTTAATTGACCATTAACTCTTTTCTTACGGTATAAAAAATGCATTTATCCAAAAATTAATAAAAAAAAAAGAAAAATATTATTTGAAGAAATCTGAAAAATTGTCTAACAATTTGAAAATTATTTCAATAAAATTTAAAATTATTTAAAAAAATGTTATAAAAAAATCCAAAAAAATTATTTTAAAATCTAAAAATTAAAATATAAAAAACATGATAATTTGTTTAAAAACCTAAAAATAGAAGAACAAAACAAAATTGTTTTCAAATCTAAAAACTACAAAATGAAAATTGCTATAAAAAACTAAAAAACATTTTTAAAAAAATGACATTTATTTAAAAAATTAAAATTATTTTTAATTCTAAAATTAAAAAACTCAGGACTCTTTTTAAAATTTGCAAATTATTTTAAAAAACTCTGGAAACTCGCTAAAAATATTCAGAATTTGGAATAATTTTAAGACTTTTAAAAAAATTTCGAAATTTCCAAAAATAGATTTCAATATATTCTTTAATTTATAAGTTTTTTTTTTACATATTTCACGTAATCGTAAGCTTTTTTAAAACAATTTAAAGTTTTGTAAAAAAATTCTATGTTGTCACACTTTTTGGATTTTATAAAAAATTTAGACTTTTTTGTAGTTTTTTCAAAGTCTTCAATTCAGTTTTTAATCCATTTTTAGATTTTTAGACAAATTTCCATGTTTTAAACAATTTTTCAGTTTTTTTTTATTTATATGGAACTCATTTTAATAATTGAAATGATTTTAAGATTTTTATCAAATTCCAGATTTCTTTCTTTGATATTCAGATTTTTTAAAATAATTCTAAGTTTTACTCTATTTTGATTTTGTAAAAAGAATCATTTTTTTTAAAACAAATCCAAACGTCTTCAATAGTTTTCAGTTTTTAATCCATTTTCATATTTTAAACAATTTTCCAGAGTTTTTGAATTTTATATTTTTTATATTTCAAATAATTGCTAGATTCTAACAAAAGTTTTAGTTTTTTAAACAAATTTTCAGATTTTTAAATTATCTTTTAGTTAAAACAAAGTTTTGAAGTTTTTAAAATATTTTTTTGAATTTTTTGAAACTTTGTTAAAAAAATCAAATAATTTTAAATTTTGTTAGACGACTTTTTAGATTTTTTAATTATTTTATTTAATTAATTTTGGGAGAAATGCACTTTTGGTCCGTAAGAATAAAGTTAATCTGATCGATTAAATTTTCCGTTAGTTTTGAGACTAAAGATGCAACTTTTGATTTATATGAGACCAAATTTGCTAAAAAAATCAATTGGGACCAATTGTGCAAATTATGGGGTCGAAAGTGTTTGACCCTGTTCTTATGGATCAAATGTGCAATTTTCCCCACTTTTATTATAGAAGTGTTTCGAATTTCTTTTTGGCATTTCAACGATAACAATTTCATTTCTAATAAATATTGGTTTATTCATTTATTGGGAAAAAAAACAGGATTACATCTATTTTTGAAATTAGCAAAAAGTAGAAATACGGTTTTTTTCCCTTTGATTTTGCAATTTAATACAATGATTTGAAGGAGTTTCTCTTGCGGATTTTTAGATGTGAAGATTTTGAATATGAAAAAAAAGATCTTAAAAACATCTTTAACAATATACTTATAATGAAGTTCAATTAATTATTAATTGATATTATAACATAAAATTGTTCAAATAAACTGAATAAATTTATTTTTTTAACTCCAAATATATTAGTCCAAGAAGATTTATCAATTGTTACTTTTTGACCTTTCTTCCACTTGATACCCACAAAAGAAATTTATTTTAATTTCATAAAAATAAAAGAAATGCTGGGAGGCGTAACGTAACCGGGATCTCCCGGTCACTGTCCCCCACCGACACCCTTCACCGGTCATACCTCTTCTTTTTCTGCCGAGAACCAATATAATAAAATAAAACTAAAACAAATATATATAAAAAGACCTTTTAAAATGGACCCCTCTCCCGCACTCTTATACCACCACTTCCCATAATTTGCACTTACTTACTTCTCAATTCGCTCATCCCCACCATCCTTACATATATACATATAATCATTGCAGTTACAGATATATTTTAACATTTTGACGCGCAGGAATCTACTCATTTTCAGCTTTTACAGAGAGAAATAGAGGAGGATTTGGTTGACGACTGTGGAAGAAGCTTCTTCAATCTCTCCAACTTCGACTCAGTAGATGCTGCTCTTTGCGAAAGCTTAGGTAAAATTCTCAAGTACATCTTTTACTGATCTTAACTTTCCCAAGTTTCGATGTTGTTTTTTGATAGCTTTGGTTTTCCTTGCTTAGATCTTGTCGTTTTGGAATCTGATTATTTACTCGCTGGTTTATTATATCTATTTTCTCAGTGGCATTTACCGATGGAGGTAGTTTATGCTTTGTAGATTGTGATTTTTTGTATATTATTATTGTTATTATTATTATTTTATTGTTCGATATTTTTTGGCTGTGGCGGTTGAGTGTATATTCGGAAATCGTGCATTTTCTCAATTACGGTTACTATCACTACTTCTGTAACCGTCGACATTCATCACTCACCTTCATGCTTAATTTACGGTGTATTTTTACTCGCATGCTGATTTCCAATGCATGTTGGTGAAAAATTTGAAGCCGGAACTAAATGTTTTTTAATTTGTTGATTTATAGCATATTCGGCGAAAAAGTTTGATGTGAACATAATTGAGTAAGCAAATTTTAGGTTCTGTTTTTTTTTTTTTTTTTCAATTTTCAGGTTCGATTTCTTTTGTCCTTTTTGTCCATTAGACAGATGTTCTTCTTTCTATATATTGATGCTTTCTTGATAAGTATAGCTGTTATATACCTTCTCCTGTTGGTATGAATGTGTTCTTAAATTTGTAGTATCTATGGACTATGCTTGTCTGTTCCTTTTCCTTTTCTAATATCTTGATTAACACGTAGATCTGATTGATTTGAGTAACTTGCTCGTTTTTTTCTGTTCATTACTGGAATGCTGTTCTGATATTTCTCTCTAAGTATTTAATTTTGAAGTTAATCCGGTATCATGCTTTTGTCTCTTGAATTGAACTGTATATATAAAGGGTGCGCTTGACTGAAAAATGCAGAATCAATAGTATATTCAACACTAGAAAGAGCCATCCTCAATTGTATAGAAAAATATTCAAGTGAAGTAAAACTGAGAGACACCAACTTAGTTTGGTGAAAGAGATAGAGATGTTCTTCTAGTCCAAAGCTGTGCTTCTTACTTATGTGGTAACCAGCTGTTGCTTTGATTTTGGTTGGTCCGTCATTCTTATTCAGTGAAAAAGGAGGAAATTTTGATCATGAAGGAGAGAAAGGGTCCAAACAACAAAGAGAAGAGCCGTTCTGCAAGACCTGATGCAAGGGATCGTAAGCTGCAAGAAAATAATGGTGGCAGAAACTTGAAAGCAAAAGAGATAAATACCAAACATTCACCTGATAAACTGATTGGCAATACATTAGTAAGTGATAGGAAAAGTGGCGCGGATCCCGCAGAAGTTTGCGAAAATATGGTCATAGATTATGAGGATGATGCCAAGGGGTCTGAGGAAGCAATCGATAGTATCAGAACACTTAAATTGGACGAGAAACAAGACAATGAAAAATTGAATGATAATTCTAGTGATATGGAGATCGTGGATGAATCTGATGCTGAGACTACTAATGATTCAGTGTCTTCTCACGGGGATACACAAACGGCTGATGAGGAGAAAGCAGAAAAAATTACCGGGCTCCCATAAAGCTTGGTAAAAATCAAACCTCTGATGGCTATGCACATGCACTGAGATCAAAATCTGAGAGGAAAACAAAAGATATACAGGTCAAAGCATCAAAAGACACACCAAAGAGAGGTGCTAAACCTGAAAAGGGGGTTTCTAAGTTGACTGCCAAGAGTGCAACTGATAATTTGAAAAACATGAAAGTCCATCCAAAATCTCTATCAGATTCCTCTGAAGGGGCCGATGACCGAACACTTGAACAGGACAGAGAGATAGGTTTCCTTGATGAGGCTCCCAATGGTTCTCATAGTGCGTATAGTGATGACGAAGCAGTCAATACAAAGGAAAATGATCAACAGGAAGACAAGGCTGCATTGGACAAAAAGATTGAGGAAATGGAAACCAGGATAAAGGATCTTGAAAGTGAACTAAGAGAAGTGGCAGCTCTGGAAATTGCGCTCTATTCTGTGGTACCTGAACATGGTAGCTCTGCTCACAAGGTGCATACACCTGCAAGGCGCCTTTCTAGACTCTATATTTACGCTTGCAAATACTGGTCTCAAGACAAGCGAGCTACTGTTGCTAGAAACACTGTGTCTGGGCTTGTTTTAGTTTCTAAGTCCTGTGGCAATGATGTTTCCAGGTTCGTAATCTAGTGTAGTCCAGTAGGTAAATGTATTTTAATTTGAAAATCCTAAGTCTCCTTCTATATTTCTTTTTGATTAGGTTGACTTTTTGGTTGTCAAACACTGTTGTTCTGAGGGAAATTATATCTCAAGCATTCGGAAGTTCCTGTCACTCCAGTTCTTTAACAAAAGTATTCGAGTCCAATGGAGGTGAAACAAAGTCTTCACCACTTACATGGAAGAAAAGTATTGGGAGTAGACAACTGAATAAGCAGGGTTTCTTACAGTTTGTTGATGATTGGCAAGAAACAAGAACCTTCACTGCTGCCTTGGAGAAAGTCGAGTCCTGGATATTTTCACGGATAGTCGAGTCGATATGGTGGCAGGTGATAAATTATGGCCTACATACTGACATTTAAGACTAATTTGATTTCTCTAATATTCATTAAATTGCTGAATTACAAATTTATCCTCTCAAATGGAGTTCTGATATTGCTGTTAAATTTCAATTATGCTTGGATCTCATTTTAAAATGAATTCTCAGACATGCCATCTGCTCAAGGCATCATAAATTGATTTTTACATATATTTATGCTCTTAGATTTCATTTATGTGACTTGGAGTCCATTTACATTTTTCATTCTGAACTACTGTTTCTTTGGGTTCAGACTCTGACGCCCAATATGCAATCACCTGTTGGTGATTCCACTACAAACAAAGGTGTTGAAAGGTTACTGGGTCCAGCCCTTGGTGACTTGAAACAAGGAAACTTCTCCATTAACCTTTGGAAAAATGCCTTTCACGATGCTCTTAAAAGACTTTGTCCTGTTCGAGCTGGGGGGCATGAATGTGGTTGCTTGCCTGTGTTGGCAAGGAAGGTGTGTAACCATAACACTGTCATTCTCCTTTCCAGCTTCCTGTCTATGGATATATGTTATGTCTGCATGCATTGATGTGTTGGATTATGAAAATTCAAGTTAATTTATAAAGCTGGAGTATAGGTTGCGGCTTATCTTTCTCCATACACATGCACACACGCTGAAGTATAGGTTGCGGCTTATCTTTCTCCATACACATGCACACACACACACACACACACACACACACACATATATATATATACACACACACACATATACATAAATTTGGTTGGGCATTCTATATTTCTATAGCAGTCACAATTCTAATCAGATATATTTATTTTATTAGGTGATGGAACAATGTATTGGCAGGCTAGATGTGGCCATGTTCAATGCTATTCTCCGTGAGTCGGCCCATGAGATCCCTACTGATCCTGTATCTGATCCAATTGTGGACTCCAAGGTTTTGCCTATTCCTGCTGGAGATTTATGTTTTGGCTCCGGTGCTCAACTTAAAAATTTTGTAAGTACCTTGCTCCTGCTATAGACCAACTTCCACCGCGTGTGTATTATGCAGTTGCTAACAGGGCCAAGTTCATTTCATCTTCTTTTGCCTTCATATATTTTTGTTAGACGAAAGTTTGTGTAACTGTAATAAATTTGTCTTTTGATTGCTTAATTTTGTTATGCTTCTGTTAAAGCACCTTGTCAGTTGCGCTAGTCTCAATCAGGTTATGCAGGCATTTGTGGAATTCTTTCTGGTTAAGTCTGTTCAAGAACTAGGATTCATTGTGTATTCATGTTTAGTTTTTATTTTTCTGATCCATGATGTTGGCGGCATTCCCTCAGGTTGGCAATTGGACAAGATGGATGTCTGATTTTCTTGGCATTGATGCTGATAGTTATGTGCAAGATGAAAAGAAAATCCTTGATGATAATGACGATGATAAGAGGAGTACTGAGGAACCGAAAAGCTTCCCTCTTCTTAATTCCTTGAGTGATCTTCTAATGCTACCCAAAGATATGCTTATGGACCGGACAATTAGATTGGAGGTTCACCACATGAAAATTATTTTTCGTGATAACTGCCTTATATGATCTCTCTTATGTGTGCACAATATTCATCCAGTGTCTTTCTGTATAGGTTTGTCCATCAATCAGTCTTCCATTGGTTAAGCGAATACTCTGCAACTTCTCTCCTGATGAGTTCTGCCCTGATCCTGTTCCGGGTGCTGTGTTAGAGGCAGTGAATGCTGAGGTATGTTATTGCCTATTTTCTCGTCCACATAAGTATTTTTCACAGGACACTTAATGGATGACTGTATTCTTATTATTGGATCTCATGGGTTTAGACGACAAATATTGGAAAAAAAGCATCTGTTTAATTACTCAGGCTTCAATAATCCAATTAACTTTGGTTTCAATAGTTCCCAATCCTCTCTGATGCATCATTTTACAAAATTATTGTATCGGTAGGGGTTTAAGTCAAATGTTTTTGCTATATTCTCCACATGGCAGAATCTTGAATATTCGCTTCATCCTAATTACAGATTTTGCTTGTTTATTGTTTTAGTCATGCCAGTTTTATCACTTCTCAAGGAAATAAATGCCACAAAACAGTCACATCTGCAAATATTTTCATGTGATCACCCTATTTGCAAGATTTGATTACTGCTATTAACTAATGGAACTCTGTAAAGGACTTCAAAAACAAAAGGAGAAGTTTGAAGAATAGACACGCTGCCCAGTAATGTGTCTACATGATGTGTAATTTCATAAGAAACATGTATCATGAAAATGAAATCGTGTTTGAGATTTTACCTTGTAAGGCTTAAAGATATACTCATCTGTGTGACTCCGTTCCTTCTTTCTGCATTCGCAGTGCATCATAGAGCGTAGATTGTCGGGAGACTCGGCCAGTAGCTTCCCTTGCACTGCTGCTCCTATTGTGTACACACCTCCTTCCTCTTCCGACGTGGCAGAAAAAGTTGCAGAGGCCGGTGCGAATTCTCATTTATCACGAAGTGCATCTGCTGTGCAGAGGAAGGGGTACACCAGTGATGAAGAGCTTGATCAACTGGAATCTTGTCTCACTTCTGTTATCGACAACTTCCCATCGTCTCCTACTGCTGTTGTAAGTGCCAATG
The DNA here is from genome assembly GCA_016081115.2 of Rehmannia glutinosa. NCBI lineage: Eukaryota > Viridiplantae > Streptophyta > Magnoliopsida > Lamiales > Orobanchaceae > Rehmannia > Rehmannia glutinosa. Next base: position 22,086,785 of record CM071933.1, on the reverse strand, counting down.
GAAGTGGTGATAAAGCAGTAGTTTGTGATGGAGCCAACGCTAGATATGATCTTCTTCGTGAGGTTTGGCAAGCCACTTAGAATGTGCTTGCAATAAATGTGTATGTTTCTTTGCTATTATTTCTACAAAAAAACAGGTAATATCGAACGAAAACTCAAGTGGAATATAGAATACAGGAATCATCAATTTCATTTGTACATTAGGCTCGAATGTATTTCTTTCAAATTAGTAATTGTCCATTTTATGAGACCTTTTTTTTCTTCGTTTTGGTTTGGGTTTGGAATGTTGTTGTTTCTCCATGGTAAAGGGTTGTCAATGTGCATCGTCATCTTAAGGTCAGCTTGGATTAAAGAGTTAAATTCCAAGGACTAGTCCTTGGTTAAATTACCCACATAATGCACCTTGGCCAGCTTATTAATTAATGCTAGGCTTGTGGAAGTGATTGGTGTTGGAGTGGAGGTTGTAAGGGACAAAATTAATAGAAGGCTTCATAGAGAAACATTAGCTGCAGTTATCAAACAGGTGGTGATGGAAGATTGTGGAGAGTTTGTGAGGCAAAGGGTTGCTTGCTGATACGAGGGAGATTGATGAAGTTGTCAAAGAACTGGTAGGGCTTTGCAAGAAATAGTTGACTCTATATATTAACCTTAGAGTATAGTAGTTCGTTTTAGACTTTAGTGTTCTGCTTAGTAGTCAGTCCCTTTGTTTTTCTGTCTTAGTTTAGATACTTGGCTTTGCTTGTGTTACTGCTTATTTTCATGCACGTAACTCAATAAAACTTTGTGTTGCTTTTTCTAATTAGGCTAAATCTGAGGGGCAGTTTTGTAATTATCCCTCATATTTATAATGCATATACAACAATAGACCAGCAAAAAAGAACAGTTCATGAACATAATATAAATATAAAATATATTACAGTGATGAACACCAAGACTTCCTTAAAGTAGATATGACTTGTGAGATACCATTTCTATTGTCTCACTCTGGAGATGGACCTTCAAAAAACAGAAAAGGATTCATATAACTCAGATTTGAATCCAAAGAAGGTATAGGCTTCGATCAAGTTCAGAAAGGAACTGAAATATCAACCAGTACTCGTAGACAACTCCAACCCTTGAAAACTAGTTTCCAGAGATTGAAGTGCTTTAACAACTTCACACATTGATGGCCTCTTTTCTGGTATTACAGAAGTACAATGCAGACCGATTTCTAGAGCTCTCACCATTTGTTCTCGGGACGAGCTTGAAATCTTCGGATCAAGAACTTTTATGGCCCCATTAGTGATGTTAATCTTTCTCCGTACCCACTTCACAACATCAAGAGAAGGCTCCTCCCCTGATTCGTTTTGCTCTGCTTGTCGACCCGTCAAGAGTTCTAACAGGACGACGCCAAAGCTGTACGTGTCGTTTTGTTCCGTGGCTTTCTTGGTGTGACCATATTCTGACATGCAAGAAATGCAGGAATTAGTATGTTTCCCTAAAGAATTATACTTTCTGGGATGTGAATGAGTTGTAATGAATTGTTGGCATGGCTGCTAAATAAAAGGGATAGTTACAAAAGCTACCCCCTGAGGTTTGAGTTAATTACAAAAAGGCCCACATGTTTTTGAAATTACAAAAAACCCCGAGGTTTTATTATGTATTACACATTACACCATTCATAAGCAACCCCCTTACATTTGTAAAAATATCGCAATTACCCCATTACATCATCAAGGCTTTTTTGTAATTTTCAAACATCTCTGAGCTTTTTTGTAATTAACACAAACCTCAGGGGTAGTCTTTGTCATTATCCCTACATATAATTAAGGGATGATTTACATAAACTACGCTTGACGTTTAGCACGATGACTTAAATATCTTTTTGTCTTTTAAAATTACAAATAACGGCTTGAGATATTACAAATATCCCCTTAAGGTTTGTGTTGCTTTACAAATTAACCTCCTTAAAAGTTGCAGTTTGTAAAATAGAAACATATATAAGTCAAGGGCTATTTGTAATTTTGAAAGATACTTGGTTTTTTTTTATTTGTGATTAGGTTAAACCTCAAGGGTAGTATTTGCAATTATTCCTTTAATTAATGACGAATTGCTTATTATTAGAGGATGCAAACCGAGTCATGATCTATGATGATGGAAGATAATAATTATAAACATACAGCATGTCACTAGCTTAAAGTTTTCTGCATGCATAATAAGCAACATGCTATGTGAAGTAATTCCAATTAGAAACCAAATAAGAGCAATCCGAAAAGGGTCAAAAATTTCGAAACAATTTCATACCTGGTGCCAAATAGCAAGAAGATGCACATTCTGATGCAACTATTGACTGAAATGTATTTTCTCCAACAATTCGATTTAAAGCAAAGTCAGTGAGCTTCGGCTCAAAATCATCATCCAGAAGAACATTATTTGACTTCAAGTTTCTATTCAGTAAATGAGGAACGTAATCTCTGTGAAGATAAGCCAGCCCTTGAGCAATGCCTATGGCAATCTTCAATCTTACACTCCACGGTATATTAAAATCTGTTTTGCCAATAAGATCTCCTAGACTACCCTTTGGTAGATATTCGTATATCAAAAATATGGCATCATCAGAATGGCAAAATCCAAGAATTTTCACAATATTTTTGTGTCTAATCTTTGCTAGAGTCTTAACCTCATTTTTCAAAGATTTTGAAGACTGACTACCAAAATTTAATATCTTCTTCACAGCAACAAGCTCACCACTTGGTAAATTCACTACATAAACTCTCCCGAAATTTCCACCACATCCTCTGGCTGTTTTTTTCATCCATTGCCATAATCAAATCATGCTCAGTGATTCTAAGAGGATAAAAAACACAGATCTCCACACGCCTAACTGAGATTTTTGCTTGTGAAAGCGCATTGCATAAAACCCAAAAGCAAAGACCAAAAGTAAGAAAGCTAGAGCTACAAAAACTAAGGCGCAGGTCAATTTAACAAAACCAGACGGTTTGCTCATTGGCTTATCGTTCAAACAAGAATGAGGTAACCCGGGCCCACATAAACCAGGATTTCCTTGCAAAAATGAAGCCGGAAGGCCAGAAATCAAAGACAATGGAACTCTGCCAGATAACTGATTGAATGATACATTAAAGAGAGCAAGTTTCAATTTTTCAAGTTCTTGTGGGATTGAACCAGTAAGATTATTCTGAGACAAATCAAGATATGTTAACACTGGCAAATCAGCCAGAGACTCTGGGATTTCACCAAACAAACTGTTGTTCGCCAGAGACAACGATACTAATTTTCGACATTTTCTCACTTCTGGAATCCTTCCAGAGAGAAAATTGTTGGAAAGATTGAAAATACTCATCATTGGCGAATCACAAAAATTCGGAGGAAGCTCACCGTATAAACCATTCAATGATGCAGAGAATCTGTACAAACTTCTTACTTTTCCAACGCCCGGAGGAAATTTAGAGGTGAAACTATTGTTATCAATCTGAACATGCTCTAATTGAGCAGCTTCTGAGATTGAATCAGGTATTTCACCACTAAACCTGTTGTTTTCGGCTCTGATTAGCTTAATCTTAGGCAATGACCAAAGCCAAGAAGGGAAATTTCCTCTAAATCCATTGTTTTGAACTTCAAACATCTCAAGATTTGTGCATTTATTGATAACCTCATTGTATATTGAACCATTAAAGAAATTTGTATGCAAGCTCAAGCTAACAAGACCTTTAGCTTCACAAACCCCATTAGGAAATGACCCAGAAATCTTATTTTGTGAAACATCAAAAGAAACCAAATTTGGGAGTTTAAAATCAATCTTTGGTAAAACCCAGTAAGATTATTCTGAGAAAGGTCTAAAATTGTCAAACTCTTCAACCCATTAAATAAATCAGGTATTTCTCCATAAAAACCTGACCTTTGCAACAAAAGCTGTTCAAGTTTACTGAGTCCACCAATATCAACAGGAATCTCACTAACCAAGAATGGATTGTGAGACAAATCAAGAACCATAAGCTCAGTAAAATTACCAAAACCCTGGAACACTACCTGAAAGCAAGTTGCTGTGCAAGTTAAGAACTTTAAGCCGGTGCAGTGAGCCAATGCCTTCTGGAATATTTCCCTCAATATGGTTCCTGCTAAAATCAAGCACCTCCAATGGCTTAAACAGAGAAATTTGTTCTGGGATTGTGCCCCAAATGAGATTGTTACTGAGATTTAAAGTCACCAAAGAGTTGCACTCAGAGAGGTGAAGTGGAATAGGCTGGTTAAAGAGATTATCAGCAAGATTAAGATGAGTAAGGTTAACAAGCTTGCATAAAGAAGGTGAGATTTCACCAGAAAGATTTAAACTTTGAAGATTAAGAGAAGAAACAAATAAAGGGGCTTCATTGGTGCAAGAAACACCAGTCCAGTTACAATGGTGAATGGCTGTGGTGTTTGACCAGTCAGAGAGAGTATTCATGGGGTCTTCAATGGAATTTTTGAACTGGAGTAAGATTTCTGCTTCAGAAAATGCATGGTTTAGAAGAAACAATGAGAATATTAATGAGAGAAAAAGTGTGTGCTTGCAGGTGGTGGCCATTGGAGAACAGAATGAGGGTTTTGGCTGGTTAGATAGGGGAGTTTTTCAGATTTTTTTTTTATTTTTATTGCAGTTATGAGTGAGTATGGAAATGTGGGTTTTTGAGGTTTGAGGAGAATATAATGACTGGGAAGAAGATGGAATGTTGAGAATGAATGAGCTTTGGATAGTGAAGTGTTGTTTTCAGGCTCTCAGGTTATCCTGTCAGCAAAATCTATTAAAACTTCATTTGTGAAGGACCGGTGTGCAAATTGAAAAGCTAATAAAACAAGAAATTATAATTAAATGAAAATCCTTTTTCAGACGTACTAATGTTTTATGTTTTTCTTTACAAAGCACCATAAAATAAATGTATTTTTATTTTCAAGTTTATATAGTCAAAATAGAAACAAATTATGTTAGACATATTTTCTACGAAAATTTAGAAAATATTTAAATCCTGAAAATACTAAACGCATTAAAATTAGATTGAGAATATCTAACAGACTCTTAATTGTTTATTTTAACTGTAAAATAATTGTTATGCACGTTATGATGCTGCATACACTTGTATTTAAGTTTTTTTTAATAAGTTGAGAATAATGGTCAGAAGGAGGGGATAAATTTCAAAAAAACTGAAAAATACAAGGTTGGAATACCACTTGAGCAATACCACTTGAGCTACAATCTCGTGGTACACTTGTATTTAAGTTGGCCATATCAATTTTCATTCTGAAAATTACAAAGGCAGTTCTTATGGTTTTATTAACACAACTTTGGCAAAAACTTGTGTAAGACGGTCGCACGGTGCGACGGAGGATATTTTTAGTGTAAAAAGTGATATTTTGGGAATAAAAATTAATACCTTGTATGAATACACTAAAATTAAGTGTATTCAACAAAGTATCACTTTTTACACCAAAAGTATCACTTTTTATATTAAAATTATCATTTTTTACCCTAAAAGTGCATTACGTTTATGCCACCGTGCGATCGTCTTACAAAGACTCTACTCCACAACTTTTGGGTAGTATAAAGAAAATATTTGAAAATCCAAGATTAACCAGATTAGCAAATAAAGTTATGTTACTTTCATAATTATAGCGTGGCATAGATTTCACAAAGGCGATTGTTATGTTGTGAGGAATTAAACAGATGGAGTTTCACTTGGGCAAATATTTTTTGAAGCAGAGAATCCTATGAGGCATCAAAATGATGCAATAAGGTTTTGAAGGATTTGACCTTCCACCGACCTGAATAATAGTATATGAAAATGAAACCCCTTTTTTTTCTCCAACACAACTATCAATTTATTTGACTTCCATACAACTATCAATTTATTTTTAGTCTGGGTCGTGGGTCGAGGGCCGCGGGCCGCGGGCTTCGGCTTGGGCTTGGGCTTCAAGGCCCTTATTCTTTTTGGACCAAAAAATCTTTAAAATTAAATGTTTAATTAATTTTTGTAATTAGTTAAATAGATTTAATTAATTTTCGTAATTAATTAAATAAGTTCAAACTGGGAAAGCTTTGGCCTCGCGCACGGGCGGGAGCATGGCCCGTGCGGTCGGGTCGTGCTCCATGCAGAGAGTCTGCGCCCACACGCACGTGCGGGCGCACGCCCTGCGGCCCGGGTCGCGCCTGTAGAGAATTGTGCACCACCAAGCACGGGGCAGCGGCGCGCCGTGCGTCTGGCCGTGTTTCTCCGGATGGGCGTCCTGCTTCGTGGAAATGTGTCTTTTCGAGCCTACTGACGCGATTTTTCGACGAACTTCGCCAGCTTATATTAATGGAGCCCCTCACGATGAAATAACACACGAAAAACTCGGATAATAACTATCATTTGCATCATACGAGCATATTGATTTTCCCTTTCGTTCAAAAGCTTGAAAGTCAAGAACAACTTGTTGTTCGTTGTTGTTCCGATTTTGTTGTCCGCTAACCGAATCAGAAAGTCGTTGTATCTTAGAGACGAGCGCCGAACAAGTAAGACGCAGATACGGGCGTTTTCGTCTTGCGAGACAGACCCACTCGCTTCGACTTAAGCTTCATACACTATCCCGTTTTCTCAAAAACAAACCATACACCGAAAATTTTACCCAACAATCGCAAGACGAAAAGTCCATTCCTACGTTTACATTGAAGACGATGGCATCCATTCGATCTCGTTCACACCCGTGGTCACGCCCGCTCATCGCGAAAGCGCCCAAGTTTTCTCGGGTGCCGACTTCAAACGTTGGCAAAAAGATGCTTTGTTCTACCTCACTACTTTGGGGTTGCTCGTTTCCTAAAGCGATCGACCCCATACTGCTGAAGAAAACGGTTGACAACAATCGAGAATCGGGCCGATGCTTGGCATAACAAATGATTTTCTATGTCGTAACACGTCTTGAACGGGCTAGACGACACTCTCTACAACGCTATAAGACGCGTTCAAGACGCCCAAGGAATCGTGGCGCATCCTTGGAGAAGAAATACAAGACTTTAAGATGCTGCGACAAAGAAATTTGTTGTCGGCAAATTCCTGGAGTACAAGATGGTTGACACCAAGACGGTGATCACCAAGTTCGTGAGATTCAAATCATCCTTCATGACTTAAAAATCAAGGGATGCTTTTGAATGAATCCTTTCAAGTGGTCCGCAATTATCGAAAAATTGCGCCATTGTGGAAGGATTTCAAAACTACCTCAAGCACAAGCGCAAAGAGATGGGGCTTGAGGATCTCGATTGTTCGGCTTCGCATCGAAGAAGACAACCGGAAATCAGATGTTAAAACCAGTAAATGAATGGAGGCTAAGGCCAATCTTGCTGAGTCGAGCACTAGCAAGAAACGTAAGCACTCCGGGAAGGAGAAAGCGAGCCAAAAAGTTCAGGAATTGCTAATTGTGGCAAACCAAACCACATGGCAAAGGATTGCCGACACCCAAAGAAGGGCAATCAAGGTGGCAACCAACAAGCCAATGTGACGGAGGACAAGTCGGTTCCAATAGACTTGTCGAGCTCGATCTCTCCGCCATTGTGTTTGAAGCCAATATGGTGGATAACCCAAGGGAGTGGTGGATAGATACCCGGGGCTACTCGTCACATTTGTGCCGATAAGGAGATGTTCTCCTCCTACACTCCGATCAATGGAAGAAAGTTGTTCATGGGGAACTCCTCGACTTCCAACATCGTTGGGCTTGGAAAGGTGGTGCTCAAGATGACTTCCGGAAGGAGCTTACACCGTAGATGTCTTGCATGTCCCGACATCCGCAAGAACTTGGTTTCCGGTCCGTTGCTTAGCAAGGCCGGCTTTAGACCAGTGTTTGAGTCCGACAAGTTTGTAATGACCAAGAATGGTCGCTTTTATGTAAAGGTTACCTTGATAAGGGCCTGTTCAAAATGTCTCAGAATGTCTGCTTTTCCGCCAAGAGGCGAAGAATGAAAACGTTACTTCGTGGTACTTGTTGGATTGTTCTAATTTATGGCATGATAGATTAGGACACGTAAACTTCAACACAATTAAAAGGTTAGTGAATCTGGAATTAATACCTACGTTTAAAACCGATTCACAAGACAAATGCGAAATTTGTGTTGAAGCAAAATTGGCAAAGGCATCGTTTCATTCGGTGACGAGAAGTTCTAAACCACTCGAGTTAATTCATACAGATGTGTGTGACTTAAAACTTGTGCAAACTCGAGGTGGGAAAAAGTACTTCATAACATTTATAGACGATTGCACAAGATATTGTTATGTATATCTTTTGAAAAGCAAAGATGAAGCTTTAGTAGCTTTTAAAACTTATAAGAATGAAGTTGAAAATCAGCTTAATTTGAAAATTAAGATGATTCGAAGTGATAGAGGCGGAGAGTATGTTGCTCCGTTTGAAGAATTTTGCTCGGAAGCGGGTATAATTCATCAAACGACTGCACCTTACTCACCTCAATCAAATGGTGTTGCATAACGCAAGAATCGTACTCTTAAGGAGATGATGAATGCGATGTTATTAAGTTCTGGCTTACCCCAAAACTTGTGGGGGGAAGCCATACTTTCTGCGAACTACATTCTTAATAAGATCCCACACAAAGGTAAAAACGAAACTCCATATGAGTTATGGAAGGGACGTAAACCGTCATACAAATACCTCAAAGTGTGGGGGTGTTTGGCTAAAGTCGAAGTACCTAAGCCAAAACAAGTAAGAATCGGTCCAAGATGATCGATTGTGCTTTCATGATATGCTAACAATAGTAGTGCATATCGCTTTTTAGTGCATTAAGTCGGCTATTCCTGATATAAATGAAGGTATGATCATTGAATCAAGGAATGTTGTATTCTTCGAGAATATCTTTCCGAACAAAGAACGGAAAGAAGAAAGTTCGAGTAAACGGACTTATGAAACTGCAAGGTTACCTCAAAGTGATGATGAAGAGGAACAAAGACGCAAAGAAACGGACAAAAGTAGCTAAGTCTTTTGGTCCCGATTTTCTAACTTATATGTTAGAAAACGAACCCGAACTATTCAAGAAGCATTGTTTAGTCCGAAGCTCCTCTCTGGAAAGAAGCTATCAATAATGAGATAGATTCCATCATGCAAAATCACACTTGAGTTGGTTGATCTCCCACCGGTTGCAAGCCTTTGGGATGCAAGTGGATCCTGAAAAGGAAGTATAAAGCGAGATGGATCTATTGACAAGTATAAAGCCCGATTGGTAGCTAAAGGGTTTAGACAAAAGGAGGGATATGACTTCTTCGATACATATTCTTCATCTCACACGAGGATTACGTCCATTCGTGTTCTCATTGCTATTGCAGCCTTTGCATAACCTCGAGATACATCAAATGGACGTTAAGATCGCTTTTCAATGGGAACTTGAAGAGGAGATTAATTAAATAAGTTCAAACCGGGAAAGCTTTGGCCTCGACGGGGCGGGAGCACGGCCCGTGCGGTCGGGTCGTGCTCCATGCAGAGAGTCTGCGCCCACGCACGGGCGGGCGCACGGCCCGTGCGTCCCGGTCGTGCGCCCGCAGAGAGTTGGTGCACGCGACGACGGGCGCGCGCACGCCCGTGCGGCCTGGCCGTGTTCTCTGGGCAGATGCGTCCTGCTCAGGTGGAAATGTATCTTTTTCGAGCCTACGACGCGATTTTCCGACGGGCACTTCGTTGCCTATATTAATGGAGCCCCTACCGATGAAATAACACACCTAAAAACTCGGATAATAACTACCATTTGCATCATACGAGCATATTGATTTTCCCTTTCGTTCAAAAGCTTGAAAGTCAAGAACAACTTGTTGTTCGTTGTTGTTCCGGTTTCTTTGTCTTTACGCTTAACCTAATCAGTAAAGTTGTTGTATCTTAGAGGCGAGCGCCGAACCGTAAGCACTAGTATACGGGGCGTTTTTCTCTTGCGAGACAGACCCACTCGCCTCGACTTAAGCCTATACACTATCCTCACCATTTTCCAAAAAAAACCATACACCGAAATTTTACCCAACAATAGTTTTAAGAATTATATATTTAAACCTATTAAAGATGAGGAGATGTGAGCTAGAAAAAATAAATTTAGTAATAGGTAATATGTAATAAAATAGATTTATAATATTAGAATTATATTTATTTTTTAAAAATACAATTGGGGGCTAGTCCTGTTAAGCTACAAAAGGCTAGTCCTAACGGTCTCGGGCTAAACGGTCTCAAGGCAAAAAAGGCCCGGATTTAAATGGCCCAAAATAATTCGGCTCTAACCCTCTTTTTTCACGGTTTAAATGGTCCGGGCCAACGGGCCACGACCCGTTTAACATCTCTACATGCAGCCAGCAACAACACTCAAAGGGCGTTGTGACTTGGGGATTCGAAACATGTGGTTCTTCAATGGTGCCCCACCGCTTTACCACTGTGTCACTTCATGTGGGACTATCAACGCTTTATATTACATATTAGCCCAACTATGTTAAGTTCAACTTTCCGAATTCTAGCATAATACATATATTACGCATAACCCAAATTGATTTAGACTGAATAAAAAAAAAATAATAACATGCCAAATTTGTGTAATCGCATGATTCAAAATATTATTGTTTTAATAGGAATTTACAATTGTAAGTTTGGTCCTGGAGCGGAGCCCCAATCATAAGTCGAATTAATGTCATAACTAAACCTTTGGATTCCATTAATGTAAATTTTGGAGCACAAATAAAGTATTGCTTCGGCCCTCATTGACTTTCCTTGTTAGATTGTCTTAAGCTAATCTTACTAGGTGAGAGGGAAATGGCATTGATTATCTATATATATATAAATAGAGAGTAACTTATAAATAGTATTAACAAAAATTTCCCGCCCATTTGTCTTTACTAAAAATGACTATATTTTTCTGCATTAAAAACGTATGTTAAACTTTCATAATATAAACGTTTATATTAAAGCATTTTCTTTTTTATAGACTTCCTTACAAGCTGTTGTCCGTCTTTTAATTTTTTGAAAGTTTTTTTTTATATATAAATGTGCCTTATATAATGCTCGATCTACATAAAATTCATGTTCTTGATTACCGGGAATCCTAATTTATATTACTTACTAATATTGGCCAGTATTATGCTTGGTGCATACGAAATAGTAAGTGCTTGATAATATATATTGCTTACCAACTTTAATGACATTTTCCATAGTTTGGAAATAAATCAATATATAAATCATTCAATAACCATATATACTTGACAACCAAATCACAATTCAACATTTAATAAATAATTAATATCAATCCAGTTCAATGAATTGTAAAAAATATAGATATCGAACAAACAGAATATTACATAGTAAATAGACAAACAATTAAACATGTATTTCCTAAAATATTAAAGTCCTCAGTACTATAAATATTTGTTGTCATTGTTCAAATTTCACAGTTTCGATTGCTTCGGTTTAGAACATTTATTTTTGTAGCAAGCCGAATTTCGATTACAACAAGCTCTCTAGCTAGAAAAGGCACCAATATTGACCCTTATAAAGTATTTAAACATGAGCAAAACTCAGTGGGATATGAAATTGCATCTTGTGCGTATTTAATTAACAGAAACCGACCTTTAATAACAAAAGCCAAATAAACAGTCTGGAATATACGTTTCATGAGGTAGAGGTATAAAAATATATGTGTTACATTTTAATACCATTAGATATATTCAATACTCATGTATTTTGGCTATTTATTATATATGTATGTTGTTATTTGGACTTAGCTCATTTATTAATAATTATATAGAATTATATTAAAATTTATTAAATTCAATTAAAAATACTTATTTTAATTGAAGAAAGTATTTCAAAACATGTTTCCAAATTTTATATACCACATGAATGTATCCATACATAGCATTATATATATATATTTATGTAAGAAGAAAATTAGAATTTATTTAATATAAAGTTATATTCATAATAATATTTTATATATATTAGATTTTTTTATATATTAACTTACTTTTCATGTTAATAGAAACTATTTTTTATATTTATCAACGTAGTTTGATATTCAAATTTTAAAGTTGTATACATTTGGAATTATATATGAATTTGTCTGTTTGATAATTTTATGTGTATATATATAAAAAATAAAATAATTTTTATTTTTTGAAATGTTTAATTTTCCTTTAAAAATGTGTTTCTAAATATAAAGCATGATTTTTGTTTAAATTTAATAATTTTGACAGTTGTTTAGTTTTCTAAATCCCCAAAAAATATTGGAATTTGAAATGACTTTATTATTGATTGTAAATACATTTTATTAAATATTCAACATTGGGGTGGTAAAAACACTCAACATTGGGCAGTTAAAACTTTTTCCGAACTTTTACTTTCTTATAGATAAATATATTTTATAAATAGATACAATTCATATTCACACAACCAAATATTTCGTATACTTTATAATAATTTTGTTTTTATTGTTTAACCATATGATTTACGATCAAATTAATTATAATTACATTTTAATTATTTTCTGAAATTTAATATTTAAAGCAGACACTATTTTTTTTTAAAACAATAGATAACATAAATCCATAATTTCTAAAATAAAGAACGAGAACAAGTAAAATTGTTAATATTCTTGGGTTTAATTTTTATAATTAATAAAATAAATTATTATAAATAGAAAATATTAAAAATAGATAAATACAATATACATATTTGGGATGGGAAGGAGAATCTCCGTTTTATCTAACACTACAAGAAAAAACCAGTTTACCTACAGAAAAATATGTAGGTAAATATTAAGAAAATTATAAAGTGTAGGTAAAACCATTGTAGGTAAAATCATTACAGTAAAATATTTACGTACAAAATCTAAAATTGTTGGTACCTCTGAAAATCATTTCGTAAATTGAAAAATTGTCGGTAGTCCGTCGGTAATTTGTCGGCATAATTTGACGAAAAATAATCTTTTTTATTCTCGTAGGTATTCTCAGAGGTAATCAGAAAATTTAGTGACAAAATCATTTCTGTCGGTAAATTCTGTCGGTAAACTGGATTTTTCTTGTAGTGATAATCGGATTGAGAAGTGGGACATGGATATAAATATCGTTCGTGTCCCATCCCGGGTTCGAGAGAAGCGGGGAATTCTCATTCCCACTCTCATCCCCGAATTAATCGGGTATTTAATGTCCCATTCTATTCGGTTACCAATGGGGATGGTTCACGACGGGAATGTTGCCATCTCTAAATGCAGGTGATAGAATTCATAGAACTATTAAAAAAAATAATAAAATATACATATAACTGTACAAAACAGAGGCCTTAAAGATATACACTTCGTGCATGGGTAAAAAACTAGTTATTGTATAACACAAGCAAAACTGATTCTCATATCTAAAAAATAAAATTAGGGGCAAAAATGACTTTCTGGATAACCAGACAAATATATTAAAGCTGTATATTAATAATGAATTATTATAAAGTCGTAAAAATACTCAGGTAGCAGAACCTGATTGAGAAATATTGCATACCCGTGACTAAGTTTGAAATGATGACAAGAAACTTGATAGAGCTCTTCACACAATATTAAAATATGTTTGATATTCATTCGATGCATATTACTAGAGGTGTCAAATGGGCCACGAAAAATTGGGGCGGGGGGGCGGGCCAAACAATGTTCGGGCGCCATTTCTCGGTTCTCAGTCCAACCCACAAAACGCACTAGAAAAATCGGGCCAACCGGGTCGGCCCAGTTTTTCGGGCCTAATGGGCGGGCCAAAAAGCCTGACTCATTTTGGGCCTCTAAAATTAGAGCCCAACCCTAAGATTTTTATTTACAGTAAAATTGATGACTCTACATATCACTATAAATATATATATATATATAAATATATAGGGGAGAATCCAATGAGACCACATTTTATGGTGAGACAGTGTAGACTGATCTCAACTATCCGCTATATACATCAAAGGCTAGGATTAATATAGGATAATAATACATTAACAAATTAATTAAATCCCCAATAAGGGAAAAGTTGCATACAAAACATGTGGGGACCGTCCAATATGGAATCAGTTATGGGGAGAAAGAAAATCACGCTCATTATTATACTGTATATTTAACATATATTTACTGTAT